>JAWWMP010000081.1:25100933-25163214 GCA_035047865.1 Dendrocincla tyrannina
TCCCGCACTCACCTTGCGGAAGGAGGGGAGCAGACGGAAGGGAAGGGCCGAGCCGCAGGCGCCGCCGCCCGCAGGTGTTCCAGCGCCGCTGGCGTCAGCGCGGCCAGCCCAGCCCAGCCCAGCCCAGCCCAGCCGAGCCGAGCCGAGCGGAGCCGAACCCAGCCCAGCCGAGCCGAGCCGAACCCAACCGAGCCGAGCCGAGCCGAGCCGAGCCGAGCCGAACCCAGCCCAGCCGAGCCGAGCCGAGCCGAGCCGAGCCGAACCCAGCCCAGCGGAGCCGCCTGTGCCGGCGCGGGCGCCCCCGCAGCGGGGCGGGGCCGCCGCCCAGCCCGGCCCAGCCCGGCCCCCCAGGCGGGAGGGCACGGCCCGCAGGTCCGCGGGGCTCGGGGCCGAGGGGGGCCCCGCCTCGGTCAGCTCGGGACTGTGTCCGCGGGCCGCGGCCCTGCTCGGGCTCCGGTAACCCCTCAGCTGCGGGCCGCAGGTGTTCCGAGCGGAGCGTCAGGGAAATACTAAAATGTTTTGGCTGCCGTAAATAGAGAGTTGGCGTCGAGGTGGTGTAAACGTGGAGGGAAAGTCCCTTGGACGTAGCGGGCAGGTGGCAGCGTCAGAGGGGTCAGAGAACGTCAAGGAGGGGTTGAACTGACATCAGAAATGGGTCACTGGGGTCTTGTGAGAGCTGTTAGAGTAAAGGAGGTGGATTTTGAGCTGATTTCAGAGCCTGTAATGCGGGGGAACGTTCACAGGCGGCATTCGAAAACGAAGTAAAAGGAGAAACGGGGGAGCAGCAAGATAGGGTGCAAAATGATCCCACTTAAGTGGGGCAGTGTTAACTTACCAGTCTGGCATGTGGGGAGAGCAGCGGGGTGAGCGCAACGCAGGGGATGAACACGGGAACCGCGAGGGCGGGTTTGAGTCGGTAGGACGCCAGGAGAGGGTTGAGGGAAAGGGCAGGAGGAAACTGTAGAAAATGGAAATGAGGCCAGTAATGAGGCACCATTTCCTGAACCTTCCAGAAGTCTGAAGCGCTCATGTTAGTGTCTTGGTGTTTTTGTGAGGCACGGCTGAGCCGCTTCACTGGAAGTCACACAACTAAGAGCAAAAATGAAAGATGTTTACAGCAACAGCGACTGTGCTGTGAGACAGTGGCTCTGAAAAAGACTTGAAATCCTAAAGGGTAGGTAGCTAAGCATGCACGCTCTGAGGAAGTCAACAAGGGTAATTTGTTTAACAGCTGTATAACCTGGGGAATTTCAGGTATGATATGCGTAGTTGTTTACTTTCCCTATTTGACACTGGTGTGACCGCTAGCAGCAGGTCATACCTGAGCATTATATACATAGACCAGACACTGTGCTGACAATCTAGAGTGGGTTTATGGCAAGAAATACAGGATTGCTTTCCAGAACTCCAGAAATCCTAATAGAATAGTCTTTGAGGTAAAGCAGAGTAACAGTGAGCAAGTATTTTCATGGGAGAAAAATCTCCTAATGGGGTCCTCAGTCTTGAAGAACGAGGTATAACACTTCAGCAGCTGAAAGGCTGGAATACAGGAAACCTGATACCACTTACCTTTGAATGTTCTCACTCTTAAGCTGTGTTGGTGTTCTAGAGCTCTCTTTAGACCAAATTGAAAAATATGCGTTTTGGGGTGTGTCTTATCTGATTTAGTTTATGATGAAGATAATCATTCTCTGGACATGAGTTCCCATGACTGTGGAAAAATAAAAGGCTCAGGTGTAAATACTTGCATTAGATATATTACCTCATTAGTCAAATAAGTTCCAGGTATTACTGGTTTTGAGGGAAAAAATATTCAGGGAGTTCTTACATCTCCAAAGGCAAGTGGTGCTAATAAGTGATAAAAGGCCACTCTGCAGTAGATGAGGATCTGGGATCCCTCCAGCCATGTCTGGCGTTGGGTTTTGGTAGCTTTGAGTTTCTAAGTGAACATGAAGAACATACTGTGTCTTTTAATGGGATTTACATGTGCAAATCTCCCAGAGAAGGGTGAGAAAAGAAAATCTCACAGCATGTGAAAATAGTACTTTAGCCATTGCAGGACCAGAACCAAGACAAAAAGGGAGATTTTATTTGGTAAATTTGAAAGTATTATTTTTCTTAGTTGCTCCAGGGTAAGGTAGGAGGGAAAAGTACTCCTGAATAAACCTTGAATCTGGAAAACACTGTACTTTTGTAATCATGGAACTATTTTTATGCCAACAGTTATGTGTTTAAATATACCTAAAATCAGGACTATGCTAGCTCACTTCTTGTTTACATGAGACCAACATTCTGCAAATTACAGACAATTTTTTGTATTGTCCACCTTAACATCTCAAATTTCTATATAACCTAAAAAAAATCAGTTTAAAACCTTTATTCCTCACAGTAGTGCAGGCATTTCTTAATTTTTTAAGTCTGTTTCATGTAGTTTATAATCAGACATGAATGTTATAAATATAAGCAATTGCCATCTGGTTGTTCTAGCACCTCTTATCTCCCTTGGATATATTTTTAGGGTAGCAGAAATGTAGCTAAAGCAGTTATTGCAAGTGATACTTGAAATAAGGTGTACTTATTACTTTTCACAAGTTTAGTTCTTTGGCAAAGCCTCCTGGATGCACAAAACACCCTAAAGCATGGTGCTACATACATTCTGCTACTAACATTTTCCTCTATTTGGGCATCAAAGTACTCTAGTTGCTTAAATTAACTAAGCAGTTGGTTCCCTGACCTTAAAAAAGTCTATTTCTTCTGTTCTGTAGAACACCGCATCCTCTCGTAAATTGAGATTATTTGGATGGCATCATTAAAATTGCTGTAAGATTCAAGTAAAGATAAAGTACAGCTCTCTGTACTATTAACTACACCACAGTTGGAAACATCACATTCTATGATAGAGAACTGACTTTCCAAGCCCTCGGTCACACAAACCTAAAGCTTTTGGGAGACTGAGCTAGTGATTAGTCTCAGCCCTCATCTTTTAAGGTCTTTTCTGCATCTGAGCCTTGTGTTACACTTTGCTTCAGCTGCATTTAATTTGTAAAAGGACAAATAAAGATTGGAACCCCATGTTAACTCGGTGAGATTCACTGTCAAGTCATGTTTACTGTACCACATTGTTACTGTAGCATACTATGGGATATGCTCCCCTTGTTGCTTAAATTGGTGCATTCTCTTCTATTCCATGCTATCTGTATGAAATATTCTTAACAAATGTGTGTGATGGTTTTTAGGTTATTGTATTTGTTTAAGTAATGAGACAGGAGTTCAAATAAGGCAGAGGCAAGAAAGAGTAAACTAGAATTTCAAGTATTTTGGTAGCCCAAATTTTGGTAGTGTCCTGTTTTTCAGTTGAAGCAACAAGAATGATATTTTTCCCTTTGGTATATATTATTTTCTTTGTATTTCTTAAAAGCAGTGTGTGCTGTTATTCTATTCCTCATTTAGATGTATCTGTGAATTAATAACTTCAGAAATTTATATAGCATTAGATATCCCAGGAACTTGAAGGTTTCTCATCTTCCCTAGACCCTAGACAGTAACATTGTTATTATTAACTGATGTTAAACTTTCACACGTTAGGATGTTTTTTAATCCTCCCATAACGCATCACTTGCCCTCTGTTTATCATCTACGTAAGGAAGTACAAACATTTTTTGTTTTGTTTTATGGACACAGTCACTGCCTCTTTGAGTTTCTGCTCAAAATTTGGAAATCAAGGGCAGGGAAATGATGCTTCCCTTAAACTTCCTGCAGTCTCTTATTGTGAACATTTTCAGGTTTTTTTGTCCTCTCTGATCTATCTGCTCTTGATGTCTAGAACACCACTTTGGTTTATAAATGGCTTTTCAATCCTTAGTCTGTTTTCAAATTTCTCAGGAAAATTATCTAACTAGTTTAAATGTGTTTAATTCTTCAGTTTGTGTTCTGCTGTTTTGTAATTATTTCTATAGTTTCTGTAATTTAGCTCTATAAGGCATGTAGTTTGTATTGTGTGACATGATTTCAGTTTAGTATCTGCTGAAAACCTTTAGCCTGTTGGCAGCTTCAGAGATTTACTTAATTAGTGATTTGTTTCTGCTTTCATAAGCTGAAAAATACGGAATCACAGAATGGTTGGGGGTTGGAAGGGACCTCAGAGATTACCTAGTCCCTGCTAAAGCAGGTTCAAATAGGGCATGTTGCACAGGGTTTTTTTCAGGTGGATATTTAATATCTCCAGAAAAGGAAACTCCAGAACCTCTCTGGGCAGCCTGTTCCAGTGCTCAGGCACCCTCAAAGTAAAGAAGTTTTTCCTCATATTCAAATGGAACCTCCTGTGTTTCAGTTTGTGCCCACTGCCCCTAATATGTTCTAGGGTAGCAGAGCCCCTGAAACGCAGCCAAGTGTAGAATTAGAGGGCTGCAGGTTGAAGTGATGCCAGCATCTCTAACCATCAAGGTAGAACCAAACTTTGCCAAATAGGAGTCAGCTTGTAATCATGGCTTTCATGATGTTCAGTTATTATTACCCTCCTATGATTCTGCAGACTTAAAATGAAATAGTTGTGTTGTGAGCATAAGGGCTTGCCTGGATTTTTCTTTGTGGATTGGGTTCACATTTGCATATTATCTGAAATGCAAACTTTTAATGTTTTCTCTTCTTTATTGTCTTTATCAAACTCCCTGGATACTCTTGCAAACAGCACACAGGGTACTCTTTCCTGTGAAATACTTTTCATTTGAATGACAGGAATGGAGCATGTGGAGTGACCATCTATTTTTCATACCTGACATTTTGAATCAAAAGAGCTGTGTTAGTTAATCTGTTCTTTAGATGGAGCTGGTATTTGTGGAAATTCACCAGAGAATTAGTGAGGCATTCAAGAATCAGACTTATCCTTAATGATGACAGGTAGACAGTAGGGAGATGAGAACAGGCATGGTGGCAATTTGCACAGACTTCCATCTGAGAACAATAATACTAAAAAACCTCCAAACAAAACAAACAAGCAAAAGTCATCCTTCTTAAGCATTTACTTGAAAATGTTAATTTGAACACACACAATCTGAGGTAATTGGATGTATTCTGAAATGCCGATATACTTGACATTATCTTCATCTATGGTGGATTTGGATAAGCTATCAAGCCCTTGCAGTATGCTATGAATTTATTTTATTATAGTTTGAAATAGCATTATTGAATAATCCCAGCACAAACCCAAACTTTTTTTGCACAGAGGCTCCCAATCTGAAAGAAAATGCAAAATGGGAGACAGCAAGAATCATTGTTTTCACTTTGTAATTGATGAATTGAGACACAAACAGATAAAATGATTTGTCAAAAAAAGCCTATGGCAGAGCTATCTAAGGATTCTTACACTGCCTTTAACCATCCCATCTTCCAGTGTTTTCAAAGGCTAGAGATTCATAAGATGTGCTTGCTTTTTCCACAAGTTTGGAAATGAGAAGAGAGCAGGATACTGACAGAAACTGTGTTTAATAAATACAAAAACAAATGCAACTTCTTGAGAGGATGTTATATCAAAAAAATAGTTCTTCATTGAATAGATTTTCATGGTGGCAATATGAACCAAATGGCACATTTTCTATTAAGTTCAGTTTTTTTAGAAGACAATAATATAGTAAATACAGGCTGAAGCTCCCAGATGTCATCATGTTCTCTTTGACGTGTTTATGCGAGTTATTCCATCTAAAACCAAAAATCTTAAAACAGTTATTAAAATATCCTGACCCATTAAGAATATGAGTCACCTAATTTTTAAAGATATCCTGGAGATAGTTCGTATGTTAGGGGTATGGATGTCTATTAAAAAAGAATCTAATAGCTGTTGTGCTGTGTACTGTAGATAGTGCTAATTCTCAGAAATGTGAAAGTAATTCTACTGCATCAGAAAATAAATCTTACAGCACAATAACTATTGCAAGCAGCTAGAGTTTGATTTACTTTCAACCCCTCATGTATCATATAACACTTCTATGTTAAAATACATACTTACTGAATTTTCTGAAGGTATGACTCTTAATACTTCGCAAGCAATACTATGGCTTGGTATCTCAGGTTCCTATTGAGTATCCTGAACAGTCCATCTATAAATAATTTAAAAATCCTGATTTTTTTTCCAAAACTTGTTAATATTTGGCTTTGTAAATTTTTTTTCACATTTGCTTTGACAGAAATTAAAATGAAGTTATTGTGCTCGATAAACCTTTGTAACATGTGCCAAAGAATTCTTAGTGATAAAATTGAAGTAAAATCAAGCATCATGATTTAAAGAATCTCTGAGATTTCAACAGCTTGAATCAGATCCTCCAGTACTGTATAATCTCTGCCCTGCAAGGAAATCTGAACTGGTGTAACACTCCAGCCCCAGAGCTGCGGGCTCATGGGCTCTGCTAAGAGTTTTTTAGTATTTATACGTATTGGGTTCTTTAATACCTTAAGAAAACGTTGAGAGAATAAGCCATGGGCTTGTTCCCAAAGAGTTTCTTTATTAATTTAGGGGAGAAAATAAGGGAATTTGGCAAATGTTCAAAAACGTCCCTACACAAGGTAGACAAAATGTTCCACCACAATACCTACTCAGCACATATTAATCAACAAAACCCAAGGCAACATTCAGTCAATTCACAACATTTAACTCAAATCCAATCCTTCCAGCTCCAAGCCACCCAAAGCATCAAGAAAGGAGTAAAGAACAAGTAGAGGGAGCAAGAAGAAATTGGAGAGAGAGACAGCTACCGCAGAGACTTTGTGGTGGACCAGCTCTCACACATCCAGGTGGCAGGGCCATGATGCGTGGCACCCCAAAACCTCTGGCTGTATCTGCTCTGGTCTCTACAGCCAAACCCCGCAGGAGGGGCCTCTGAGCCCCGGCCACTCTGGGGTCTCAGGCCAGGGTGAGGGGCAGTGTTCCCACTATATCCCTGCCAATCCCAGCGTGGTCAGGGGCTCCAGGAGCTGGGGGGTGTTACAGTTTTCTCAGGCTGTTTGTGACTGGCAGCTGCTTCGAGGCTTCCCTGTGTGGGCTCCAAGGGCTGCCATGAGGGATACGATGCCGCCCCACCTGTGTGAGGTTTGACCTATCCCTTCTCCCTTCACACACACTCAGGCACTCCCACAAGGTGGTTCTGACCCAGTAATCACTGGGTCACTTGGCTGTCCCAAGATGACCATATTGAGAAGAAACTTTTCACTTCCTTCTGACACAGGGACTTTATGTTATTTTTACAGTTTAATAAAAACAATGTGGCATTCCTTGAAATTGAGGAACAGAATACTGGGGAAGTTTCATCTTTTAATATCCAGAGATGATCTATCTGACAGGAATACCTTTACCAATTTTTTTCTTTTCAGTTGTCCAAACAGGGATCAGGAAGGCTGCTAATCTGAGAATACTGCTTTGTCCAACTTCAGTACATCTTTGCATTTGAAAAAAAAAGCCACTTAATTTTCTAAAGTGCACTTTTTTAAGTTATGGGAGATATCAATTGTTATTGAAAATTTGATTTTCCAACCTATTTTGTACTATGCTTTTGAAAAGCACTTCGTCTCACCACGGGAATATAATTGAGCTGACCTGTGAAAAAAAAGGCAGAAGTCCTATTTTAAATAAAGTATTCCTCAAAATATTGCTACATCTCTCATGCAGCAATGATTTTTTCTTCCTTCTCTTTTGTGAACAGCATGGATCATTTATCCCAGGAGATAAGCTATTCTCTCACAGAGATTCAATATTTTCTGTTTGTGCTGTTCTTTTTTTTTCCCATGCCATAAATGTATATTTCACAGAAATAAAGATAAGTAGATTTCCTGCATGTTGCTGTGAGATTGTCTTCAGTCTGGTTCTATGAGGAGCGTTTTGATATCTTTGGAACATTTAACAACAGTGAAAATGTTGTGGACAATTAAACCAGTTTGCTCACTAGATTGATGTGCTCGATTCATTCCTGCTGAAGACATAAACATTTACTTGGAATATACCTTAAACTCTTGAAGTTCAGCTTCTCTCTCAATGCAGCGTTAAAATTTCCACAGATACTGTTAATATGAAAACTTAAAATATTAATGTTATTTTTGAAAAATCTTATTAATTTGTTTATTGTGAAAGCACAGTAGATTGATTATTTATCATTTGGAGTTATCAAAAACATTTATCATCCTAATACTTATACAGATAGAACCTGCTAAAAATTGATGGGTTTTTGTGAACGGCTCAGTGATTTGCACTGCAGTAGATTTCTGTGCTGAAATGCTTTAGTGAAAGATCTGTCAGCTTTTCCATTATCACCTCCTTTTTTTTTTTGGAGAGGATCCTAATTCATTCATTTCAGTTCCCATCGGGATAAAATTTGGCTTATAATACATATTATTGGTAGATTTTAATTTGTTTGTATTTGGAATTGCAAAATATGTCATTTTCTCACAACTCTGTTTTCTAATCTGTTGCCTCTACAGCCAAAGAATTCGTTAGACTGAATTCTGGAAAATAAAATATTCAGGGCTAGACTGTCTCTTTCAGCATAGCCTTGATCATGAATGATGTGCAATCTGTGCAGCTTGAAGACGGTGTGCCTTTGAGACACAAAGCTCTCCTCTGGTGTAGTATGGTCTTGCTTCCCTCTGGTGTGCAGCAGCTCATTTTAGCTTCCCTGATAAACGATGGCTCCTGGGCAGTGTAAAGAAGAGAACTCGATCTATTCTCCTTCCCAACGAGTCTGAGCAGTGAAAAGGGTGGTATTTACTGCTTCTGCATACTAGAATACGAGATCTAAGTAACTTGCTCGTTAGTACAAAGAAACCTTTTACACACCTAGCTGCACTGATAGAGACACAGTATTATCGTCCCTTTTAGAAAACATAATTAACAATTTTTCAGCTTGCTATATATCTTTCTGTGTTTGACAGTATGTGTTATAGGGATGAGCAAGTAATGACAGTGCAAAATTTCACTGAATGTATTCATTGTGGCTAAGAAAAAGAAGTAGCATTTGAGTCCCTTAAACTACAAATTCAATCTAAAGTCTCAATGACTTTAACAACTGCTGATCAAGTTCCCCTACTCCTTCTGTTTATGTAATTTTAGAATTTCAGGCCCAGTGAGTTCAGTCCGTTAGATATGTTTTTTTTCATGAGTTCCTTAAAACTGAATCAAATGCAATGTACACAGTCTAAACCAAACACTTTGAGATACATTTATGATGTCCATAATGCCATCTTCCAGGTTTTCATGTCTCTTTTGAACCAGGAAAAACAATGCAAAATGAAATATTTAAATTAAGTAATGCTGAACACATTGAGCTATTTAGCCATGCCAGACATGCACTACAAAATATGGCCAATTGAAATGAAAAAAGAACCCAAACAAATGATTAAAACCCTTCTTTCCTTTTGGTTTTATCTCTACCTTTATAAAGCTTTTCTGGTGAGCTACAGAAGAATGTGTACAATCATAAGTATATTTATTGGCATTTGTTGCAAGATCTGTTTGCAGGCCTCCCATGTACCTGTGCATTATGGCAGAATCACAGGGAAGGAAGTATTACCTATGACAGAGAAAGGCTGGGTTAAGCACCATTTAGAGATGCTGAACATACACTCAGTCACTGGACAGGATGGCATTTGGACTGGTGTGATTGAGTGGGCTCTATCTGTCATCCTGGAGATGCTGTGATGACTAGGGAATATTTCTGATGGCTGGAAAAAGGCAAACATTGCACCTCTGTTTAAGAAGGTCTATAAATGTGACCAGGGACATGCAGCCTGCTCTGTCTGGCCTTAGTCTTTAGGATGATTGTGGAGCAAATTCTTCTGGAGGCCATTTCTAAGCGCTTAAAGGCAAGTAATATAATTAGGAACAACCAGCATGGATTTGCCAGGGCTAAATCATCCCTGAGCAAATCGATAGTTTTCTGTGGCTAGGCCTGTTAGTGAGATAGAATAATGGGTGTTGTGTGACTTTACTTTAGTAAGCTTATGCCAAAATCTGCCAGAGCATCCTTCTAAATCAAATTAGATAGGGATGGATTACAATGTGACTGGAAAACAGGCTTAATCACTAGGCTCAAAGAGTCAGTGGTATAAAGTTTACATAGCCACCAGTATAGCTCTTCCGCGGCTGATCCTAGGCTAATGTTGTTTACTATCTTCTTTAATAACCTGGGTATTGGAGTGGAACACCCTCAGCAATTTCATGGCTGCCACCAATTCGCTGAAAACAGCTGATACACTTGAGGACGAAGCTGCTGTATAGGGGCATTTTAAAAGACTGAAGAAAGGGGTTGATGTGCTGTTTAACATGCGTGCTCCTTAACATGCAGATGCATATAACTAGACTTACTTCAGGACAGATATTGTGCAGTAAATGTCTGTTACCTATTCTACAGTATGACTTAATTATGATGAAGCGCTTTAAGTGTAGGGACATTATTCCTGTTTAATAGAACTATTAATCAGTGACATGGTTCAAATCTCTGAACAATGGTATGCCCTGTCTGGCACTCAAGACATGAAGCAGAACACCTACTGCATAATGCTTCTTAAAATGACTGTGCTGCACTCAGTGTAGTCAGATTTGATAGGGAGGTTTCCAAAGAGCAGTAATACAACTGTCTTTCCATCAACTTCAGTAATGCCAAGATTTGATTTCTAATGGTACTATTATGTCAACTTGGTACAACCTTTGGAGAAAATACCATTACTCAATATCATATTGCTGAAAAGCACAGAACAAACTTTAGCATAAAAATACATATATTTCAGTATTGTACAAATGAGGAAACACTACTACTTGCTCCCTCTTTAATCACATCAATGCCAAATTCTTCTGTTACATTGCTATAAATGTGAAATGAATGGACTTAGTTGTTTCAGGTATATGTTTCTGACTGAAGCCATAATTTGACCCATGAAGCTAGAATAATCAAACACCAAAACAGTCTAAAAACATTCAGTGATCTTTAATCTATCAAGCAAGTATGACTGTTTTGTGGAAAATAACAAAGAGACCAGTAGGCCCTTTCTATTTTAGCATACAAGTATGTGCTTATTATTCTGGGCATGTTTAACTTATTATCTTGTATACTTTTCCATAAAGATATTCTCTAACCCTCTCTTTAGAAAGCAATAGTATATCAATGTGAAAGAACTACTGAATTGTCTGCATATTAACTCTTTGAACAAAAGTAGGCTATGATTATTTTGCATTAACATAGATTTATATTGTAGTAAACCTTTATCTATAATGACAAACATCTCATCTTAGGTGTTTTCAACTAAGATTTAATCAATTAGAGCCATTTTTTCCCCTGTGGTTGGTACTCATTAGTAGAGCTCATACTTTCCAAACTCCAGTCACTGAAAATAATGAAATTCGACCAATAGAGTTGTGTTTAATGGCTTGTGTTATACAGCTCATCTGCAAGGGCTCTAAACGTACATTTTCATAAGGTCTGCATTACTCAACTCATTGACCAGTGTGTGGTGATGAGCTAATGCTGATATTTTTAGCTCCTGCAGGTTTTATCCAAAGCATTTTGGAGATAAAGAACTGGAAGGAATGACTGCATTGAACAGGGAAGAAGGATGCATTGTGAATGATTTTTAAGTTCAGTTTTCCAGAAATGAAAGTGAGTCAGACTTAAATAGTGTCGTAACTGCAATTTCCTCATTTTAACGACTACAGTTTATAGCCTTGCAAATATGCCCATTTTCACGTTTTCATAGACTGTGTCCATTGGCTAAGGGAGCAAAGAAATTGCACCACTGGCTGAGACCTCTGTGCTATTCTGTGTCTAGCTACAACCAGCACTAGGGGAAGATGTAAAAGCTGTGCAGGAGGTAGTTTCAGGTCACTTACAGATTTCAGCCTAATCCCTTATCCCTCAGTTTAAGACTATATCTGTGAAGTTTTCTTACTTCTACATTTTTGTTAACCATATTGACCATTATAACCCTGATATCACTAGTA
Source organism: Dendrocincla tyrannina (assembly GCA_035047865.1). Lineage (NCBI taxonomy): Eukaryota > Metazoa > Chordata > Aves > Passeriformes > Dendrocolaptidae > Dendrocincla > Dendrocincla tyrannina. The sequence continues at coordinate 25,112,905 of JAWWMP010000081.1, forward strand.
TGTAGACACGGTGAAGACTAAGATGTAAAATTAAAATGTCTTTGCTGTATCTTATTTCTTTTCTAAGAAAAGCAACATCAATATTGTAAGCCTCCCTTTGGAAAACTCCTTGTCTATTTTATTTCTTTCATTCTCCTCTGAATCCCCTGTAACTCAGCAGCAGACTTCCTGAGTTGCAGTGTGTGATCAGTTGCACACCCAGTGCAGAGGGAGGGCTATTTCTGTGGCTTGTATAACAGCCTTCTGATGTTTGTGATTTTCTCTAGCCCTTTTTTCTCATCACATGCCAATTTTTCTGGTTTTGTGAGAAGAGATGCACATTAAGTAAATGCTTGCCTTCCCCCCCCTCCCCACCATAAAAGTCACTTTTACCTTTATTACTTTTTTTAACATTGTACTGTAAGAGTACTCATTCATCTACTGGATTCAGAATTCCTTAAATTTCACCACCACCTTCTCTGGACTTCATTAATCGTAACTGTGTTTCCAAAATGTAAATGTAATTTCTAGATTGATTGTGGAGTCATAGAGGAATAACAGGTTTTAGTATGATGCTTTGGATTCTCATATGCAAGGTACCAAAAAGGGAAAATAAAAAATTAAAAGGTTATAAAAATAATTATCTGTGTTCCATTTCTGGTTGGAACTTTTTAATTCAGGAGAGGTTGAGACTGATCCAAAAGAAACGTGGTTTCTTTGTTGTTCTATGTTTTTATAAAGATGTTAGAAATTTACATGAAAAACCAGGTTGAGTGCCTCTTAATGAACTTTATTGGCTCAGATCCAAACTGGTTTAAATAATTAGAAAAGTAAATATGGGGCCCCACAGGATATTTTCAAAGGCACAAAAGACAGTTGGGTAACCCACTCACAGGACAGATATAAGGCTTTCTGCAGTTGAGCTATTAAAAAAGAGCCCCATACCTGTGTAATTTTATACAAGCTGAAAATATGGTCCATAGATATTGGCATATTCTGCAAAAAAAATCTTGAAAAAGTTCTAATTAAAAAAAAAATGTGACGAGAGATCTGGAGCAGTAGACTGTGTTGAGATGTAAGATTCGTAATTACAGACAGGAAATGGCAGCAGATTATGAAAGATCTTTGGCATAAAATGAGGTAGCAGAAATCTGTAAGGAGCTGGTTAAAGAGGTCTATTGACAAGTGCCTGAATTTCACCAAACCTTCTGTGTTTACTTAAGTGAAACCTTTTCAGCTGATGAGGACAAACGAGTACAAGGTGGTGATTTTTCTTTCTATAAACAGTAAAAGGGCTAGTAATTATCAATTTTGGGGGGGTAAGCTGGTATTCCATAACATCTGCTCAGCGGAACAAATTTCTTTGGGTATATTTAGAAAGTAAAGTGGAGCTTACTAGAAATGCCCAGTCTCGTGCTGGCATGTGCTTCTGTGCAATCTCTGTATAATGCACCAAGCTGAGAGATATTTGGTGATGTCTGACTGTGCTGTCATGCTGTAGATGTGGTCTTGCTTCCAAGTTAATAAAAGAAGACGGGCAGCATTTTGATAGCATCTTGATATTGCTCTGATTCTCTTGTTCTTAGCTACGCTGCTGCCTCTGTGTTCAGTCTTCAGACTGTATGGTGTAAATATGCCCAAAGAGCAGTTAGAATTTATACATTTATCCTATAATTCATTAGTATGGATTCCAACATGACAGAAAAATACTTTATCTTCACCAAAATTGCCTATTTGATTTGATTCAATTTTCTTTTATTCTGGTCTTCTATCACATACAAATTCAAATCAGGTTACATGTGTTTTTAATAACTGCATTAATAAAAACCCCATGTATGCTTTAGTGTCATTGAAATCAACATCTTTGACTTCTAAGGTCCATAAATATAGATGTGGTAAAAATGTGCTGATGTTAAAATATGACAATTAATTAACTTCTTTATTACATTCTAATGTACAAACAGCAATTACCTGCATGAAATCCCAATATGATTAGATTTCAAAATTATTTCTTTACAAATTAAACATGTTTTCTACCAGATTCTTTCAGTGCATAAATGTAACTGAAAAGGAAACTTGGACAAAAATTTTCTCTTTTCAAGAAATGTTTAATGTAACTTTAAAAAAACCCAAAACTAAAATATGAAAAAAGCATGGATTGCCTTGCTTATGTGACCAGAATTGTAAAGTTATTTTCAGTGAGTTGACATTTGCCATGATATCTATGATTTATTAATAATGTTGTTTTAATTGTTAGCAGGATAACTGCATTGCTTGAGTACTCAGGCATTCTGATGATATAGGGCTTCTATCATGGTGTAAATAAAATGGAAGGCAATCTCTGACTCTAAATAATCTTAACAGGGAATGCAGAAAAAGACAGCAGAAAATAACCAATTACAGTGACAGCAAGTGGCGTATCTGTGGTCCCATCACAGAGAAGACTGAAAACAGAAGACGTCTCCTGAGCTGCAACCAGCAGAGTCGTCATCCTGTGGCTCGTTAGTCTCATCTGTCTCTCACACACCTTTTGATCTCAACTAACTGCAATAACCACTGATCAAAATTTAACAGGTCAGTTTTAAAGTGATTGCATAGAAATTTTCCAAATTCACGGAACTGGGATAATAAGGAGGCACTAATGCACAGCCTCAAAGAAAAACCCATTTTTCAGAGGTCCTGTGCTAAGATTGTTTTACTCATGATAGTATCAAACTTCATGTCAAGTATATGCTTACTATGAACTTCCACTTTAACCATATCCTGTGTGACACAGAGGTTTGCTCTGTGTGATGGTGGTGCTTGTTAGCTGACCTCGAAAGTATTGTTGGGTGTGTATTACTACATTACCTCTGCTTTATTCTAAATGGAGGAAGCCACTGAATCTCCCTTTCGAATGATAAAGCAGTAGAAACTAGTGTTAGGCTGGACAAGGCCCAAGTAAATTTTTAGCCAGGCAGCCAAAGGGATTTGCCTCAAAATTGACCACAAATTCAGGGACTGATGTGTCAGCTGGTGAAATTGTCTGTCTAAAGAAAAATAGGAATAAGAAAAATAGCTAGAGAACAAGAGAAACTATGAAGGTAGTCCTGGGTGGAAGTCCTATGAGAGACAGGGAAGCTTATTTTGAGCATATGGTCAGGTGGAAATCCAGACCTGAAATTTATGGGTGGGAAATCCTCATGTTGGCTTCTGAGAAATTTGTGTATCTTTTTGTACACAGTTGTTATAAAAAAAGCATGAGATTTTGGAGATATTCTGAGTAATGAGTTACATTTCTTTTTCAAATAGAAAGAAGATGGCATGGGTATTGACCGACATTTGAAGATTTTTGTGATTGAAGCAAATTTGAGTGTTTTAAAATATTGGACCCAAAGGGCACTTTCACGTGAGTGTACACCAAAATTATTTGGATATCTTAGAAGAAATGACTACAAGTCCTGACATCAAATTATGGCATGACTTAAAGCAGATATGAAAATGAAGAGTCAGAAGTCTTCTATATACACATTTTTGCACAGTTTCTCAGAGGTGCTTCCTGCAGGTTAGTGTACTGTGGAGGTGGGGACTGGGTTTAAAAGATCATCAGAAATGAACAAGGTTGGGTGCTGCACCTGTCAGAGTGACTGACAGTATCCCGGGGAATTCAGAGTGCTGTGGAAATGGCAGTGTAGCAGGAGATAAGGAGCCTTTCAAAAACTAAATTGCACAAGGACTGGACTCTTTTCCCCACAGCATACAGAGTGTGTTACAACACTTTATAGAGTTGTAGGTTAAAAGTGATATTATATGCATTTTTAATAAAGGAAACACTATTTTGTTTGCATGTTGTTACACAACAGAGTGACCACTGTCATTACAAAACACTGCCAGTGTGATGTGGATAACCTGAATGAAAGCCTACACATAATTTCAGCAGTTAGAATTTGATATAAAGGAAATAAATGTTTCTCAAGTGAATGTCTTGAAAACAGACATACACGTAAATGTGAAGGAAGCATAAAGGTATTATGATCATCATTTTCCTCTTGGAGAAAAACATCACATGTAAAATGTGACTGCCAACTCAAATTAATTGCTGTTTAGCTTCTACCTACAAACATTGACATATTAATTGAGTTTCTCATCAGGAAGTTGTTCCACTGTCCTCATTCACCTAGTTATAATCCATCTGATGCAGCTGTTGCTATGGTAACAGCTGTTTCAATATTTTAACCTATGTAAATATTGCTGGATATAGACTTCTTTGATAACACAGTTAACTTGTGTAACTGTTACTCCTCAGAAGAAAATTACTGTCAATAATCAGAGCAAACCAATTTACAAGAATTCGCCAGTGAGCCAGGGAGAGGCTGGTTGGATAAAGCAAGGCTGACATCTGCCGGCTCTTTCTCTCAGACACAAATGGATTTTCTGCATTCAAGATACATTCAGTTTTATTTAAAATAGTCTTTTTAATTCCTTCTACATCAGGAGACTTTTGGTTTTCTAGCATCACACCCTATTTCTAATTTTATCCTTTTCTATCTGAAAGTTGTGTACATTTTTTTGTAGACCTTATAGCTCATATTACAAACTGTAAACATATCCTTAGTAAAAACAAGCTTCCAATTCTTACTACTTAGATTGCTTATTCATAAAGTTTGACATTTAGGACAAATTCAGGAGTGCAAATTGGCTAGTTAGGCATGATGATGGACTCTCTGATTTGAGGGTGAATAAGACTTTTTATATTCCTTTTAAAATACTCTTTGTGATGTTTTGAGGCAGAGAATGAAGGAATATGTAACAAATAATCTCTTCCAGGCAGAGCTAATGTCGTATCAAGCATTATGTATATGGCCAGTGCTTAAAATATCCAGAAATAAATCCAGAAATAAGACACGCATAAATCCTGTATGATGCCTATACTCCCAACACTAGCAAAATCATGGGGGAATTGCAGGTGCACTTCAGTGCTGATAATTCCTGAAAGCATTGTGTCTGTTAGCTCTCAAGGGCAGGCAGAAAGTCTCAGTGTCATAGAAAGGATTTCTCCAATGACAAGTAGTTTGTATGTCTCCTTTGTGGGGGTATAGCATAAACTCCCTCTGTTTAGTTTGGTAGCTAATGTGAGAGAAAGAGAGCAGAGCTTTAACTGCCCTCCCTTCTGCTCCACTTTCCTTTGAAAAGTGTTCTGCTGCTGGTATTATTAACTCTGAAACTCCCTATACAGCTGTGGACTGCAAGGACTGGCTCTCCTATGCAACTGTGGAAGAGGCACAAAGGTTTCCTTGTGACCACTCGTTCTTTTTGTGCCCCCACAAAAGGCCAGTCACAATGTAGTATGCTGTTAATAGCTGAAGCACAAGATGTGGTAATGTAAATGAAGCCTGAGCAGCTGAAGCTAAGGTTTGGGGGAAACTGGGGACTAAAAGACTGTGCTTTATCTTTCTTATTGAGTCACTGCCACATGACTCTTTTGGCTTAATCCCTTCACAGCATTTTATGCAGAGGCACTCCATTCAGATGTTTAAACACAAATTCATTATACACCATGTATGCTCAGATGTCCTTGCATGTGAATATGACTTTGTTATTACTCTGTCCTCAAGTATATTTTTCACCTGCCAATGTGAATACTGAGGTATTTTGGCAAAGCGCTTCATTGTGGAGCTGTACTTCCCACTCCTTGAGCTAACATTATGCTCTTCTCATTAGCATGTATGAAACCACACTTTTTGGTTTAATAAAGGGTCATTAAGAATCTGTGAAATATCGATGTGGAAGCAAAGAAAATGAGCATCATTGAAGCTAGGGATGCAGTAGAGATGCAAAGAGCTCTGGCTTTTCAAAGAGAAAAGGAGGGGAGAGGGGAGGCTAAATGAGTGCATGCTGTGAATGTCCCTTCTGTTTGTTAGCTCTGCAGCAGAGTCAAAGAAGCTCCTATCTGCGACAGGCAGACCTGACAGACATTGTTTTTGCTGGTTTTATTCCTGCCTCATCTTCCATTTGAGGTTCATAGATCCCAGTGTCAGGATAGGGTGGTACAAAATGAAGTGGGCTCACATGTCCTACTCTTCTGGGTCTCAGAAGTCCATGATGCGAGTACTACATGTAATTCATATGTTTTGGCAGGGACTCTGAGATGAAAGTGAAAGGTTACTTTTTTTTTTTTTTTTTTTTTAGGATAGAAGAAGGCCACTGTAAACATTTAAATATTTTTCTAGATACAAAATATGTGGTCCTTCATAGAGTTCCTAATTTTCTGTGACAGCTTGCCAAAGTGAGGGAATGGTAAGGGTACAGACTGATACTATCAATACTTTGAAGAAATGTGAGGAGAAAGCCCTGTGGGTGCTGTGCAAAAATCCCAATCAGTTTATCATCTTCTATTGCAGAACTGTGTCATTTTATGACTACCTGACCTTGTTGGTTGTTATTTTCTGGAAAAAAAATGTCTGTTGTTTGTCTGATACATGCTGCAAACCTGGATGTCTGTGACTCCTGAGGTGGAGAGCTACTTGACAAAAGCATCTAGAGTGACATGAACCACCACAGGTTATTGTTGTAACAGGAGCGTAAGTATGTGAGGCTAACATGGTGTCACATCACTGAAGTTGTAGTTCACATTGCAAGGAATCATGCACATCACGGCATAAATATGGTGGGAAGGATTTTCACCACAAGCCAGAGAAAAAGATGTCCCATTTCTCAATTTCAAGTGTAAATTGGTTTCCTAAAGCCTCAGATGTCCATGAAAACCTCACCCCACGGGTCATCCCCACCCCACCGACACCTCAGAGAAGAGCATTTCTTAGAGTGATTTCCTGACAAAGCCTGTATATAATTAAGCATGAAGCTGGAGGATCACTGAAAGCACAGGAGCATATAGAATTTCTTTAGTTCCAAGTTTTTACAGCCTTTCTTCCACTTGGGGACCCTTGAGAATCATGCTAGGGCAGGCAGAAATACTAACTTGGAGGAAATTCATCCAGCACTGTGTTCCGCGTTTGCACATCCATGTCAGCACATCCTGTCTTCCTTCAGAGAAGAAAATGTTTTGAAGCAAGCATTGCAGATGCTGATTGATAACTTTCAGTTACAGTGAAGTAGCCATCAAGTCATTGTCTAGAAGAGTTCCGGAACTCACAACCACACAGAATGGCTGAGGTAAAAAAAGTTTTCTTTGTGTTAATAGTGCAATTTTTTGTATTTCAGTTTGTGCTTCATTTCCTTTTATCCTGTCATTGGGTACTAGAGAGAAGAGTCTTCCTTATTCATCCTTGTCAGGTATTTATGCAAAGTGATAAGATCCCAGTGAGCCATCTCTTCTCCAGGCTGAGCAGTCCCCATTCTTGCAGTGTAAAGCAGGCAGACTGGGAGCTCAGGACATCTGAAATCAGCTCTGGAACTGAAAACTTCGAGCAAATCAGAGTGAAATTCAGTGTCCTTCAGTCTCTAGAGTAGAATCACAGAAATCATGGCCCAGAGGGAAGAAATGCAAAAGTAGCTTCAAGATTCTTCTGAACTCCTTTAACCTTGAATTGCCCTGGGGTCCGGTGAAAGCTCTCATGTGATCTGTTCAGCTCAAACTGTGATGACTCTTCAGTGTCCTATGGGAATGTGAAGTAAGATTGCATGAAATAGAAATGTCATGGGTGAAATAGCCATATTGCAGTTTCTTTTGTCCCCACTCCAAACTATAGCATGCTCCTTACACAAGACCTTGAGAAAGGATGTTAGGAACAAGGCTTATTGAGTACTTTCATAGCAGCTCTCCTAAACAAATTTTATTTGGTGTGAAGATTTTTTGGGGCCCCTTTAGGCATCCACATTGCTTTTGCATGGATAAGAGTGATGGATGAGGGTTTTCTGTTCAATCTCTCTAGGTCTTAGGTACAAGATGCCTGAGACTTGTTGCTAAACTGTAAACCTCTTGGGTCAGGTTTGGATTTTGAGCTGGATTTAGATTTTATTCCATGCTTTGGGTTTAGCAGAGAAGGAGCCATTTTTTATTATTATTTTTTTTTTAATAGGGACTTCTACAGTGCTGGAGAGTAAATGATTAGGACAAATTATTCAAAACCACAATATATGACTCTGTATTAGGTAATTTTACTTTTTAGGAGTAGAAAGGGCAGGCAGCAGCTGATAACTCATTTTTTTGCTATGCTGACTTCTAGTTATGAGAACAGCTTCCAGAAATGTCACTGCAATGACAGTGTAAGTCCAGACTTCTGGAAAATTCTCCTTAGGAGCTCTCTGCTCTTGAGAGGGTGGAAATGCCTCCCCACACTCCTCATACCAAGCTGGAGTTGTATCTCATTGTCCTGGTAATTTTGTTGTAGGTCATCTTGGCAGCTGCTGAGTTAAAGGAATGGTAAGACAGTTACATAGTCTTTTAACTTCTTCATGTTGGAATACTTTTTGATCTTTTTAGTCAAAACCTGAATTTGGTTTACCTTAAACAGAACAGCACAATATTGAAAGACTTTAAAATTTTTGTACAGTGATACACTTTAGCACCTGGAGTTTGCTTGTATGAGAATTAACTAAAGATCAGTACACAGGCAGTGACAAAATCAAGCTTTGTCCTCAACCTGACAACTCTGCCTCTTCCCCTTCACTTTTTGACAAAAATACATCTACCGTACTAAATGTTAAACTTTCACAAAGTTACTCAATATTTGTCAATATTCCCATTATTATTCAAATCATATGTCCTAGTCATGTATTCATGCAGCAGTTAAAATTGTGATTGCTGGATTATATCAACTTTTAACATCATAACTGAATTTTTTACCTATCACGGCTGGTTGGAGCGCTCCCCCTCTCCCGTCCTCCCCCCCAGGTCCACGTGGTCAGCCACGCGGTCTCCTGAGGTCCCAGTAACTCCGAGGACAGGAAACAGAAAGAGAAGTTTATTCACCTGACCAGGTCAATTATAGACTTCCCGTCAGGGAGGGTTCAAGGGAAGGGATACAAAAGGACCAATCAAGAAAGGTTTCACACACCCTGGGTGGGGCTTACATACTATTTAGGAAGATAAGGGGTTTCTTTCAGGGGCGTGGGAAAAAGGAACTTTCAGTTTACAGCACAGTAAAAAAACCTCTCCGATTTACAAGATACTTTGGTTGTTTTCTTCATCTTCTCCAGAGGCCTTCTGTTACATTTACCTTGATTTAATTCAGAAACTTTAATGCTCCATTAATGTACGGTACACTGGATATAAGACAGATGATGAGATTTGAATGACCTCATATCTCTAGATTTTTTCATCTCTGTGCATATGCATGGGATAAAAATATGGTCTTGAGGCCAACAGAAGCTGGAAAAATAATGGAGATTAAAAGAATATTTGAAAGTACTGATTTGAATATTGGGGAAGGAAAATGCAGGTAAAAATATTTCAGCTCTGCAAACCAGAAATGACAAGTACTGTCTCATTTCTCCATGATTATTATGAGCTACACTAAAAATGATCAAACTAATTATATTACCTGTCTGAAAAAATATCAGAATTATCATACAGGAAAATAAAATTATTTTGCATCTTTCCTTGTTAAAATCTTTCACTAGACTGTAATGATTTGGAAGGCCAGCTTTACTCATATTATCTCTCCTTTATCAGATTTCATGTTTTAGCTTTTGTACCTTCAACTCTTGCTATGAAATCAAGTGACCATCCTGCACTTTGACTATGTCCTTGTCTCCACTGGACACTGACTAGCCTGAGTTTGGTGGCTAGATCATTTCTAATCCAAAGTAATACAGCAGTTAGAGAAAAATGTTTTAAAACAAGTCTCTTAGTCTCCCCAAAATAATGCTACCTTCTCCAAAAAGCAGGCAGGCCTACCTTCTTGAACCCTACCAGCCAGTATCTGCTTAAACATACCTACATATTTCTAGCTGCCTTTTTCTTTTCTTGCTTTGTCTTCTGCATGCATGGAGGAAAATTTGTGGGCTCACTGGCAGGCTGAGACAGTCTGCCTAGGGCTAGAGAACCTCCTGTCACCCAAGTGTTTACAAAGAGGTGCCTTGTCTTCTCAGTGACTGTCTGCCTTGCTCACTGTACAAACATTGTATTGTTTCAACACATTCCCCTCCCTCCCCAGTCACAGTGGAAGGTGGTTGTGTTTAATGCCCATATTAAATGTGTATGAATCAGGGCAGTATTAACAGTTCATTGCAGTGCATTGTCAGTACAAGTCATTCAGATAAAACAGATTTTTCTAAAAGATCAGGCTTACCCACCTCTACAGTCTACTGATTTTTTTTCAAGTGATACCCTAAAGAGTCTTTTTTAAAATTCAAGGAATGAAGATGACTCCTCATTTAATTTGTCCTCTCCCAGTGAGCTGGTGTGTAGTAGACAGCTGGCAGACCTATAAGGAATTGCTTCAGTGCTCTTGTTCTGATTTTTTTATGCTTTTCTCAGAGGTATTAGGACAGTCTTATTTCCAGTTTATTCTTTGGGGTTTTGTGTTGAGCTCATGACCAAAGCACCAGAGTGACAAGTGGGAGAGAATGGAGCAGCATGAAGAGCAGCTGCTGTATGTTTGTTCTCTAGCTCTCTCCTCGGGGGGACAAGTGTGCCGAGCTGAATATTTTCATTTGGAATTATTTTTAATACTGTACTAATAAGAGAGAAATGAGGGTACAAGCAATATGCTTGGTGTTAAGAGTATAAGCAGTGAGACTTGTTAGGTCCATATTTTCTTGCTTACCCCAAGCATTGAACAAGCTTCCGGGACCTGTCTGACTCACAGACAGGCTTTACTCTTTTTAGAGATTGTATTATGGATATTCTCTTTGTGATGCTTTAGGGAGAAAAAGGTGTTGTTTGTTTGGAGTATTTCAGTGAAGCTAACGACAATTAGGCTTATCTACAGTATAACTTCTGTGTCTGAAACAAGATGAAAATTTGGCAGTTGACACAAGTGAGAATTATTCTTTTGGAAATGAATGTTGGAGCCATTATGTATTGTCTGTGGCATCCTGTTTGGAGCAATAGAAATGAACATGAATGGCATTACTTTCATTTTATTATCAGATACTTCTTTCCTTTCTGTCAAAGGATGTTTTCTAAGCTAAACCTTGTCTTTAAACAGTCAAAATTGTAATCCATTTTCCTTATATTGTATTGCTATGGCAACACAACATGAAATGGGATTCTGAGCTGGCTATCAACTGTTTCCCCTGTCATGTCTAGTGACCAGGCTCTGTTAAGGGCTCTGCACTCCCCTGAGTGCAGGGTCCGATGCTCCTGTTCCCACTAGCAATGCTAGCTTAGCTCTGTGAAGGAGTCTGTGATGAGTCAGAATAACGCCATGGACATTTAGACATATTTATACTTCCACAGGCACTGGAGCACATCAAAGCACCTGATAGTCTGCAGCAGCAGCATGCAACACAGAGCAAATCATCTCCAGGAGCTGTGTCACTCCTCACACTATGAAGACTCCTGGCTCACAGGGGCTAGGGCATTACACTAGCTAGCTGAAGTGTGAGGAACAATCCCTCTGTGGCAGCTGAGGCTTCACAGCTCAGCACTTATCTACGGTTTCAGGCAAGACAGTGCAGTCTGAGAGATGCTGTGCTGTTGCAGGCATGTTGCTGTCATCAACAGTGAAGGGCAGGTTATGCCTTCCTGAGCTGCAGTCACGCTCTGTGTTGACTTACCCGCAAGACTACGGTTTTCCCAATGTCCCCTCTTCCCAGAGGAGGCCTATTGTGCACTCAGTGTACAGCTCTGAGCCAACACAGACTGGCCTAATTTTACTTACTTCTCAGCAAATATACTAGTAACCTGATGTGTCTGTTCTAGAAGGGTAATAATAATTCTTTCTGGAGTGAAACTTTATCCATAGCAGAATAATTACAGTGAATTATCTGGGGATACCTTTCCAAGGCAGCAATTCCCAGGCACTTGCTTTGAAGAATGTACCTCTGCAAATGTGAGAAGGGTGATTTCTGACAATCTGCTATTGATTACAGAAAATTGTTGAGTTCTAGTTTCACCCTCAAACATTTGTCTCTCTGCTGCCTTGTTTTGGAAGATGAAGCTTCACAGAACCTGAACAGTAGGTCGTATTGATATCGACTCTGTTTTACCTAACAGCTCATTTACCCCCTTCCTCTCTGCCTGCCTCCTTCCCTTTCCTTTCCTTGCTGCTGCTGGCGAGCTAATTAGGCTGCTCCCTCAAGAAAAATTCATCCAAGGCCATAATAGCCATTTCAGATGGATTCTAGGATAAAACTCTCAATAGTATAGCTTTATAAGTGCCTCTCAGCTTCTCATAATGCTTCCCTGCCTGTTTTCTTTTTATTCCTCACTTTGTAGGGAAAATTCTCTCTTCGTGTCTTCTATGGAAGTATTAAGTAAATTAATTAAAAGAAATTATGATGTGTGTTTCCTGAAATATCCTCCTTGATTTCCTTTTATCCCTCCTATTTATACGTTTTAGGTGCCAAATCTTAAGCTTTGTCAAAAAAGCCTTCATTGTATATTTCTCTATTTTTCCTTTTGTAAATCTGTAACCTTCTGTTAGACTAATATATTAAAATTCTTCAGACATGGAGTAGCAATGTTCGTAATCTCTGGTTCATTATCTTAATTAGATCTGTCTTATATTATGCCACATTTTATTCTCATTACTTTAAAGGTGATCAGCCTTAGAAAGGAATGTGAGCAGAATTTAGTGAATTCTATTGTGGCAACATTTCTCTGATCTGGCTTTGGATCTTTCAGGTGTAATAATGATAATGCTGCTGGTGCCATTAATTAAAAACTGCATTTGAATAGTATGAATATTCATTTTGGGGAATGAACACAGTGGGGTAAAATGTCTGCAATGGCCCAAGGATGTGAAGTGAACCTGGATCCCCATTAAAACACAAATGAAGCATTAATAGTGATGGAAATTCAGAATCCTCCCACCCTACAAACTATTAGTGAAGTATTGCCCGGGTCGAGCCTGTCTCCTAAGGTGGCTACAGACATTAATGTTCATCCTTCAATAACAAATTATGCGACATATACTTGATGTACAGCTCTGCCCAGGAGCTAATATTCAGTGCTGAATCTTTATTAAATAATTAATAAGGGCTATTGCTTTTTTAAAATTCTCAGGTTGAAGTGCTGTATCTGTAAGACCCAGGTTACTTTTAATAGCTTTCTGTGGAAGATCAAAATTGCTTTCCCAGAAAGAAGTTGTGACATCCAAGATGCTGTTGGGGAAGATACAGACAAGAAGAACTGCTGAAACCTTTGATAATGGAGCTCTCTATACCCAAATCATCTCTCTGGCAAAATGCAGCACTTTAATATTCCGGGCAGGAATGCTAAAAATGTATCTTTTCTTCATCATGTGAATAACACCACTGAAAATATGAAAGTGGTGTCTGTTTGTATTTTTCCCCAAATTTATTTGTTCCATTTTTTTTTCTTCTGAACAAAGGAAACATCAAATAATGAACACCTTTTTTAAAAGCTTATCTGGTACTGCAGGATGCCTAAAAAAATGAGGCTACAAACTAGAGATAAAGCCTCTTTGGTGTAGGAACGTTATGTGAAGTTTAATGGGCATTTGGCAGGGAATATTTTGCCGGCTGTTAGCTAGTTGCCAAGGGGATTCACAGGATGCATGTTCTAGAATAAAATGCTCTGTGAATAAACTGGGGTCAGTTAAGGTAATTTGCATGGTGCTTTTTACTGGAGTGTGGGGGTCCAAGCTTACTGTGCAGTCAAAGATAAATGCAGTGATGTGCATCCTCTCCTTCCTTTTCCTCCATCTTATGTGAGAGTAAGACACTCCTAAATACAGGTCTGCACTAGATACCTGCTTAGGAAAGCCCAAATACACTCATCACATATCCCATAGAATACAGAATTTGGCCTTATATTGTGCAAGATAGAAACAGGAATGTTGTGTCTTAGTGATCCAGGCCGTATCACTAAATAAAAGACAGGAGGGTTCACAGTGAGAACCCCTTCCTCCTACCCTTCTAAGTGAGCATAGATCAAAGTAGAAGGATTCTGCTGATTCCCACATTTTATTGCTTGTGCTGAAGAGAGGTGGTCAGCCTTTCTCTGCGGAGAGAGGCATGGATAGTATGTGAGTCAGATTCTTTTTACAGTGGGGATCTTCTCTTTGATCCAGTGGTAGGAGAAGAGAGGTCCGTCCTTGGCCATGCAATTGTTCGTGTTCAAGAGGGCATCTTTTTTGCTAGTCCTGTGAGGGTCCTTTGGAATTGAGCTATAATGTGCAAATAGTATAATAAGAGCAAATAAAGGAAATAATACGAAGTAACAAAAAGCTATTACCAATATTTAATCTGATTTTTATTAGCAGCATTATTATTAGTATATTAGGTTGAATAAATGTGATAAATAACTCAGGATCATTGTGTCTGCATACAGCATACATAAAATCCAAAAATGTCATACAGGGCACATTTAAGGTTCTTGATCATTGATGTCTAGTGTCACTGAAGATGCTGTAGTGTATGTGGGCTTGGTAGGTCTGATATGGGGACCACAGTGGATCTAGTGTTTCTAGAGCTGCAACTAGTTTATTTACTCTGGATTGTCTTTGACATCTTAGTCCTTATACAGAGAATCTCTCTGTGTGTCAGGACGCTCAGCCCTTTCTGAAATCAGATTCCTCAACATCTAAATACTTGCAGAGAGTCACTTAAGAAATCCTCTAATATAGCGCTTTATTACAAATCTATGCCACATGCAAACTTCATTGATCAGCGTAACCTGAGAGTGTAATCTGGCCTGCAAATTAGACTATGGTGAGACAGCAGCTCTGGCAGGAAAGAATGAACAAATTTGGAGTTTTTGTTCGTCTGGTCATGTTTTTAATCCTTGTTTAACTATCTGTGCATATGCTTGTGGTCTTTAAAATTTATCCTGCAGGTGAATGCACATAGTAAGGAGCTGCTGTTTCTTTCCTCCCATGGTTTCATCCCACTGTGAAGGCCAGGCTTAAGGTGATGGGGTACCTGGCCTTGCATTAGTGCCAGCTGTTTTCCTTGGTCTTTCTTTGGAAGAATAATCACATTAATTTATTCATGGAATGTCATTGTGCTCAGTTCTGAGGAGGAGCATGTGCTTGCCTTTTGTACCCTGCTTCTGCTTTGTATATTTTTGTGGTGTCCATGTGTCTACTGCCTGATAGCTAATCCCATGGATAGAGTGATTTAATATGAGGAAAGAATGATATGACTGCATCCTGCCCATTATGCCCTTAGGAAGGAGATTTTTATTTGCTGTCAGATGTCACTGATGGAGCATTTGGCTTCCTTTCATCAAGTGACAATTGCAGTTTTAAGAGTACAGTACAGAGAGCCACTTTAAAGCCAAGCGTCTCAATTCACAAGTGAGGGAAGGATAAAGTTGTGCAGCTGGAGGATGCTATTTCTTCTCAGCAGCTGTCATTGAAAAGGCATGTGAATACTCTAGATGTCAGGTGTCATAAATACTCCATCCAGAGTCTGTCATGTGCCTCATAACATCACGTGAAGTGTTGGAAAGAATTTTCTGAACACATTAAAATTCTTCTGTAGACAAGCTTGTCTTAAAATTTGCTATACTGAAATTTTAGGGAATGAGGAATTAATATAAGTGAAATGTGCAGCAAGCTCTCCATGTTTTACCAGAAACACAGACCCTTTGTATGTACTCAGATCAAAATGTGTCACTTTGGTAGGAAAAATGTTCATGACAAATCCTCTGCCCTTGCCTTGGCTCGCCAAATCCTTGGATATACCTATAAGGCAACACCTGCACCTTTTAAGGACAATTGCATGTATGCAGTGGTGGCCATGAATTTAAATGAGAAAAAAGTGCTATTCAAATATAGGGTGAGACTTTAGGAAAATGTTATGTTGTGTGCCCACTGTATACTCTATTAGCAGTTCTTAATTTTTTTCTTGTATGCCTCTCTTTCCTTCTCCTTCACTGAGAGCAGATACTGGGATAGATCTGAAGTCGTGTGGAGTGTCTGAGTCTTTTCACTTGATTCACACTCCTAGTCCTTGTTTGGAGGAGTGCAGTGGTTTAACAAGCTGGTGTATATAGGTTGGCTGGAACTTCTGGCTGTAAGCAGGATCCCAACTCCTCGTTGTGTGGCACATTAGGTATCCCAGAGTGCCTGCGAAGTTGTTCCCAAGTTTGCATACAGTTTGGTCTCCAGAAAGCAGATGGATGCTAAGTTGCACTCATTTTGCCCCTCTCCTTCTACAATGTATTCAGTGTGATCTGTATTTGACAACCACTGCACTATCGATGCACAGGAGCACTTAGTATGAGTCACTAAAGAAAAACACGAACTTGGGAATTGTTTAGGTCTCATATCTGGTGACAGCTGGGGTTAGTAAGGGGTGAAGTTTGAATCTTATTTAGTACTCTATTTGGCCTTGGACTCTGGTGTTAACATACAGGTTTTCTGTAACGTCCTGTTCCTTTTCAGTTGTCACTGGTTGGCTTTCTCTGCATATCAGTTCTGTCAACTATTGAAATCAGAGCGTCTCTTCCTATTCCAGCTGGCAGTTGCCAGAGCTATGTGAAACAGAACTGGATATACAGAGAACACTTTCATTTGTTGTTATGTCAGGTGAAAATGTAACACTAGAAACATACGGGTGTTTATTGATGCAGGGACCCCCAGGCACTGAGTGCTGGAATTCTGCTCAAAGGAAGCAAGACAGATGGGAAGAGAAGAAAAATCCCCACCTGTCAAGTGTCACGTCATCATAGGTGAGTCTAAAGAATAAGAGTAACATTTTCCAGTATGTTGGTCCCTCTGCACAAGGAATCCTTTGTTAACACATGCCTGCTTTTTGTTTAATTGATTTTTAGAAGAAGATTATGATAAAGTTACATACAATGTGCCTCACTGCATTGAGTTAATAGCAGATTTTATGAGTTAAGGAGTATTGGACCCCACTACACCAGTATCCCTTCTGTAGGATCGTAGGAAACTGAAAGGATTGAGATCAAGACCACCAAGGAGAGTGTGCTATGGAAGTACCCACAACATCTTACTCATTTTGCATTGCAGATGACAAGTCTGTAAATATTGTGGATGATTGTCATAATCATCTGCACAAAAGCCTTCTAAGGAAAACTCATGATTTCACTACATGACTCAACAGGTTATAACTGTTTAATGATTGCACATAGAGACCTCTGATATTTCCAAAGCCTGTTCTATACCCCATAAATCTTACTATAATGATTCATGGATACTGCATGTAGATTGAGCATAAGATTTCTTTCCCAATTTCTATGAACTGTAAAGGAATGCTCTAACTGCTTGACCACATCTGGTCTTACAATTTTCTGTAACACATTTGCATTGTATGTTGAGCAAAATGTGACTTAAGATGAAAGCTTGCTTTGATTTTCATACAAGAGTAACAATGGTAGGAAGAAAGGGGTACAGAGATTTCAATCTTTAGAATAGAATGAGAACAGGCTAAATTTGTATTTTTTCCTGTTCTTAAGTTTCATTACAGTAATTTTCCCAGTGAATACATTGCATAGTATACTATTTCCTCTTCTCATTACCATCTTTGTCATGCAGATGCAGTTATAGAATTTTAATGAATCTGTTATTTAAACCTTTTTGATAGTCTTTCTATTTTGAATGACCTCTCTCACCTCTTCCCTAAGGTTACTGAAGTTGGGATTAGGAGTTGCTTTCAAAGAAATTACTCAACAAAGAAAAGGGCAAGGTTCATCTTGCTATTGTCAAAATCACAGATATTATAAAAAGGGATGAAGGGGAAAAAAAAGAAAGAAAAAAACCCCAGTCTGAATCTTCACTAGCTTTCCACCACGAAGCAGAGCAAACAATAGTAATTCTTGTATGTGAGTCTGATTCAAAGCTCACTGAAAATAATAGATCCCCACACACCAGTGCTATGAGATAATTCAGGGGTAGTTTGGATTTGGGGTAAAAAATCGTCGTCTAAACCACTGGTAATCACTGACATTGTGACCTTTAACAGTTTTTCCATCTTGAAAAATGTACAAATGTCATTGGTCTTGTGCATTTGAAATATTTCAGGAATGTTAATTTATAAGACTTCTTTGTATTCAAATGAGAGGAGAAGAACAGATCACCCTACATTAGGATTCAAGACACTGGCCAGTGATAAGGATAGAAATGGGCTACAGACTGCTTGGGATCCACAGTACCTGTGGGAAAATTGCTCTGTGGAAGGTACTTAAACCCAAACATTTGTGTCCAGATGCAAAGTATGTTACCACACAGTGTGACTGAATGGACTCTGCCAACCAAATAACTCTCACCTTTTAAAGGCACGACTGAGTAGTCTGTAATGCTTCACAGACATCTGAGACAGTCAATCAAAAACATTAAATGATAAAAGCCAAGATTAAGGATTCAGTACTTTCCAGTATCATTAAGATCCTGAATGTGTTCACTGACCATTCTAAATGGTAAATACACTTCATTCACATGCCCTGTGCTTTTTATAAAGCTTGATTTCCTACAGTGGTCTGGGAGATTGCATGAGAAACTCATGGAAAGTGCACAAACAACAAATATAGGCAAAGGATTTACCTGCAAAGACATTTTAGAGAGCAGGGATGCTGTATTTACTCACACTCTCCAATCTTTATCTGAATAAATAAAGAGGTGTCATGGGGCATACTGCAATACTGATAATGAGCTTTATACTCATTCACCCTGAGGAGTTTCAACAGATATAGTTTGCCTGTCAAATGGATTTAAAATTGTATGGTCACTGACTGGTTTTCTGCACCGATTGCTTTGGTATTGCAGTTCCATGCCTCAATAGACACTTTGATTGTCTATATCTGACTTTGTTCACATGAGCTTCCCTATAATCTATAACATGACATTCTTTGTTTTAATACTAAACCTCAACATATGCTTCTACAATGGTTATTAACTTAGGGATATGCCAGCCAAAAAAAGGTTTTGCTTTCTATTCTCCGGTGTTTTTTTTTGGTTGTTTTTTTTTTTTTTTAATGCATATGTTGCATGGTAGACAACAATCCACTTAGTTCAAGTTCTCAGCTTAGTGAAGGAACCATTTCAGGGGGGATGTTGTGGATACAGCTGCAGACATTTTCACAGGTTTGGTTACCATGCCTCACACAGCTATAATAATAAACCTTGGCTACCCTTGGCTTAGCTTTTATTTTAAATTCATAGGATCTGAATCCTAATTTTTGGCACAGAGTATCATGGCAATTGAACAAGTCTTTTAAGCATGTATTCCATCTTAAACACATTACCTTAAGAATGAATGATAAAAGTTTTGCAGGACTGAGATTTTAAGACTTGGTCTAATACAGTACAGTCAGATTTTGATCAGAAGTGAATTAACCTCCCTACAATTCTGAATGTTTATTCCTTTTCTTATACTATTTGAAGGTATTTCAAACAGGTTTGGCTCAGTTTTCTAAAGAAAGGAGGCTCATGAAATCATTGCTGAACTAATAGGTGTGTGGACACATGTATGTTTTACTGTTACTTTTTCTCATCTCCTTGTAACTACTGAATTTCTTGGAGTATTTCAACCAGCCTGAGAGAAAAACAGCAATCACAGAATCATGCAATAACAAAATGGTTTGGGTTGGAAGGGACCTTAAAAATCATCTAGTTCCAATGCCCCTGTCATGAGCAGGAACACCTTTCACTGGACCAGGTTGCTTAGAGCTCCATTCAACCTGGCTTTAAACTCTTCCATGTCTCTGGGCAACCTGTTCCACTGCCTCAACACCTGCATAGTAAATAATTTTTTCTTAATATTTAATCTCCTACTCTCTGTCAGTTTGAAGCCATTTGCCCTTGTTCTGTCACTCTGTAGTCCTGTAAGTGGTCTCTCTCCCTCTTTCTTGAAGACTCCCTTCAGGTACTGGAAGGCCACAATTAGGTCACCACAAAGCCTTCTCTTTCCATCCTGAACAATTCCAAATCTCTCAGTCTTTCCTTATAATCTCAAAGATATGTTTCCAAGCACTTTATGGAGAAATATGTAGCTGGGTGGAGACAGAAAGAAGTGTCTTCCTCTGGGACCAAGGAAGAGCTGCAGTGTGAGTATATACCTGGTGCCCGAAAAGATAACAGAACCCAATTGTAAAACCCAAAATGCATAGGAAATCACCCATACTGCTGCCTTTTTTTCCTGTTTTTTTCATTGGATTCTAGGGATGACTACAATTTCTTTTGAAAGATGTGGTGAGAATGGCAGGAGTTTTCCATTTACAGACTCCTAATAAAAACAATAAAAGATTTTTCAGTCAAATATGAACAAATATATAGGACTGTGCCTATGATGTTCTGATTTCTGAAAATAAGTACTTTACCAGGGAATAGAAGTGATAGGGACAAGGAATAAAAAGAGGCAAAGGTAAAATTGTACTAGGAGAGTTACTTAATTAACCAAAGGAAGTTTGAGCTTTGTTTCTTGCTGTGTTGGCTTCTTACTTAGTTTTTTTTTCATTTAAGAATTTCATAAAACTTTATAAAGGTTTATTATTTATTATACTTCACATCTTATACCCCAGTTCTGACTTTCAACCTGTCTTCCACTCTGCCAATAAGAAAATTACAGTACAGGGAGATTAAATACATGATGGAAGCAGGTCTCTTGACTGAAGCCAAGAATGTGGTCACCCACCCTTAGGGAAAGGAAGCAGCTAAGATTTTTAAATGCTTGTGGTCTAAAGGAACAATAAAAGTCAGAGGGTCCACAAAAAATCAGAATGTTTTATTAGTAAATTACAGACATGGCATGGAAATTGGCATGTTAGTCCCTGACATACTCTATAAGCACACAGCACTGGGTTTTGAATAAAGGGATAGAGTGCAAGGGAGGGGAAAAAGGAAGAGATGAATTAGAGGGGGAGAGAGAAAGGAAAGAAGGAAAAGAAAGGCAAGGCAAGGCAAGGCAAGGCAAGGCGGAAGGAAGGAAGGAAGGGAGGAAGGGAGGAAAGAAAAAAAAGATCACCACACCTGGTTCCAGCATCAGTCCAGCTGGTGGGATGTCAGTCCTGGGTGCAGCATCCATAAAGATTATTGGATGCCAATCCTGGTTTCCGTGTCATTCCAGTTGATAATCCTGGTTTTAATGTCAATCTGATTGATAATCCTGATTTCAGCATAGATCCTGCTGATAAGCATTGATCCAGCTGCATCTCTCTAGCCAATGAGATATCCAGGGTCCTGGGGGTGCCACCTGGCCTTGGAGGGTACCTTTCTATGTACAGGTTTCTCCAACCTGAAGATAGACTTCTCGCCCTCAAGACAGGTTTTTTGCTTTCTGTGTAAATTAGCTATCATGTACAGTCTGTTCTTTCAGGCCTTTATGGAAATGGGAGAGAGGGCTTTGGGGTCTTTTGGTGTTCTCAGTATCACCCTAAAGTCCATGCCCACTGTTTGGTCTAATTCCTGTACTGGTGCAGTGCTGTGTTGTGGTTCTTTCTCAAGGAAAAATGCTGCCCCATCTCTGCCTGACCCCCTTCTCCAGCCAAACCTTTTTCTTTCTCATGGCATGCTAATACCAATAGTCCTTGGTTATTACCAACAATTCTTGTCTGTTATTACTAAGCCCTTGGTTGGCTCCACAGACATCCAGTTATTGGTATTTGAGACAGACACATTAGCCCCTTATCATCTGGGAATCAAGAGTTCAAAAGAATCTCACTTTGGACCACAGTTCATAGGGTTGCAAGTGAGTGGGCTTTAGTCATAGTAATTTTCCATCCTGGGCTTTAGTCATAGTAATTTTCCATCCTGGCCACAATTCGAGTTAGTAACTTTGAAGATTCAGTAACAAAAATGTTATTCCACTTGGGTTATTATTCAATCAAGAACAATGAATTTCCAAGCCTGTTCATTAAAAAATAGGTGTTCATTAGACACTTGTGTAGCTCCTGGGAACAGACAGTGTTTCTGATAAGCTCAAGAGGGGCTTAGTCTAAGTGAAACTGAGCAAGGCTGAGGCCTAATGAGCATTTCTCAGATCATAGTGCAGCCTAGGGTGCAGGAGTGCACCACCATAATCCTCCCTGTGACTAAAGTTAAATTCTTTGGGCCTCTACACCCCACAGGGTGTGGCTCAGACATTGATATGGATTTGGTGATCCCTGGAAGAAGGAAGAGAATGAGAGGGAGAAAGGTAGAGCTGTTAGCTATCTCTAAGCTTTGGGGGTAATCTATCTGTAATTTTTCACACGTTAACGTACAATCTTAATACCAAAATGAAAAGCAGAAAGGTTAATATTAAGAGAAAAATTGCAGAGTGCAACACTTTGTTAAAAAATCCCCGTTGCTGTTGTCAACCACCCAGATAAAATGTACTACCAATGGTGTTCCCCATCCTTCTTCACTCATTCTGTCAGCTGGTGAATGGTTTCCACATCGTGATGAACAGTTACCGAAATGTTTTGTCTATTGTAGGTTCTACCAATAGGAACAGGTTGTAAGGTTGGCATAAGGGTGTAGTCAGATTTCAGGAGCTGGTAAGAGATAACCAGAGCTGAATAATTAAAATCATAACTGTTGATTTGAACAAATTTACAAACACAGAAATCAGTGATTATTTGTATCTACAATAAGGTTGTTTAAAAATACAAAATCACAACAGGTTCTCATATAGGCACATTCATTCCACTGGGCCCATACTCATGCTCCAGGAGACAAGGTACAGCTCTGTTGTGATTTAATCCCGACACAAGGATTTGGTATGTAGTATATACCAAAGCACTGCGTATTGTTTAAAAAAAGCATGTCTCCAGAGAACACTGCTATGAAGAAGCCCACTCGGGTGCCAAAAGCATCAGAGTCATCCTAGTAAAACGGTCTTTCTAAGGTTAAATTACCTTCAGCAATTGACTTTAAATTGTAGTATATATTACAGATATATCCTCAGTCAGGATGAGGATGACAATCTGACTCCAGTATTTATACCTTAGTTGTCACTCTGGAATTTTGCCATTTCTTAAAAAGAAGAGGAAATTTCACTTTTAGTGTATCAGAATGTGTTGTTTTATTGTTCTAGTCCCTGGATACAGGCTTTTAAATGAGCACAGTATAAGAATTACCTAACACAACTCTACCTCTCTCCTTAGAGAAAGGTGATATGTAAAGATAGAATCCCATACACTGAAATGGAAATATAAACCAGAAACCATGTATTTCACATTTTAATTCTTTTAAAACTTATCAGAGCATATTGTTTCTTTGTAGGCAGAGAATAACAATTCATGTTTCTCTTTAACGTCATTAGGTCTTCTGATTTCCATATGCTTCTGAGCATCTACTGAAACACCAGAGCATTAAGTTAGTATCAGGCATTAAGTTAGTATCAGGTATATTAATGTCCAGTAAAGCAAAATTGTACACACTAGTGGTCTTTATGGAAATTTTAAAAACTCCTGGCAAGAAGATTAGAAAACAAGAAGAATGTCAAAGAATCACTTAGAAGAAAGATTTTCTTTTTCAAATTCATGTAAGGAAGTAGCATTTATAATTGTTAATCCTTAATTTTCCCTCCTCCTAACTGAATTCAGTCATCTATTTAACTCACACTTTAGAATTTGCATTTGAACTTGATGGCAATAATAATAAGTGAGATAAATCAAATTAATATCCTTGCAGATGCAGTTAGTTTAATAACTTTGCCATTTCCATTCCCTTTTTATCTGCATTATCACAATTCGATAGCATACTACAGTAAACCAATGCCTCAATGAACTTCTTTCTGCGCCCAGCATGGAGAGATTAGAATTTCTAATTTTATTGCTCAGGTTGTCATATCTTGCCTTATACAGCACCTTTTATTGCAAAAGGAAGCCAGATGCTATGATGTAAAGAGGAATGACATTTCTCAGAGTTTGTATGTACGTATGTCTTTCTGGGGTGAAATGGAGACCTTTTTTAAAGCTACCAGCAATATCATACAATCATTAAAACAGAATGCCCAGAGAAAATGGATCCCAGTTCCCTGGGATCTTGGGGCTTTCAGGACGGACAGGACACATGCTCAAATGCAGAGACATCAATACTCATGTATAATCACGTATTTTTGATACTTATACACCCTCACTGAGAGCTGCTCTGCTTTTATATTCTGAGTATTCGGGATTTATGAGGATGCAACATGAATAGTCTGGAGAGGAAAAACCTGCTTTTAAACTTAGAGCCACTAGGCAAGACTGTGAAGCTCTCATTGCAACCACTGCCAACAAACTGCAGCCTCCATGCATTTCCAGTGCTGGAGCTACTGGATTCAAATAAGGACAAGTCACACACTCATCAAGATAATCTCTATTAGGTGTCCCAAAGAGCTTTTCTATGATAATTTTTATATCTCTCAGTGTGAACCAAATACCATTATATACATATGCATATCCAGAAACAGTCTCAACTAGGATGTCCTTCTCAGCATAAAGGACAGATATCTGCGGGAGTTGTGCAGTAGCAATCATGTTGGGTCAGCAATCTCTTAACACTAGCATTTTAAGTCACCATGCTCATAATTGTCCTCTGTGTGTTTACAGAAAAGGTTAATATATACACACACAAACCTTTCAAGCCCATGTGTGGGCTGGTTAATAGTTTACCAAGTGTTATCAGCTAGCTTGGTACTCCCACCCATCCTTGTTCCTGCTGCCAAGTGTGCCCAGAGCAATTTTCAGTGGAAGGGTTATTCATTATATGAACAGCTAGTGCATCTGTCTTCAGTGCCATTCCAGGTGCACTAGAAGGGAACAAGGCATTTGAAGGAAAGAACTTCAATCCCTCACTCCGTCCTAGACTTCAACATGACCTTGGTCATATCTTCGATACATAGCTTTGCATGTATAGTTGCGTTCAGTTCTGAAACTGAACAGGGTCTGAGAGTGGAGCTGAAAAATCTGAGTTAGGTGCCTAATGTATGGGGAAATTGAAGCACCTCAGAAAGGGATTCCTTTTGTTTATGCCTCCATGTCAACTCATTAGAACACATAACTACATCCTTTTCTTCTTTGAAGGTACAGATTAAAGATAGGGAGAACAATAGTGCCCATCTTTTATATAGTAGTTGAGGGAGCAGAAGACCCAGCTGAACAGATTATGTAGGTGTGTATAAATTTTTGTCTTGGTAAAGCATAGCAGGGACACAAAATAAGTGGGAAAGTAAAATTCATGTAGAAGGCTAAACACGCTGTAGAGTGGTTTTGTTATTAATTTCAGTAGTTTTTCCTATGAGCACGATGTCACATTTTATTACTTTTGGTGTAAATAGGCTTTTTTATTCATCAGTAAGAGGGAGGGGGCATACAAAACTTAGATACAAAAGCATTACTTTTTATATTAATATGACTCCAGAAGCATTAGAATGCTCCTGTGCTCACGTACACTCTGCTGAAATAGTTTTGGTTTCATCAAGGCCCTCTTGAGGTAGCTCTGACAGGCTATTTAACACTGCAGAACTCTGTGACAGCTGAAGCTAAACACATTCAGCCTTTGTAAAAGAGCCTAAGCATACCAATAATGGAAGAAAGGGAAAACAAAGAATTGTAGATGTTAAAAAAAGAAATAAAATCCACTATTTAGGATTTTTTTAAAGGATCATTAACATAATGGTTAAGGCTTTTTAAGGCTTTTGGGTCTTTTTCTGCCAGATCCTCTTTTCTGTTTTAGGATTTGGGATTTTTGCCATTTTCATTAGTGTTTCTTGTAAAATCCATTTTTAAGTATCTCCTCCTCCTGCCTTTCCTCAGATTCAAATTCTCGATCCCTTCTTTAATTTGATGCTTGAAATTACAAAGAGTTAATGGCTCAGGCAATGATTTCCATTATTTTCCTGGGGAGAAGCTGTACAAAGCCCTGAAGACTCGTTTCTGTCTCTCAGGCAGGGTCTCTTTTTGCATGTTTATTTCACATTGAAAATAAGTCATAAACAGGGTTCATAAATTAATGAGAATTCTTAAGTCTACTGAAAAATATTTTCCAGGCCATCACACAAGACCAAAAATTAAAATGTGAAGAGTTTCAAAACTCTCTGTAATTTGGTGATTGATTTTAGAATAAGCACCAGGAATCTCTATTCCCTTCATGATCAAATACAACACTTGCTAAAATAAATTCTATGAATATATCTTGACTTTCCATGTGTTTCAAGACTTTGAGAAATAAAAATATTTGAGATGGAGAGAAAAAATAATATCACAGAATTTCATTGGACACTGAATGTCTCTTATCCTAGCCATGTGTGGCTTAGATGAGTTACATTGTTCCCAAAAGGTAATAATTTAATAAATATTTCTTCACAGTCTGTGATCAGTCAAGGTAATACAAGTTCACAGAGTAAGACATGGTTTGATTGGTAGCTCAAATTTTTCCTGAAGAGATTTAAAACTGTACACTCCTCTCATCTGACCCCATGTGAACCTATTGATCTATATCAAGCCTTCTCTGAACCTCAGTGGCCTGAAAACTTCAAGTGAGTCAATATGAAATGTATTTTGATCTGGGGGTTTAGCTAAGTGAATTTCCTATGTATTTGATCTAGCCTAAAAGGAAGGATATTTGGACACTTATTGTGGAGCAGTCATCTAGTGTAAGGTAACTGCTTATATGTTGTAACTAGACTGTAGATCTGAGCTTTTTGATTTGAAAACAATCACAGACATCGATTTGAAAACAATCACATACATCACTGAAATTTCTGGGTGTGACAATCACCCTCTTTTAAGGTAAATGAGAACAGTGAAGTGATAGTCAGTATAAAGCAGCAACTGACACAATGGAATTGCTACTATGAACACTGACAACAGATCCCAGCAGTCCCTAATTTCTGGAAAGCATTGTTAGAGCTTAAGGATCTAATGAATAGTGCAGACAATCAGCAGTCATAAAAAAAACCCAAACAAAAACAAGCAGAAAGGACCGAAAAACCAGGTGAAAGAGAAATATGTGTGGTATGACTGAAAGAAAGCCAAAGGGGAAAAAAGCAGATTTGAGGCAGAATGATTGAGGCAGAAAGACAGATTTAGAATGCTTAAAGAAAAAAAGAATTACATTCTATTGCTCTTCCTTCTGTATCAGGGATTGATGCTTGTTCCTAGTAAAGAAAATGGGTTGTACCAGAGCAATCACAGACTCTCTTATCAATTTATCCCCCTAACAAAACTATTGTGAAAACTCCAAATATCTGGTTAGCTACTTGGATAAGAAGAATAAGGATATAAAAGAGAGAACAATATTTCCAGCTGTGGAATTTGCTAGATAGGCAGTGAAGTGTGTTGTTCAGCTGAGTTTTGCATAAGAAATACATTTATGTTGCATTTCTAATGCAAATTGCCCGTATTTTACATGGACAGAATGAATCCTTGCTGGCTTGATCTTCAGCTTTTCAAATCAATAGAAAGACTCTAATGTATTTTCAATAGACTTTGGAGCAAGCCCTTCCTCCCATGCACTCAGAATGATTTACAATCAATTTATAGCAAGAATCCACTTCAGAAAGCCTGAAAACTACGAATATGCAGTTTCATGGGGAAGCTAGCATCAGTGGCCTAAAAATAGACTCAATTTCAATATACTGATCCAGATGCCTGCCTGTGAAGAATTTACTCCCCCTGCATATGCTATCTAGCTTTTAGTGGTTTGAACAAAAGAGGCAGAAGACTATGTTTAAGGAAGTGATGACAAGTGCCTCTTTTTATCAAATGTTCTGTGGACCAAAATGGAAATACTCAAGGAGTTCATTTTGATGACATATTATTTCTGCCCCCCAGTCACTTGTCAAGTGACTGACACCAGAATTGTTATAGAGAAATGGATCAGCCATTTATATTCATACAGATGGGTCTGTAAAGGACCTTTTTATATGGCCTGTTTTAATGCAGTGGCTTTTTTTTTTTTCTTCTTTTTTTTCCTCCCCTGGCTCTGGACCCTCCCTCTCTACCTTAGGATTTTGGAGGATTTTGCAGTTCCTGTCTATGGAGACACACACTAGCAGTGTCCCACCTCCTTGTTGAGGTAAAACTTAGGAGCAATACCTCTCTCCTTTTGTGCCTCAGAGTCCATGCAAAAAACATATTCACATTCACTGGCCTAAAGGGGGAACACAGTTTCCACCAAGAGGTTCACCAGTCTGAACAAGCAGGGGATTAGGAAAAAAGATGTTTCACAGAGCTCGCATCCCCAGTAATACCTATAGAGACTCACAGTGCTTAAATTGGGGAATAGAGCACACATACCACAACCCTCAGTGTTCCTGGTATTTACAAAGAAAGAAGGACTTGAAAGAGTCAGTGAGCAGGAAAAAGAAAATGTTAGCCTAGCAAATCCCCAAAGGCACAGAATATTTTGAAGTTCAAAAGTAGGATAAGAAAAGATGATTAGGAAAGGACATAAGGTATTGCTCTGAGCAGGCCCATTGGGGAGTAGAGAAAGAATGGGCAGTTTACAGTCAAGAACTACTTGGAGCAGTTTGTGAGTAGAAAAGGAAGAAATGGGTGAGGATGACAGATTACTCTTTTGGTTAAGGAGCTGATAAGTTACTGTTGTGTATCTGACTTCTTGCAATGTGAAATAAGGGAATTCAGGGAGTCCTAATTGGGGTTGAGGGGCATCAGGGGAGTCTTATGTTCCAACAATACTTTTCTTTGCTTTATCAGTTAAAGCATGTCATAGCAAATCCATACTATGGACAGCTGGATGGGACACCAGGAAAGTTGGCAGAGATACTATTTAAAAGGTGCTTGGCAGATTTAAATATTCCATTGTAAGAAAATAGCTATCAATCTCATAAACACTTTGCAAAAATCACAGCTCAGGGATGAACAGGCAATAAGCACAAAGTCTTGGTACACAACTAATAAGCTGTGTCAATCAGACAGTTAGTTCTAAATTAATCAGGAGACAGAGCAATGCTGGAAATCCTAACCGTGCCAAAACAAGCAGCAAAACTCAAGTCAGAGTCACTTTCCCCCATGACTGTAAGAGAGAATGGTGAATTTCATTGTGAAATGCCTGCCACCAGGACTTGACACCACGGGCACTTGACCAGATTCCTTAGTAGCAGTTCTCTAGGAGGCAACTTTATTCAGCAAGGGGTATGCCCAGAACAATGAAGGGAGAACTGTGAAGGCACCGTATGCTCACTTGAGTATCTGACACTGCAGCCAAAGACAAAGCTGTACTCTGGAAGCTGATGCGGAGCCTGGTATATCCCTTACAAATGATAGGAAGACACTTTTTTTATTTTGTCAGTATAAACCAAGATTTCTTAAAAGTATCAATCCAACAAAAGTGAAACTGAAATATACCCAGACATTTCTATATCACTACAAAAACTGCCAGTGTCCTGATGCTGTAGTCAGTGGACAACAGAGCCAGCACCTGGTGTGAATGCACCTGTTAGCAAGGGCTGCCTGGGATGACTTCCTTCCTTTTCTCACCCTCTGTCTCTGTTTTTAAAACACTCTCCGCCATCTCCACCAAGTGTTGATGAATTGTTTTCACTGTTTGCATCCTCATTCCTCCAGGCTGTGGGAGAGGCACATGAGGAATTGCTCCCACCTCACAGACTGGGTGTTTCTTGGCATTTGCAAACTCCTGCTGTAGAATTGCTACCTGAAAGGTTAGAAAATGTTGCACCAAGCTGGGGTTTTAGTGGGATTGCATAAAAGTATTAGCTTGGTCTATGAAAGGCATAGAAACAGATAGATTTTAAAAAAAAAAAAAAGCTGAGGAAATAACTGCATTTATACAATATGAGTATTATTCTGAGTATCCTTTCTTTCATCAGAGTAGAAGAATTTTAATAGTGCTGCGTTTAAGTCAAGAACGTAGATCCTAGAAGAGAAATACATTGGAAAAAGAGTTTTCTTCCCATTATTTTTACTATTGTTTTTGCATCTCTTTCTATCCCCAAATCTGTTGCTTCTAGGCAGTGGATCCTGGCATACACTGCCCCACAAATGCATGCTTTGATGCTGATAGTTCAGCTCTGGACTCCTCTTTTCCTCCAGACCAGATGTTCTACTTCTCCCTGCTAATAGTTAACATGGTGCTATCTCATTATACACCTCTCTCTGGAAATTATGCCAGTGCTACTTCAGCATGAGCCAAGAGCCATGCAGAATCAGACAGCTGGTGTCCTCCACAGGGATGGACTACTTTACCTTTTGGATTCAGGCAGTCACTGTGAGCTGAGATCCAGGATGCTGTGAATGATTTTTCATAGACAGGTGAGAACAAAAGGGCTTTGAAAACCTACTTCAATAGAATCTGGAGATGTGGAGCTCTACTGATTAAAAAAAAAAAAAATTACAGTCCAGTTGCATTTTCATCTTAATTGAGTGTTGTATGAAATAGAAGAGTGAATTCTGCCAAACAAAAGAGCTTGCAGAAATCTTTTCTTTACATACCATTAACTAAGCAGATTTTTGCATGCACAACAGCTGTGTTGTGTTTGCAAAAATTAAATAATTCCCTTATAAAGCTCACAAAGCATAAATTGATCTCTTTGATCTTGTCCACAACATATGCTAATCCTCAAATATCCAGGGAAGAATGAGATGAGATGAGATAACGCAAACAAAATAAACACCTGATTAAGATAAAATACTTGTAAATTAGGTTTGAGGTCAACCCATGGTTAGTATATTTATTTTTGGAAAAAAAAAAAAGTTAAGACTAATAAGAGGGTCTTAACAGGAAGAATCTGGGGTTGTTCTGTGACGTCTCAAGAAACAGCAAGTTGGAAAATTCTCCTGAAAATGAATTAGAATAGATTACACTTAAATATTTTTTCTACATTGTGTATACATACTTTCAGAGAAGATACTTGACAAAACTCACCAAGAATGAAGCAGTCAGTTTCTACAATCACTGTAAGACTAAATTGAACTGGAGGATTCTCAAGGTCATCCCTACTGATGTTACTGCCTGGCTGTCTCAGACAGTTCAGACTACCCTAAGGAGCACTCTGTGTGTTGTACTATTCCCCTTACCTCTGACACTGAACTTAATTTCAGACTATAAGGTTAAGGACTGATCTTTTTTGGTACTTTAAAGTCTCTCAGTCACGCTGGATGCTGCCAGAAACAAGGACTAATAATAGCCTTCCAAGGCAGATGATCCTGCAGTGTAATAACTAGAGATGTTCCTGGTGTCGCCCTCTGCCAGGAGTGCATGGAATAACATCTAACCATGCCCTGTCTTTTCTAAGTTTGTTGAAAATTCAACGAAATAGGAGTGAACGTGCAAGGTACCAGTGTAACCTAGACATCTGCCATAATTTTCATCAGGAATTGCACTGATTGTGTGACTGCTGACCGGGACCATTCTGTGGTGGTTTTTTTTTTTTTTTTTTTTTTAATCCTTTGGTATTCAAAGCAAGTATTAGTTTTGCTTAATAGAAATGCAGCTGAGTCTCATGTCTTCAAAGTAGCTGCAGGACAAGACCTGAAAATGCATTAATATGACAGCCATCCTTCACAATAGTTTTTATACATCCTGTAGAGATCATGCCTGATAGAGAGAGCTATTTCTTGTAAAGAAAAATTACTCTGGCTGGTTCTTCTTTCCTGTCTGAATTATCTTTCAATTGTTTTTATTTTGATTTCTCCTCTCAAAATATGATGAAAGAAACTGAAATTTCAGAAAATAATGACCTTAATTGCATTCAAAATGTGTTAATTTCTTACAAATATACAGGTCATTCATCTGTATACTGATGGTGCTTTTTATCTCACCCCTCTTCCAAAAAAAAAAAGAAAAAAAAAAGGGGCTTAAACTTCACAACATTCCTGTGAGGCAGGTAAATCTTTTCATAAAAGATTATTTCACCCTTTACTGATATACAGGCACCTCCAGGGTGAAACCCAGCACAAGAATTGAGGGGATAGGAAATGAAAACCATCTTATCCAATTTAATTTTAAGGAGAAAATAGGAGGAATGTAAGGTTCACAGCTGGGATTTCACCAGAGGAAGTAATACACCTTAGACAAAAGTGTCACAGTATCTTTAGTGACTACAAGTAGTAGACTCTTGCTTTATGTCTTATCTGGAAGACAAAACTCTCTGTGGGTCAGTGCTCTTTACATCATCCTGCAATATCAATCTGAGAATTCATGTTAGAGGGGGAAATGCAAGCTACCAAACTAACATTTTCCCTTCCTGAGGGAAATTCTAGATATTCCTTAGAGGTTTGCAATGCAAATACCACCTGGCCATCACTGATAAGTTGTGACGGTATCACAGTGAAAGGTGGCAGGATGGAGCAGATGTTTGAAAGTGCCAGTGCAGAAAAACACCAGAGAAAAAGTTATCTTCCAAAAATGTTTATTCCTGTTCCCTAGAGTCTCACAACCCTTATCTGCTTGTTTATCCATAGTTGTGTAGTGACTGGAAATGTTTAGATGTCTTAGGATCATTTGGATAGTTTTCCCCCTCCGGGAATGAGTTTTGCATTTGAGATACCAGCTGAGGATGAAGAAATGAGAATTGCACTTTACACCTTCAAAGTGGCTCAACGGTGTAAGCAAAAGTAAAAGCAGCACCAGTGGGGACAAAAATTTACAGTTTTGATTGACATGGAAGAGGGAGCTATAGGTATTTGATTGCAAGAAAATCAGGATTGCACTCGAGATGTATTTATGTGAAAGGGAAATTAGAAAGCAGGATATTTTATTCTTATTAGTATAATTGTATCCTTTTCATCCACTATGAGGTGTCTTTACCGTTAATAGTATAGTCCTTCATCAAGCGGTTAAAGCAATGTTTTGGATACATAAAAAGAAGGATGAAAATCATTTATGAAAACTCTCTTTTGTACTTTTTCTTTACATTTGAAAGGAAACCAAGTGTCATTTCTGAAAATGATTCATCAGGAACCACAATAGCTATGTTCAGGGCTTGAACAATCTCTCTTTTTGCACACTTCTTCCATAAGTCATGCATTTATTTCTGACTTCCCTGGGTAAACCTGAGCAATCTCCTATACTTTTTACAAGTGACATTCATGCCTCCCATGTCAATTATAGCTCCCAAGTTATTTCCAGACCTTCCTAGAATGTGGAGGACCATGATGAGAAGGTGTGTGTTGTATCATAAGTGGTTTCTACACATTCCCAGCAAGAGGAAATTATTTGAATGACATAGTCTGCCTTGCTTTGTGTTGCTAGAGCATAAAACTATCAAATGTTCTGCGGTTTAAAGAGGACAACAGCACTGACAACTACAGCAGTTTCAAATAGATAGTGATTTCTGAGTTACATAGAGAAAAGCTGGTATTATTTATTTCCTGGTCAAAAGAAGTGGGAACTAAAATACCCATTGGGTGGTGAAAACAAAGACCCCTGGGGATCCAGCACAAAGACCTTGACCAAGTCAGTCTCTGTGCTGTGGAGAAACATTTATTCAACTGGAAGACACAGCACCAGCACCCACAGCTGTGCTGTCAGCTGCCCTAACCCAGGGTCAGTCCTGCAGAAACAGAAGGTGGGGAGGGCTAGATCTGAACCCATTTCAGCAAAGCAAGAAGATCTGGGAGAAGCAATGGCCACCTTGCCTTGCAGCAGTCAGCAGTGAAGGCCTTCTCCTTATCTACAAAGGGAGAAGCAGGTGGAGATGTACCAGGAGGGGAAGAAAAGGAATAGTTCTTGTAATCTCTGCAAGATTCTGCACCTGGGATGGAACAATCCTGGTTGTGGGAATAGACTAGGAAACAAGAGGCTGGAGGGCAACTCTGCAGAAAGGGACCTGGGGGTCCTGGTCGACAGCAAGTTGAATATGAGTCAGCAGTGCCCTGACAGCCAGAAGGGCCAACCATGTCCAAGGGGGCATCAGGCAAAGCATCACCAGCAGGTCCAGGGAGGGGATTGTCCCACTCTTATCTGCACTGGGGTGGCCTCACCTTGAATATTGTGTGCAGTTTTGGGCACTGCAATATAAGATATTAAGTCATTTGAGAGTGTCCAAAGTAGGGCAGTGAAGAGGGTAAAGGGTCTTGATGGGAAGCTATGTGAGGGAAGGCTGAGGGCACTCAGTCTGTTCAGCCTGGAGTAGACTGAGAGGAGACCTCATTGTGGTCTTCAACAACCTCACGAAGGAAAGTGGTCACAGCACCAAGCTTGTCAGAGTTCAAGAAGCATTTGGACAATGCTGTCAGGCACATGGTGTGACTCTTGGGCATGTACTGTGCAGGGGTAAGGGTTGGACTCGATTGTTGTGAGTCTTTCCAACTCAGGATATTCTGTGATTCTGTGATTTTACTACTGCCAGTAAGCAAACTGTGTGACCTGTGTACCATCTAGCTAAGTGATATGCTGCCCACTTCACTCATCCATTGTACTCATTAGCAAAAGCCTGAAGAAAAATGATTCCATTTGTATCTACTTTTTATACAAAATTCCCACTGGATCCTCAGCTGTCAGAACAGTGCTGTGTTTAAGGGTATTCAAGCATTTCTGAACTAAGACTTGAGTTCTCTCCTGTGTTAACTACAGGAACAACATGCTGAGTTTCTCTTCAATCAGAAATCTCTTTTTTGCCACAAAAGAATGTGTGACATACAGCTTATGACAAAGGAAAAGAAGTCACAGTTGTATTTAGTACTTAAATCAAACTTGCATGTTTCAGAGACTGTTGCAAAAGAATCTAAAAGAATCTCACTGAATCAAAAAGCATAATTATAATCTGCAGAGGTAGCATGATGTTGGCTGAGCTTCACTTGTCCTAGCTTTATGCTTTCTTCCACAGGGAGAGGTGCCAAAATTCTGAATTTTCCAGTTAGCAGATCTGCCAATGACACCAAGCTGTGTGATGTGGTTGACCTGCTGGAGGGAAGGGATGACAGTCATGAGAAATGGGCCCATGAAAACCTCATGAAATTCAAAAAGGCCAGCGGCAAGGTCCTGCACCTGAGTTGGGCAATCCCAAGCACAAATACAGACTGTGCAGAGAATGATTGAGAGCAGCCTTGCTGAGAAGGACTTGGGAGTGCTGGTGGACGAGGGGTTGGACATGAACCAGTAATGTGCACTTGCAGCTCAAAAAACCAATTTTATCCTGGGCTACATCAAAAGCAGTGTGGACAGAAGATCAAGAGAGGTGATTCTGCCCCTCTGCTCCACTCTGGTGAGACCACATTTGGAGTACTGCATCTGGCTCTGGGATCCCCAACACAATGAGGACATGGATCTGTTGAAGCAAGTCCAGAGAAGGGTCAGAAAGAGGGCTGGAGCACCTCTTCAGTATAAGAGAGTTGGAGTTGTTCAGCCTGGAGAAGAGAAAGCTCTGGACAGACCCTAGAGCACTTTCCAAACCTAAAGGGCGCTACAAGAGAGACAGAGAGGGACTGTTTGCAAGAACATGTAATGATAGAACAAGGGGTGATGGCTGTAAACTGAAAAAAGACAGGTTTAGATTAGATATAAGGAAGAAATTCTTTATTGTGAGGGTGGCAAGGCACTGGAACAAGTTGCCCAGAGAAGTTGTGAATGCCCCATACCTGGAAGTGTTCAAGACCAGGTTGGATGGGCCTCTGAGCAACCTGGTCTAGTGGATGGTGTCTCTGCCCATGGCAGGGAAGTTGTAACTAAATGATCTTTAAGGTTGCGTCCAACCTAAACCATTATATAATTCTATGATTATGTATTTCTGTAATCCTACTGTAGGTATCCCAGTGTATGTGTGAAAGGAAAAGAAAAAAGAGAATAAGCCAAAGTCCCAATAAAGAGGTAACAACAAAGCAATGAGATGTGATGTGACACTGTCCTTGCAACGGAAGAGAATGGAGATGGACAAGGCAAGTGAGATGAAAGCAAGGAATGGTTTATGATTGTACACAGGCTAATTGTAAAGGGAAGTGAAAAGGTCACTGAACTGGAATCAGTGGCTGACAAAGATGAAAGAGAATGCTGTGTGATGAAAAGATTCCTATTATTTATAGCAACAGGTTCTTGAAAATGGAAACACTGTACTACTGTGTATCTGCTGATACTAGATGAACTGCTGGTGAAAGACTGGATGAAAGTGACACTACTCTAGGAGAAACAGGACAAAAGAAGGTTGAATGAGAAGACTAGTGCATGTATGGAATTGCTGCTAAACTGCTTAAAGAACCAGTGAGTAGTAAGAAAGTGTCTGTCACTGTATGCCCTCATGAAAGCATTACATCTGTTCATCAGAGCACACTGCAAAAGCAGCCATCGAGAAAGTGCTGCAAGAAATCAAGAACTGCAAGAAAGCAAGAGGCAAGAGTTTGTACAACGTTACCAAGAAAAGAAGTTATTCAACCCACCATTACTAGTAGGCGAGCCCATGAGAAGGTGTTTGTGGTTTAGCAGAAGATGTGACTGGGTGTGCAGTGTGTCCTCGTGATGCTGGTAGTGAGAAGAGATTTTGGCAAGGAGTCAGTCATCTTGCAAAACCACTGACAAAAGTCTTATGGAACTGGCAGGTAATTGCATGGGTTCAGATGTAGTCTAAATCTTGTTACAGGGATTTCTACTCAAATGTCTGCCTGAATTCCACTTCAATTCTAAACAAAGAGAAGAGAAAGAATAGTGAGCAGTAGGAAAGTAAGAGTAAGAAAATAAAAGAATAAAAAAGAGCAGTATATAATGAGAGAAAAAGACTGCTAATGTCTTCAGAATAAGTGGAGCTGTGCAAATAGTGGCATTGCCTCCTAAATAGCCCAGTGGTAAAAATGTGAGGCACTGGTAGGTAAGCTCAGTCAAGGAGCTGTGTGAGTAGATGACTGGGGAAGAGACACAGGAGAGGAACTGCCTGCAAAAGTGCTGAATAGGGAAGAGAATACACAATCTGGGGGAGTCTGCGGGTTGCTCTCTTGCCTTCCTGTACTCATAAAACAGAGCTGCAAATTCTGAATGAAACAACTCCCTCTCCTTTTTCATCCCACAGGAGGGGCTGCCAGAAAAGCAAGTGTTTCAACATGTGCAGATCCTGTAGGTCCTGTCACTTTCTTGTAGCCTTTTGTGAGTCTAAGCTTGCCTGCATGTTCCTGCCCACATAAAACAGAGGAGTCAGACTCCAAAGACAGTCATCTGTCTAAGCTAAGCTGAAAGAATGAGAGATGCTAGCTAAAACGATGCCTGAAGGTACAGTGAGATTAGTTCATAGTTCTGAGCCTCAGCTAGACTCTCTGGAAGCTGCAGCCTCTGAGTAGTGTGGCTCTGATTAGTAATAGGAAGAAAATGCAGAGGTGTCAGTAGTATTTTCACTTTATAGAAAACATTAATTTTGTCAGCTAGCTACTTCTGTGCTGTACTGAAAGGGTGGTGACACCAACTCTTAGTTTACCATGGTACTTCCAAATCATCAATCGCCTGAAATACCCTTGGTTATCTTTGCATAGAGGTAAGATGTTCTGTCCTGAGCACACTGACTGGCACTGAGTCTTTTCCCTTTGGATCCAGGTTATTACATCACAGCACCCTTCCATATTATACCTTCTGATGATGGTATCTGATTGACTTCCCTGAGTAGGTGTGTGATTACCTGAGAACAACTAAGCAACAAGTGACCTATAAAACTCCTAAATGACCTAATATTTGGGCAATGTGCTTCAAAAGACCTGTTTTAGAAGGCAGTTGTAGTTATCTCAGATGACACTCATTTGAAATGATATATCAGATTATCCACAGTCTTATTTTAACTTTTTAATTTTTTTATTGATCTTAAACAGAAATTTATTTTGCCTTTGAAGTACATGTTTCTTGATTCTACATTGAACATATAATAAAATATGCATGGCTATAAACTCTTAGTTTGTTAAGTACTGTAATGATTTCAGGATGATTGGTTGTGACAAATGCAAGATGCTCTGTGCT
Organism: Dendrocincla tyrannina; assembly: GCA_035047865.1. Lineage (NCBI taxonomy): Eukaryota > Metazoa > Chordata > Aves > Passeriformes > Dendrocolaptidae > Dendrocincla > Dendrocincla tyrannina. The sequence continues at coordinate 25,150,737 of JAWWMP010000081.1, forward strand.
ACAACTATCTTGAGAGGGCTGTGAGCATTAGCTGGAATTCCCTGAGTGTATTTCTCATTACATCCCATCATTTTACTGTCTTTCAACAATGATGTCCCTTGTCTTCATTCCAGTGTTGCCTTGGGGATAAAGTAATGAGTCCTCAGACCATTTTCCTCTCTCTCTAAAGAGAAATCAAACAAAGTACCAGACAGAGGAGAAGATAATAAAGCTCACATAGTAGGAAGGTAGAGAAGGAGATGGGACTATACGTCAAAGAAATAGTGAGTAGATTTGATTCACGTCGGGTCCAGGTATCACTTGATTGATCTGTAAGAGACATCAGCTTGGTCTCTTCTGCAAAACTCCACTGAAATTGGTTTAAGTTTCTCATGCTAACTGATTGCTTTCCTTTTGTCTCAGCTGCTGGATTTCAAGTATCCCTCTGTTACACCCCGGTCCAACTTTGCAGGATGTACATCTTAATTTGAGGCTTCAAGAGATTTTACTCACACAGACCCTTGAAAAACCATTAGTTCTTTGATACCCTGAATTAACATCTGGAGAATAAGAGATTCTCCAAGAGATTTTTTTAAGTTTGGTGAAAATATAGGCATTTTGGCAAAAAAGGGTTTTACAGAGATAAACATGCAACTTCATTAAAGGATTACAGCAGATTACCAGGACTAGCAAGCATTGTCTTAGTAAGGAACTTTTGCTACACTCAGAAAACACAAACTCCATGCCACTTAGGTTGGGCACCCATAACTTACAGAAAATAAGTATTTAGGTTACCCACTAGAGGAAGAAAAGAATAAAGGAAGTGAGATTAAGAGAAGAAAGAATAAAGAGAGAAAAAGAGGAGGGAAAGAACATAGTTACCACTCAGAAGGTCACATGTTGACAACTTCAAAGAAAGCAGGCCAGGGCAAAATGTGGACCTGGTGCTGCCTCTTTGCCTGCTCTGGACACTGTGGCCACTCCCTCCAGGTGGGACCTTTGGTTCACTGACCGCTCCCAGTCCCCTTAGCCCAAGTGAGGGTGCCACGATCAATTAGGGGCTCCAGGAGCTGTGGTGTGGGTGGGTTACCAGGCAGACCTTCCTTGACTGCCAGCCCAGCCAGGCTGTTCTCGTGGCTGTGTGGCTGCAGCTCGTGTGCCCTGGGCTCTTGTCATGTGCCTGCAGACCCAGCCCAGCCCTTCACACACACACACACACACACGCACACACACACACACACACACACGCACACGCGCACACACACACAGACTCACAGAGACACACCCCATGAGGGGGTTCTGACCCAATAATTGCTGATCTGGTCTGTGACATCTCCTGAGTATTTGAACATAAAGCAAGTATTCTATCTATTAGAGATTTGTATGATAAACCTTGGCATTTAGGAAATAAAAAGAAACACAATATACAATAAAGCTTTGTTTTGTTTTTTACACTACCAGTTGCTGGTGACCTTTCCACTGCTATGGTATCATCACTAATATCCAGTATAAAATACTGAAATTGAATTACGGGTAACACATAATTTTCCACATCTTCAGCTGCCAGCTCTTGACAGTTCTGTGAAAACTGTACATCTTGTGCTCTTCAGCATTTTAAGTATGGCAATGTGTCTGCCTCAAGGACACATCTCTCTTCCTTGCTTTCATAGAATCATAGAATATGCTGAATTGGAAGGAACCCACAAGGGTCAAGTCCAACTCCTGGGCCTGTGCAGAACATCCCCAAGAATCACACCATGTGCTGAAACGTTGCCTAAGTGCTTCTTGAACTCTGTCAGGTTTGGTGCTGTGACCACCTCCCTGGGAAGCCTGTTCCAGTGTCCAGCCACCCTATGGGTGAAGAAGCTGTTTCTAATATCCAGCCTAAACCTCCCCTGACTCCACTTTGTGCTGTTTCCTTAAATCCTCTCACTGATCATGAGTGTGAAGAGATCAGTACTTGCCCCTCCACTTCCCCTGAATGTTGCCTCGGAAGAAAGATTGCCCACAGAGCTACATAGTGAATATTAAACTATTAATCAATTGACCTATTATTCCTCTTCTAGAAGAGGCTAAACGCTACATAAATTTGAGTTGCTGCTCCATCACACTGATTTTTGCCATATTCAGACTGTTTGTCATGGCATCTATTTATTTTCATGTCTACTAGGGCATCTCAGTTTAAGAGAGCAATAAAGGACCCAAGACAGAAATCCTAAAGTTTGGAACTTACAAGTACTGGCTTGTGGAACAGTCCAAGGTGGCATCTAGAGTGACTACACTGCTCATCCATTTAAATCTGTTGTTTTAAATACTGAATGGGAAATTGTTTTGCCTGTAATTGAGGTGGCAAAGGTGTCCCTGAAGTCTATGTGTGTTATATTATTTATTTATTTATTTATTTATTTTTAATGGATTGACTGGGATGGGCTTCTCAGAAGAATATATAACTATCCCAGGGAGCTTATAAAAAAGCTGCTTGTTTACATAAAGCAGCATGTGAGTAATTCCCCAGCTGAAAGCACCTTGGCTGCATTTGAAAATAACTGCTTGTCCCTGACAGTAAATGGTCCTGGTTTGTTCTGTATGTGGTGATATGATGTAGGTGCCTGTATCTCTGGCAAGAGCTTTACATCATTCCTTAACTGATGACTGCTTAACATTCGTGTTGGAGAAAAATAAAAGGCTTTGTAGTGTGACCTTCAAAGTGATTTCAGATTGGCATCTCAGGCCTTTTTTCTTTACAAAACAGCTTCTGATTTTGACCATTAAGTACTTAGGACTTTGAGGTTAGGATTTTAGTGTCTGGAAGCAAAGTCAGGCAAGGAGTTGCCTAGATATTGCAACTTAAAATCCACAATTAATGATTCCAGCAAGTCATAAGACATGAGAAATGGGTTTCTGTCTCCTTAACTGTAGCTGTGTGAAAGCTGGGATCTAATCTATTTTGTCCCCTCTTCTTCAGCTGATGGAGAAATATAGCATCTTGAAAACACAATATACTCTGAATTAAGTAGGTGTCTAATTAGTGTCAAAAAGATGAATCAAGTGTCAAAGTGCTCTAAAGCTTCATATTTGAGTTATGCAAGATGAATGGCCCTCTGGAGATTCCTACCTTGGTCCTTTGACTGCGAAGCCTAGACAGCTAACTAAGTCTGCAGGTCAAAGTTTTGATGGTTGCACTTAAGTGTATTGAATCGCTATCAGAAATGATAACTATGAAAATACCGCCCAAACTAGATCTGTTTTGTATGTTTGGCCCTCTGTACTGGTACCACTATTTAAGAGTGAAAGATGAACTGAACAGTCCCTCTGGGACTAAATACTCCTGGTTCATGCTGAGGTATATTCAAGCCCTTACATTTTCCAACTTGCAATTCATTGGCATAGCCAAACTGCTCTGCTTTAGTTATTGTTGTGAGAATGAGTTGTTTAATATTTGTGATTCTCTCTACATGGTATTAACACATATGAATACGTCACACAGTTGAGAGTGAAGCACTGCATTATATGGTTCTGTATTTAAGGTCTCTTAAAGTACTGTCATAACACAGATATTAATACACTGAAAACTGTCTGTTGTGGCTGCAGCTACATCCTGAAGGATATATTTTTTAGCAAATTATTTATGCAGAGAATTCCATGGTTTTCCATAAAGAGGTAAATAAATTTAAAAGAACAAAGAAATGCCAAATGATACTATAGTTAATCCAAAATGTAGATAAACTTCTGTTCATAACACATTTCTCCAGTCATCAGGGTTCTAGAAGGATGCCTAGCCTTCCTTTGGTGAGAAGGCACCAGAGACAATCTGAAACTACAACAGCTGGATACTGAAAATAGTGTGAAATCAATTTTGATTGGAAATTGTTTTACATCACCTCAGAAAAAGATGATGTACTTTATCTGCACATGGACTTTTTGTAGGGAAGACTTCAGCAGATGTATGATTTCAGTTCCCAGTCATCTTACATGGTCGTGCATGACTATACCTGCCAGTCACATATCTGCAAGTATACAAATTGCGACTGAAAAGATTTAAATGGTGCCTAATTTAAATAGTACTAATAGTACCATGGATGCATGTTACTGCTTAAGTGAACAGAATTAAAACAGGTGCTTAAAGGCCTGAGAGTACACAGATATCTAAAAACCTTATGTCTTCACACAGAATTGCACTGAAGAATTGCACAAGTTTGCAGAAATAACCCCGAAACTGGCCAGCAGCATTGCATACAGGGTGGCAACAAACCCCACAGGGACAGCAAGCTACTTTTAGCTAGAAAACCTTAAAACCAAAGTACTACTATCAGCCTATCTGCTCAGATAGATTATCACTAATTTTAAAATAAATTATTTTACTTTTCCAGCTCTTCATAAAATGGACTGACACAGTTTTGGTTCCGGGGAGCTGAGCTGTGTCACAGCTGTGTGCATTACTGAAGACTAATGACTGCACACAAATTAATAACACAATTAAACTTTGAACACAGTAATAAAATGATTAGCTTGTGTTTTTTTTGTTGTTGTGGGATTTTTTTTTTTTGTTGTTGTTGGTTTGGTTTGCTTTGCTTTGGTTTGTTTGTTTTGTTTTGGAAAGCTATTTGATCTTCACAGTACTCTCTTCTGCTCATGTATTTCTTCTTTTTTTCTTTGCAACAGTGGCTTTTGGGATGAAACCTGAATCCTGCTATAGTGGATCTTCTCTTATACACTTTTCATTAGCAATTCCCTGCTTCACTGCTTCTTCACTATGAGACAAGCTTTAAGATTTAGTGATCATATAGAAGAGTTGAATAACCGCACTTCCATTTCCTTTTACAAAAATTGGCAACTCTCTTGCCTTAGTTACTCAGGTGCACCTGAATAAAAATTGCAACAGAGAAAGGAAAAAGTAGCATCAGACTTTTTAACAGTGGCTCTTAGGCATCTGTATTTTTTGGAACATAAGAACAAAAAAGTTGATGCATTTCAAGGGAATGTTTTCAGCCACAGTACTTCAGCAAAAAATTACTGGTTTGAGGTTGCTTTCCTCCCCCTCCACTGTTGGGTAGTGTCATCTATTTTTGAAATGTTGCTTTGCTAGGGTAGGAATGCAGGAGAATGGTGGTGCCCATCTCTGCTGTTCTCATCTGGTAATTCACTGCAGTTTTGTTTTTTTTTTTTGACTTTTACTTATGTTTTTAGCATGAGAAACCTTTTTACAGCTCCTGGAGGCTGCTGGTGCAGCAAATCGTTTCTGAGCTGGGCAACGCTGTTGGAGGCCTGTCCTGATGACTGGACTCACTGATTCAAATGATTTTTTCTAGTCTCTTCTAGTTTAGTTCTGGAACCTGATTTGTTACAACTTATTTAATAATTTGTTCTGTAATATTTTCTTCTAACATTTCAGTCTGAGATAGATCATCATATTCTTATCCCATGTAAGTGCTGTGGTGCCTGAGCTTCCCTCAGATCCTCCACCATGAACAGTAGTGGAAAAATTCATTAAAGATTTTCAAACGTATCTTCCACGAGCATTCCTTTTACATCTTGATCATATATCTGCCTGACTAACTAGCTGGCAGCCTTCCTGCTTCTGAGATGTTTTAAAGGAGTATTTTTATGAAGCAGTTTTATGCCTTCAGCAAATTGCTCCTAAAAATATTTGGAGCTTCCTTGTGGTTTTCTTTAAACTTGCCAGTTTTTATGATCTCTTTTCCTCACTTGGATGAAATTTTTTTTTTTTTAACTTTTAAAATCTTTCTTCACCCTGTTGTTTACTATAACTGACTTCTGATTTTACTCCTTTTCAGGTTTTGTGAATTTTTCAGTTGTTACTGCCTTGCTAAGAGCATCTAACATGACGTCTTAAAACAATTTGCACACCATATAAAAATTTTTGCCCTTTTCCCTGTTACATTTGCATTCCTCTTTCCTAGCTTTCTCTTTTTTAGGTAGTTCTGTTTTTGAAGTCAAATACCATTTATGTTAATTCTTTCATCTCTTTTGCTCCTATGGGCAAAGTCACTGTGCGTGTAATGTAAGGTTATATTATGGCCCTTTTGCAAGTCCCTTTGAAGTAGGCCACTGCTTGAAGCTGAGTCAATCATGGCTTTTCTGTGGGCTCTCCAAACCATTATGTTATGGAATCCTAAGTAGGCAATGTCTATGCTGTTTTCTAAACCAGTCCTGAGAATAAGACACAGCAGGTACCTCTGGCACCCTTCTGCACAAACGCAGTTACCAGGACTCTTGAGCATCTCTGGGAAGGTTCTTCAAACTCTTAACAGCGCACTGCCTTGGTTTTGTCACAGATTATAGAAACCCATCCTGCCACTGTACTGAAATGATCCTACCCGATTTATGCACCAGAATCTTGCAGCAGAGGGAAGGAATGTCTGAAGTAAAGGAAAATTCAGGAGCAGAAGTCTTTCCTTAGTCCAATAAGGTGGAGGTTTTTATCTAATGCCACACATTTATTCCTCGTGACTCCTTACTAAGAGGGAATCCTTGTTGTTCAATTCCCTAATTATGGTGTGAGCAAAGAAAAGAAACTTCTGTTTTCAAGATCATGGTGTTTTCAGGCTTTTCATTTCTGAAGGAGGTCCCAAAGCCTTGGATGCTCCAGCTTCCAGCCCATCTCAAGATACATTCTGAGGAAATCAGGCACTGTTTGTTCTCAGCTGTCAGTTCTGGAGCTAGGCCTTATGTGATGAACAGGAGTATTTGCTGCCTGTGAAAGGACTGGGAAATTACAGGTACTTAGGGTGTTTCAATCAACTTGGCATGTCATCCCAGAGGCAAGGCAGCTCTGCTTCCAGAGGCTGTCATGCATATAGCCCTTTCTTAATGGGAGTTTATGAGTCCTACTAGAGACAGAGAGGAGAGATCCTTCCTTCAAATAGCATGACAGTCAGATACCACACACATTGAGGGGCTCAGATGCCTTGCCAGAGCTGTGGACTTAGTGAAGAGGAATGCCATTTGTTTGGACAGAAAGAGAGAGAAGGATAACATTACAGAATGTTGGAAAGAGTATGTGCTCTTTTAAAATCATTGACTTCGCTTTTTTTATTTTTTTTAATTTTATTTTTTATTAAAAAAACTTCTCTATAACTGTTTAGATGAATCAATGAATTGGTTCTAGTCTGGTTTTTCCTTCCTTGTTACATAGATTTCAGCTATTCCAAAGAGTTCCCAAAACCTTTCTGCCTTTGCTGCTTTCTTAACCATATTTTTTAAACGTACCTTTCTCTGGCTCTGTGGCAATTTCAGAGTCCGCTTTACTCCCAGGCGCAAAAGATTACATTTTTGCCCTTTGATATTGATACTGTCATGGTCCACAGCTACCATATCCTCCTTGATGTTGTATAAGAAATTATCCAGAAGCATTCAGAAGTCCAGCACTGTTACATGTGGCATACAAAACACTGCCCAGCTTTCCGTAGCATTGAAAACTGGATTAACTGTGTGCCTGACAAACTGAATCTTTCTGTAGTGTATCTTGTTTACAATATAAGCTAGATTCCTTATCCACTGAGTAATATCCTTGATGAAAAAGAATATATGGACATCCTATGGTTCAGAGAACCCGTTTACTGGAGGTGTTTGCTCCTTTTCAGATGAGCGGTGCCCTGACATAGGACTATTTAGTAGCACAGGTGCTGTTAGTCCTCAGCTGAGACTGGCTGTGAGGTCTCCACGTGTATTGGTGGTGCTCTTCTGTTTCCCCAAGTTCCTTCAATTTGTGACATTTACCAGGGCCAGGAGCTCGGCTGCTGTGAGTGCACCCCATCTGCTCAAAGGGCAGATAATTGTACAGATGCATTAACTGAACCAAGTAGCTTCTGCTCTCCTTCTGGTCTCATTAGATAGTTTGCTCCAAGCTTCTACAAAGGAGATAGTTAATTAAGGGTAATTAATCTACCGTTGCAGTGCCCAGCATTCAAATGGAAGACAAACAACGACCTATTTATCACTCTCTCAGACCAGCTTTATACTGAATCCAGTTAAACATTGTTAAATCTGTGGATTTATTTCAAACTAGGAATTTGAACTACCATGCTCAAGGATTTGCTAAATTTTAGTCAGTAGTGCTTAAACCAAACCTGTTCTAAAGCTGTATGTCTGTTTTGCCTGAGCACACTGTACCATGCTGGCAGTGTTTTAAATTACCTGAACTTAAAACCTAATTGAACTATGCAATTCCCACCCTGCCTTAAATTTAAATGTAATTCCCCCTTAAGACTAGCTGATCTGTAGAATCCAAATTTACTCAATGTATTTTACTGCGGTGTTTGAAACTAGTCAGCTCAGAAAAACAGTTTTTACTCTAAAAGGTCAGTTATTGCAGAATATATATTATATACTTATATCTGAATCAGGAAATAATCTGAAAAAATAGTACATCCATATTCTGATGCCTGTGTATTTAGCATGTTCTTGACTAAGAAGAAAGAGTATTGTCATTCGTCTTAAGACTGTCCTCTTCTGTAAAGACAAAAATGAGATCTGGAAGCTGCAATTTACCTGGGAAGCTGGAATGATCATGGCCACCTTGCTAGATTTAAACACCATTGCTGTTTAAATCAGGCCCCTGTCAGCATCTGATAGTCTCCTTAAATCTATGTGTAGATATAAAACCATGGACACATCTTACATCCTCAAGAAGAAGATGAATCTTCTGAAAATGTGCATCTTACAATTATATTTTATGATCCTATTATCTTATGAGTGGTACACTACATAAGCTCAGCACCTTTGAAAATGACATAATATATACTATCGACAGATGACACGAAACAACAGATTTGTCAGCACAGATCTGTAAGAAGTATAGGATGCAAAGTAAAAGATGGATCTGTCAGTAGGGTAAATGGTTGATTCTCCAAAACAGGAATCCCATTTTAAGGCCTGCTGTATAGTGCTTAGCTGGTACCACATGATCCTCTGAGACACAATTATCAGGACTGATTTTGATCTTATTAATAAATTCTGCCTTAGCAACCTGGAGATAATTTTCATACACAGGTCATTTGTGGGTCTACTGTAAGAGAGGTCAAGCATTGGAATAGGTACGCAACTGTGATGATGCTTGCCTATGGTAATGTATCCTTGGTGGCAAATTATATAGTGTAAGATGGAGCAATGCAAACGTACTCTGACACGGCCTGTTGCAAAGCCTCCCTGGGAGCCTCTCTTCACACTGCTCTGTGGGACATCCTTTGAGTAATTCCCTAATATTAACATTAGGTGTGATGGGTGCTACTCTGTATCAGCAAAAGCTGACATTTTCTTGTGGGAGGAGAAGAAGGTTGTTTAATATCCAAGATGAAAACTCTCAGCTTTCAGTTTGTTTTCTTAAAGGATTGCTGCATGGATAACAGGTCGCTTATGCTTGGCGAATGTCATGTTGGATGTCTTTTGCAGTATTATGTTAAACCACAAGGTGGCACTGGAAGATTGTAATAATCCCGTGTAATTAACACCATCAGTCTCTAGTCTTTAACAGAGAAAGAACGAATTTTTATACTAACTGATGTAAACCATGGGAATGGGTTATTTTCCCTTCTTCTGATTTTTGGATTCACTAAAAATTTTTAGTAACATTTACTCCAGAGTAAAGTGGAAATGCATCTGTGTACAGTGTAGGTATCGCAAAGGCACACAAAGTAACTCGAGGAATCAACATCCCTTTGTTTTTAAACACATATGCATTAATGCTGGTGATCCTAACAGTTGTCTCTCTTTTTGTAGCCAAGCGTTCATACTTCAGCAGCAATTGCAATGTAAAAATGGGAATTTCATTTCCCCCTGTGATTTCTTTAATATGTTGTCTGAAGCTTTCTCTTCCCTTTTAAAGTTGAAAGTCTGTTTCAGGTTTTCATCAAAGGTGAAAGTTCTTCCAAGGTTTGTTCATTTTTAATAGATTTCACAATATACTAGTAAAAAAAAAATCTTACTTTTTTTTAATACCAAATGTAGGGTTGGATAAGCAAGGCAGCTAATTATAGTATTCCTATTGCAGGTGAAATCTGGCACATTTTTATCTAGTTTTACAAAGCATATAGCTTGTTCCCATATTGTCACATTTCTTTTTAATCCTCTAAATATGGAAAATATTGAAGCTGGTTTGTAGTTTAGTAAAGTAATGAGATGTCATTCATTTGCATGGGCTGCTGTCTAACTGAAGATTGTGCTTTACACCTATGACTGAGGATCCCCTTCAGATAACAAAGAAAATAAACTCGTTTGCCTTTTTAGTCCTAATTACTGTAGCTGCAATGTAAAATCCTGATCCTGAAGTGCAAACAGCATTTAATGGTTTAAAAAATATTCCTTGTTGATCTTAACACATGGCCACATGAAATAATGTACTAGGTGAAGGACTTAGATAAAATTTGTCTTTAAAAATTCTTGTCACTGCAAGAGGTATCCAAAGGAGACTTCTTACATAGGCTCAGCTCCACCTTGTTCAAAGGAAATCTCAAAACTTTGACTTATCTGATGACAAACAGCCTGGTTGCCCAAATTTTCTCAGACTCTTCTGAGTCATTTATCCTTTTATCAGCTGCTTTCTTAAAGGAAAATAATGTTCCTTTTGCACACCAGCAATTCCAGTCATTTACCATCTGTATTTCCTTTCCTGAGATCAACAGTTCTCTGAGGCTCCTTATTGCAGTGTGTAAGAGCTGTAGCCCCAGTCTGGCTCCCCCTGAGCAGGTGAGCGTGGAGCAGCGGACCCAGCATCACTGCCTGCCAGCCTGGCACCCACGTGCTTGGCACAAACCTCAAGGGATGGAAGGGTGTGTGGAAGGAGCTGCCCTCAGAGCCTTCAGTGTGATGGCTCCTGCACCAAGAAGAGCCTGACTAGTCATGCAGTCAGCTGTCCTGCCCTTCCTGGCTGCTGCTGCTGCACCCACTCTGTAGAGTGCAAGTAAATTCTGGCTTCAGGAAAGCATTGTTTTTGGGTGTAAGCAACCAATACAGTATGAATGAGAAAAAAGAAAAAAAAGGCAGAGGGAAAAATACTAGGAGATCTGCATTTAGCAACCATAACATTGCATCAGAGAGTTTATTCCTGCTTATAGTGCAGTGAATGGAGAACAGTTGAGTATGCTGCTTCAGAACGTGTGGCTTCATGGTGTCATTTTGGCACATACGGTGTAGGGTCAGCATGTTCTACCCTGGCAGGCTTTGAGGTAAAGTTTTGCCATTCTTCCTTATTCTCTGTGCAGTGTCCTTCTGCCCTGAACACTCAGGGATTCTGCAGCTCTCTGACTCAAGCCTTGAAGAGCAAGCTGATCCCAGGAGCCCAAGGACAGATGCTTTGACAGTGCCCTGGGCTGCAAGCATTCCTCCTTCCTCTGGCTCTGCAGGCAGTCCAAGAAGCCTTCGGGGACTTCCCTGCTTTCTTCCTCGTCATCACACTGAAACAAAAGACAACTGGACAACTGCTTACTCTCTCCCGCATCAATTCCTCCTTCAAGACAATTTACCTCTCATATTTTAGCTCTCTTGTATAAAGCCTTCCCAGCTGACATGATATACATTGTGTTATTTTGAAATTAAAGCCCGTGCACATAAGCATAGAAATTTTAATAAAACTTTGTTATCAAGTTTTATTATTCCAACAAGTGTTGCTGTCAGCTAATAATCCCTAGAGTGGTCATTATGAAATATTCCAATAATTAGATTTTAATTAAGAAATTCACTTAGTCCTACACTATTTTTGAAATCTAATTATGTCTTCAGGAAACTCACTCAAGTTGTGGTATTTTCTGAATAATATACAGACTCAATACAAACTCCTTCCATTACTTTATTTTTTTACATTTCTTATGGATATTATTAAAACTCTTCTATTTTTTGTATTGGAACTGTAGAAAAATTGTAAATCTAATGGAGGAAATAAAAGTAGAATGCAAGTAAAAATCTCTATTATAAATATTAAATTAGAAAAGGAGCTCCCTATGCAAAGAAAGTTAAAAAGTTTTTTTACTCATTGCATTGATGACATAGAGACTGCCCTCCACTTTGAATGTAAAGGTATTATTAGTGAGAAAATCTTGTAGATACGCTTGGCTGTAAGTTTTATTCATACAGACAATAATTTATGTCTCACCTCATCTCAAGTATTTTTGGGAAAAATCCTGAGTATATATGTGCACGCTGAGTGTCACCTGGAATATGTCTTGTTAAGCCTGTAGGCTTGCTCATATTTATATCACAGAAGCACTGAGTAGTCCAGACATGGCTGTATGTACATTACCTTTTAGTCTTCTTTGATGCTGAATGTTGCATCTCATTCCAACACTGTGTGAGTCCTCATGACACAACATCAGGAGAACTAGTTAAGAACGCCATGAATTCAAGGCACTTCACTTGAAGTTGTTAGAGTATTCCTGTATTTTTCCATGTGGAATACAGAGAAACACAACTTTGTGGCATGCCTTTAACTGTAAGTAGTCAGAAATCAATGTAATAAAAATAAAAGCCTCATAGAGGTGTTTATATA
>JAWWMP010000081.1:25169299-25207545 GCA_035047865.1 Dendrocincla tyrannina
GCCCGGCGCGCGCGGAGCGGGAGAAGGGGGGCACGGGGGCTCGCGCTCCTCCCGCGCCCGCGCAGCGCCCGCGCGCCCGTCCCGTGCGGGCACATCCCGGCGCATCCCGGCACATCCCGGCACATCCCCAGCCCGGCCGACGCGGAGGGCCCTGCCCTCTCCGGGCGGTGCCACGTCTGCCGCGGGCGTCTCTGCTCCCTGCGAATTTTATAGCTGGGGTTGGGGGTGGAGAGGTGGGGAGAAATGGGGAGAAAAGTGCGTGGCAAATAATCCATCAAAAAGCCGGAGCGAGATCGATACGTTGTGTTAAATTTTAAATGTGTTTGCTGGCAGTTAAACTGCTCTGGACTCATTACAACAACAGTGCTGGATTTATTCTAATGCTCTGCAGTCTGAACAACAAGCGCATTAATTCTCCTTTAATTGTAAACTGGGAGCATTTGAAAACCATTCACTGTGCAAATTATGCTGATTCAATTACCGTTTAGTTACAGACTTCATTACCTGAATGCTTCTTTTTACCTTTTTTTTTTTTTTTTTTTTTGAGAGCTTGGCATTGCAGACTGAAGGAGACGATTTTCCAGTTTCCCTCGAAACAATGCAAAATATGATTTAAAAAAATAGTGAATAAAAGACAAGCTAGGGGAAGGGAATGCGTCCTTCGACTGTGCTGTCTTCTGCCAAAACACTCGGGGAGGACCCAAAGGATTTCCCTAACGCGATTCTTCTTTCTGAGTCGATACTTCCACGTTTATGCCAATCTCTCCCTGTTCTTGTATTTCGGGAGTGACTCTGAAAGTTTGCGTTAGGCCATCGTGTGATAATAAAGTGTTTATTAGCATCGAAGCATGAAGTTTTGATTAAAGCTTTAATGCGGTGCCACAAGGCAGCAAGGTGCAGCACTTTGTTGTGCCTACCCGTGTGTGCACATCACACTGTGTGGACTAGAGCAGTTTCAATTAGAAATTAAATTATCAGCGCTCAAACTGTTAGGAAGGGTAAATGAAATGGGAGCACAAACAGCTTCCTATCGAGTTTGTTAAAAAAAACATTTTTGGGAGGGGTTAATAATATAGGTGACAAGGAAAATAGTCTATTTCCCCTTCGCCTGAACTAGAAGGTGTTTCAGGGAGAGTGAATAGCCGCGGCAAGGCTGGGCTGCCTCGAAGTTACTCATTTACAGACACTGTCTGCCTCGTAATTTTTCTTCACCGAGCAAACGCCTGCTCTTTTTCTTTTCTCCTTTTTCTGTCTTTTTTTTTCTCCCTTCCCCCCACACCTAGCATTAAACCTCTTTGTAATGAAATCTTAAGGGTGAAAAAAGTGTTTCTGCTTTTCTTCCCCTTTTTAATAGAGAGATATGTCACCCAGCCTTTTAGCCTGAAATTTCTAGAGGTCACCACCTATCAGAAAGAGTAGGAAATTTGCTGGGGTAGAGATTGTTTGCCGTATTATGTTTATTGATACGAACATTAGTTGTCCTTTGTGAGATGTACATTTTCTCCTTGTTTTGAGCGGTGCAGTGTATTGAAAATGTTATATTTGATTTTCTGTGAGAATTTGCTTTTGGCCTAAATGGATAACTTGGTACTTATTTGGTAGAATTTGGAGTTAACCTTTAAAGGCTTGCAGTTGTTTTCTTTCTTTACTTTTAGAGAGCTGCAGAAAGTGTTCAAACACCTACACTCTGTCTTCATCACGACACTCCACCGCTCTTCTTTTGAAAGCATCTTAGTCTAATTTTAATGGACATTGTTTCCTTAACTAACACTGCTGTTCTGAGCTCAAAATCATCAGTAAGGAAGCACATAAATAATACAGAAAAAAACCCAAAATCTAGACCCAAAAACAACACCCAAAGATCGCAGACTCTTACAGGATTGAGTTCTGCTGGTGAGGACACCGGGATTTTACATCATTCCCCTAGCGGAAACCTTCCCGTTATACCTCCTGCCTGGTTACTGCTGAATTTCCAGTCCGACACCGCAGGACAATAAAAGGCCAGGCTGTTTCTTTCAATTTCTTCCTGGTTTCTTTTCCCCTGCGTGAAAGCAGCATGCTGTAGAAGCGACTGCAGAATGCGCGGGTTGTTAGAAAGGACGGCAAGGATCCTAACTAGTTATTTCTCACTGGGACAGGTCGAGCAGGGCCTCGGAGAAGGGGGCAGATGGTTTCGGTGCCGGCAGCTGCGGAGCCCGGCCGTGCGGCGGGGCCCGACGGGCTGTGTCCGACCGCTCCCGGTGGCCACGGGCACTCTGCCCGTCCCGCCGCTCCCCGACCGACACCCGCATCCTGCGCGGGAGCCGGGCGACACAGTGCCTCGCAGGTGCTTCACCCCTCGTCATGGTCACAGGCTCTACCCCCGCACGCTCGAGGGAGACTTCCCCGCACTGTACAAGCACGGAGCGGTAACATGCGCCTCTTCTGCTGGGATCATCCCGGCTCGAAGGGACTTCGTCTCCTTACTTACGTACTCCTTATGCAGAGTAACGGGTGAGGAACTAATACCAGTCGTAGTTTTGCGTGGCATGCTGCTAGGGTAAAAATCCCTTCCCCCTCAACCCCCCGTCCGGCTTGTCGTCTTCTCCCATCAAAGTGTTTATTCACTGGTGGGTTTGTTATTTAGGGTACACACCGGAGCCGGCTGGCAGAGCTCTAACTCCGTTACAGAACTTAACGGAGAACTTAAGCAGCGCAAAGGCAAAAGGAGGGCTGATTTTTCACCCCGCGCCAAGGGCTGTTTCGCCGGGCGAGCTTCTCTGTGTGATGCTTTGTCAGAAGAATAGAACCACGGCGCTTACGGGGCACCTTCTTTTGCAGGGCGGTAGCTTTGGCAGAGGGGCTTTGAAAACAGCCCTGTAACCTCCTCCCCGTGCTGGGCTGGGATTTTAGGATCTATTCCACATCGTCACTGTAGCCTGGAGGCCTTCTGGCAGCCGAGAGGAGCTCTCCTGCAAAATTGTTGTGAATCATAGAGGTTCAAAATTGTCCTCAGAGATGGCACACTTGGTACGGTATTTGCTGAGGGGGTAAACAGGGGGTTAGTGACTCCAGAGTTTGTGTACATTTAATTTCTCTGTGTGTCGCACTGTTTGCGGTCATTTCACCCCGGTTAATGAAAGCTGTGAGGAGATATCACGTGCTGGCGAAGACAAGTTGATTTTTTTCTTTTTTGCTTCTTTCGTTTTAAAGATAGTTGCTGACTGTGTCCTACTTTGTCGTGGAAGAAAAAAAAAAGCAAACAAACCACACCTCTATAGGCAGCGAAGATAAAAGAAAACAGAAAACAAAAGAGAGAGAAGGCACTGTCCTATCGTAATCACCACCCACAGTATTTTCTCAGCGGCATTTGGTGCTGAATGCATCCGAGTATTGTACCCCCTCCCCCCCGCCCCAAATAAGCGGTTTCTTACAGTTTTCAATTTGACGTTGAAGGCAGGGAGGGCGGGGGAGAGGGCTTGGCGAGCAGGGAGAGAAGTGGCTTTTTTGTGCGGGGAGTTTACGTAGCCTTGAGATGATCTTGCTGCCTCTTTCTAAAGGAGTTTGTGAGACGCTGTCGCAGTGATGTAGGGGAGAAAAATAACCCTTTCGGAAGGTAAGGCACGGGAATAACCGGACCCCCATCTCATGTGGGAGAAACAAACTTATCTGCGATCCTGAAATTTTTTTATTATTATTATTTATTTATTTTTTTTTAAGCGCAGGATGGTGCATTCTTTTCTGAGCTTCCTTACTTCCTAACCACTAGGGACCTGTGCTAGTTTGAGAAGGGGTTTCCCCACAATGAAATTTCTCTTTTTCCCGGCGCTTAGTTCACACTATTTCTGTTTATTGAATAACTGGAGAAAGCACTCTGGAACAGATTTCACCTGTTAGGGAGGCACCTGACTATAATCCCTGCCTCTCTTCTACTAGCCACCTCTTCCAAGACGATATGGTACCTAGAGGTATCCATTTTAACCTCTTTAATATTTCCCTGCATCTCTAAACCGCCATTTTAATTAACAAAAAGCCAATTTCCCATCCTCTTAGAAAGTGCGGTGAAGCAGGTTAAGGAACCAATTGCTCAGAATAGCTGCACTTGGAGGAAATGAATGTGTGAGCCATCCTTCCCTCCCTAGGATTGGCTTCTGTTCTCCCGACTAGATTTGAGTGAAGTTTTGCTGTGATTTATCAGATAGTTTAACACCCAGCTCGCTCTTCTTGTAAGTCAGCATTAAACCACCTCCTGGGTGCTTTGTAAATACAGCTTTAGCATTTTTTTTCATGCAGCAGATTGACATGTTGACGATTCTGCTTTAAGGAATGTGACAATAAAGTGGAAAACCAAAGGCTGGCAAGCACTTCATCAAGGATAAAAAGGTTCTGCCGTAAGGATGTCACTCAATTTATTGTGAAAGTCGAATGAATTACGTTTAATGAAAGTGCTCCCCAGATGAATATTACCAGCAATTTCCTGAGTTGGCTCTGTCAGATTGATATGAGGAAATGCCAACCCATATCAAAAAAGATCTCCAATCTCAATTACTATGCAAGCTTTCGAAGAGCTCCTTTATATTGATATGATATATATTGGCGGGTTCTCAATGCTGTGCAAACTGCTCTCTGTTCAACAGAACAGCATATTTCCCAATTTATTGTTTAACCCTAGGTTTTTCTGGCTGTTTAAACTTCTGCGAGTGCCCCTTTTTTTGAAGGGAAATCACCTCTCATCCTCTTTCGCTTTCTGTGACCTAGAGAGATCAAAGCTGTGTGTCTGACAGACAGAGGGGGCGACGCTCATTGCAGGAAGTTTGTTCAGCCTGGATGGACAAAGCCGAAGGTCAAGAGAAATAACTCGGCTGAGACAATGGTGTTGTTGGATCCCCTCATTTTCAGAGTATTTCTAGGCGACAATCCAGAACATGGCAATATTTGTTAGGACTAGCAATCCCAATATTCCCTCCCTTTCTTCCTCATTTCTCTAGGGCTTCTTTGAGCAAATTAGAAATTCACTAAGCCCTCGAAGAGAGAAAAGCTCTTATGTCTCCTCATCTACATAAGAATTGACTTTGTGAGAGGCTTTTCTGTTCTATTTTAACTACTGTGACACCGGTCACTGCCTAGGAATACAGCTTCTTTTCCCATAATCCATCTTGCTGGGCTTGTTTGTGATTGATTCAGTCAGCTTTCTTCTATCACTTCCTCACTCTCTTTAAATTTTGAAATCGAAGTAGAGAGATAGAGAGAGAAGGACAACCAGGAGGTTCTCGGTACTCTGCCTCAGGACGGGGACGGGGACGGGTACATGGGTACCTTCACACGTGGGGCTGCACTCCCTGCATGCAGCATTAATGAGGAAGAAGAAAGAACTCGTCCTTATCATATATCGGGTTAGTCTGGGTTCTTGTTTTCCTGTTTGTCACTGGATCCGCATCTAAAACCTTCTCCAGTGCACTATTAAAACATGTGATTTTTGTTTGTTTGTTCATTTATTTATTTATTTATTTAAAGTGTGCCTCCCCCCTCCCCTTTCTGAGATGCTGCGGATGGCTAGTGCAAGAGCTGCGGGGAGATAGACAAGTGCTGACAGCTGGACCGGGAGAGGGCTGACGTTGGGGTGCCCCACTCCACCCCTGCCCGGGGCTGGCACTGCCCTTGCGGCCGCTCCAGGAGCGCCGTCAGCACCCTGGGGAGCGCCCGGAGCGGGGCAGCACCGCGGACAGCGCCCAGCCCCGCACCGGCCGGGGGCCGCGCCAGCACCTGGAAAGCGCTCGCCCGTGGACGTCCCGTCCCACAATAGTCGATGTTTCGGGCTGCTGCTGCTTAGTCCTGCAGCAGGCTCTGGACTTGGGCTTTGGCGGCCTGCATCAGTTTTCCTGAAGGAAGAAGTAGACAGGTGGACCAGGAAATCGGTGTTACTGCTGACTTACTTTCTCTTAATAGTGTAGCTGTTGCTTTATTTTCCTTGGAAAAACTGATCAGAGGGGCAATACATACATGGTTGTCGAGTGGAACAGGGATGACAGAATGAATCTGGGTATCAGGACGGCTGTTCTGGGACTCAGGTTTGTCTCATTCTATCCCAGGACCACAGCATCCTTGCCTTTTGGAGAGAGACCAGAGAGACTTGAGAGTATTGGAGTAAAAAATGAGCTAAGAGACATGGCTGACACCAAGACGAGAACAGGGAGTGATTAATTAATAGTGTCATTTTCTATCCCATGGGTAATGGCAGGAGTGGCTCTCAGACACGGCTGATGCATTTTTTGGGGTAGTGGCACTCTGAGACATCTGTGAGGGGCAGCCAGATTTTGCATTCTTCACTTGCTTGTGTCCTGGCAGACAGCACTCAGGGTATCTCCCAGCTCTCTCCTTGCCTTCATGAGGAGGCAATTGCAGGCAAGTGCCTACATCCCTGTAAATCCCCACTCACTATTGACAGAGCTGTCTTCTAGAACTCTGCTACCTGAAAAGCACTTGTCGATGAAACAGTGACTTTTGGCAAGGCAGGTGTAAGTGAATGACTGATGGAGAGTGCTTCAATAAAGGAATGTGATGGGAATTGACTGGGCTGAGAGGAAAACCAGCCCACAATCCTCACCAATCTACCAGACAAAACCATAACCCATTTATCCCCGATCCATATTCTCCCACGAATATTTGCTAGATGTGAACACTTTCCAGTCCTTTTTAACACTGTGTACCCGTGCATGGTGTCTCAAAACTGTATTGTCTGCTGCAGAGACATTGCTTTTGTCTTCCAAATGTCACCCTTATTAATGTCGATGTCTCACTGTCCAGTGAGTGACAAATGTCTCAGGGATGTTCATCTGCCTTGAACACTGCACCATCTCTCCATGTGTCCTGTCTTTTCCTCTCCAAGGAAGAGTTTATTAATATTTTATTAATATTTTCTTTCCTGCCCCCTGAATCTGTTAAAAAAAGATTTGTCCACTGGTTGTTCTCTGTCCTGCCCATTCTCAAGTTAGTTTTGCCAGTGTCCTCTAGAGTACCACATCTGCAGGTTGCTGAAGGGGTAGAAATTAGGCTTATCAAAAAATTATGATATTAGTGCCCTATTTTCCTCAAATTTCATTTTCTAATCCAGACTAGCAAAAGACTAAACAGAAGAGATCTTGTTTCTTTGTGTGTGTGGCTTGGTTGTTTCTTATTGTGTGCACCTGTGAATGCGCTTTTTTCCCCCTTGCACTGAACTTTTGAAAAATGGATAAAATATGCCTACTTTATTTCTTTGTATATTTCCTTACAATTTGGTCATAGCTATACAGCACACTTCTTGTAGCAGCAGAGCTGACAGCCAAAATAATACCAGAAAAGAAATGATCTAATAGCCCTAGTTCTTGGAAAGACATGTAACTAAAACACCTATATGTGTGTGTATATATATGATATATTGACATTATATTATTTATTTTGAAAGAAAAATCACATAAATCTAACCAACACAATATCCTCAGTTGAAAACCAACAGATACTACTTAACTTTTCTTGTAAGAGCATGCTTTGATCTGAAAGTCCCTGAACTCAGTGGTGATTTCTAACAGTTCTAGTAGTTTTGGATCTGGCCCTATAAGTATAGTGCTTCTACGTGATATTGCATGCATATGTCAGAAATAACAAAAGTAGCATTACAAATGATTAGTGACTAGTATGTTTTATTATCCTCTTCCCCCCATTTCCCCCTCCATGTCAGCCTTGCGTTATGTGTGAGTTAACTGTCTGCTGACACAATATTTCCTGCACTTGTTTTAAAGGTGCATATGAGCTACCTGGCAAAGCAAAATATAAAAATGAGAAACACTCTAGGCATATACTGAGAGTACTATTGAAAAATAAAGACTCTTCTGCAGATCCTATGGCCTGATCCTGCAGTATAATACAAGATAGGAGTCCTATGTAAATCAGTGATTTGTTTACTTGTGTGAGGAGGACAGATTCTGTTTCCAGTTGAAGATTAAGTAGACCATTTCTATCACCGAGAATTACTTGCCACTATTCAGATGCCACTTCAAATTGAAAGTGTAATTGGCAGCTCTTAAAAAATTTCAGCTAATGGAATTTCTGCTATGGGTAGTTCAGACTACCTATACGATCATATTTATCTGCACAGTCATTTTTATAAGCTATTCTTGATTGAACTTTAGAAAAACAATTCTTCTGCTAGACTATTTTGCTGAGAAATGTTGTCATAGGCCTTCAGGTATATAAAACTGCTTATATAAAATTAATGGACTGCTTTTTATGTTTACAATCTCATTCACAGCATTAGAGGGCTTGCAAAAGAAGGTTAGGACTTAAAATAGCAATAATATTAAAACTGTGTCCTCATGCTTGTTGCATTGTTAATAGCAGTATTGTTAAAATATTGGTGTGTTTAAAATCAGAATGCCAGTCTGTAATTCGACTCTAATTTAGAGTTATTTCTGCTGGCAGTTACTGCAACTACTCTGTATTAAATACAGAAAATTTTCTTAATGTTTACGTGGGGAATTCTTTGCACTTCAAGAAGATTTTGTAAGCAATATGGAGAGGTAAAACATAGGAATAATACTGTAGCTTTGTGGAGGACAATTGCCAAGAGAACAGATCTTTAAAGAGAAGGAAAATAAGAAAGACTTTAGAAATATGGCATGAAAGATGTGCATAATAAATTGCACCATTAAAAAAGATGAGCTCCATCCTGCTACCTTCATCTGCAATGGGTATTACCTTAACAAAGTCCACATTTTATATTCCTACTTGTTTCTTCACCCTGCTTCCACAAACCATCACTTTTTAACTGACTTACTTGTAGCAGGTGGCAGTGTAGCACATGTTGCAAACAGAGGGGAGAGAGTAGGACCATTAAGCAATACTATTTCTGAGTTAAAACCTTGGGATTTTGAATAGTTGCACAAAGAATACCCATAACTTCAGTGGATTCAGTTCTGAGAGTAGTCACTTGTAGTGAGTAAGGAATGACATTGTCTAGTCCTTTAACGACTGTGGTCTATGTGAATTATCTGTAACGACTGTGGTCTGTGTGAATTATCTATATCTTCAGCTTCTGTCTGTGCTGACTCAAACTGTGGTACCCCTAGCTGTGTATCTCCTTCCCCTGTGAGAGCTCTGCTGCCTCCTCTAACACTAGTCATTGCAATAAGGTGCTATTCCACTGAATTATATATATATATATATATATATATCAGAATATAGTTTGCGTTTGCATCTTAAATGCACAGAATATTTACTGGCTAGGTCACAGTGTGAGTCTTGGAAAAGTTATTGTGTGGATTAGCAGATTGTAATGATATGGTTCAGTCTTCCAGTGTAATGCAATCCAAATGAATATGAAAATGTGTGACTAAGTACATTAGAGTAGGTGACAGTACTGCTTTTGTTCTCCACAATTTATAAAATATTCTGAAATTTTGGTGTTGTAGCAGACATTTCAGAGTAAAGGCCAACTGCTTTTTAGAAACAAAAACACAAGCTTAAGTGAAGTCACATATGTTTCAGTGCTTTATTGAGCTAGGAGAAAGTGAATGCAGTATGGGGTTTTTTTGCATTTCTTATTTTAGGTTATAAAATTTTCTTCTTCCATGACAGAAAAGATAACACATCTGTGTATTTAAAAATGTTCCAAAGTAACGTTATAGCCAAAAACCTGCTGAATTGACCTCTAGGCTACTTAGGATCCATTACAGTATCATGTTTATAACCAAGTATTACACTACTTACTTTCCCTTATCCTAAACAATTACTATTATCCAATTATTATTGGATAATAATTAACTGAATATCTAAAAATCCAATAATTATTGCATAATAATTATTTTTTGATTACTTTTGAATTTTTTGAATCATGATTTGTGACTCTGACTACTGATCTGAAGAAATAGTTTGCAAAACATCTTTAGCTTTGAAATTAAAGTTAGGCTTTTCAAAAAGATAATTAATGTGGATTTTTATTTTTGTAAATGTGTTTTTGAAGCATTGAGACAGCACCATTCACTGTTTTATAGAATTACAAAAAGATGCAAATGGTGGCATATCTCAGAAAGCCATGTGTGGCCTGTATGCAGTACTATATTTGTGCTGTAAATTTGAAGTCTAACTGCACTATTGATGTACAATTTTTGCAGACCACTGCAGATACTATTTTTCCTTCAGAAGAAAAGTTTATTGAAATAATGACCATGTAAGGCAAAAAATGTATCCTTATTTATTCTTCCACGAGGCACTCATATGTTGATTCAAGACCATTCAGACTCATGAGAATGTTGCCATTGATTTCTCTGGCTGTAAAATGGGGTCTTTAACTTGATAAATATATCCATTTTTATAAGGTAGTTTGGGGTGATATTTCATTACATTTTAGTTTGATTTGCTTTGTATGAATTGGCTATTCATAGCTAGCACAGGAAAGAAGTAGTAAGCATTTCTAATAAACGTGAGACAATATATATGTGTGGCTATATGGTATTCATAGCCTTTGTTCTGAGCAACTTTGTCTTCCATGAAGTCAAAAGGAGCTGAGCGGGCTCTATATGCTTTTATTTCTAGCATTGTTTCTTTCATTGTCATATGCTTTAGTAAATTTACCCAGAATAATGTCATCCTGTCTTTGGTCAGCCATGAGATCCTTCCTGTAAAACTGAGTCCTTTTGTTCTCTGGGAGAGAGAGTCCATGACTACAGTACTCCTTCACCTAGAGGAACAATGACATGGTTTGTCCTAAAACTTTTGTGTTTTGCTTTATCCAAGCAGCACAGTGTTAGTCATCTGGCACAAAAATGAACTTCTGCTGCCAGTCATCACAGGTGGATGATTTGCGTTAGCTCAACAGGTGGAGCTGTGACTTCATTAGCCTGTTGATTCAGGCTAGAATTCAGCTAGCTGGGCAGGTCCCTGACTCGATTTTGCTTATGTATTTTACATTCTATAAATTTGTACCTACATTTCCATTGCTTATGGAAGTTTTTTAACCTCCTGATCTGTAAAACACTTCAGGTAATGAGAAGCATGTGTGATTACGTATTCATCAGGAAAAGTTGTTAATTTGTAGGAATGTGATACTGCTAGGGGGCTTCTACAGGAGTTTTTTCTCCTCAGCTTTCCATATTAAAGGAGAATTCAGATGAAGTCTAAGACAGTATTTCCTCTTAGTCCTCTCTGAGTATGGCCCACCTCATATGATTAATTTTTTGTGCCCTGACTTTTTGTTAGGATCTCAGAGACTACAGAAATGTTTGGAATAATTCTCTCCTCAGCACATTTATATAAGACTAGTTCCAGTGGAGTTATGTTAATAACATTTATAAAAATAGCAAACTCATTGCTCATACATCCTGCATTTCTCATTTCTTAAACTGCTTGCATCTCCTGTGGGCCCTTTGTTGCCATGTTGCCCATGTTCCCATTTTTGCCTTGATTTATCTACAGGTTATCACCTGGTGGTTGGAATAATGTATGATGGATCATTCTTTGATGGGAAAACATATCACAGAAAAATGGGAGTGGCTTGGAATGAGTTGGGGTAATAACATAAGGATCCACCTATAAAAGTAAAACTCCTCAGAAGCTTTCAATTCTCCTCTATTCTTATCCTTTTGTATTCATTTTTCAACATACACCTGAGTAAACTTGTTTTGTCTGATAAATGTTTAGAGAAAGGTTATTTCCCTACGGATTTGTGCATTCCTTCATAAGTTAATGCTTCAAATATTATACTAGATGTTCACTAATCATGTAAGAACTGTTCCTGATACTACACTTACAGTGGTAAAGTCAATTAGGGAACTAAGACAATACTAAGTGAAGATTTCAAGTCACAACATCACCAGTAAAGAAATAATCTCTGTGATTAGATGAAGCAAAGACCTTCCAAATGGACTAAAATATGCTGAAAACATTCACTGAATACTTATGAGTAAAAGAAGCAGAAATCAAAATGGAAGAGGCTGTTTAATGAACGGAAGTGTAGGGCAAATTAATCAAATAAATTGTTTGCTATTAATAATGTGCTCAGCTACAGTCAGATTCCAATAAATATGCCCAGTGGGGATGGAAAATCTAGACAACTGAAATTACACTGATGAATTTATCTTAGTTTCCAATGCCTTCTGAGTATGTATTTAGGAAACAAAAGCCGTCATAAAGATAGATTGACAGAAAGTGGAGTCAACTATTTCTTTTTTTTTTTTTTTTTTTTTTTAAATTGAGATATTTCTCTTTGACAATGGAAGTAATTTCAAGTTACTTAAGGTTGTTAAATGTTGTTGTTGTCTGCTTAAGCAGAGAACTCTTAGCAGAAATGTCAGCATAAAAGTGACCCCCAATGGTTATAAAATATACTTGAGGCTATGCTCTTGTTTATTTTCATGGTAAGCAAACATAATATGAGAGCTACTGTTTTTAAAAATCACATGTTTTGACCTATTTAGTGCCTAAGCAACGTTTGTTATGGCCACCTCCAGTTTTGCTAGAGGACTCATTGGGAATGGTAGGGAATGCGTGCTATTACCTCTCATGCCTGAAGAAACAGAAGGTTCATCTTTAATGGAATACTGTTGGTTCTAAAATATGAATGAGTCGCTGTGATTACATAGAAATAAGTACAGTAATCAAAAGGCAATCCCAACACAAATCCCTTCTTAGAAATCAAAACAAAATCTCAAAGAAAATAGAATCTACATAAAGAGTCATCCTGTCCCAATTGCTTACTCTGATGTTTGTTTCTATAAAAGTTTGTCTTCACTAAGGCTAGATCTCTATTTCATTCTTGACTACTTAAGAAAATTTTTTACATCTTCCATTGTTAGTGTCTAAGTCAATGCTACCCACAAAACTGAAACCCTAGTTCAGTCACAGGATTTGTTCAAGTCTGAACTCTTCATCTAATTTTTTTTCCTCATACAGTATTAATGCCATTGAACACAACAAAAAAATTTGCAGATTTCCAACAAAACAACAGTACAGAAAGTTTCTCTTAAGTGCAATGTTCTTTATTTTTCATCTATGTTGTCTTGTATCACAGCTTCTATCTTTATTTGTTTAACTACTTCATATTCAATTACTTCACATCAACCATGCACTCAAGGTCTGTCTTTCTTAAATGCGGTGATTTCAGTTCATGAGTCTGAACATATTCTTTGGACATTTTGCAGTGTGTATATCCTCACTGTACAGTGCCTTTTCTATGGGTGATGTAACGCAGACCTGATCATCCCAGGCTCAGCTGTCAGCTGCAATCACACTTTCAAGCATCCTATTAGTTAGTTGTAGGAAACTAAAAACATAAATGACTGCACCTCACATTCAACTATCACAACAGAATTAGTGTCAGCTGTGCTAGCTAGAATTCTGGGTTATTTTTTAACTTAAATGTCATCACTTCAGCCTAAAATACCATAACTTCTCTATTATTCACTCTCTTGACTCATATAAACACATGAAAGTGAAAAAAATAAAGGGTAGTGCTGATCATTGGGAAGTAGTTCTGTCTAGGTTTGTAACACCCTAGACTTACAAAGGATTTGATAGGGTCACAGGACTTTTCCAGTCTCCCTTTTCTTTGTCTCTCATTCATATTTTTCTCATGAGCTCAGTGACTGAAGCCTCTGTCAGGGATTTAAGAGATTCAATTTCTTCTTCAGGAAATGTGAACTCAAACCTTACAATTCGGAGGTAATTGCTTTAACCACCACCTGCTGGAATAATCTGGGGAATTTTCTTGATTTTGCTTGTTCATTTTATTCTGCTTGACTTAATACAGTCAGGGAATCCTCTAGTCAGGAAACAGGATCTTGTTGTAAGTAAGTTCTGAGATATTTGTGTTACCAAGTCTTTCTCTCTTGCTCTTTGGTCTTCTGTGTTTGAGTTCATTCATGGTGGAAGCACTTAAAATTTTGAGAGTCCTATAACAAAAAAAGTTTATTCTGATGTGTAATAAATTCCTGAACCAGAAAGTTGAAATTGTGTTGCCTTGCCAATTCTAACTATTGGACATATTAACAACAGTAAAAAAATGTATCAAATTCTAGGAGCAGCTTATGCTTCAGAAATGTTAGTTCCAGTTAATTCCTTTTCTTTCTTTGGTTGCTTTATTTGGACAGTTCAGTAGCTTCTGTGAATTATATTTTCAGGGAACTTTTCCCAGCAGAAATACGTGGGTAGTTAATTCCAGGTTATGAATTTTAATAGGTCCCTTGGACAAAGAAAGCAAGCATTTCATGGTGGTAATTATAGGCACCTTCTGGATCTAGCCTGGAGGATCTTCCAAGGTTGCTAGCACTAAGCATAAGCAGTCCTTGCCTTCCTGGTTTTGATCTGCTTGCTGAACCTCCATTATCTTCACAGCTACATCCAAATCCAATTGTTGTCTTACATTTCAAAAAACTCTGTCAGTCTGTCATAGCACAGTTTTATGACTTACTTCTAGAAAACTGTTTATGTACCCAAGATCATGAAAACTTTATTTTATTTTTTTTTCCCTGAAGAGCAATACTCATGTTTTTCTGTGAGTGCATATCGTTAACTTGAAACTAGTTACCAATCTGCAGGCCACTGCCCTCACTCCCCATCCATTGTTTTTAAGCTTCTAATTTGCTTTATTTAATGATTGTGTCTATCATCCATGCATAAAAATCTGTAATAAGCCCACTGCATGTTCTCTTTATGTCTAGCCACCTTGCCATTCCCAGTGCAACTGCAAGAACTGTCAGGAAAAGGGTAAGAGAACTTGACTCCAGCATCTCATTTTATTGTTCTGGGATATCCAGAGCAAGGATTGAAGGCATGTTCTAGCTTGGTGTGTCTAGCTCTGTGAGCTGAAGAAAGCAAACTCTGTTTTGCAGAGCTGAAATGTGTATAGGTTATGCCACAAAAACAGCTCTGAGCACTAAAACAAGTGAAAAATACTAATGATTTTTGGCTGTAGAAGCTGAGGTGATTCTAGGAAGTAGCTAAGATATGAGATTTAAAACACCCAACAAACTAGACTGGCTTTGAAATGACATTCCAGGAATCATAAAAATTATATAACTGGCAAAAAGGGCATGCTCTACCACATTTCAAAGGTTTTTCTTTCTCCAGCAATGCAACATTAGGACTTCTCAAAGAACAGTTGTTTGGCGTGTTGGTTTTTTTTTCCCCCAAAAGTAAGGTATATTTTTCTGTAATCTTGTTCTCTAAACCATTTTGTGCTAAACTTTCCACAAAAACTACAAAAATATTCAGGTAGATACCTTGCAGGGAAAATTTTGCTCCAAGCAGTTGGAGTTCAGCAAACTTATAAGCAACTGATAAAAGGTCTTATTATGGGAAGTTTCAGGCAGCCTTAATCATAGACATTGCTACCAGAACCGTATATAATTTATAAACATATGTATCCTCCTAGGTGCTCTGTATGACTACTTTCTAAAATAGTGTTATCCTATAAATAACTGTTGAACTTTTTTTTAATGGTGTACTTTGGAGAAGCTTGAAGTGTTAAACAGAATGGTTAGAAGAATGCAGTTATTGTCGTTATTTATAATTTTTTATAACACTGCCTACTGTATAGTGCTTACAAACCAGACTTTTAGTAGTAACCTTTTCATCATGAGCTACTTAGAAAATGCAGAGGGAATACTGGGATGTAATAGATAGATTTATTTTTATTTTTTTTCTTTACTTTAAAAGTGGCAGATAGACACATTTGGCATGCATAGAAGGAAAATGCTGTTTTCTAAGTGTTTAAATGTGTAGATTGCATCAAATTATAGATAGCTTTAATTATTTTCAAAATATACTGTTCTAGAAGTATAGACATAATAGTGCTGTTGGTCCAGGAGGATGTGATATATTTCTTTTTGAATAAGGCTTTTTCACCCTGCCATCTCTTTATGGTTAGACCCTTTTAATCTGTACAGTTGAAACATGTAGCTTGTTATAGCAGCTCAAACATAATTAGTTATCAGTTTGTGTAGAAACAGCTAAGGGACAAAAGAAACAGTCTCTCATTATTTCTTATTTCTCCATCTTAAAATTAAGAGATTTTTCAACTGGTAAATGAAAATAAATCACCAGCACCACCAGGTCTGGGTGAAATGTACTGGTAAAAGGATTAAGAAAATCTTGCTTCATTTCAGACTATATGTGACCTTGGGAGAGCAAAGTTATGCCTTGAGACAAAAAAAATTAATGTTTCATTTTGTAGTGGTACCATCTTTCACCTTTATGTGGATTTAAAAATGTAAATAAAATTGTTTTCTGTCTATGGGATATGTGAAGGTCACAGTCATATTCACCACGAGAATTCAAACTGCCATTTGACCCGTCATTGGTTCAGTAGATAAAAATGCATTTTATTCCCTTCCAGTAATCTAATTTGAAAGCACTTTATAGCCCAACATTTTATGTCTAGTTGCTAAAAAGTAAGAAATAAACCTTTAAGCACTTAATTGTAGATTTATTTACAGAGTGACTGTGTATCAAATGAAAAGTTTTTTAGAATGCCAGGACATCTTGTACTATAGTCTTGTAACAACAGCAAGATTGAGTACCATAAAAGACAGGAGGAATGACTAGCAAAAGAGTTCAAGGCCTCTCTGATAGTTTTAATGTCTATGTTCTTATCTCACACAATTCTCTCACAGATTGTCTTTGAGGCTGCTTTGGCATAAACTGTATTCTCCTAAAATTGAAAGCAAATAAAAACCACTGCCTGCTGTTTAGAGGTGGGGATGGATAAAAACGTTTTTAATTTAGGTGGTTTTTTTTCTAGTTTTGACAATGTAAGACTTGGGAATCAGTGTGAGGTTTCTTTGCCACAATGCAGAGCACCCAAGTGCCCCCAGATTTCTCTCTGGGTATGTAAAACATTTTTTGGCCAGAGCTTCAGCCAGTATTAAGTCCGGATGGTTCCCCTGATCTGTCCTTATGTGACTATACGTACCTTCTGCTGTTGTTTCCTTTCTTGGCTAGCAGACAAATTGTTCTGAAACCGTTTAAACGATTAAGCTTTGAAACACAAACAAACCCTTAAATGTGTAATGCTGTCACAAGGCTTTTCTACATTCAACTAATTCTGCATTTGCTCTGTAAAAATAACAGATTTTCTTTTCTCTGGAATGTGAGCAATATTTTATTATTAGCTGTTTATGTGCTGCATTATTTCGAGCTTCATTAGAAACCTGATATTGGCCATTTGTAGAATCAGTACACTAGATTAGGTGAATGGTTTTGACCATTACTTTGTATCTGAATCCCATGGAACACATTGAATACATTACCATGAGAATATCTCAACCTGTTTGAGAGTAAGTAGTAAAAGATAACAACTGTTAGACTCTACAAACACTTTATGTCAACAGAACTGTAATGGAACACAATTCCCAGATTCCCCTAGATATCCATGGCTCTCAAAAAATGTGATTTGCAGTATTAACCAAAGACACTGTGGGCTACATGTTTACAAAAATATTCTTAGTCTTTTGCGGTGGGATTTCATATAATATATTAGGAACGGAAGGGTTTGCCACTATGGCTGGTACTGGAGAACTCAGTACCTCTCATGAAGCAGGTGTCTGTAAAAAGTTGTTGTAAAAACCATACTTGGGGCTCTTTCTTAAAACACAATTGCACAGTTAAATACAGACAATTTAAGAGCTTGGCTATCCTGTTTTTTGAACTCGGGGAGCAGGAATCATCCTTAATCCTGAACATACATAATTGAGTTAGGAATGAAAGTATTTGAGTGAAGAAGTACTGCCTCTTAGGTGGACTATTAGCATGGGTGTAGCTGTCCATAAATGTAAAGAGTTTCAGCTTGGAAATTACTCACATAGAGGCAAAGAAATCCTCTGTATTTAACCACGCAGATACACTGTTGATGAGCTGTGTCCTGAGCCTCAGCACAAATGAACAAGATGAATATTGTAATTGAAACAAGGGAGTAAAGATCCATCTTCCAGAAATTGTCTCATTCTTCCACCTGTAGACTACTTTTCTGGATCTTTGCTTACAAAGGTATTTCTCAGCTCAATAAAGGATATGAGGGCAGTGTTTATTTGTAGCAAATAAAGTATTCAGTAAAGATTTCACAGTAAATCTCAGCTTGAAGGAAGTTATGTGAAAACAAGCCCATGAGTCTAAAGGAAATGGTTCTTGTGTTTATTAACCAAGAAGGAATATTTTTCAGAATGGATATGTTTAAAAGATATCTCCAGTAAAGCTCAATGAGATCTAAGAATATGTGCTGACTAAACCCAAGTTTACTACATGGTTTGGAGAAATAAAGCTTTTTTTCTTTTCTTTGCTTTTTTATGCCAACCCTTTGAGGAAAAGTACAAGCTGTAGAGAGGTCTAAGTGTTATAAAATATCCTTTCAACATATTATAAAAGGCAGTAAATGTGTGAAAAATATGATATTTACCTATAGTATTTGCAAGAGGTAGTCTGATCTAAAGCCCATAAATGAAATAACTAGACATTTTTCCCCACTACCTCTAGACAAGTTCAACAAGGTATTCCACAAAAAAAGATTTCAGAGCTTTCAACAAAGTACAAAAAAGCCCCAAACAGGCACTTCCTCCCAACACAAAACCTCACAACGGATAAATCAGAAGTGTAGGGGAATGAAAGGTGCTACCTGTCTTGTTCTAGTTTTAGAACTTCGGCTCCAAACAACTACATCACTTGTCTGACTGACTAACCATGAGGATACTGGTGCTGAAGCTGGAGGTGCAAAGCAATTCCCTGTAGGTCACACTAATCATACACACTCACCATCAACAGTAATGCTCTATACTTAGTGGGACATCACACTACAGCTACAATGTCTCTGCCAATTGTCCAATCCATTGTAAACAAGGACATTTAGATATAACTGAAAACACATCACCAGTTCAGGACAATTAATGGCATGATAACACATTTATTTTTTAATTGAGTTACAGACTTTGTGAAATGATAAAACAGCAAGGCAAAGCCAGCATAAAATTCATTGATTTTTCAGTAATTGATTAAAAAACAAACAAACAAACAAACAAACCACTCCATGAATTCTTGTTATGCCATCTCAGATTGATGTTTTGGGATATTATATGCTTTTGCAACTAACTCCTCTGTAATAAAAGACTGAGAGAAATATTACTCAGAAAAGGATTTAAAAGAACCAAACAAATCCGATGCCTTAGAAAGCTATCCATAGCTCATTGTCTATGAGAGAGGCCTAAGAATGGTGAATGGTATGAGCAGAGCTGTGCCATAATCTTTAGATGCCAAAATATTTTGCTGTGCCTGACCTAAGGTGAATATCTGGGCTGAGTTCCCTGCAAGTCTTTACACATTACTTATGTACTTTACATATTATTTTGAAGATAAGAGCAGGCAAATCAAAGGATCTTTGCACATCTATCCATTATATTGTAAATAAATCCAGGTAGAGTTTTATTGTTCATTATTAAATTTTTCACTGCTGCAATGAAGAGGAATTATTTGTCATTTTTTTTCTGATATGGAACCCCTGCTAGTGCCAGCCAAGTAAAACACCAAAGCATGTGCTGAACTCTGAATATGCAATAGAGGTGAGAGTCTTTACATGTTTAAACATTTGCTTCTATCCTCTGATGGATTAAGGTATATGTACAGTAAGAGCATCTCCGAGTACTGTAAAAATGGACCTAAGGCTAAATTCCCATACTACCAGTAAATTAATACGGAAATGAATCAAAATTTTCCATCCAAAAGTTGACATTATCATGTATTTCTTAATATAATTCTTCCTTGTTAGTCTCTACTCTGAATTAAAATCTAAACATCTTGAGTAGTGACAAAGTTCACACGACAAACCACTGCCTGAATTGTATACAACTCTGGAGACAATAGCCTAAGGATTTAACCTACTAAAATAGAACTAACAAAGATAACTGTTTACTATTTTATATTGCGTTTTACATTTTTGTTACCTAGCTTACCAATGGGTATCTGATGGATGAAGGATAATGAGTTTGTACGGCACAGGAGCTGAGGATTTGTGTTCTTTAGCAAGGTCCACAGAAGATTTCGGTACTATCCAAAGCAGGGTTTAAATAGGATAAATGAAGGGTAAAGGATTTGCTTTATTGCTAGTCTTCACTTCTAGTGGATACTGAGAAATAATTCAGCCCTCAGATGCTTGAAAGCAAATACTTGTCAAATAATAAATATTATTTATTATTTATTATTAATTTATTATTTATTATTATAAAGCAAATAATAATACTTTATCAATAAAACCAGCTGTAATATAGTTTTAATGATAAGCCTATTGTTAATTTTAAACTACTGAAACAAGATAGAAAATGATGAAATTACTTTGCATTTGATCTGGCTGAGATGGAGTTCATTTCCCCACAGCAGTCCTCACAGTGCTGGTGATTTGCATTGGTAGCTAGAAAGGTAACGATAACACACCAGTGTTTTGGTTAGTGCTGGGCAATGCTGGCACAGCATCAGCACTGTCTCCGACTTTCCACCCATCAGTAGACTGGGAGTGGGCAAGATCCAGGAAGCTAAAGGTAGCCAGAGGTATCTAGACTTAACTAAATCCTCCCCAGCTGACACAAATTAACCAAAGGAATATTCCATACCATATGATGTCAGCTCAGATATAAAAGCTAAGGGAAAGAGGAGAAAGGGGAAGGGGTGGTCATTATTTACAATGTTTGCCTTCCAGAGCAACTGCTGTGTGTGCTGAAGCCCTGTTTCCTGGGAAGTGACTGAACACCACTTGCTTGTGGAAAGTAGAGAATAAACCTATTTTTTTTCTCTTTACTTATATGTGCATAAGCCTTCCATTTTGCTTTAGTAAACTGTCTTATCTCAACCTATGAGTCATTTCCTCTCTTATTGTCTCTCCCCTGTCCATCTGGGAAGGGGAGTGATAGACTGGCTTTGATGGGTGCATTACATCCAGTCAGGATCAACCTACTACAGTTACACATTGGTGAAAGTAAGAGGTCTATTTTATTTGCTATTTGTTCAGAGTTCTGTTTAGTTATTAGTTTTCTAATGTAAACTCTCGTGTAGATTATCCACTACTTGGTAGGTTATGAGAAGTATCCTTGGTTAAACCACCCAGAGTCTCATCTGAGACTCCTGTCTGGTGCAGCTAGAGCCTACCTCATCCCCATGATTGTACAAGGTGTGTCTGGATTTGTTGGTTTAGACAGAAAACATGTCTTTTTGCCTCGCATGATTTTGCGGATCATACTGGCCCAAATGTTGAGAAAAATACAGCCTGCATTTGTCTACTGGTTCTTGCAAACCCTCCACACTTGACATTTACAGTGGCTTTAGCGTAAATACTCATGCAGAAGACAAAGTGAGAGTGACACCTGAAAAGATACATGACTTATTTGATCTAGTAACAATGGTTTTCTTGTTATACAGAAAGTTCATTTGTGATGATGGCTGCCACATCTCTGCTTCTGTGATTTTCCCGCTCTCAGTTACTGTTACACATTCTCTGAACCAGTATCCTGGGTTATGGCCATTCTTCTGGCACCTGAAGGGTGTAAAAAATCAAGATCATAATCTGTCAAAGATTACAAGGTATGCATATATTTGGTTTGGCCTTCCTTCTCTCCTGTTTGAGGTTCGGCTCTCACCCTCTCTCCTGCTTGCTCTTCTTGGATAACCATCTGTTATTACTCTGTGTAGCCATCATCCGTGCTTTGGGACACCTTAGGTTTATCCCCTCCTTCATTGCTGTGTGAGGGAGGAGAAACCCTATCCACAGCTTAAGCCAACCAAGAGAATCCTACCAAATTCAGTGATTGCTATCCTGGGAACAGGCATGTGAGAAAAGGACTGCCTATTATGGTATCTCAAGCAAAGGGCATGTCTTGAATGAGCTCAGGAGTTTAGTGTCAGAAGAATGTGGTGGGTAAGTGCAGAGGCTGGTAAGAAAAGCTGTATAGCTTAAGGAATATGTTTCATGTGCTGTTTTTATCAAGAATTTTCTTATTAGAAAGTGGAATGCCTTGTGTACTGTGCAGGATTGCTTGTACAGGTGGTAGCCAGTTTTGATTCAGAGATGTGCCAGGGAGGACAGAGCATAGACTTCTGTGAGTAAAGATCAATATTTCTTTGGATCAAATTAAGTATAAAGAGGGCATACATGTCCATACGTGTAAATACATATAAATATATGTGTGTGTATAAGTGACAATTAATTTGGCCTGCTTTTGTGGAAGTCCATACCAGCAGAGAACTCTTAGTATTGCCTGTCTTTGATGGATCTTTCAGTTTAGGGCTTGGACAGCCGAAGCTGGCTACTCATAAAACTCCATATTTCAAAACATTACAAGAAGTCCTATGACCCTTTGTGAAAAGGGCTATACTTGCCTTCCAGATGAACCAAAAAGAAAAGCACTCAGGGTGCTGTTCCTTTAAGCAGGGCTTTAAGAATTCATTCTTTGTGAAGTGAGCAAAATGTGGACTGAGGTGAATGAAGGACTTTTGTCTTGAACAACAATAAAAATTTTTGGAGGATTAAAATTGGTGTAACTTGTTGACATGTAGCTCATCTACTCTCTATATCACTTGGGAAGAGAACTTTGGCCTTGGCTCTGTTCTACTGCCTCCTTACTTCTTTATATTAGTCAAAGGAAGTTGCATCTACTGCTCTGTCCTATGTGCTGTATTTTTACATCTTGGTGACCTCTGATGACTTGGGATCTTCTCAGTGGAGGAAGACTGCTCCAGTACATTGTAGGATGAGTTTTACCCAGGAAAATGATGTAAGCAGGTCATAATGCCTGCTGGAGTGCTCTGGCCCTGGGTCCTGGGGAAAATGAGTACTTGTTTGATATGTGGCCTTTTTGGGCTGCCAAATACAATATGGACATGTGCCCAGTGAAACTCAGATAGACAAGTCCAGTTGCCGGTCTCCTCTTCCTTTGGCTATAAGTTAATCAAGGTTGAAACTCAGGCAGGGCCAGTGGAGTAGTGTGGTGGATCTCATGATGCAGTTATCATAGATATGGAGAATTCTAGGCAGGGCCTTGTGGAGGGCATCTGAAGGCCTGAGTGCGTGTCTGGGCATGTGTAGTGTGAGCTCATACAATGTGATTTGGAATGTGGATAGCTGCCTACAGCCGTAGTATGGGTTGCTCTTGGTGGTAGAAACCTGAGTGAGTGATGTAAATGACATTGTGATGTCCAGTTCTAAGGCCTGATTTTGGTATGGCACAACAGCCAGGATGTCACTACGGAATATGAAAGTCATTACATAAAAGTAATTCATTTACATGTAGTGCTACTGACTAGAGAAGTTTAATGCCCATTGGAAAATGCATTTCATTATGCTCTTTTTAAAAGAAACTACATGAATACACTAACCCTTATCTGTGAAATATTTTATGGTTTTTGCTTAAGATTTGGCCTTTGGTTCATCGAAGTCCAATTCACTAGCTAATAAATAACAATAACAAAAAATTCCTTTTTTAAAATTGTCATCATTTCACAATGCCTCCACATTAAGTAGAACTTGTATTTTACATTTCTACCTTTTGCAAGGTTGAAAGAGCACCATCTCACTCTTTTGAAAGTCAAAGGGAGATTGCTGCTAGGCAGTAAGCATAACAGATGCATAATTTGCTGTTATGTCCATTTTCAATCTGATTTATTCTTCTCTCTGCTGTTTAACAAGTAAATGAATTGGGAGATCAGAACTACAAAGTAATTAACTCACCAGTCTACGGTAAAGCTTTATCTGCCTACCAGGCTGCCCTGGCTCACAATAAAGTGAATATACTCTTCCTTATCAAAAAAAATCAAAAATTTGGAAGCCTTTGTACACTAAACATTACAGGGATGCAGGTATTGCCAAGCAGAAATCATAATTTCAGTCATATACAAGACCTACAGTGTTAACATTCATAAGGAGTTTATGAATAGGAATCAAGAGGAAATTACCTACTTCTCATTAATAGTCACTATTTCCTCTGTCTGCTTGGAGGAGAATAGTTGCTATCTATTGTTAAAATGTTGTTATTTCTTTTGTAGACTTTTGGAGTGCATATGTTGTGTTACAGCATGAGGAGCTCACATCCTCTGTGCAAAGGGACTCAATGTCTACTATAATACTAGTTATAACTGTATTATTATAACTACAGTTATAATACTGTGTTATGCCTATAATATTACTGTTATGTGGAGCATGGAACAAAAATAACCAGAATTCTTGGCTTTCTTCACAAAGAAGCATTGCTCAGCTGTCCCTGGTCCTGTGAAAGAGCAGCAGGTAGTGAACTACAAGGTTTGCAAAGGAGAGATTTGTAGGATCCCTATGACTGGCTATAAACACTGGCTATAATGGAAAAAGGAGAAGATGGGCTCACTGTCCCCCACAATGATCACTGAGACAAGTTGATAGGCCTGATTTGCCTTCTGTTGTCATTTTAAAAGATTGCAACGTGTAGAGTAGCTGATTACTTACACCAGTGGAAAGGAAAGGAGGTTTTCAAGACACCAATGAACCCATTTGTGTTTTTTTGTAAAATAGATGTAGCTGTTAGTTTTTTGGACCTTAAATTGCCTGAGGTGAGGTACTGGGTGGTGTTGCCCAGAAAAAAGTATGTTGTGGCTCTCTGAGACACAAATGGTTAGATGCTGGAAGGATATTCTGGGGAAACATCATTACAGACTTGCCTTGTTCTTGCATTCCTGACTAAGCACCTTTTGTTCTCCCGTGTTGAAAACAGACCTTTGGTCTCACCTATCTGCTTTGTCTCGTGTGCTTATCTGGTGAACTTGGCTCACATAGTATCAGTCTTTTCTAAACGGTGGAGGAAGGAAAATGGTTTTCTGTGTCACATCCTGAGATGGAATGCAGTTACTGAGTCTGAGCCTTCTGATGTCTGAATCCAACCCTTGAAGCAGAAACAAGTACCTGAGCTGCCACAAGCTAAGTATCATCAACTCTTTGCAGACAATTCTCTTTTTTGCAGCTAAAATATGCTCATGCAGGTGGATAATCTAACGCGATTTGACTATATTTTCCAACTAAAAGGGAACAGATGTGTTATCTAAGAAACATCTGCCTCTACTCCTGAGATTAAATATTCGGGTTCAGCTGATAGAAAAGAAAATTATCAAACTCTAAAAAAAAAACCAAACATTTTTCTATGACAAACTTGAACTTGAGATTGGCTACCTGAAAAATGAGAAGCTCATCAGGGCTTAATTTTCATTTACCTTGTTCTTTTGTTCTTCTGTCAACTTCTTTCATTAAAAATCTTTATAAAATATGTATTGCTGAATATTCCCTGATACAAAATTATGTATTCTGTTTTCAGTTCTCTTTCTAGTTCTGATATGATACATTGTTCATTAGCTGATCTGTATGGTATTTACAGTCTCTGTGAGTTTCTAAAATCACTGTAGGTATTCTTAAATACACAGAGTTCCTTTTAAATTTTTTTTCATAAAATAATATTTGCATTTCAAAGCTTTAATTGACATTTCAGCCAACTTTGTCTATGTAGAAATTTCAATGTAATTGTACAATGTAATTGTACACATTACTCTTTCCATTTTCATGTTCAGAGGATGATATATTCAATACACTGTGTTACAGGTTCATTTGAAATGTGTTTTAAATCACATTCAAACAGATGGATCTGTTCCTACTCTTTCACACCAATGATGACTTATCCATTTGCTGACCAGAACAATGATTAGAAAAACATCAGTGTATTTTACTTTGTGTGAGCATAAATGGCTATCTGAAGCCCAGAATGATAAATCAAGGTCAGGGCTTGTCTTGTAAATAAAAGATTAAAGAACAGCTGGTCACCATGATTGAGCCTAAAATGAGATTCTTCAGTCTGTGTTTAAACAGTTCAAATTTTAGGAGGTGGTGAAAATCCAGTATCTTCTGTTTTCTATGGTAGATACTTATGAGTGTTTAGCGCTTTTGAAATGAAAATAATTTATCTAAGTCCCTTTTAAAATCTAGGACTCTCTAAGGATATCTAACTTTATACTCTCTTTGTGGTATTTTAGTACTTCTTGCAAATAAAAGGTAGCCCTAGAGTCCACTTTTTTATTTAAAAAAAATTTAAAAAGCTTGCTTTTCATGGTATGGAATTCTAAATGTAGCATATATTTGCATTTTATGCACTGATAGATCTGTAGTGAGAATGATGTTAAAAATAATAAAGAAAAGGATCACAACTGTTGTAAGGGTGAACAGAATGACCTATTTGGATGTGATTATTTTTTCAGTATGCACAATTCGTGAACATAAGTATCAGCTGCAGCTATTTGATCCAGGTTTACTTCTTTCACTTTTACATATTAAAGGGAACTCTAGAACCACAAAGAGTGTACATGTAAAATACTTAAGATTTGGTATCAGGACATATTGAGTGGTTACTCACTCAATATTCACATGTACAAGAGTATAGAGATGAAAATAGAACTATACTAATGTATGTGGGAAACTTATGCAAATAAATTCACTTCAACTTGAAGAATTTCTAAATTTTCAATGTTGCTCCCCTTACACTGTACTAGGTGAAGAACCTGAAGTGGAAAAGACTTTTCTCCCCCCTATCTCTCTGTCTGCCTTTCTATATGTAAATGAAAAGATATGAGAAGTGAAATATTGATTTTTATAATGTGTACAAATTATATTTTCACAAATTAAGGTAAAAACACTTAATGAAAATTATTGAAGATGTGACAAACTTATTTACACTCCATTAATTTAACTCTGCTAGGGAGAATCACAGATCTTGAGTAATAAAACACAAAAT
This sequence comes from Dendrocincla tyrannina, assembly GCA_035047865.1. Taxonomy (NCBI): domain Eukaryota; kingdom Metazoa; phylum Chordata; class Aves; order Passeriformes; family Dendrocolaptidae; genus Dendrocincla; species Dendrocincla tyrannina. Next base: position 25,196,074 of record JAWWMP010000081.1, read on the forward strand.
TGCCTAGGTTGTTCAATAGTGTAAGTATGTCTTTATCAATAGTGACAGGAAATCACAGTTCTGGCATTTTCACAGTGTGTTGGAAACAGCTATGAATTTTGAGGCCAAATCTAGCCATTTCCTGTTGTTCATGGTGAGACAGAGACCAATTCTTGTTGCAGCAGTGGGAAGACAGGGAGAAGGTGTAATTTCAGGAGATCAAGTGGTTTTTGAATGGAATTGTTTATAGTGAGAAAAAACTCTGGAAGAGAAGAGCAAGAAATTTTTCTTAGAAAGTGTGGTTTCGACTGTACATTTCAAACACTTACAGTGAATGTGACAGACTGTTTTGAATAGTGTATTATGGCGGGCATTGAATCAGAGACCTTCCTTTCACATATCTTTGTGCTGACCTGATTGCTGAGAGAATTGATATAAGGATGTGTCAAGGAGGAGCAGAAAATATATGCAGCAAAGGACAAAACTATTCAGTGAACAAGGGCAAATGGTCTGAATTGTTCATGGAAGTGTTTATCATGTTTTCTGCTCATATAGTTGGTATCAAATCTGTGAAACCTGGGAGCTACTCCCCAGCTTCTGGATTCATGTGCATGATGTGGCTATCTCCTGATTTTTTTTTCCCCCCATCAGTTTTATTCTTCCTTTCTATTCCTATGCTTTCACTTTTCGAGAAGAAAAGGCACATGAGCTTTGGGAGAACTTCAATCAGCTTTGTGTAGGTTTCCAACTGCCTAGTTGTGGACAGGGACTATATGCTGCATCCCAGAGTGCATTCATTGCAGTCTGTGTAAAGCCTTTAGGGGGAAGCCCTTGTTTTATGCTGTGCCACTGGGATGAACAACACAACTTTGAGAGAAAAAGGAGATTATTTCAAAGAACTTCTAATCTCCTGTAGCTGTGGAGGTTCAAGTGACTTCCCTGTCCACCTCCACACAGTCCCCAAAAGCCATTGTTTGGTTGTTTAGTCTAGGGATAACCTTTTATCCTGGTCTTTTCTCCTTGCATTTCCTTTATATAGGCTATGAGGATAAGTAAGGTGCTTTCCTTTGTGTTTCTGGAAGTTCCCCATTTTGAGTAGCTACTGCAGGAGAAGGCTGTGTTGTCTTTAGGCTTGCTTTGCACTGATGGTGTGGTGAGTGCTGTTCAAGTACAACTAAGGATCGGGGACATATGCTGACTGTCAGACATGATTATTTTTCAGAACTATTCTCACAGAAGTGAGTCCTTTGATCATATCCCAAAGGCAAGAGCAAGAGGTTCTCTCTGGTCATATTAATGTCATGCTGGTTTTCATTTATTTTTTCAATGATGTTTTCTCCTTACTATGGTGAAAATCCTCATAAATAAATCATGGAGCATTAAATGACACAGTATGCACTTGCTCTCAAAAGTATTTGCCTTTTAATTTAAGAATGTTTTAAAACTTATTTTAGATGACTGTGTTTATGTCAAGTATTCAGTGTTGAACAGCTGTGTCATTTCTGCTGGTTGCTCGCCTCTGCTGATGAGATGCCTGAAACAACACTTTCTTGGAAAATTAATTTCCATAAGGAAGGTTGCTTACTCATGAATACCTTCTTTTAGGTCATGTTATAACTCAACAGTAGATCAGAGTGGGAGAACTCATACTTTAGCTACCTGAAGTGCTGTTGACACAAAGATAGATGGTTTCTAATACTGTAAACGCCCCAAGACTGAGAAGTTTCCACTTCAGAACTTTCTATTCTGACAAGTACAGAAGGAAAACACTTTTATTTGTGAAAACATGGTGCCATATTTAACATTAACACATGTCCTGTGATCACCCCAAAGTCAATGTCACTGGCAATTCTATATTAAAATTATGAGTTTAAGGGTAATATATACCCAGTTAACAAGCTTTCTTCATGTCAAATCTGGAATTATGGGAGAACTCTCCCTCTACTAACATAAAGTCTTTTCTCTCCTTTGTAGAGAAAAAGAAAATATATAGTATAAAGGTAGTCATGGATAAATAATATACCTATGCAGCTGCTGAGCGGAATAAACTCCTGGTGTCTGTATTTCGAAATAACTCCCAGCAAGTTAGTTGAAATGAGTTCAAAATCTCTATGCAGATGAAGTAGTATGTTGTGACTGTCTACCTAGCATTGGATAAATACAGCTGGATGAAATGTTTTCCATGTAATTTAGATATGTGTGTCACCAAGAAGGCTTTCAGAAGATGATGAGACTCTGGGGTGGAGTGATGTGTGTCACAACAGTGTAAGATGGATCACAAGTGTTGAAAATCTGCTGGATATGAAACGATTAGAACAATCACATCACCAGAAATGGTGCTTCTACAGGAATATGACCCATCAAATATAGAGGGAGATTAAAATAGTCGTCTTGCAAATATCTATTAGTACCTGTACCTGCAGAAGTGCTGTCAAAATCAACATCATATAGAAGGTGCTCTATGCTCACGAATTTCTGTGAAATCAGATCGTTAGAATGATATTCTTACAGATTAGAAATCAGTAAAACAATGTTTTACTATTATTTATTTTTTCTTCTTTTGTTTCACCCATTTTCATTTGGAATTTTACTGTTTTTTCCAAGAACTTTTGCTAGTGTTTTGTATTATGTTAGGCTAATTTATTTCATTTATTTCTTCTCCAATCTCATTTTCATCTCTAAAACTCTCTCTCAAGACTTTTTTCTCTCATTTTATTTTTTTTTACCTTTTCTCACTTCAAAGTTTACTACTGTTCTCTCTCTCTCTCTCTTTTTTTTTTTTTTTTTAGTTTTCCTATTACACATCTATATATTTGTCTTGGTTTCTGTGACTGCTTAACCCTTTCCCATCTACTTCTTTTACTCTCACTTTCTCAGTCATACCATTCTACGTCTGTGGCTTTTGTCCCAGGTTTCATTCAGGTATATGGGAAATTGCAGAAAAGCAATGTATAGTAATCACTGAACACAATCAAACACTATTTTTTACAAGAGTTCATATATTTCAAGAGCACAAATAATAGATTTCTTACATTGTTGTGATAAAAAAAGGAATACAGATAGATACTATCTGGATTTTTTTATTCTGTTTAAAGTAACTTTTTCATAATTTACAGAAAATAATCCATAGAAAGTATAGTAATAGGGTACTAAAGGATCTAATAAATAAGATTAGCTTGAGCCAGTTATTTAGGTTTATAAATTGTGTCAACATAAAAGAGAGTGAAACTTTGTCAAGCTTAAGGAAAAATGGCCAATGAAAGCCCTTTAATGAGGTTTGAAATATACATTCTTCTGAATTGCTTTGCTCTCTCACATTTTTTGTAAGGCTGGTTAGGTATGAACTGCATCATTAGTCTTTAAGAAATAGTCAATTACTGGGAACTGCAAATTAGCTCTACCTGTCAGTACCTCCAAAGGGAAAGCTTTGCTCATCTGCAGAATGGGAAACAAGGGGGGAACTGAATGTCATGGGAATCTCTAAATCAGCTGTGACAACAAGTAAATCTATCTTCAAAGAAGATCAAGCCAATAACCCTTCCTGACAGAGGGAGGAATTTAAAAGGAAAAATGGGCAAGTTCAGAAGCAGCACTACAGAATAGGACTTTGATATTTGATATTACTAACAGGTCTAAGGAAATGAACTAGTAGGAAATAGATGAACTAGGCAAACTAGGGGAACAGCCTGCCTCATTAAACCTAAGCCAAACCACAGGTTGTATTCCTAAACTTACTTTTATGCCCTTTCACTACCCCCTTGCCCAAACATTTTTTTAGGTCCATGGCTGTTGTATTTCCTACACTGTTGTGGAGTGGCCCATACAATACAGTTGGTCTGCCTCATGACTGGTGCCTGAGGGCAGAGGTAGAAAGCACTAGGAAAATCCTACATTCTTCTCTTACTTTGGTCACTAAACTATTCTCACAACAGAAGGTTTCTGCATGGAGTAGGAAATAGCAGGGATTTGACTTCTCGAGTTTTGGCTAAAGCAACTAGACTTGCCCAAATGTGTCTATTTCAGTTTAGGAAGAATTTCCTGAGCGTTCACTGATCCTGTAGGCTAAATCTCAATCAGCCACAATGAAATCTTAGATACTTGACTCACATGCACAAACCTACATGTAGTCATTTAAATTTAGTTGAATATCATTGCCATTAGGAAAGACTATTGTGAACATGTGTTATGTCACTTAATTTGTCCATTGCTGGTATAGGAGGAATGTTTTTCTTCTTCTGTTACTTTTTGGTGATTTCCTCTGGACTGTAAGGCAAGGTGAACAGGAAGTTTGTCTTGGGTGTGACCTGACATGAGAACAAGTGATGAAATATTTCATGTTCACCTTGCCGTTGAAGCAGGCAAAAACAGATAAGTTCAGTTTTCCAGCTGAAGTATACCTAATGTAGTATGACTTAATTAGGTTGACCAAACAATACTACTTCACATTTCCTGAGGAACTGACACAGGAGAGAGCAAGATTTTCAGAAAAAAATCATTTTTATTGCAGTTCAACAATTTTTAATAGTTGAGACCTGGCGGATGTTCAGCCTTTAGCCTGCAATAAATTTCCTCTTAGGAATCCTGAATTTCCTTGCTGAAAGGATGCTGGAGTAATAGAGGTTTGTTTATTTGTTTCTCCACTGAAACCAAGACACTTTTTCATGACTTTGTCTAAGAAGAAGCTGTTACTTTGGAAAACTCCTTGTATTAGTCAAATATTCAACAAGGAATCATGTTTCCATACTTGAAAATTATGCTGAGGAGTATAATGGAGAGTCTGTCTCATTTGACTGAAAACAAGATGTGGCTTTTATAGGACTTCCCCAAAACCATTTCTGTTCTGGATCTGGTTGGGATGAAGTTAATTTTCCTTAAAACAGCCTGTATGGTGCTGCATTTTGGATTTGTGATGAAAACATTACTAATATGTCAAGACAATCTGTTTTTCTCACTCTGCACCTCAGTGAGTAGACTGGTGATGGGAAAAAGTTTAGGAGGAGATGTGGCTTGGACAGTGGGCCCTAGCTGACCAGAGACTTACTTCATACCATGTAACAGATGCTCCATTCAATATAAAGTGATGTTTAGCAATAAAACTGAAAGGCACTTTTTCCAAAGTAGACATTGTTCAGAGACTAACTGGAGATTGGTCTGATGGTGGGAGGTGTTGAGCGATTGACTTTGCATTGCTTGATTTGCCCTTTTTATTTTATTTTTCCCCCCCACTTTAATTAACAAACTGTCTTTACTGTGACCCACAAGGTTTTTCTTACGTTAGCCCTTCTGACTGTATACTCCATCCTTCTGGAGAGAGAGTGATTGAGTGGCTGGCTCGGAACTTAGCTACTGACTAGGGTCGTCCCACCACGATTTCTAATTAGGTCAGGATTGCTGATGAATATTGAATGATGAGTGAGTACTCTTATCTGAATATTCTTAAAGTTCTGCTTTTTAGCTTGGGTATGCTGCAACAGATCCCTTCCTCAACCACAAGTAATGCTGAAGTGAGGGACTAGGAACCTCTACCACTGGAAAAAATAAGATCCATCAGCTACAAGATTTTTGTTTGCCTAAAAATGTGTCCAGAAGAACTCCATTGTAGAATGGTCAGGAAATGATCCACAGCATAAGCCTAGTGGCATGCTGGATCAACACTGACATGTATGCAGCAAACTCTGAGTGAATATACAATGTAGCTGGTGTCTTTCATAAAAACCCCTGCATACTTATGTCTTCCCTTTACTGTTTTGAGCAGTACAATTTTCAGACATGACTATTGTTACGATAATGATAGTTGCCACTAATTTGAAATTGTTTCTGGAAGCTGGATTGGCACATCAGTAGAAGTGAAAAGAGGTGTGTGAGGAGACAGTCTATTTTGCTAACAACAACAGAATGAGGTGAGGCTTGGGTTCACAGGCCATAAGTGTCTGAAAGACACAAGATGAGACATAAGAAGGTAAATACACTCAGTAGTATTTAGTTTCCTTAAGACAGAGAGTCTGGATAGGTCCCTGCACAATTTCTCCATATGTGAATAAAAGTTTTTATATGAGTGTTTGAAGTTGATTCTCTACAGTAGCTTTTCAGTAAACATTTCTGAAGTGTTAGGTATCATTTAGATCATTGTTATATTGCACCATTCTTACAGGGATTCCATGGCTTCTAACTTGCTGTAGGAATGGAAGAGCTAACCATCATCTTAGAGACCTTACAGTTTCTAAAAGGCAAATTTGCACCACTTTTTGTGTGTGTGTGTCTTAGAACACCAGTCATTCCTGTTGAATAGATATGGAAGGTGAGGCTAGAAAGCTAAATGTCATGCCCAAGGTCAAACAGAAAAGAATGGTAGAACTGGGATTTAAACCCCACTTCTCTCCCAGCTGTCTTAACCACAGAACTAATCTGCCATTCTTTGTCTTAAAGGTAATTTATTTTGTAAGTCAAATTCTTGGTATATTACTCCTAAGATGTAGCAAGGTAATAAAGATAATTAAGCAGATGTTCAAATCACTAAATGAGCGTCATTTTTTGTTTGAAGGCTATCCCAACATGAACTCAGATTTTAGTCTCTTGTGAAAATGTCTGATATAATGTTGAGTTTTAATAGAGTACTAGAGTGAAGAATATTTAGCTACCTTCAATGTATTCAGCTATTTGATTAATTGAAGGGCTCAGCAGTCAGTGGACATCTCATTAGCCAATTCACGTAGGCATGCTGTGACTATTTGGATCACATATCCACGATTTAAATTGATGGTAAAAGTCCAATTAAAAAGTAAATGTATTTTCATACATTGTAACAGTAGTGTTGTCATGTAGCTTGGGTTTTTCCTTTTATTTCATTCCCAATTACTCATTTTAAGTGCTCCTGCATGTGAGACACTAACGTTCTTATTTTGAGCTTTGCTTAGAGAAAATTGTCAGGCAACTTTTCCCATACTGTTCTGCTCAGCTGCTGCGGAGTTGTGTACTTTGACTACATGTGCAGAGGTTACTGTGCCAGATGGTGTGGTTGTTTCTAGGATGTGAAGAAGCACAGAGAGACTTCAGAAATATATCCCTTATGTCATAAAACATCGCTTTAACTGGCTTTTCAGAGATGAGACTCATAGGTAAATTAGGGTGCAGGGAGCCAAATTGTATCTAACACTGAACATCAAAAAGTCAGCTGACAAATTTCCAAAGGCATTCAGTTTTTCTCCAGCATTGGGCTACCTTTTAGCAGTGTTCTTTACTGACATTGGTGCCTTCCTTTTGTCTATTGTTTAAAAGCCAGAATGTTAATTTATCCATCAAAATAATAGTCTGTCTCTAAACATATTTTTTTTTAATACATAGGGATTATAAAATGTATTTGATAGTACTCCAAACTAGATAGTATTATACAGTTCCACTGAAGTAATGCAAAGCTGCCACAAATACAGGTTTAGTCTGAAATACATCAGGGTCAAAGCAGAGAACTAGGGAGTTGTGTCTGATTGCCTATATATCCTATCCCCCACCTCCTTCAAGAAAACAAAATTGAAGAGAAATTTTTCAAGTGGTTTAGCTTCATAAACAGCCCTTGAGTTATATGAAGCAAATTTCAGTACTGGAACAAAGGACTGGACAGGAGAGGAGACTCTTTCAAACATAATCATCAGTTCTGTTGGCTCTTGTGTACCGAGTCTGACAGCCCCCCCACCGTTCCCAATAAGAACATGCAGAGGAGGGTGCAACATATATCCATTTTCAGTGAAGTCTGTTAGCCGGTGTAGGTTGGGGAAAATTAGGATTTTCAAGTCCCTTTCTAGATAATTCAAGGGTATCATCTGAGCTCACTCACCTGCAGGTGAGCTCTTTGTCATCATGAAATGGCTTTGTGAGCCACACATGAGATCCTTCTTCTCCATGGGTGCTTGTGTTCCACCCTATAGCAGCTGAGCTTCAAGATACCAGTGAATTCAGTTTTGTGTAGGAGTCTTCCTTGCTGTGAATATGCATATTCTGCATTATTCTTATTTTTTTTTCAAATATATACTTCCCTTTTCCCCAAAGGCTCTTAGCACTTAGACATGCCTCTTTATTGGGCTCTGAAAAGATCCACAACAGGTGAACATCAGGCAGATCAACAATGAGTCTGAGTGGGCTAAATCACAGCCCTTTGTGGCATATGAATTCCTTAGATTTCAGTGAATAGCAGCTAGCATCTCATGTAAGCTGCAGATCTCAGAAACTATTAAATTTTTGTTTAATCTCCCTCTCAGTTTTTTCTCCTCTGATAGTCGTGAGCATGGGCAATTCAAGATCCTCGCATTTAAGTGTTGGCAACATGGTTGCTAATTCAATTTTTTTGATGTTTCGTGGTCAACTTCTTTAATCTTCAGCATACTTCAATTACTGACAAAACCAACATATAAGTACTTTGAGTAGTAGTGTTCTATTTGTAAATCCCCACACAATGAGGAGATGAACATGGGTACTGTGACCAGAGTTTCATGAGAAATAGTGGACTGATCCATTCACTTTGATGCAGACTTTGGAAGTTCATCATTCAGTGTTTAAAACAAGCATTTTGCTAACTAACTTGCTATATAGATCAAACTAGAAGGTTATTTTGATTAACATTTGTCATTTGTCATTTTGTCAGATGAACTAAGAAAACATAATTTTAATTCTACAGACGTTTATTAACATCTCAACTTTCCAGAGGCCTACTTTATTTTTCTATTCCACATAATAATACCTTGCTGTTTGGAGAGTACTGGTTAGTCAGTCTTTTGTGCCTATCCAGTATTCATTTAAGAATGATTTATTCATTGTGATTAGTAACCAGGTCTGGGTAAGAGACATAAAAAATCCGTAAAAGTATTCCTGTGTCTCTGAATTATTTCTTGCTTTTAAAAGGCAGAGGAAAAGTAAAACAGGTCATCAAGAAATTAGATACATAAAGATGAGAGGTGAGATAATGAGCTCATTTGCATTGCATTCAGGATTTGTTTTGAACTTCAAAACACGAGATCATAAACCAGTCAACATTTAAATACTGCTAGCTATATGAAAGACTAAATAAAAAAATGGGCTTTTTTTTTTTTTTTTAAATCCTCTAACAATGACTCTCACGCTGAATGTTTTCAGTCTTCTATTTGGTGACCTCTGAATGTGAAGTTCTATCATCTTTCTTTTTTAGAAAACAAACAACCCCAAACCCAGAAGTAACACTGAAAGTCTACCATAAGTGGCAGTTAGTGGAGAGTAGAAGAATGGAAGGCATACTGTACAGGAAACAGAAGTGCAGGCTATTCAAAGAAGCTGTTGCTTTAAAAATGTTTTGCTGCTGATGTAGTTCAGAGCTCGATTTTGGGCAAATGAAACTTGTTCTACTTAACAGAAAAACAGAGCTAAGGTAACAGACCTCAAATACAGTGTTCCTCTTCATTAGAACATATTTTATAGGCCTTTCACATTAGTGTTTATATCTAGTTATTTTACAGATATAAGGTACTATTCAGACCTCTGCGAGGGCAGAAGGAAAAGAAAGTGGTGAGGTCTTTTTTGTTGATTGGGGCTTTACTATCTGCTACAGGATGGTAGAAAACAGACAGGACAGCTGTACTTGCCCTACTCCAGGAACAAAACAAAGGACGATCTAACCTTGGGATTAGGATGGTGGAGTGTATGTTGGCACATATGGATGTTGGATGTTGTCAGTAAGATTTTGGTCTTTGTCCTTCTATTCCTGCCCCATTTAATTTCTTTGTTAAGATAAGATGCTTCACAAGGTTTTACTGACTAGATTGCTCCTCATATCTTTCTGGTAAGGCTGGAGATGGGTTGTGCAATTCTTAATTTCCCTTTTCCAATTACTTGGATGAAACCTTCTTGCTCTTTTCATAGCAGAGAAATTCATATTCTCAGCAGAACAAGGCAAGAACCTATGGCTTTGCCAGGAGTTTCCTTTCCTCTCTTTCCCTGAACAGTTAGACAAGGCTGTGACAATTTTAGCCCACTGTGATAAATGATAGCTCAACTCGCTCACTGTAACAGTGGAGAAGGGAGCTTAAAGATATAAGAGGATAACCTTTCAGGGATGAACAAATTTGGTCAAATAAATAAAACTTGGAAAGGGCACCATATTTTCCCTTGGATTTTTTTTCAATGTCTGAAACTAACCTGTGCCCTAGCTACCACATTACTGTAAAGTCATTTGATTTTCCATTATCTAGGTCATCAGGTCAAATTTGGTCCGGGATGTCACTTGGCTCAATCTTTTGTAGATTAGACATGCTTGACTAGGGGTACTGTCAGATACTGTAAGTGGAAATGCAAAACTATACCTTTGTTTTGCCAGTATAAAAATGGAGACAGAAACAAATACCAAAGTGATATGAGGAAATGCAGTTCAGGTGACTTTTTGCAGAAAGCCTTTCAGAACCTCCACTCAGCCCCACAGATAAAGCTGCTATTCCTGCTTCCAATCTATTTTCCACTGAATATAATCAGCAAAACAAACACAAAATAATCTTGTTAGTTGCAGACTGCTGTGTTGGCACCTGAACAGCACCTAATGTGCCAGCTGCTGCTTTGTTTTGTTTTGTTTGTTTGTTTGTTTCTTGCTGTATTAATGGATTTTACACTGCTTTTATTATCCAGTGAAAAATATGATAAAAACCATTCAAGATATGTGAATGCCAAAATGGTTTTGTGGTGAAATTTAGATGCATGGCATCCATTTTTGGAATTGATGATCTTTGTATGTTTCCACTTGATTACACCTGTACAAAATATGTGGCCTAAAAATATGTTAACTGCTTTGAGTGGACTCGAGGGACCCACTATGGATTTTGTAAGGGTGCCTGTACGCTATACACTGCATCAGTTTCCAGCAGGTATTCTAACAAATTGCTGTCATCACCCTAAAGACTCATTTTAAGTCTCTCTTAATCCTCTGTTCCTTTTCCAAAGAAAGCCTGATTTCAAACATGCAAAAATTTTTTGCACTAAAGTGAGAGAAGGGGCTGGGGGTGGGTTGAGATTTTTATTTGCATCAACATTTCAGATAATTTGTTTTGTTTACTTTCACCTTCTCAGAGGGCTCTCTCAGGTATATTAACATTTTTCATTTTTGGACAATAAAAATAGTGTGAGAAAATCAAATATTATATGATTTTGACCCTTAAGAGACTAATAAAAACAACCTACTTATAACTGTGAAAGCCAAGATACTTAGGGTTCTGTTAGACTTAGTTGAACAGGCTTGGTTAACAGATCATTTACTTTCACAGGTGAAATTAGTGCTAATTTCTGAAGCAGGTAAGGGATTAATTTTAGGACTTGGAAGAATTTTTTTAATAGTTGTGGAGGGAAATATTGGAGAAAATCTCAGATAACGAAGCACTAGTTATGGCCTTTGTGTGCAATATGACTATTGCTTATCAAATAATTCTCATTACTCTCACATATATAATAAACATAGATCTTCACGTACCTTTTCACATTTATGATGTCGGG
>JAWWMP010000081.1:25207602-25256610 GCA_035047865.1 Dendrocincla tyrannina
AAAATCATAGTATAGTAATTTAGATGGGAAAATTAGATTTATTTTGATTTTATATATTGTCCAGAGACCTTTCCTCAAGTAGTAATCAGTTTCATAATTCTGATAAAAGCTTCATGCAATATTTATGGTCTTTAAACAGTTTTAGACTGGAAGTGTTTATAAAATACTTTAGAAAAATTCTTTAAAAATGTTGGGTTAACAGCTTTCCATAAAAACAGCGGCAGTATCAAAACAACAGCATAGCATTCACATTTTTTTTTATGTTTTCTAGCCTAGCCTAAGCCATATAACTTAACCACAGCACCCTCAACCTGTCATTCTCTATATTATTTTTTTTGTAAAGCACATTTTAGAAATAAAATAGACAAGTTGGCTATGGCATGTGGTTAAACATGAGCAGTAAGATAAATACATATGGAGTACAAGAATACAGACAATGGTATGTCAACAGAGGCAAAATAATAGGTATTTGAGTGCATACAAATACATGGCTTTCTGATATACCAGGACACAGAGCTTTTAAAATCATTATTATCTGCATTTACCACTTGCTTGCTTTCCAGTCTGCACAGCTTATTGCATATTATAATTTTAAAAGATTATGTTACTAGGGTAATGAACAATAAAAAAATTGCAATTCATCCTAATAAGCTTGAATGGTAACCCACATGCCTTGGACATTTCTAGCCAGGCATAATTTATCCACATCTTTGGCTGTGAAACAGTGTGGATCTTCTTAACTGAGTCCCTGACAGATGGTTTAAGCTTTTTCAGGACTCCATTTCCAATCATTTTGCCCATATTGCAAAATTGGCCTTGAAAAAGGGTAAAGAGTTGTTATGCTGCATTAACATCTCTTCTGAATTGCTTGCTGTGAAGGACATGAAAAAGGAAGGAAATCAGAAGAGGAATGTTTTAAAAATACACTTTTGGAAGTTACAAATGCTAGATAGGCTGATGATTTTAAATTATATCCCTCACTTCAATTATAATGTGAATGTGGTCACATTATGTGTGATAATGAAAACACAACCTGTTACCTTGTTTCATAAATGATTCAGATGGCATTTGTGGTATAAGAAGTGTTAAAAGTGCTGTAATTAGAAAAGACTTCCTATAGTATTAAACCCTGCTGATTGATAGCACAATTGACTGCTATTAGATGAACAGGGATTTCTGGGACACTCTCAGGATTTTTGCTGCTCTGAATGGAAAGGCTCAAATATCTGCATTCATTTCTGCATGAAACATGGATTGATCACACGTACTATGCCAAGTTTTCATTTTCTTTTGCAGCTTCAGCTGACTGGGTTCTTCATATAAACTGCTGCTCTTTTCTTCTTACCGCCTTTTAGTTTATGATAAAAATCAATGAAAGCTGAAACCTTCCACAGTCATCTATAAAATGCAATTACTGTATACAACACACAGTAAAACTCCTGTGGCGTATAAGTTGAGACATAATTTATGCCACTTACCTCCAGAGAGGTATTGATCCTACTCTCTGAATATCTTACAAAAGGGCTGTTGAATGCAAGCTCAAGGAAATATGTGGTTATTGGGACTGATCTGTAATTTGATTAATAATGACCTAATTCTTGAACTCTGTTCCTTTCTTCACTGTTTTCTGTGAGTGAACCTTCTGTTTTGAATATTGCCCCTGCTGATCCCTTTCAGAGGTCCACCCCACCTTGCTGTCCCTCAGGCTCACTGTGGTCTCCGTGATCCCCACCAAAGGAGTCATGGGAGAAGGCTGAAGGGACTTGGCAGATTTGTTTTTAATTTTTTTAAATGGCTTGCAGTCTTTTCTAACACTGAAAGTGGTGGTTGTTCAGCACAGCCTGCACCCATTATGTGATGGAATTCCTGCTGTGTATGGGAAGAAAAAGAAACTCTGGACAAATAGTCCAGCAAGAATTCTCCAAGATTCAGGGTAAAAACTCAATCACTTAGTTTAACTCATTGTTTTGAGAGCTGAAATCTGGCATGTAAAATCATAAATTTCGATTAGAAATAATTTAGATGATTTAGAAAATTATTTAGATTAGAAAAGACCTTTAAGACCATCAAATCCAACCATTACCCCACCTCTGCCAAGTCCACCACTAAACTGTGTCCTAAGTGCCATATCTACACATCTTTTAAATAGCTCCAGGGATGGTGATTCAGTCACTTTCTTGGACAGCATGTTCCAATGCTTGACAACTCTTTCAGTGGAGAAGTTTTTCCTAAAATCCTACATAAACCTCCTCTACTACAAAGTGAGGCTCTTTCTTCTTGTTCTATTACTTGTTACTTGGGAGAAGAGGAGAACCCTCACCTTGCTGCAACCTCCTTTCAGTGGCTGTAGAGAGTGATGGGGTCTCCCCTGTCTCCTTTTCCCCACTGTAAACATCTCAAGCTCCCTCAGCCACTCCTCATCAGGCTTTTGTTCCAGACCCTTCACTGGCTCTGTTGCCCTTCCCTGGACTCCCTCCTGGACCTCAGTGTCTTTCTTGTAGTGAGGGGTCCAAAACTAAACACAGGATTCAAGATGCAGCCTTATCATTGCTGAATACAGGGCGATGATCACTGCCCTGGTCCTGATGACCACGGTATTATTGATACAGGTCAAGATGCCATTGGCCTTCTTGGCCATCTGGACACACACTGGCTCATGTTCAGCTGGCTCTGGACCGGGTCCTCAGGCATCTTTCCAGCCACTCTTCCTCAACATTCCTGCCTTCCCGGCCTCCAGCAGAAAAACACTCCTGCCCAATGTGGTGTCACCTTCAAACTGACTGATGGTGCACTAGATGCCCTTGTCTAGATTGTTGAAAAAGATATTAAAGAAGGCTGACCCCAACACGGAACCCTGGGGAACACCACTTGTGACTGGCTGCCATCTGGATTTCACTCCATTCACCACCAGCCTCTGGGTTGAGAAGGTTTTTTACGCAGTGAACAGTGCACCCATGCAAGCCATGAAATGCCAGGAAAAACTCTCAAGAATGATATGATTTTCCTCTTTCATAAATTCCCTCACATGGAGGGAATTTATGTGAAACCTTTCAGTGTTCTGGTGTTGGTAATATCTGAACAGCAAAATCACAGGAATAAACCTCTTCTGCAAGAATGAACCTCTGTTACTCAGTGTCCCAGCATCTTGTATCAGGTAAATTCCTCAAATAAAGAATTGTTGTGTCTCTGACCTGACAGTTTCTATTTCAAAGTTCATGTTCCTAGAGATGCTGTAAGAATGTTAGTAATTTTCTGTATGATATGCAAAAATCATTGTGTATTTATGGAATGAGAGCTCAGGAGAGTTTAATTTGCTTTGGGCAGAGACCTGTGTAGCAGGTAAGCTTCTCTATTATATAATTACAGTAAATAGTTCAACCTTGTTCTGACATAAATACCCTGGTTTGGGATTTGACAGAAGTTAATTGCCTATCGTGATTGCACTGTAGTTGATGAATGCTGTAGTGGTGCATGACAACATATTTATTGAAAATGAGAGAAATAACCTGTTAAGGAATAGTAGCAATATATTTTTGGCCCAAATTGACCTACACTAAATCAATGTAGAGATATGCATGACAAAGGACATTTTCCTCTTTATCTATTAATTGGTGGGGTTTTCAACAGAGCATAAGTTGTTGAAAGCATCAGTTCTGGAAAACTTAAAGTGATACTTCTGTAGCAACTGAATGAAAAGCAAACCAGAATAGCCTCATTACACATACAGAAGAAAAGAACAAAACCAAAAAAACCCAACACCAACCCCCCCCCCCCCCAAAATCAGGCTAAGAAAATAAAACCAGAGACTGAATTTCATTTTAGAATGCGTTTTGTTTTACTGATCATATCATTATGAAAACATAGTCTCAGTGAAGCCGATGCCAGTCTCTCTATGCATTCCTTCAAGCAAGGATTACAGCTATGATTTTTGCAGACAGCACTTTTACCTACTTGGGCAGTCTCATTGTGGCTTTTTGCTTCGTTTTCCCCATCTATCAGGTGCTTTATATCTTTGCTTGAAGATAAAAACCAAAATTGCTTGAAAAAAATATTTGTTGAGACATTGAAACTTGACTGTGTATTTAATAAGAGATGAAAGAGCCATCACTACAGTGGGAAGCAAATCAACAATTCTGATTTTTTTTGCCTTGTGAATGTGAATGAGTAAAATGCCTGGTACAGAGATGAAGTCCAGCCCAGGTATTGTATGGAAGTCCAATCCATGCAGCTAATAACAAGAATCTGCTATTTGTTATTTGGTAAGCTGAAGAAATCATATTTTGCAAATTACTGAGAGAAAGGAAGCTTGGTTGAATCAAATGGTCACAGATTGACCAACATATGACAATATGATCAAGTTATGAAACAGATCAAATGTTCCTGAGGCAAGTCAGGTAAGGTACTTCTAATGAGATGGAAAATTATATTACTGGTACTTTATCTGGAAAATTATGAGCAATTCTAGTAATTCATATTCAAGGAAGAAATAAATGATTCTGGGAAATGCTAGGCTATTTTTTTTTTTTTTAAATTTTTAAGAGGAGTCCAAGAGATGGATTGTTAATCCTAGGAGAAAGAGGTTATGTTTGCTCTGTTTTAATATACCTTGGGATAAATGCAAAGGAAAAAAGAGACTGTCTCTTCAGGTAAACAAGAACTTTGCCATAAGAATCAATGTGTTGCAATTGCCCATTAGTAAATTCGGGCTAGAAACCATCTAGCAATCAGAGAAGTGGCATGTGGACCACCTGACCAGTTGGAAGAGCCAAATGAAGAACTTAATTACTATTAATGTGGATTTTGGTCAGTTATGAAAAACATGATGGGATGTAGTGCTTGTAGTAGCTCATCAGGGTCCTTCGTTTTGAAATATGCCTTTTATGAATATGAACTTGTGCTGGTTTAAAGGTAAACTGGCAGGAGAAATGAAACCAACTCATAAAGAGATTACAAGTCAGAATTACAATTGAATCAAAAGATCACAATAAATACAATGATATAGAAAAAAAATTGGTTTTGACCCACAAAACTTGATGCACAACCTAGCACCCTGGGGCACGAACAGAATGAAGTTCATTTGGCCTATCATTGTCCCTCTACCTCCCCGTTCCCTGCTTCTATGTTCCGTTCTGGCAAAGGATTTGGATGATGGTGCTGGGAAATGTCCCAGGAGACAGGAAAGCAGCCTCTGCCAGTCTGATGTCTGATATGGTTCCTTTCTGTTCAGAGAAACTTCATAAGCAACAGGGAATTTTTGGGGAGCTTTGCATGCACTTTGCCTCTTGAACTTACTTCAAAGAAAACTAACTCTATATTTGCAATCTTAATATTACATTACAGTGAAATACACACAGAGTACACACTGCCTGCTTCTCTGCTTGAAAGTTCTAGCATATTTCCTCATGCATGTTTTGGGAGGTGGACTTTGGCTATAAAAGGATAGTAAGGCTAATTCATTTGAAATCTTGGTCTCAGACAGTTTAGTGTACTAGCATAATCTGTTAGTTGTTATGCATCTGCTGATGGGTGAAAATTTAATTTTATTACTTTCAATTGTGTGACCGTATACAAGAAATCTTCTGTGGAAACTGGATCATAAAACAAGGCAGGTATAAAATCTCTGCCTTGTTTATGAGGAAAAGGCTCAGCAGCACAAATACAAGTGCTCATCTTCCAGCCACATCTTCTACACAACAAATTTCCAGGTGTCTTTAGAATAGAGTTAGCACTGTGGTTGTCTTGAATACCAGATGCAGCCCATTCGGTTTGTTTGTAAGTGTAGCAGCTACTGCAAAGCATATTTTGTATTATCAAGGTGGAGTCAAAGGAGGGCAGCCACCAGGATGTGAAGGGATTTCAGCATCACACTGGTCCTGCAACAGCCTGAGGGCTGTTGTGCTGCTGGGAACAAAGCCAGGGCAGAGGCTAGAGGAAGGCCTGATCTCAGATGCAGATGCCAGTGCTCAAGAAATGTAATCTGGAACCTGACAGCTGCCAAACTAGTCCTCAGTTGGAGGAGATGACAGAAAGTGTCCAAAGGGACCAGTAATGGCAATTCTTCAAGAAGCCCAAAGCCAAACGAGTACTGTGATTGTATTGGTGTTTTTGGAATGAAGCACTAACAGCAGATTCCTAATTCAGACATTCCCATTTGTTTCATGGAGGGCCTGAGATTAAATATATTAAATTTATGAACCAAATGGAAGCTTCTCCACCCTCCTTTTCTGGATCTGTACCAGTTCAGGGCAAAATTAAAAATAAGCACTGCTTCCCCTTCCATAAACATCATGAAGCAAACCAATTTTCAAATTAATAACTCAGCCTTGAATGTTAGGTGGCTGATCACTGCTCAGATGAGTCACCCCCTTTCATGGGGGACCACTTGCTATTGCACAGTATAAGGCACAAGGAATTCAGAACCAAAATGTGGTAGCTCAGCACCTCCCTGGAGTTCATATTATGCACTACTAATTCTTGCTAACCTCCCTTTGGTCTGCTGCTATGCCTGGTGCCTACAGCTGACCTGGCAGTCTTCCACTCTGCGGCTGCAGAGCGACATCCCTAATCTGTTCCACAGGAGGTCAGGGGCAGAGGCCTCTGTCCTCAGCCCAAATACCTCTGGTAGCATGCCTAGCTAATAATGCTCCTGAATTGTGTTGTGGTCCCAAGGGAAAGATTGACTTTCCCACCAAAACAAGCCATCCTTTCTCAGGTTTGTCAGGTCTATCTAAAAGATTTTGACAGAGTTAAGAGTGAGACCTCATGCTAGGAATGAGGGCTAAAAGAGACAGAAAGAGAGAGAGATAGTTTGAAATTAAAGAGATGATGTTTTTAAAGTAAGGAAAAAAAAACCCAACAACTCTGGCAAGCAGACCAGGAGAAAGGTTTCATATCTGTGAAACAAATCTAGTGTGAAAGGAGATTGATTTCTGGGGGAAAGGCAATATGAAAGCTGTTACAAGAATTGACTTTTATTCTAGTATATCTGAAGAAATCCTTTCCACTTTATAGATGCAGGATGGACCATGTGGTAAATTATAGAATCACATGAGAGCTGAACTGATCATATTTCTATGACCATCTTCATCTATCATACACCCTTTGCAGGCAATTCATCTTCTTACAATTTAGCCATCATCTTAACATGTTAAAATGTGGAAGGGGAATGTTTGCTGCTTCTGCTCCATAGTAACCTCAACCATGTACAGAGAATGGCCAAGTTACACTCATACTTTCTATATGCAAAAATGTCACTTCAGAATACTTTATTTCAAATCCTGGGTTACAAAGTACAGAGTCTGAAAGTTCAGATTCCTAACTGATGCATTAACTCCCAGCCTGGGAAACAATAAAATATAGCTTATGTTGTATACCTTAGGAAGTCAGGTGATTCATTGCCTAAATGCACCTGCTTCTCTTCATTGATTACAAAGGGAGGCCACTATGACAAGTTCAATTACAGATGTTTACTTTGTAGACATCTGTAGGCTGATCAGGTGAGTCAGACTCAATGGAGTCATTATAGCTTCATGGGAGCCTGGAGGTGAGACCCCAGATTACTAGCACAATCTTTTTCTTAGGGCACGCCTAAACCTCAGTAAGTGGGAGACTCAACTACTTTGAGATGTTTTTCTCACTGCTTGAAAAAGTAGAGTGCAAATTTTTCCTAACTGCATGTTTTACTTAGAGGGTATCTGCACCCTGGGGTTCTTTGTTATAAAACACACAAAAGAAGCATAAGGTGTTATTACAAATGTTATCACAGAATCTGATAAAATGTGTCTGGCACCTATTCTTAAAAATCCAATGATATGGATTTTACAGTCTTTCCAGGCAATCTGTTCCAATGCTTTGCTCTCATCAAGTTAGAAAGTTTTTCTAATGCCTAATATAAAGTTTCACATTCCATTATTTCTTGCTCTAATCCCTGTGGACATGGAGAACAATTGATTCTGATTCCTCAGCAGGATACCACTGAAGTCTGTTATGACATTTCTTCTTAAGTGTTTCATTCTCCAAACTGAACAACTCCGGTTTTGTTCAATCTTTACTTGCAGATCATTTTTCCAGCCCTCTAATCCACCTTCCTTCTCTACCCAGACTGCTGCAAGAAGTTCACATCTCTCTTAAAGCACAGTGCCTAAAGGTACATCCAGTACATTAGATGTTTAGTGATTCTGGAGCAACTACAGGTAAATCTTACACTGCCTATATAACCTCTGCAATAGTGTTTGCAGGGAGGTGAGATTGTTTCTGTTCAGCTTGCGATCCCCCATAGACCACAAACTGTTTCCTACTCTCTCATTTTCCACCTTCTGTTTGTACAGTTGATTACTTCTACATAACTGCAGCACTTTCATGTATCCTTACTGAATTGCATCCTATTGATTTCAGACCACTTCTTCAAATGGCCAGGTTCATTTTTAATAGTGAAAAATGAGGTCTCCTACCTCAGAGCCTGTCTGCGTTTAGTTCAGTATGGTAACACAGAAATGGATCACAGACTTTCCTCCACTTATATTCCTATGGGGTGACAAGGTACAGTGACCACACATCTGCTGGCATGAGTCCATACTTTGGGATAAGGAGAAGTAATCATCTTTTTTTTTACAGTGGAGCATAAAGGCAAGAAAAGTTTATCCTACTGTTAAGTGCTTTCTAATGCTTCACCTAAAGTTTCTCATTCCACTACTTCTTTTCTTAGAAAAGAAGAGGGAGAAAATTTTACTCCCATTCCTCCGCAGGAGGATCCTTGTTTTAGGTACTGCATTTATATGAATTAATAAATGATTTCTGCCCTGTTAATTTCTTAACCTAAATGGAAAAAACTATAAATAGAGGCCTTAGCAGATAATGGGAAGGTGACAAACAGTATGTTCATTTTTTTGCACTTTCCAGGAAAGGGTTTAGTCCAGTGTTGATGAGAGAAATGAAATGCAAAAATGTAGGGAAAGGGTACAATGATGTGAGACTGAGCAAGGAAGGGGACTGAGCATGCTATGGGCAACAGAGCAAGAATGAAGATAAAGGGAGAAGATTCTAGGAGGAGACTGTGGAATAGAGTCAAAGACAAGGCAAGAAAGTCCAAATTAAACTATATAACATTGTCTGTCTGCCAAGAGATCCCCATCCTGTCTTTTTCAAGTAACATGTGTCTAGCTTTACATACTCTAGAATATGTCTTTAAAGCCATAAAGCAGGATAGAAGCATGAAGAGGAATGGAAAGGAGAGATACTGGTTACATGTATTTTGTTAAATCTCTGTAGGGAGATGAGGGTGTGTGTCTTGAGCACAGTTCAAGGAACTACTAAGAGAAGAGGTAGCAACTTTGAAGCTACATTCCACACAGAGTGACATGTCTGGTATTGTACTGCAGGCTCTTCACAAAAGAAATGCATCGTGTAGACTGGAAGAGGATGATGACAAAGCTGTATTTTTCACCTGGTCCAGGGACACTGCCTATCGTGTCTCTATCTGTGGTGCTCTCCATGCTGACTTCAAAGTATACTCCTTCCATACACCTTTAAAATTCTCTAGCTCGGTGGCTAGAAAATTATAATCTATTTTCAGTTGCTGACTAGTTCACTGTGAATTAAAATGGGGTGTTCAGAAGGGTGAAATCAGGACCATTTATAATCCAAATTATTTCTTTGTTTTTTGATTTCTTCTGCTTCCCCTCTCTCCTCCCTGACATAATTGGGGCACATTAGCTTCACTGTCTCAGTTCATTAGGTCATTTCTGAAAATTGAAAATGCAGTTTTGTGTTTATTGGTGCCTTTTTACTTGTTGGAAATAATTTGCAATGAAACTACTTCTTAATTTCCCATTGTGCAGAAGACTCCAGAGTTGATTGCTTATACTTCATCAGAAGAACTGTTAGAAATAGCAGTTAGGGACTGATGTTGCCCAACAACTCTAGCTTTGATAATTAAAATGTCAGTCCCTCACGGTGTTGAAAACCCACAGTTCTTATGGACTGCACAGGGTTCTCAGCTCTTTGCAACATCAGGACCTAATTGTGAAGTGATGGAGTAAGCTTTTCAGAACATGAACAAAGGCAAGTTTACTTCTGCTGCAGTATGAAAAACCAGTGCAAGAATAGATGAATGACATCCATGGGATACCCAAGGGTAGTTTGTTTTAACTAGGTTGGACTGATTATGTTCTTTTCAGCCTAGGATATTTACAACAACAAAGATCTGGTCTTTTTCTATTTAAATCTGACAGAAATTGAAAAGATTCAGAAACTGAATATTTGAAAAAATGACCAGTGAAGAAAAGAATTTCCAGTTTACATGAGAGATGTTTTTATCAAATCTTTATATGTCCTTTACACATGAAGAAAAAATTCAGGATTATCTCTACAGGAGAAAAAGAGTCTAGTGATCTATACTTTAAAAGATTACTGTTAAAGGGGAAATCTCTTAATTTCACCTTTCACAGCCTCCCTTTGCCCCAGTCTCACATTACTCTTTTCTTTCTTCTTCATTTCCTGTCAATAATATCCCTTCCCTAATTTTTTCCAAATTGCAATTTAAAATGTCAGTGTAACCTAAGGGAATAGTCAGCCAATTCAGTCTATTTTTAAAGGTGCCTTTGAGTCCAGAAGAACTTTTCTCGCCCATTTTTACTGCTTGTTTAAAGATATTCCCAGTCACTATGAATACGCATGAGAGGCTGTGAAATGGTGAAACGCTTTCTTGAGTATCAAGCCTTTAGCAAGCCTTTAGCTCGGGCTTGAAGCTGGAGAAAGTAAAGACTACTCTGCGCCCTTAGCTTACTTCTAAAACTAACCACAGCCTGAGTAGGGACTCTGTTTGATTGCTAAATATGACTTTGAAAGTAAACACTTCTGTTAGTACTTCTGTAATGGACTTGGAAATCTTTTAATCCAAAGTTTTCCTCCTGGAACGATTAGTTGCTTGTGCTCTAGCCAGAGGGAAACTGCCACAAGGGAAAATTATATGAAAAATGGATGTAAATGGAGAACTGTGCCACTACCACTTAAAATTCAGTTCCTTGTCTGTGATTTTTCAAAGAACACAAAACCATTTAAATATGCAAAAAAAAAAAAATAAAATGTGCAATCCATACTAGTCATAATAAATTGGGACTTCCTAAAAGAAAGGCTCTAGGAAGATAATTTGCACATTTTGTTTGCTCATTCCTTGCAATCTGTTTTCTGAAAAACTCAGTGATCTCAGCAGTTTAGGCTAGATCCTCTGTAAGTGGTGAAATTGTTACTCCTGTAACACCAGGAGATGGAGTGGTCAGTGAGAAATTCAGTTATTAGTCTGAATACTACTCTTCCTAGGTAGGTGATGGCTGGGAAGGTTTGTCTGACAGGTATCAAGTTGGGTTATTTCTTGACATGTCAATAAAGTTCTGTCAAGATCTGAGAGATCCTTCTGAGTGGATTCTGAACTTCTACCTATGGATTTGGAAGTGGGAAGGGAAATGAGTCTTTTAGAAATCAAAATTAAATTAATGGGAAAAAAAGATGCCTCTTTAAGCCGGAGTGTCATGAAATGTACCCCATTTGCCAACATGTGCAACACAGGATAAATATGCAAAATCTGAGAACTGTGGCAGGAAGACAAGATGTAAAGACAAAAGTGATGCTTCCTATTTGTCTAAAAGGATGAACCTGCTACCACAGAGAAATGACAATGTTTAGGGAAATTATATAAAACAGGAAGAGGAGAAGGCTGACAGCTGCTAAAGAGTTTTCAGGTCAGACAAAGACATCTTTCAAAGACATCAGTCATACGAGATAAGGAAAATTACAATTGAACTAGGGGAGGAACAGGTGCTGCTCACAAAGGAGTATCCTGAAAAGTTAATGGTATATCAGAACACAAAGCTAAATAAAAGAGTCAAAATATGAAATAAAACATATATCTTTGTACACAGCTAAAAAAGGCTAAGTAGGTGAACTTGATTACTTGGCCATCTGGCAAGAAGACTCCTAAGACATGGAGGAATGAAAGATGGAAATAAAATGTTTGAAAATTTGGATTTCGTTCTTCATAATCAGTAGAATTAGGTCATCAAATGGCTGAGTAGTGTTACACCAGTATTATTTTATATTCTCTAGGGAGGTACACTTTCTTAATACATGGTAATGCCTACAGAAATACTGTCTTTATCTCACAGATTATTACATTTACTCAGTACCAGCATCCTGACTAACTATTTTCTATGAAAAAACCAAAGGAGATCAATAAGATATAAGATAACTGAAGTCACCTGAAGGAGTGACTTCGGGTATGTGGCTCTAAGCTACAATGAATAAAGCAGACTCTTTTTTGTAACATATTTTCTCCAATAGAAGACAGCTGAAATGCCAGATGTGACAATGATATAATTAAACCCACTCTATGAAGTGACAGTGGAGTTAGAAGTACAGTATTGGAGGCTACTTTGGACAGCTCACTATAAATCTCCACAGTAATCAGCAAAGAACAATAGCATAACATGGAAAATATAGAAAGATATAGTACCACCACTTTATTAACTCTATACTCAGCTGAAGTATATACATATAAATGAGAAAAGGCCAACAGGAACACTGCAAAAATAGAGACAAGCATGAAGCAATTTTGATCTGAGGAAAGAGATGAAGTAATGAATCCCATAAAAGAAAAAAACCACAATGAAGCTATACAAGATAGTGAATATTAATAAGAAGCTAAATCTAAAGCTTCTGTTTATTTTCTAAAGATTTCATCAAAAAGGGACTTTGTTTTGAAATTGAAAAGTTCTGAAATTAAAACTAATAAAAGGAAATACATTTAAAGATAATAATTAATCTGTGGCATTTATGTAGGCAATTCAAATATTCTCTGGACATTAAATAGGAAACAACAAACAAAAAAATAATCAGACTTAAGCCCTCAGATCTCAGCATGTTTGCCAACCTGGGGAAAAGGATCTCCGTGAGTAGGTTATTTTAAAAATAGCCACTTATGAACTTTGGTTTTCACTTCCTCTCAAGCAGTAGATGTCTAGGTTACCAGAGTATCTGTGTGTCATTGGCTTTAGAAAAGAGGTGAAAAGTTAGATGTAAAAATACGCCCTGAAAATGTTACACTAAGTACTTTGACTTGCCAGATGCTTTCTGAAATATCAGATTTCAAATCTTGGAGAGAGATTATTTAAAAAACCTTTCTAAAACAACATGGGAGAGTAAACATATATTTTTGTAGCATTTTATTTATTTAAAAAAAGGAAATAATTTGCTGTTCCAAAGTCAGGAACAGCAACAATACTATTGTTGTACTATTTGGTTTGTATCTGTTTTCTTCATTTGTATATGTGGGTGAGGGACGGAATGAAAAAAGAAAATCTTTTATGTATTTTGTGATTTCTTAGGGAACTAGACCTACATGATAAAGAAAGGAAGTGATGGCCCTGAATCATCTCCCCTGAATCTGAGCAGTGTGTGAAGTTTTGAGGTGGTGGCTCCTGTTAAGAATGGCTTGCTGGGCTGGTGTGGTTGAAGCATACCAATAAGAGGCAGGAAGGTGATGTGATTAATATCTTATCTGTCTGTCCTTGAATTCCCCATGCTTGTGACCTTGTCTGCATTCATATAGACTAGCTGGGAAAGTGTGTGATTACAGCAGAAGTCCATATGCAAGTCGACTGATTTCAAGCACGACACCAGGATGCTCTAACTACTCTGCTTTTGTGTCCCATGACGAATTCCCTGGTAATGTCTTTTCTGATTACCTGCTGACTATGGCTTATTTGCATATCGCTTAATGACATTTAGGGTTAAGCCTGCATTTTAAATGATTTTTTTTAAAAAAAGAAAGTTAACTTTCCACATCTAAAATGTTTTCATAGATAGGAATATGTAGTTTAACAATCGTTCTTTTAGACTGGGTTCACCCCCTGAAAATTTATTTCAGAGATCACACATAATTTACTTTAAAATCACATCAGTGTAGGTCATCATTTGTCTCTGTGAGAATACTCAGAGGACTAGGAAAGTAAAGACATCAATGCACACCTCAGGTATTGTGGAGTCGCAAGCACTGGGGTCTGCTACCTGGGTGTGAACTATCTGGAGGTGCAGAATCTTAGTTCTTCCTCAGGGATAATCATTTTATAAAATATAACTGTGAGATGTGTGTGGGGTGGGAGGAGAGGGGAAGTAATTTACGTACTCTGAGAACTGTCATCCCTGAAATGGAAGAGGGATTAGAAAAGGACTTGTGAGTCTTGGGCAACACTGTAGTGGAAATACAGTAGCGAAGATTTTCCCATCCACTGGCAATAAGAGGACATTCTTGGTTAGTCCTTATCAGAGTAGTTTTCTTATGAATATATTTTTTTTCATTGTATTCTCTGCATGCTTTCAATACCCATAATTACATGTCCCTGCTCTAAGCAGGTAATGATTTACTTTCACACAGGGTACTCTAAGAGGGACAACAAAAGAGTGGGATGGGGAAGATCAGAGCACCAAGACAAGGGAGATTATTCAGGGATGGCATGGACACAGCATGGAGAAAGACTTTTTCGCAGTCACATCCACTTTATGATTGCTCCACACTGATAAAATAGCATAAAGAGGCCTCATGTAAATGAGTCAAGCCTACATGGGTAAGTGATTGAATGGATTTCAGTGGACACATTTTTGTAATAATCATGGTAGAGCAGTCTTAAACAGTGGCTGAAATCTGCCATGTTATTGGCATTGACAGCCTGGTTTAATATTGGCATGGGAAGCTGGTTGTCAAAAAGAATTTCCTGTGGACATGCTTGAGCCTACCACAACAATTCACGACCGAACATCCACCAAGACAGCTGATGGCTGCTCCAAAACCATTAGCCTCATGAGGCTTCTGTTACCTTGGATACTTTGTGGGAAAAAGCAGCAGAAGTCTGCTGAGTGTGGAAATGGAATATATATCCATATTTTCAAAACATCTGTTGACATTATATATGCAGAGTAATTTCATTTCAAAATTGTCATATTTTTCAACATAGGACATCTGTGTTGGTAGGAAGTTCTATGAAGTGCAAACAAAAATGGAATTAAATGTACAATAAATATGCTCAGACATATAATAGTTTTCAGTAGAGAAGCAGACATGCAGTGTAACTCTTTTTTCAGCTATTCTCTTTTTTCAGGGAATGCTTTTTCTCCATTCAACAGCCTAGCAAGGGACCAAAATATAGGTTACATGCCCCAAGCCATTCTAGGACTATGAAACCTTTCTAGCCATGTAAACAAGTTTGTATCCAGGCTCTGGTTTCTAAACTCCCTTGGGACCTGATCTTTGCCGAGCAACTTGAATTCATAATGCCAAAGCTTCCCACACACAGAGTGAGACAGGTTTGGTACTTAGTCCGGGAGTCACAAAAGTTCGTGTGCTAAAGATACTCAGTAGGTTACCTCCAAAAAAAGAGGGGTGTTACAAGTTACACTGCTCCATCAAGCCAGTAATCAGAGCCTGGAATTGTTGTGTTTACTTGGGTGTCTTTGCAATGCAAGATGTTAACCTCTCATTTGCAGGATGGTGCCTTATAAATTGTATCGTATTCTTATGCTGGTATGGAGTCATGAGAGCTCTCACTTGCATTATCCAAATGGATTTTACATTCTAGGCCGTTCCATCACTGCCAACTTTATGGATCAAAGTGCTCTGTACCCTTTCTGTGGAAGATGCCCTCCTGCTTTTGAGGCAAGTGTTCCAAACACTCAGCTGTGATGTAAGAAGTGAGTGCCATTCACTGCCATGGCTTTTCACACAAAGCAGTCTGAATGAATTAAGTTTGGTCAGAGTACAGCTAGAAATCTGGGCTCCTCTGAGGTCTCAGACACCAGTGCATCTTTCTGAATTGTTAATGAGGGGTGATTTATCTAGGCAGCCAGCTCAGTAAAAGAAAGATGCCACTGAATTTCTTCAGTAATACATCTATAATTACCAGAGAGGCATGTCCCTGAAATCTAAGTGGTTTAAGTAGGGTTTTCTTCAATTTCTTTTCTAATTCAAGTAACTTCAATTTTAACTAGGTTGTGTTTTGAGTTTGAAGGAAATCTGCCCATGCTCCGTCTAAGGCCCATGTTCCAGTTATCACATAGTGCCTCAGGGAAGACACATGACAAATGAGAGTGAATACAGAGTTATAATAGGCCTATGCAAGACTGAGATTTTTTTTGCATCAATATTGGAGCTCTGGATCTGCCCCACCATTGTCCAAGAAGAAGGTGAAGAGTGAATCAGGGAGAAGGGCCAGAGCATGAGGGAAGTTGCACTATGGAGAGGATGTAGAGGAACAGAGGACTTGGTTTATTTGCCTTGCTGTCACAAGCCATTACTGAGGTGCTGGAGCCTCTTCCACCAACAGAGTATTGCCTGATGCATTCCCACTTGTCCTGCAGCAGCAGCTTGGGTTTCCAGGGCTCTGCTATTGAAAAATAGTGAGGCAATGGCTGTTTTTATATCATATAGACAGTCCACTTCTAATGGAAATTTCAGTGAATTTCATTACAGTCTTTATTTGGACTCTTACAGTAATTTTGAAAATTGGTATCCTTATGTATTGAGAGATAGGGTTCACAAGGTCACTTGCCTTGTGCCTTTTAAATTCTCTTTTCTCCTTCTTTCCCTTCCCTCAAATTTTCACTAAATCTGAGAGATGATACCTCTGTCTCTAAGGCAATTAAAGCTGCTTTCAAATCTAAACGTTTGAGCCCTGATCCAAATATACACTAAAGGAAAAACTCATATCTAAAACTGAGGCCAAAGGAAAAGGCATTAATTTACCTATTTTACCTGAAAGACTCTCTCTGTTAGATCCTTCAAAACAGATTCTTCATATATTCCTTGATGGTCCATGAAACTTACTGAGACCATGGGAATCTAGGGTTCAGAACTTGGCTTAGTCTCCTTCCTCAAACATGCCTCCTTCATTCTTTTTCAAGTTCCTTTGGGCCATGGTAGGGCAGCCAAAAAAGTAGGCAAATGTTTAGACTCATGATGGTTATTTCCTTTTGTAGATATGAAATATTAGAAGAATATTACCAGAAATACATGAAACAGAAGTTCTCAGCTTGTATCTTGGTCTACGGAACCTGGGCATGGAGGCTTCTTTTCCTTCATGAAACAGTTTTTGTTTTCTTTGTTTGGTTTAGGTTTTTTGTTTGTTTTGTTTGGTTTTGTTTTTAAAAAATCTGTTTTCACTACCTTGTTTCTGTGTGGTAAATACAATTGCCCTCTGGAAGCAGTGGGAAACAGCTGAAAAAATTTAACAGAATCTTATAACACAGAGTGTTTTAGAACTTCTTAAGAGAGGGAAGCATGGTGATTTAGATGCACTATGAATAGCTGAGAAAAGTGGTGTTTCTCATCTGAAGTACCTGCACAGCTACAAGCGTTTTGTTAACTTGTGCTATAAAGAAACCTTGTCACTAGTAGTCAGAGAAAGTTTGTCAGGAATTATATTTACCTTGTCTAGAGAGTATAAATGTCATAGAGTGTACTTTAAGTTTGCTGTTACCACTGTATAAAATCATTTACAATCAAGATCTGTTCTGATACCTGCAGTTAGGCTCATCCTTGAAAGTATATGTCAGTTTAGCTCTGTGGTGTGCTGGATGTCAGGTTTATTGATGATGAAGAAAATTCTCTTGATACAGCATTTGTTCCAATTTGCTTAGGTATCAAATCAGTTTGGAGCCTTATGTTCCAGAGCTGACATAAATATATCTGCAGATATTATAGAAATGATCCTGAATTTATAGTTCCCAGGGGTTGTTTGTGATGCAGATTATTCTACAAAGAAAATCCGGCTATGAAGCATGATTTATTTGGTATAGCAAAGACTTCCATGCATCGTTCATTGTATTATGCTATTCATTGACAGTATGAAATATATTATTGATTGCTACAAGGTATTCTGGTGGGTACTGTGCAGGGATTGAAGTTTACAGATTTATTATATTATCATCCAGTACATTTATTCTTGGCATAATATCTACTAATAATATATTATTTAGAAGATGAACATTAGCTTATGAGTGTGAAACACCTATTTCTTAAGAAGAATGCATATGAATCTTTATATGGATGATATTAGCTATTGGTATAAAAAGAATTTATTTTCATGCATTCTGGAGAAATGGTGTTTGTCAAGGATTACTAAAATTGAAAAATCAACCCTTCAGACTGGTAGGAAATATCAGATTGCGTATATAATTTCAAAGACCTTCAATCTTTGTAATACATTACAATAAACTGTGGTAGAATATGCTGAAATACTGTGGATGGTCTTCTGTTTGGGATTTCTTTACTGAGATGGCAAAAAAGATATGTTCAAAGAAAAATGATAATTCAGATTTTAAAACTCACTACACATAAAAATATCCTGGAGTGACCTTCAGAGTCATCTCAGTGGTTACAAAAGCTGTCCATGAGTCTAGAGACCATGTCAAAATTAATCATATTAAATTTTAGAAGTTTGACTGCTCATCATTTTTTGTTTTTTTTTTTTTTACACTTTCCTTTTATTTTTCAATAGCGAAAAGGTGAACTGTTCAGTGTAGGAAGGGGAAACTTGCTTTCTTAGCTCTACTGGAAATTGAGTGGAAGGAGCAAGTTAGTTTTGAAGACTAAATTTGCCAGCATTCTAATCTAAAACCATATTGCACAAAGACCTTTGTCAAATTCACTATCCTTACATGTTTGTTTCTTCACCTGTCATGACCCACTGAGACTTACTAATTTCATTTCCAGTAGCAGATGAATCAAATTTGATCAGAATAAAAGAAATGATTTCTGAAACATAAAAAATATTAATGAGAAAAATTTTCACATATGTAACTGAAAAAATACTTTCTGCACATGAGAATATGTGTATTTACTGTCCACCAGAATAATGAAGCAAATTAACTTCAGGTGCTGGAGACCTTATAATATGCTCTCTAGAAATAGTGATTTATGGGTAAAGTAGTAAACAAATTTCTTATATATATCAAGGTGCTTTCCTGTTATGACATTCAATGGTAAGCTGGAAACTGACTTTTGCAATGACATGCTCATGAACACCACAGCACCTTCATGCAAATATATATCCTTCATGTAACTAAAATAGTAAAACTTGCTGTCTAGTAGTTTAAGGATTTAGCATTAAGCATTTTGAAGTTTCAGCATATTATTGCTGGAAACTATTTATGGCCTCACAAGTTGTTCTTTAAGGCTTGTTAAAATGAAATCCTCTTTCCCTTCATGTCTAAAAATAAGCACAAGTAAAATCTGATTTTCTGAATACTGTGATGGATGAGTGAAATCCTCATAAAACCAGGGTTAGTTATAAGAAGTCTCAAATTTCATACAATTTTTGGGACAAGGATTGCTATGAATTTTGAATGCCAAAGATGTTTAGTGCTTAGCTGCATTTCCTTCCTCTACATGAATAGTAGTGTTTATTCTTTATAAGGTGAAATTACTGTGCTTTGTCCAGTGTGCTTTGCTCTGACAATAGCTATTATAAAGAAGAAACAGGCATTTCCATCCCCTCAGGAGGCATACAGTACCTGAATAACAGGAAAACGTATGTGGCTTTGCTGCATATAGCGGTTAGAGAATAGTCAACAGAAATCTCGTGCAGAGATGGAAGTGAGGGTCATGTGTACTTAGAACAGTGCTCTTAAGGTCTCTGTTTATCATTGCAGAGGGAATGGGGGCTTTAGGGCCTGGGAGAAAAAATTGTGGCAAACAAAGGTCTACCACTTAACCTCCTGACGGTGGGTGAGTATATGGGGAGCAGTTGCTATGTGGGGCTTAATCAAAAGTCTTCAAAAGAGTGTAGCAAGCATGTTGAAAGCAGGTTGAGATCTTTTGAAGAATTCACAGTCTAACAGAGATGGTTAAAAATGATTATGAAAAGAACATCATCTAACATGCTTGTCTGGCTTCTTCAGTGAGTTACCGAATTTATAGATTAAGATGTGGCCATACATGCTGTTTACAGCATTTCTGATAAGCTTTTGGTAGCATATCAGAAGTAAGGCAATCTATAACACTACAGCATTATTAATATTGCACACTTGCATCAAAATGAAACACCTTGCTTTGGCAAAGTAGGGATGAGAGGTAAAAGAGGCAAGACATTTTGGCAAATCTGGTTCCGGCTGTGGTAGAATCTACTTTATTATAAAAATCATAAAGTCTGTATAAATAAACATGCTGAGAAAAATACAATTTTAAAAACTGTGTAATTATTTGGATAATCAGGTTGACAGAACAAGTATGTGCAGGTACCAGTTATTACTGTAGTATATATATCTCCATATATTGGTAATACAGAAGAATCCAGAGTAAACACATTTTGGTGCATGTTTAAACAATGTCTTTGATTAAGCATCAAATACTAGCTGGTAGGGAAAAAACTGTGATCTTAATGAAATTGATGGCTCCAAGACAGCCTCAGACACCAAACCACCTGCCTGTAATGGTAAACTCTGATTCTGAAAGTGTGTTGAAAACTTTTCTAAGTTTCTAAACAACTACACTACTGGCAAAAACTCAGGATCACTCAGGAGGAAGGCTAACTGGTGCCCTAAAGTGAAGATAAGATTTCTAGGAACTGTAATTTTGTGCTGTAGGTTTCTCTGAGTTTGAACAAAAGCAACAGACGTTATAGATGACCAAAAGGTAGCAAAACACAGGTCAAAAGTAATTAGGACATGACATGGAACTTTTGTAAAAAGAAGACACAAGGAGCTTAAGCAATGGTAGGGGGGGAGGAATCAGTAATTGCTGAAGAATGTTTTGAAATCACATATGAAAATAATATGGTAGGGAACAAAAACTAGTCTGAAATACCAGATAGAGTCATGTACTGTCTTGGAATGTTGTTCCCAATGTTGATACTGTTTTTTAATACAGATCAAAGACTTGTTTGAA
This sequence comes from Dendrocincla tyrannina, assembly GCA_035047865.1. Lineage (NCBI taxonomy): Eukaryota > Metazoa > Chordata > Aves > Passeriformes > Dendrocolaptidae > Dendrocincla > Dendrocincla tyrannina. The sequence continues at coordinate 25,228,529 of JAWWMP010000081.1, forward strand.
AATAAGTTTAATGCAGAGTAGATGTAGAGATTTCTTGAACATTCAGCATTTTCCTGTTAAGCAAAGAAACTGGGAGAAAAAGAGAATTGGGTAAGACACCATTTGGAACACTTTCTCATGTTATTACATGTCAAGGAATTCAGCTATTACTACTTGTGAAATTCTGAAAGTTTTAGGAATCATGTAAAGTACATTTTGTTATCACTTCTCAAATGATACTTTTGGGAGCTGATCAATCAAGAGAAATTTTAAGCTTCTGGCTCAGTAGTGACAACTTTTATACTGCTGCAGAATACAGTGCCAGAAAAAAAAAAAAAGTGGATTTCCTAACCTTGTTTTTGTCACATCCACCTGTTGTTGGTGCCAGCTATTTGTGTTGTCTAGGACTCCTTAAATTCCTGGAGAAGGAACAGCAAGGGATTATATACATGACCCATCAAAGAATTTAAAACTGCTGGTGTATCAAGCAGCCAGAAACAAAGATCCCCAGAGAATGTTGACAATTAATATTTATTTATACTTAAGTGTGTGTTTATGCCTATGTGTATTTAGCATCTGTGCAGAGAAGATGAAGAAAACCTTCTCACAGGGGAATATTTTTGAGCATTAGACTGTCTCTTTGCAGCAGAAAGAATACCTGTTCCTAATATCCAAAATGTATCAAGAGCCCTGGAGTTATCATTATGTCTACTGTTCATGATTAGAGAACAGGAGACTAAAATGATGTATGAAATGCTGAGATACTTGGAAATAAATGAAACTAAGTTCCCAGAACCAATAGCCTGTGCAGTAAAGAAATCTATTTCACTAAATATTGGTATTATCGAGATTGCTTGTGAAGTGCTTTTTATGAATATAATGCAAAGGAGGAAGACACATCAGCAGCAATTTCAGAGTTCCATTCCTACTATGGAATAAGTAGAAGCGGAATAGAAAAATTCCTTCGCAGATACTTGATTTGGTGTACATGGGCTGTGCAGATAATTCCCTAAATGGCTGGGCAAGGTACTGCGTGGGAAGGAGGGGGACTAGTAGAAGTAACTCTTTGATGTTCATGTCTTAATCTGGAATTGGGTTTGATTTGGTGCTTGAAGTGGTAAGACTAAGCCTATGATTTGCAGAATTGTAAAATCTATGCTATTACTGAACTGTAGTAGAGAAAAGAAGCCAAACAGGTGGCTCTCTGCTGTACATCAAAATAGTTTAACTTACATTTTATGCTTCTTCTGATTCAAACTTGTGAAAGTTACATGAAGACTGGGCTCTAGAAGTGAATTTGTCATTAGACACCATTTTTAGATTTAGTTGCAGATCAGAGATGTAAAAGTTAGTGTCTACATGTCAGCTGGGAGTTTAAATTCCCAGTATAATCAGCAGGGCTTGATTCAGCTGCTTAAACATAGTTATCTAATGCAATTTGAAACTCAGACTTTCCTGCTGCAACATGTTCATCCAGAAAGACTTGGATTTCCCATGTCTATTGTCACATTTACCATATTTGTGCAACTTAATAGCCAAAAGCACCAGTTTTAGGCAACTGAACTGAGTCTGCAGTAAGTACAGTAACTGCACCCTAGTGATGCATTGAGCCAATCGGTCAGAAGACACCTGGTCTCCATCACCTATTTTTATTTGCTCTTCATTGACTAAAATAGGACCTTGGACACTTTGGACCTATGCAGACACCTAAAAACATGACTTTGAATTCCATTCTGAATTCTCTCCTATGTGACTGGAGCAGAGCTTAAGGACTCTCAGTTCAGCTGTCTACACCAAGGTGCCTACGGCCACTGGAGACACTGTAAGCATCTGTGATATCAATGTGGCTTTGGCAGAGGTGGCACAGGGCCCACAGTGTACCCATGCCCTTCTGGATTGGCAGCCGGATGCAAGGCAGGCAAACCTAGGCTGTCCCAGAGGCAGTAAATACCTAGTAAATTTTCTAGGCAAATAAATATTGTTTTATCTGTGAAGATCAAAACAAGAGGTTAGCAAGTACCTTAAAAGTATTGTGTGATAGGGAGTTATAAGATTCCCTGCTCTTTCACCTGCTCCAGAGCAGAGCCAGGTTATTAGAAAGCTCCAATTTTGCTTTTAAAAAAGCTCAGTTTTGTTGAAAGATTTAACTGACTTTCTGATCTATTTTTGAAGGAAGAAAATGAATTACATTATAGAAAAATAAGAGTACTTTATTAAGATGTAGCATTTAAGTTCATTTAAAAAACTACTCTGAAGACAGTGGCTATAGCAGGATTTAGCTCCAGGTGAAGTCTGTAACCAGAATGGTACAAGTTCAGTCAGTATCAGCATTACAGCTGTGTTTGGATCAGCAGCACCCATGTGCTGCAAGAGATTCAGAATCAGAGTTTTTCAAATAGTGGAATCACTGAGACAGCAGTTGTTTTTATGGAATTCTCTGTTCTCATGTGCTTAAATCGTGACAAAACCATGATTTTACTTTAATGTGATCCTAAGCAGAAGTACTGCCTTAGGACCCTACAGTGGCTTCAGATTTAGATATTCAAAACTAGTTATGCTGCAAGGCATCGGAATGTGGACACACTTAAAGATCTGGAGCTGGCCAACTCCAAATGTAATTCTATATCTAATTAGTGTTCATTAACTTTATTTTTAACAAAAAATAAAAAATGCTGATTATTTTTTAATGGATGTTGCTGATACTGAGGTCATACCTTGTGATTTTGACATCATTCTAATCGAAAGTTAAACTTTGCTCTGTGTGTGATATAGACAAGTTTGAAAATGTGTCTCTGTCAGTGACTTCAACTGTAGTCTCATAGCTATTTTGTACATGGATTAAAATTTGCTGCCTTGTGCCAGATCATCAAAGCTCCAAGACAGGCTGAAATAAGCAGCCTAAATTAACACCATCTTATCTAGAATAATGATTAAAAAAAATCAAAATTGGATAGTTTTAACCTTGCATGTAATAAAAACTAAAGAGTTACATTTGCAATGAAGTTTCTACTGATGCCAAGATACAGTATTTTAATGTTATCAAGCTTAAGGAATGTGCAAAGTACATCCTCTTATCTTTCTTTGCTAGGAGAAATGACACTGCACTAAGATCTCAGAAGGTGATTGCAGGATATCAAGTATGCAAAGACAGACCAAGCTGAAAAGTCTTCAGAAGTCCCTGCTCTCAGTATGCAACTTTCAGATAAAGTTGAGAGAAATTAAATCCAGTACTTTCTGTGGAAGTCCAAATTTCATCTGATGGCAAGTTTCCTTTATTGAGTGGCTTTAGCAGCTTTCAGACCTTGGTTCAAGGAGAACTGAAACAATCTGTAAATTATGCTGTAGCTATTACGGCTATTTATTCATACAGTAAAAAGGCAACATTATTCTGTCAGTAGATCTCAGCATCCTAGAAGGCACAGAAAAGACCCTGAAAAGGGAATGTATTTTCAGGAAAATTACTTCACACTCTCCACAATAATCAATAGTTTAATTAATAGCCTATTTCAAAAAGTCTAAGGATTCTATAATATTGATTGTTTTCATAATGAAAACAAAGGAAATTCTAAATATCAAAAATTTGAGTACAAATGACTTCATTAACACATGGCAGAGAACATACGCTTACATTGTTGATACCATTTTTCTTGTTTAATCCATGGCAGCTATGCAAACTGGCAGCACTTAACATGATTATGTCAAGATCTCACACAAGTTAGCTCACAGCCAAGGGCTGACATGTAGAGTCAATATGCCAGGGCTAATTATGTTGATGTCAAAAGTTCCCATTCTTTATGCATGTTAAATGTTTCACATAGATTAAAACATGTTTGTGTACTGTGCATTTTACCCGACAGACTGCACCAAAAGGTCAGCAATCTTTGATGCAATTTAATTACAATATTGTTGATTATGTGTGCCTTGTAATCTGCTATGATCAAAGTCAAGTGTAGGATTTGAGAAAAAAGTATGTGTTATGACTTTTAGTTCTCATTTCTGCTGGATGACTATGCCTGGGAGGGCTAGTACAGTCTGCAGATTAACCTTTGAAGGGAATGCTTCGACTACGTCCACTGTACTTTGCTTTCAGTAGTTCACAGATTGAAAGCATTACTATATTGTTTTCTGTGAGATTTTGTAAAGAGAAACAGAGATTCCAGAGATCCTTTTCCAGACTCCAGGTTCAGACTTTTAACATTTTCTTATAAGAAAGAAAAGTCCAGGGCTTCCAGCTCTCCATTTTGATTTCATAATGTTTCCTTACTGCTAATGAAAGGCATATTGATTATTTTACAGTACTTAAAATCCTCTTTTAACTTCTTCTGCTCAAATTTTAAAATGTGCAAAATTACTTGGTACTACAGGTGTATAGTTTAACTTCCGGAAAAAGCATGGATACAAGTGCACCAAAGGATCAACTCCTGCCTCCACTTACCTGGTCTGCTTCAACATTCCTCAAAACTGAACAACTTTTTGCCTTACCTTCCCAGAGGGACCACCTCTGGGCAAGCTAATCCATAACCTTTCCCTGCTCCTCAATTATCAGTATGTTTGCTAGTTTATGCAAATTATAATAATAAGGAGAATTGGTAAGAAAACATGTTACATGTTCTAAAAGTAACGTTCAACTTTTTCTTGATAATATTTTCATTGTGCAGTTTCTGTAGATTTGTCCCTTTTTTCTTGCTGTCTTCTCCTAGTGAAGTCACAATATTAATTTCTTCTAGGAAAACCTCTGCCAGAGATTGGAGATGTACATATTGCCCATATCTTGTGCCTTTTTTTTTTTTCTATATGTGGTGGAAAATGATACACATAATTGTCAATTGTCATTCATATCTTGAGTGTGTACAAGATAAGTGCATTTCCAGAAATGGAAATGGCTCTTTATCCAGTGTAAGATTATTAAACTGGATTAAGGAACTATTTTTTTTTCTTTCCACAACTGAGAATTCAACTTTTTATCTTACTTTGATGGATGTTGTGGCACAGCTGAATTCTTTAATTCCTCTTTCCATTCCTCTCCCTCCAAATGTATTTCTTCAGTAATGACAGTTCACAGAAAAACTCTCCAGAGGGCTATAACATCTTGGCATCTGTATTTCTTTTCGGAAGCAAGTATTCCGAAGAGCTCTCCTTGTTGCCTAATGAACCAAAACCCCAAACCTTGTACTTCATTATGGTTATGATTCCTTAACCCACTAGAGTCTCTCATCAAAATGTGGTCTCATTAAGTGAAAGAGGCACTGTGCACCACTCCATTAAAATGTGCTAAGCTAATTTGTTGTCTGATGTGAGATGAAATGAAATATAATTATTTCATATCTGTTCCTAGTGGACTGTAGCATACATCAAAAGCTGGAAAAAATATGTAAGACAGTTTGGTATCCTTAGTTCTGGAGGCCCAAATCTGAATGTGTATGTAAAGTAATGAGTCAAGAGAGGCATGGTCTTCTTTTGTGTGAGTACAATGAGAACTCTGTTATGGCTCAGATTCAGCCAGTGACTTCTGTAGCTTTGAAAATAATTAATTGCAGCTTACATTATGCCTGATGTTTGCACATATATCCAGGAGGTGAGGAACCTTTCTTCAAATACATGCCCTGGGCATGAGTGCAGGCTCTAACTTTTCCATGCAAAGAGACTGTTCCTTGCAGTGTCAACTGGGAGATCTACAGGATGATTCTTGTGCTTTTGCAAATACAGAGATCAGGTGAGCTGCAACCTGCTTTGACATACTAAACAATGTATTTGCCCTAAGGAAGCTGTGATAAAAGTTAAAGGTTGAGAAGGGGAAGAAAAGACTTGCATTAGAGTGGCAGAGGTGCTTTGGGAATCTGTTATTGAGGGAAAATCCAATAAAAATCAGATTTATAAACAGAAATCAAGGCTTTGAGTATGCAATTAAGTACTTAATTTCAAAGCAGAATGTCCATAACTGGGGTATATAAACTTAACTCATAAGTGGGTGTTCAGCTTGCTATCTTCCTATAAGGTACCTGAACATATACTTGTAGTACCTGAACATGCAAATAAATCTTACTGTTCTAAGACCCCTATTTCATGCAGAATAAGTATGGCTTTGGATTTCTGTAAAGTGCTAAAGCTTAAAATATTCCTTAAAATATGATCTATTTGAACAGAATTCTGGAAAGAAGTCTTGTAAATTACTTTGTGGATTTCTAGATTCATTAATGATAATGATTTAAAGGGCACAATAAGATGAGATCTTTATACTCAGCTGCTTTTCTTCCTCTTATTGGAAGGTGATATCTGAGCATCCCATGCAATTGCTAACATTTTCAATTGAAGAATTCTATACTTGTGAACCAGTAAGTTGGTTCTATTGTCTACGTTGTGCATCCTATCAATTTGATAGGGAAGATCACAAAACAGAATAAGAGGGAAAATATATGAACAATTAGCATGGTATGTGGTATTAAACCACAGTCCTTTGGACTGTGTCTTGCCAAAAGTCAGGAAAACACACTGGACCTCTCTGTCAAGAGTGTTCATGTTGACTCAGGCATCATATGGGTCACTGAATACTTGAATAATTCTTGAATATTTCAGCCCATTTAATTCCCCAAGTGCCACTTTAAACATTGTGTACAAGGTTGATACAGCTGCAAAGTGAGTTCTCTCCATTTTTTTGCCCACTCTGAGAATTAATTTGACTCTTCCTGTGACTAAGAACAGTACTCTTATTTGGCTTAAACTCAGGATTTGCAGGAAAAAGAGAAAACTACAGAAAGAGTAATGATTTGTAGAAAGCTACAGGAGATCTGAGACCCAAATCCAAATGTGACATTGCTTACAATTATATAAATAGTGTTCCCATGCATTTATCCCAGCTAAAACCAATACCTAATAACAAATTATAGAGGCCTAATGTGATTTATACACAGAGGTTTCTATACAAGACTTTGTGTGAATAAAAATGACTATTATTTCTTTTTCTATTCAAAGAAAGGAAACAATCAAATTCTTGTGGAGAATATAATTTTCCTCCATTTAGTTTTAAATGGCATTAGCACAGCAATCAGATTTTGAGGTGAAAGATAAATGCTTCTGGACCTAGGTCTGTAATTGTACTCTAGACAATAAATAGAACAGCTCCCTTGCCTTTGTATTTCAAAGGGCATTAGCATTTTGCTTTATAGGCAAATAATTTCTCCAGCTGTTTTGCCTCTAAGTGACCTATTCCATTATTTTTTAACTGTGTTAAGTGATCTCTGAATGTTTTTTAAAAAGTAAATACACATTAAGATTTTATCATTATTTTGAAGACATTTTGATATCACAGTATACTAGGACTGCTAATTGATGACCGCTTCTGATGGTCCTGTACCTTCCACAGATGAAATTTCAGAGATTGTTGTAAATGTGTAACAGTATGGGGAAAACAGTCTAGCTCTGTTAGAAGAAAAGGATATGTAATAACATTAATTTTTAAACTGCATTTGAAAATACACAGGGAAACCACTGTCCTGTAATTATAAAAGGCAGCAATAATGATGTGACAAAGACAATCCCATGTGGTCATCTCCAGTGATTAGAGAAAAAGGAACAAAAAGAAATAAGAGCAACAATCCAATTCACAGCAGTGGAGGAAATGTCTGCGTGTGTGTAGGTATGGAGGGGAGAGGGCAGCAAGGGCAGGTGAGGAGAGGACTGCTGAGTACCTGGGTGGGGAGGACAGGTACCAAAGGGTGAGGATGGGTTACAAAGGAAGAGGATGGGAAGGTCTGAGCACAGAGGCTGGCTTCAGTGGCCTCACGGCATCAGTGTAAGTTTCAGACTCTGAATTCTCTGCATTGTAGACTTCTTTTGTCTTGATTTGTAGACAGAAGAAAGATTTCTTTTTTTAATCAGGGCATGCTGCAGAAGCCAAGAGGAGATTATGTCTTCCAGTTCATGATTTTTATTTTCCATAGAAAAGGCTATCTTTTTACTTTCTAATAGTAAGTCAGAGCATGTACACAGCATCTCCCATCTCTAGAGCCTTTAATTATCCTTTTAAAAAAGGGTGGTTAGAAATAAAAACAAGTAAGGTTCAATCTTTGGGCTGCTACTCAGGTTTTCCTGGTCTTTCATTGGACAGATTCTTCTGATTGCATTGAGAACTTGCCTGAGTGAAAAATGAAAAGAGCCTTTGGTTATAGCTTTAATTACAGAATATAGCTACAGGAGAAATCAATGTCACATTCATTTAAACTTGCCATATTGGAGCATGCTATTGGCCTCACTAAAGCAGTGCCCTGCCTGTGTCAGCCGTGCACATCTGAGATGATCTTGCTGATTTTTTCACTGTTTCCTTACATGTGGATTGTTACAGTTCCAAGCAGCTGCAAGATGTGGCAGCAGCTGCTGCTGTTATTGATAAATTGTGCAGCCACTTTGACTAGGACACACTGAGGTGCCTTTGAGGTAGTGAAATAAGAGGATTTAAAGGCAAAGCCCTAGATAGAGTGATGTATAAAGTGCTCAGCCTGCCTGGTTGTGAATGGTTGTGTTAGGTTGATAGCTGTGCTGCCATGCATTCACAGTAATGTCTTACTGAAGAGAGCACTGCACACTTTGAAAGGTCTGCGTAAACATTTTTTTGGCTGCACCTCTCCTCAAACATACCTGTTTCCCTCCCATTTTGGGGAAAGGATGATTTTTTGTTCTGTTTTGTTTCTCAGGGGACAGCTTGCTCCCAGTGATGTGCCTGTTCTGTTTGGTCTCTCCTCTTTCCCTCTGGCTCTTTGTTTTCTGGGAAGATCTGAGTTTGCTGCCCTTTTTCTCCTACAAGTGGGGTTAAATACAAGGAAGGCTTGCTCTCCTCATTGTTGCCCTGCATACACAGAGCTGTATCGTATCATCTCACCGGGATCCTTCCTTCAACTTTCAGATTTTTTTATAGGCTTTTGCTGCCCTTTTTCTTTTCCGTCATTTGCAAGAGAATGTTTTTTCCTCTGGTTTTACAAGTTTGGATCTGAGGGGGAAAAAAATCAATAAAACATCGAAATAAAAACACAGTGGAAAGAAAAGGAACCACACACAGAGCCCAAGGATGTGCTCTCTTTTGGTTGTTATGTACTTGAAAGGCCTTTACATTTCTGTGCAAGAGGGAATGATTGCTTTTGAAGGTATATTCAAGGATAGTCACAAAAATGTTTTGTGAATATCAGTGGTTGAAGACTTATAGTAGTCAATGACAAAAAAAAAAATCGATGCAGAAACAACTTTTGAGCTTACATGAGTTATGAAAATGCAGTGCAATATGAAAACATGTTACACTCTCTGTTTCAGAGGATAGGCAAGGAGGAAGGAACTATTCTCATTGAAAAGGCAAACGCTAGGATTTACAATTAGTAAAAAAGATGGTGTCCTTTTGCTGGAATACCCAACAGGCTGGTTTGCACTTAGTAAAACAAAACCTTTTGCTGATATTGTCATTGTTTTTAGCTGACATTTGGAAGTATGATCTATGATAAACATGTAGGGGAAATAACCTGTATTGAGATGACAGGAGATATGAGCAATCCAGATCCTTCAGCAGAGAGACAATACTCAGACCTGACTAAGATGAAACTAGACAGGTTGTGAAGAGATTAGGATTTTTATGACACAAAGCTGGGAGCTGGTTGCACAGCATGATACGGGCTTATAAAGCAGGCTTTCCTCCCTCCATCCAAGAACCTTCAAATCACTCACCCTGAAAGGAGATGACTGCTGAGAATTTAGTCAGGGTGCCTGGCATGCCTATGAGCTTGCGGCTGACAAGCAGTGAAGCAGAACACTGATGTTACAGCACACGGTGGTAGAGTGAGACCTGGTGGGCTGGAAGTTGCAGTGGGCTATCTAAACCCCATCAACAGGATATCCTATTCTGCTGGTGGAAATCAATCAGGCTTGTACACTGATTTGGAGAGAATTTACCTTGGAGGCATAACAAAATGTTCTCAATTCTCCCATTTTGCACATTTAACATCGATGTTCTGCTGAGTTACTGGGTCTGTAGTCTTCACCATTACCTGCGATGCAAGGTACCAACATGTTTGTTGCCAGTATTTCTTTGTCTTCCTGAATTTAAACATCATCTAATATCTCCCCACTTTGTTTCTTTCAATTACACTACATGGGCTGTTTATATAAGGGATTTAAAATAATCATTGATACTCTTTCTTTGCAAATGAAAAAGGGTTCTACAGTCCATAGTTTTGTTTCCCATCTTTACTTGGCTGAAATTTCAAAGTTATATCAAATTTTTGCAGAAGCAGTTCAATAGAGACCTGGAATTTTTACTACTTGTCTCTTAACTTGTAGAATTGTTTTCAATAAAAAACATTCCTGAGTTTCTATCACTATTTAAATCTTACTATTCAAGTCCAAAATGTCTGCAAGAGAAAAGATATTGCATTCAGTTGAATTAGGCATACTTCAGATAGTGAGTAGATTATCAGATGATATATTTATAATCATAACAATCTTCTCTCTGCAATTGCTAGGTAAAAATGCTTTTTAAATTTTAGGGTTGTGTTATATTTTGGTTGTCATGACTCCTCACTGCCATCTCCAGATGTCTCAATAATTGGAAATAAAGTAAGCATTTCACATCATTCCTATAGGGGACACAGATGAAAGGATCAAGGCTGAAGGGATAACACATGAAAAGAAGCAGAAGGAATTCTTATTGCCAAGTCCAACAAGCATTCAGAGCAGGGTGTCAGAATGGATTGACTTCAATAATAATAATAGTAATAAAATGCCCCAGTAACAACTGAGTTAAATGTATGTGTAATAACCTCAGGAACTGGACTATTGTTTGATATTTCCACAGTTACTTTGCATGTCAGTCACCATTAGTGACTGTCTGGGAAGCTGGTAATATCTGAAATAGTTTGGTTGTTAGGTATTGGCAATGGTCCGATTAGCCTTGTTTTGAAGGACCATTTGAGGCGTAGATTACTATCTTTATCCTTGGCTTGTTTACTGCTATATTCTACTATTTCTCATACTTGCTGCAATCCATGTTAAAGTCTGCTTTGAATATGAATACTTTTTGGTAGTGTTACCTTCCCTAACAGCTTTACAGCATACTTTGTCCTCATGCATAACTTATATAATGATGAATGGAAACCATCAGTAGTACTGGTAGTAGCCTGTGAATATGTTTTTGTAGGCTTAATAACATGTTCAGACTTGTACTGTAACTGGCAGAGCCAATACTCACTCTTGAGTATTATGTTTCTTAACCTAAGTTAATTTTTTTATCAGCTGCACTCCAGAAGCAGGCAAGTCAGCAGGTGGCATGGAAAATTTTGCTTTGTATAAGTGTAAATATGTAACCATAAGGTTTGTACCTTAGTTCAGTTGTGTTCTGATGAGTGACAGTGTAAAAATATTTCTTTTATAAACTTGTTCCCCCTTTGGATAAGCTATAGATTTATTTATAAAAATGACATTAAAAGAAGAAACTCTCTCCTAAATGCAAAAGACAGAGCTTGAAACAGGACAAGGGATATATATTTCCTTGGCACTGAGGTTTCCCTAAGCCTGGATCAGTTTTGGCAAAGTACTTGCAACTTACAAAGTTGAACCTTGACCGTGTATAGTTTCAGTCCCTTTCCCTTCCCAGCACTGCAGAAATCTTTCCTTACATCAGAGACCACATAGGACCTTGCCTTCCCAACCTACTCTGGGTCAAGATGTGGACCCGGGGTGCAGAGTGGTAACCATGTCCCACCACTACCAGTCTTGGTCACAGCATTTGTTGACCTCTTTCCCCTTACATGCTGTTTCCTGGAGACAGCATCTACCCTTGCCTTTATCATTAGACATAGATAATTGAATAATCTTTCTGGTTTGTAGGAGGTTTTGTGCCATTCCTCAGACAAAGAGAAGGGATGTAACTGAAGTCCAGGTAGCAGCTGGGTGCTATAACTGGTGCTTTAGTCTGGGAGTGGTGAGGAGTGTTAGTTACAGTAAGAGAGACCTTTCACTTCAGGCTTTCAGACCAAAGAACTGCAAAGGGAATTTAGTGGCACTTTTGTTGTCATATCACAATTTTTCATGGAGCTCACCATGACGGAATACTTAAGATGTGGTCATGAAACAGAGTAGCACGAGTAAACCCCAAATCAGTACATTAACTGTGGAAAGGAGAGAGCTCTGCTGCCAAAGAACATTGCTGCTGAACTTCAAAGGAGCAACAGGCAATACAGTGCCCAACCAGCTAGTAATTTAACTCTGAATCGTAGTAAACCTATGAGCAGCTGATTCTTATTACTTACAGGAATCCAGAAAAAGTAAAAACTCTCCCCATCATCTAAACACACTGATCAGTAGACCTTCTTGTGAATCTAGCCATAATTTCCATCCTTCTTAAAGGAGAAGACTTAATTGCATGGGACAAAAGGTATAGTTGGATAATCACGGTGACCATAAAATAAATCATGTGTGTGCCTTTCGGTTCATTTTCATGCCAGGTGGGTCAGTTCACAGATGTGAAATGTCTTTTCAGAAGTCACTTATAATCTCTTTCCTTTCTTTTTCTGGACTTCATCACATTCATGCTTTAATTGATGCTATTTGAACTATAGACAGATGTTAATTGGGTAACAATACAAATCTAAAGGGATTGGGTGCCCAAATACAACCTTGTGTCATAGAGAATGTGTCTCTTCTAGGAGAAATTAGCATATCACAGCTCATGTTTCACCACTGCATTGAAGAATGCTTTCTGGCTTATTGATAGATAGGGAAAGAAGAGAATGACAACCCGAGTTTTGGACAATATATCCAAGGAGATGTTTTTATGGGGAAAAGTTTAGGGAAAGAAGTATAAATGATACCTGCTATGATTCAGATTATATTAGGCACCCAGACATGCAAGTAGCCAGCTTTGACAAGTAAGAGTGAGGCACATATATAGAAATTGTAATGTATTTTGTATAGGAACTTTTATTTAAAAAAAAGTCTGATTTATTATTTAAGAATCAAGCACCTTGCCAGACTTTCTTACATCCTTTATAGTGATGCCATATTTTTCTGCTGATATTGCAAATGTTGCATGAAATTTCTTAACTCTTCAACACAGTTTGAAAAAGACCATGCATATATATGGAAAAGACTCCTCTGGGTTTCCCCTTTATCTGTCTGTCTCTTCCATTTACACCTTTTAAAATTTTTTTCTGGAGGAGGTGATGGGACTTGAATGTTCTACAGAAGTCCTGGCTCAAGTAGAAGGACTGTAGCAAAACAGGGTCACCTATTGGAAGCCTTCTGTCCTGTCAGGTTTTACGTGTTGCATCCGTACAGGTCTAAAAAGCTTTTACCTTTTCAAATTATGTTTTAAAGGTTCCTGTACTATTTCAGGCATTGTCAGATGTCACTTGGATTTGGCTCACATAGAAGGTAGACTCTCAATAAGGCTGCAGCTCTGGTTGTAATTGTTGGAGGCAAAAATTTCAACAGATTTCAGTATCTTCTTGGTAGTTTCTAGCATGGGGAAAATCCTTTATTTTCTTTGAAATCTCAGAAAAAAATCAGAGTTGACTGTCCTTTAGTAAAGCAGTATGAGAACTGAGAGGAAGCTTAGTGTGCAAATGGGCGGGATATGGTTTTCTAATTTTCTTGGCATTTCACAATACTTCAGAATGAGTGGGGATGAACTTAAGTTTGTCATGATTGCATTATGGAGATTTGTTAGCAAACAAAGGACTCTAAAGCACTCATGTTCCAGTACGTTATGTCCTTCCTTTCCCTATCAAATCTGTCATTTTTATGGAAGTCACACACCTACATTTAAGTCATTATTCCAGTGTCGCTTGTTTTCTCACATCAGCTGAATGTTCTTTCATCTTGCAACATGCCAACTGTAGCTTAGAGATTTTAAAATGAATTAAAAGTGGCTGTTTTTTCATTTATACTTATGTTGCTGGTTTGACAGGCAGCAAAGGAGGTAAAAAAACATAGGGAAAAATAAGTATGCCTTTAAGAGTCATTATTTTTTGTAGTGCAGAAGGTGTTAAGTGAATAGTATATGTGAAGATGTGGCTTTCATTTTTTTGAAATCTAAAACCTGGATAATTTGCTATAGTTGTAGGTAGTGCCTGAGACAAATGTTGTCTGGAGCAGCACCAAGTGAACTGGCATATTTACAGAATAGAGAATTGCTCTGAGAGGACTACTGCAAGGCCAGCTTTACATACACATATCACAGAAAATCACAATTCAGAGCCTGTGATTGCTGTGATTGCTTAAATACGATGGAAGAGTTAAATGGACAAAAACCAAACCAAACCAAAAACCAAAGCCCAAGGAAAATGATTACCTGAAAGCATCATTCCTGACTAATGACTTGTCTCTGACGAAAGGGGAACACAGAAGCTTCCTATACCGAGAGCCCTGCAAGCCAGGGCTGGAAGGAAAGGCTGGACAGAACCCAGGTACCCTGTGAGTCCTGCTTTCTATGTGAACAAGCAGCTCTGGAGAAAGGATAGGGGTGATGAGGTATCCCACAGCGAGTCCTGCTGAACACCGGGCAGCTGGCCTCTTCAGAGCAGCCCCCCAGGTGGGCTACCCTCTGTGAGAAACTTGGCTGAAATGACTGAAATGAGGTCAGTCTCTCATTTTTCCACAATCTCTGGTTCTACCTGGGAATTTACTTAGTTATTTTAGCTACATCTCCAACAGAGAGGAAGGTTACTCTCTCATTGCTTGAACACAGGAGGTACGGAAGGGGCTGGACACCTCTCCCTTCCATATCTCTGGGCACTGTTTGTAACCCTGCAATGCCTGCTTTATTTCACCAGCCTGTGTGTCACAGACCTATTTGTTAACAGGGAGCGACAGCTCTTTTTTGATCCACAAAAGCATTCACCGCTGCTCTGATAAACAGATTGCTTTTCAAATGAACTTGAAACATGAGAAGATGACAGTTTGGGAAATGTAAAATTGAAATATGAATGGGTTATATGCTACTGCATGTGTGGGGGAGGAAAACGTGATAACTGAGCAGTTTAAATAGCAGGGTTCCCCTCCGTTTCTTTTCTTCCTAGTGCTTGTGGTAAATTACGGGCTTAGTACTCAGACTCCAGTGCATATTTTACCACCTTGTTTCATAAGTCTGAATACAGCATTTAGTGGGAGGACAGCCTGTAATTATGTTGTAAGTTATCAAACAAACTGCAGATGTATAAATGTGAGGGTAGGCTTAACTACTTTGTTTTGAAAGGGAACTTTAATATTAAACAAATGTGTACTTATTGAAAATGGCAGTGTTGAAAGCCTGCATTGTGAGTCTGACTTAATAAACCTAATCTTTCCCTAAAGCTCTGTATATTATGGAGAAGTAATAAGATATCTTGACTAACTAAAATATTTTCTTTCATCTTTGAAAAAGTACCCTACTTCTAAAAGTAATTAATTGTCTGATTTAAAGCATCCCATGTACATGACCAGATTTTTAATACTACCTGTGCAGATACGATAGATTGCAATAATGAGACATGCGCATGAACAGCAGCTAGTTAGAATGCATAATTTAAATGTTTGTGTGCATTTAGAGAAAGGAAAAGTAATATTTCCTTGCATCTATCTTTAGAAATCCACCCTGTAAGAATCAAGCTTTGGCAAACAGAGCTAGACATGAACAAACCTTCACTAAAAATTGCAACTGAACCTAGGGCAAATATTTAATATTTCTCATGAGCCGTGTTTGTATGTCTTCACTTTTTATTGCCTTCCCTCTCTCTTTTTTTTTTTTTTTTTTTTTTTTTTTAATCTTCATCCAGGACTGAGCAGGAATGGGGAAATATCATAGGAAATGTATAATTTTGAGAATAACTCTTAACGATTATCTTAAAGATTATGTGCCCTGAACATTATTGCTCAGTCCACTTTTGTGGTTATTATCAGCTGGGACAAACAGCACTCAGCATAAGCTATCCTGAGCTGGTGATCTGGCTTTGAAACCGAGGTCATTACAGTTCCAGTGGATTTGTTAGTAACTGGCTATGCATATTTGAGGACCAAGGAAGCAGAAAATACTTGTGAAGATAAGTAGTGAAGAAGCAGTGTGTTGCTCATAGTTCTAAGGAACAGAAGAAAGGAATGAGAAAGGAAGGGAGGGGAACAAGGAAATGGGAGTCTTGTAATTCATGTGACTCTTGGTGAGGAGACTGTCCAGAGACCAGGGGTGGTGACAGATGGACACAGGGAGTCCATTCACTACTTGTACTTGAGGTATTTGCTTTCTGTTGCAGTTTGACCTTTCATCTGAATACGTCAACTCACCTGCTGTGGAACCAGCATTCACTGCTTACATGGTCCATAAGGGTATGAATATTTTTTGCTGGATCAGGCACTTTGTACATTATCTAATACATAAGGCATAAAAATTGTCTTTGCAGCCATCTGCAATTTTTTTGCAAAGGTTAATGCCTTTAAAGGAATTTTGGTTTTTTGATTAATCCATCCTCCAACAAATAATGACTACAATTTCTTGAGGGAACATTTCCAGTACTGTCAAATGGCCATGATAAACCATGATAAAGTCCTGTCATACTTTCTTCTTTTACTATTCGATAAGAGAGATTTACAAAGAACCCAGGTAAGTAGAGCACTAGTGAGTGGCTGTATTGCTTACCAAAGCAGAGTTAAGAACTTGCTGCAGTAGGCATAAAAAGTTATAGGGAGAATGGTTGCATTGCTTAACACTTCTACTGAAAAACATCTCTATTAACTATTCCTTTCTCAAGAGACCAAACAGCTGCTCTCAGGAGATCAAGTAACTGCTTTATTTGTGCTGAGTTCAGCAAAAAAAATGTATTTTAATAGATATACCTGATTGCTCTTCTGGTTAGACTAAGTTTCACCTTCAGTGCATGCAGCTATGGCAGAACACATTAGGTTTTCCAACTACACCAGAAAACTTTTTTATGAAGGACTGAAACTTTTTCAAAAATCTTTGAAAATTACCTTTTCTAGTGGGTAAGAGCAATAGCTCAGGAAACATACTTGAAGGCATGGTATAATGGAGAAGAAAGAGCACCTGGCCCTGTAACACCTGTGTGTTAAGGATAGAGCGTGCGGCAAAGCAAGAGGTAGCAGAAATCCCAGTATATATGATCTGATTCTGGTGTAATTCGTGAATTACGTGCCCATTATAAGTCTTTTAGGTCTTGGTTGAATTTGAGGGCCTGAAAGGTTCAGAGGCAATAACCATTATATTTCTGTAAATAAATCCAGCTGGTGGGCTTTTGATATAACAAAAGAACAGAACAGGAAAAATATTTTCATTTTTCAAACTATGTCATATTAATTTTGTGACCTCCTATGTAATTTAATAATAAAGCTGCAACAGTTGCATTCAGGCTTTGTACTGCATCCTGCGGACCTGGTCCTGATCCTATGAGCTTTAGTGATCAAAAGTCATAGAAGTCATCTGATCAACAGGCACAGCTGGTGTCTATGTTCTTAATCTACCCCAATTGCAAGATAATGGGATTTGCATTAAAACTCAAAGGAAAGCCTAAGATAAGTGTCATTATGTTGGTAGAGTATGCACACTATGAGGTAGAGTGTGCACATTGGATGTTATGATTCAGGTCATAGTTGTTAACTTTATAAAGCTTTTGTAGCTTAGGTCTGAGTTCTCTGCTTCATTAAGTTTTTGTAATTGACTCGTGCTTGCCTGGAGTCCTGTGTAAGAGTATGTAGATAAAATCTGCTGCTTATGAAAATGTGTTACTGCTAAAAGGATCTGCTGTGCATTAGTATTCGTATTTTGACTGAACGCAGTGATTTCACTCCTGGGCACCTTTGTTTTAAATACCGTTCTTGAGCATGATATGACACAACTTTTTTTTTTTTCAAGTTACCCTGTGATCAAAACACCTGGTTTAGTAGGAAAACTCTTCAATACTTTTAAGGGAGGGCATAAAATCAGATATGCACAAATTTTCATGACAGAGAACATTTTAATAACTTCCCTCTTTAGCAGATGACAAATGAAAGTGTCCCTTGAAATAGCCCCTTCTTTTATTGGCATTTGTGAAATAATTTGGAAGAAGTTAAAAGTACTACTGTATCCTTTGTTTCAGTAATAGCATGCATTTATTGTGCTTTTATGTTTTTACTCATGAAGATTTGGTGAAATGAGGAACAGGACTAGAGAAAGTAGGATTAGAGAAAGGAGGAATTAGTTTTTTGCCCAGAGTACAAATTGAGGACCAAAATGTATTACAAATACGAATTCATCAGTGACAATGTAATTGGATCAGGATGTCTCTGAATGCTTGAGACTGGAGACAGTTGCTCCGTTAAAATATATTTCTAGCTATGTAGATGCTGAGACACAGAAGAGGAAATTTACAATCCATGATTCCCTCAATAGAGACAGCAAAATTGCATTGATACTTTTAACCTCTTTCCCAGTAATTGTGGAGATATTTTCCATATGGTCAAATTTCAGTACAAAATGTCTAGTAGTAAAAGTCATCCACAAATGCCCACAATATCTCTAGGTAATAGGCTAGTAACATGCAGATGCAAACACAGCCAACAACAGAGTCAAGCTTCAGTACTACTAATAAAATAAAGAAGTATACTTGATGAACATACCAAATGTACTCCTCAGAAAAACAGATATTGCTTTCCTGAGGAGAAAGAAGAAAAAAAAAAAAGAGAGAAGGTTAACTGAATGAAGAGTTTTGGAGAGGTATTTGTGCTACAAGATGAAGAGGCAATATTTATTATAATCTATGCCACAATATCTGTAAGTATCTTGGAAGCAACCTGTAAGTGTGAAAGTCTAATTGGGTCTGTGCTTTGTATCATCCACCAGCATTGTTGTTCTTGAAGACGCATGGTGAAATATATTGCAGAAATAATAATTGGAGAATCCACCTCTCTGGACCAGAAGAGTCTAATTCCACTAAGAGGTCCGTAGGGCACAGCAAACTGTGTATTGAAAACTGCTACTGATGCACCAAATAAGCATTTTTTTAAGTCAAAAGTGTGTGGGGAAAGGAAAAAGATGTCAGTCACTGTGATGACTCGGCAGCCACCCAACAACTAGTAACTAGAAATGCGTGGATCAGCATTTGAGAGAAGTTTGTGAAATGAAGTTTTATTAGCTCTTCAGAAAAATTCATATTGCCTCTATAGTTTCTTATTTATTTTCCTTGAGAAACTCAGTACTTTGTATCTGATCCAAAAAGAAATTGAACCCACAATCTTCTACAGCTGAATGTAAGTAGCTTTGAAAATCATAATGCCCCTCAGAAACAGTACTGCTCCTGTTGTAATTGGTTGCTAGAAACAGCTCTCTAGTGAGAATGTTTTTCTTGCCTCTCAAACATATGCTATCATTCCACAGAGACAGATTTTGTAGTCTACAGAGCTCATTTTGTATATTAACTTAATGTAAAATTCAATTGGAATTTATTGGAAGTCTGGTCTTCATTCTACCTATCTGTAATCACGGAAAAGTTTGCTATCCTTTTAGTTCCTTCAGGAGCCAGAGGTCTTCAGATTTGTGTAGGAAGCAATTATAACATCCATATGTACAAAACCTGAAAGGAGCTTCTGGCAGCTTTATGAAAATCCACTAGAAGGAAAAGGAACATAAAATATTTCTGAGTTTTTCCAGTTACACAATGCAAATTTGTATATTACAGAATTCTTCATTTCAAATACAGGATAAGATCTAAACAAGAAACTGACAGAGGTGGTAAATGCTGCAAAATTGTCTAACGTACTGCTTTCTGTGTACAGTCTATGATATATGATAGAATCAGAGAATAGTTTGGGTGGGAAGGAAACCTAAAGATCATCTAGTTACAACCCCCTACCATGGGCCAGGATGCCACTCACTAGACGAGGTTGCTCAGGGCCACAACCAGTCGTGTTTTATGTTCTTTTTCAAGACTGCATGAAGTTCTAAAGTTTGTTCGCACTTCACGATTAGTCATAATTTGAACTCAGTGAACATATATTTCTATTTATAAAAATGTTCGATATAATGCTGCCTCATGCTTATTTTTCCTTCATATCCTAGAATAATCAATTAAAAATGTAATCTTTACATTCGGGAAAGTCCTCTGGAGGAATTTGATATTGGCTGTGATACTGCTACGTCTGACCAGTTAGTCAATTATAATTGATTTGGAAATTGGCATGCTGCTCACATTGCCTGTACAACTTCTCTTCATGATAATTTACAGAAGGAAAGCACAAAAACCCATATAAAAATCAAAAGTAAATGAATCATTTTGTGTATGTCTGTCTGCATCCTTCCAAATGGTTCTGTGACACATGGGGCAAAACCAATTTCTTCTTTTTAAAAATCTGAAGAGGGTCTTCAAAACCAGCAAGAACTGTGTACCATGTACTATTACTCAGACTGTGTGTGTTAAGTTTAAAATTTTCTGTGGATAATAGGAAGGCCACAGAACTTAATACTTGATCAAAACCTGGTCAAATACTAATCCCCTATCTGTTTTTAGTTTGGTCCATCAACTTCTACATAATTTGCATGATTTTTACTGATATTTGCTTTTCTCACTCCTTTGGCTTTTTAAAATTCTGCCTTGTACATAATATTTTACATATCAACATGTGCTGTAGGCCCAGTTCTGTAGAGTACTCTCAAAGCATACAAACCCCACAAGATCCCCAGCACCATTCCTGAAGCCATCAACACCTTGCTGAATTAGATGCTTGTTGTCTAACAGGCAAGTTTTATTTTAAAAGAAGAGAAAAGTTCACCATAAAACCAGTCACATTTGATCTTTTCAACTATTTTTAGTTTGTGTCAATCTTCTATGGCCCTAGGCAGCATAGGCAAAATGCCAGCCTTGGCAATCTTTTTGGACACTCTAATATGCCAAGTTCTGGCAGCAGCACATTTTTATCAGGATTGTTTTCCAGCCTCAGTAAACTGCTTCAAATGCTGATGTGCCTGTTATGGATATGAGATCCACAGAGACCACAATGATTGCAATCAAAAAGTAGTGGAGAAAATAGAAAGAGTTAGTGTCAGTTCTGATTCTCACTATCCCTTTCATCATGACAATAAATTAATACGGCTCAGCTTTTGCTCTGGTAAGCCTTTTCCATAAGAACAAGGTATTAGAATCTCAGGGCTTAACATTCACAGTGAAATATTCTGGTGTTACAAATGTAGTGGAAGTGTAGTATGAAATGCAAAAAAGTATGTCTGTGCAATGTCATGATAAGAATGTACATGCACACAGGAGTGAAGGAATTCAAAGCGATGATTCTCACAGGAATTTTAACTTAGTCCTCTTTTACCTTGCAGAGAATTTTCTAACACTTTCTGTGGCAGATATTTCTAGGTTTACTTGCAGTGTGGATGTTGCATTTGTCATAGGAAACATAACTTTGAATTGCTTGATGTTTTGGTGAGTGTGAATTTCTTAACCTAATGCACAAAAATATGCCTTTTAAGAGAAAATGCTTTCCTCCCTTTAAAAATGTAACCATGTAAAAACCAAAAATAGTAAATTGTGATGTGTAGTGTTTTAAAGAAAATGGCATGGTGTTGAAATTTTTTAATAACTGGTTGAACGTGTAATCAGTACGCTAACAACATCTGTCTTTTCATAATGGTAAGGTTTCATTGAAAGTGCTGAAAAGACAACGAAATTGTTTTGATTCTGTTACATGCATTTACATGCATCCTTCCCAGGATGCCAGGATGCATATTCTATGTATTTAATACCTAATGCAATACCCAGACACTCCTTGTTGCCTTTACAGAACTGGATCAGTACTTGAAGCCTTGACTTTATAGAATGTTAAGCATACTTGTAATCCGTTTGGATTGAAGCATTAAGTCAGGATTGTTATAACTATCCTGTTCTACGAAGGCCAATAGATGTTCTAGAATAGGTTGGTTTTATGTGTTGATGCATTTGTTTCTTATTTGCTACTTTCAAATTCAGTCAAGTATGAAATCTTCCTGGTTGACTATATACACAGAGCATTTCAAACTTGCCAAATAACTCTTCTTTGGACTAAACAGTACACAAAAAATTGACAAGGACATTTTCTTTAAAGTACAAAAGGGAGTTTTTAATGAAAAATAGCCACATTTTACGTTATTCATCATGAAAGGTTGTAAACTGCAGACTGAGCACAAAAAAGAAAAAAATCAGTTCAGATGATATTTTTGCTTCAGAAAAAACAAAAAAGCACTCAAAATAGGGTTTGGCACAAAATTGCCTCTATGCTTATATTTGCTTTTGAGTTTGCTATAAAAATATGACCTTTTCAATGTTTTCTCCTTGGGAGGAGGCTCTTATCTTGTGTTTCCTTTCCAATGGAGATTAGCGCATTAATACTAATGCATCCTTCCCCTAAAAGAAGCCACTAGCAGGACCAAACATGATTTCTTCCTTCACTAATCAGTAAGGTACGACGCCATCACCTGGACTCAGAGAGAAACAAGTCCTTTCTTTGCTCCTGAGGACAGCAGTCTCAATGAAGAACACAAAAGATAAAAAGTTTACTGCAGAGCCTACACTAATACACAGGGGAAAATTGTCTAATTTCTTAAGTGAGGGTTGGACACCAAGTTTTTGGAACTGTTTCTCTAGGGCTCCTTAGAAAAGAAACAACATTCTTTACTCTTGATTCCAAGTACCAGTTGTTATTGGACACTCTTGTTTGTGAGAGGACTTCAGCAGTACAAGATGAACAGCCATTCAGTGATACTCTGCTTTAATGAGCTGGCTCTCCTTCCCTGAAGGGGGACATCTTGCTGCTATACAGTCATGCTAAGTACATCTGGAAAAATAAGATTCAGGGCAAAACCATGCATGTTTCTGCCCCGTCTCCCCATCCCCAACCCCCATCCCTCTGAATGAAACCAAAAGGAGATAGTGAAATAATGATGCACTGTGATATAACTCTACTAAAGATGTTGAGTGTCACAAGTAGGTGAGACAGGTTGCTGTTTTCATATGTTGTGCTGAGGGAGGATAGAAAATTGTCTATTAGTCTTTGCTGGTAATTTTTTCTACAGTTTCAGATGTTGCTAAGTAAGTGACCTAATTTATGGTAACACAGCACTTATGGCAACCTTGTTGAAACTGTTCTACCCATTGTATATTCAACAGTTATACTCACTATCTACCCTGAAAAACTAATACTTGAGTAAATTAGTGAAAACAGATGAAATTTTCTGTGGAAAGGTGTTTTCTCTTGGCTTTGCAGTTAGAACTGGAATAATTTGGTATTTCTCAAATCGGCTTTTAAGATTCAAACATAGCTCTTATAATCATAATCCTTTGTCAGTTACATCAGCTTCAAAAATTCTATTTGACCTTAAAGACAGAATTAGGGCTTCATTAATAATTTGTATATGCTTTTTTCTTCACATTTACAAAACTAGGAATGTAAGAAAATCTTGAAATAGAGTTTTCATAAGAAAATTTTGCAGCAAATTAAAGCAAATCATAAAAGAAATAGTTGTTTTGACTCTCAGAAACTTCTCATTTATAAAATACCTTTGAAGTCAACTAACGGTGAACAGAAATAAAAATCAGTTTCAGTTATTCAAATGTAAAACATAAGAAAACAAGCTTCATGGAGAAATTCTCTGTAGCACTTCAGACTGGGGATATGGGAGAGCCTTCCTCTTTGTCATGGTTTAACCCCTACCAGGAACAAAGCCCTGCACAGCTACCCTTTTATTCTCTTGCAGTGGTGGGATAGGGAGAGAATCAAAAGGGTAAAAGGGACAAAACTCATGGGTTGAGATAAAGACAGTTTAAGAGGTAAAACCAAAACTCCACATGAAAGCAAAGCAAAACAAGGAATTCATTTACCACTTCACATAGGCAGGCAGATTTTCATCTGTGTTCAGGCAAGCAGAGCTCCATCACGCTTAATGGTGATTGGGAAAACAAGCACCAGCACTGCAAATGTCCCTCTCCTTCTTCTCTCAGCTTAATATGTTGAGCATGATGCCATATGGAAGGGAATATACTTTTCATCAGTTGTCTGAGCTGGGTCCATTCTCAGCTCCTTGTGCACTCACAGCCCACTTGCTGGTAGATTGGTGTGAGAAGCAGAAAAGCCCTTGGCTTGGTGAAAACGTTGCTCAGAAATAACTAAAACATCCTGAATTATCAACAGTTTTCAGTAGTGCAAACACAAAACAGCTCCATACTGACCATTATGAAGAAAATTTATTCTGTTACAGCCCAAACTAGCACACCCTTACAGACCAGTATATTTTAACACAGCTTCTGCATAATTGCCATTTTATTCCTGAAGATGCTGTTCCTGCCGTACTTCTCCATGGTTGTTTAGAGCTGACAAACTTTACTGCTCAGTCTGCCCGTAGATGACCTAATGTCTGTCAATGCATATACTTGGAGGTCTATGCACATCTCTGAGCCTGAACTAATTCCTTCTTTTAGCAAGTTGCACTATTGCCTCATAACTCTGCAACAGAATGACAAGCTAATATTTAGTTTTAATAATGAAATATATTCCATTTCTGAAAAGAAATAATTTTCTGTTGCTAACATGATGCAAGTGTGGTGAGATGAAAATGTGTAAGAGGAATAACTTGGTGTAGAAAATCCTCGGCTTGTGTCAAGGTCATACTTCTAGGAAAAAATTAAGGTTAACTCTTGATATGGGATTTGGGATAGGCTTGTGACATCAAATCTATGCATCTCTACTGATAGTTACTACTACAGGCCAGCTGTTCTTGGGACCCTTAATAATTTTCTTATAGTACTGAAAAAAACTCTGTGATATCTGAGTTATGGTGCAGTGCAGGTTGCTGCAGAGGCCAGATATTAGTATGAATCATAAGATGGCCAGTCTGTGCCATACTGTGTCAAATCTAAAGGTGCATCTGGCTTTGTACCATCTACTCATGTAGACCATGACTAGATGACTAGAAATATCTAAGAGAAACATATAGTGATGCTTACCCAGAACACATTTTCATTCTCCAGCAATTTAGAGCTCAGACTGCCTGTGGCTAAGGATGCAGAATGGTACTGGTATGATACATAGAAAGACCTTAAACAAGCTGGGTGGCTGAAAATTCCTGATGGATGATGGAAATGACCAATTGAACAAAAGTTTGATTGCAAAGTAAATAATTTCTTATGCAATGATATTGAATATAATTAAAACCCTGAATTTCACTTTGTTCCTGCTACCAGGTATGATAAAGATAAATAGGCTGACAACAGAGTCTACAGAGATCTTCCTTAAGCATAATGAAAAAACTAAAGCAATCAGTTTCTGAAAAAGGAAAAGCACAATGATTTTATATTTAACTAATGAGTAATTTCAGTAAACATGGCACTACAAAATTAATTGCTTATGTTTCTTTCCATTGGTTACCTCTTTAACATATTAAGTTGATTTCCTTTTTTTTCCATGTTGATGATAACACTACATTCAGACTGCACTACATACAGTCCTCCTGTCAACACAGTGCACAGTTAGCAGAAATCTGGAACATGGAAATACCAGCTGCTGGCTTGACAATTAAAAATAACTATTCTCTGGTAAGTCCCAACTGTTGCAGACTGCTTTGTAGACTACAATCAACACCCTTACTGTGGAATACTCCATTTAAATATTAATTAAGGTCTTTTTTTATAAAAATTCTCATCTGAGCTGATATTGGCAAGTGTTGCAATGGATGCTTATAAAATTTCCGGGAAAATAAATTTTTAAAACCTTGGCACTTGAAATGGTCTTTTGTCCATGAAAAACAAGTGACAAGCAAGGAAATATTTGTGAATAGAGAAAGCACAAAATGTTCTCTATTTATTATTCTACCTTTTAATTGCTAGAATAACTAAATGAAGAGAAACATTTTCATGTTTTTTTTGCAAGGAGAAGGCGAGTTTGGTTTGGTTGGTTTGCATAAAAGAGAAAATCTCAACATTGATGCACTGAAAGCTTTCGTGATGCTGGCTTGGTGGTGTTCAAGTGGGGGTGTACAGACATTCACTGATTTTGAATATTGAGCTTGATTTCCTGAGGGGGAGCTGGCTCCTTTACTGTCCCATGTCCTCCCAGGGTCTGGAGGGGATTGTGAAATCCCCACGTGGTCAGCAGTAAAGAGATGTAGCAACCCGAGATTGAGTGGTCACAGAAAAG
The DNA here is from genome assembly GCA_035047865.1 of Dendrocincla tyrannina. Lineage (NCBI taxonomy): Eukaryota > Metazoa > Chordata > Aves > Passeriformes > Dendrocolaptidae > Dendrocincla > Dendrocincla tyrannina. The sequence goes on from JAWWMP010000081.1 coordinate 25,254,668, forward strand.
CCTTTAATTACTGGTGTCCAGGGTATTTAAGCCCTTCGGGCGGGGTCTGGGAGGTAGGATGTGATTGGGTAAGGGTTCAGGGGGAGTGGTGTGGTTTGGGGGGCACAGGGGTCAATAAGGGAGCAGGAGGACCAAAACCCAGTGGGAACCCAGGGATAGGGATTGACAGGTGATACATCCAATAAGGTCGGTAGAGGGGCGGGGCTGGAGACCCAGGGAAAAGGAACACTCTTTTCACATGTGTGCAGGGGGTTTCTAGGGGTTACAATCTAAACAGGGGAAAACCCGTACATAAAAGATGCAGGTAATGTTGAATTAGAAAGTCTCTGGTCCTTTGGAAGTTGTCACAGTGGTGGTCTTGTCTCCAGAGGCCTCCTCCTCCATGATGCTGTGGCAGAAGTCTTTCCCACCAATTTCCTACCTGTCTTAATTCCATCAATATTTGCCATAGGCAAGACTTGTGAATTTGCTGTCTTCAATGAAACATGCAAAGAACTTATCACTTGCCACGCACCTGTGATCTTCATTTTCCCTCAAGCCTTGCAATTTAACCTGGAAAATCAGAGTCCAGAGCTGTGCAAAGTTGAAAGGCTTATCTTCCCATTGTAGACTTGATGTGGGCCATACATTTTGCCCTGCTAGAGAGACCAATAGTCTCTAGCTTATGGAATGCTCTTGATTACTCTGATTATTGTTATTGCAGGCCACCTAAATTTTTCTATGAGGCAGCACTGACTGCTGAAACATCATCAAACCTTTACGTGCAATCTGTTCACATCTTTTGCCAGAACCATTCAGAGATGGAAAATTTCTAATATTCCAGGGACTGCAGAAGAACCATCTTCTTCATCTTCTTGCGAAGAAGAGCTGTTCTTCTGATGGAAGAACCCTTATTTGAAGCTTTCTGAATTTGTGAGACCCTTTTGGTCTCCCCTGCACCTGTGTGATCTGTGCGTTTGGCAGCAGTTCAGTTCCTGAAGGCTGGGGAATGACAGTCAATTCTAATCATTGGCTGATGCTGTAAATATGCTCTTGGTCCTGGAGGATATGAGCTTCTGCCAGAAATTACAAGCATTTAGTAGTGTCCTGACTAGTGTAGACACTTGCAGCTAATCAACAGTAGCTTTCCACTTCCCTGCCCTGGAGAGAACTGAACTGCTGTTAAATAACAGACCTTCTAAGATAGTTGTGCTTTGTTCTGATCGTGCTAGCCCATGGCCAATACTAAGAAAAGGGTGAGTTCTTCCTTGTCTCAAGCCTTGCCTGCTTGTTGTGCTGGCACTTGTGAGCATGTGATTGTATGATGGCTAACACTAAAACTAGCCTTCAAAAACCAGATGTCAGTAGACTGATGTGACATGTTGCATGGCTACATTTAGTGTCAGAGCAGATGAAAAGGAGGAAATTGCAATCTGAGGCCATGGGAAAGAGAATCATTCTTTTTTTCAGCAAGAGAATCTTGGATTGGCTTAAATCATCAAGAAAAGAGGCCTTCAGACCTTGTGATTCTCTCTGAACCATTTTTAAGCTCTCAAGGGACACACAACTCACAGTTCTAAAGCACAGTTGGGGAAGAGAAAGGAACAGATGTGACATGATGAAAACAAACAACGCAAGGGTGGTTCAGTAGGCATGGGTGGTTTAATGTCTCTTGCAGAACCACTTGTAGAATTAGTGTGAACTTGAGACTACTTTAATTTCTTCAAATTACCTTTCAAATTAAGATGGTGGATCAGATATACATGTTCCTCACTCTTTCCAGCCACTTTCCAGTGGTGCCATGGTTCTTGAGCTTGAATACAGAATCACAGAATCACAATGTCCAGTTGAAAGGGACCCACAAGGATCACCGAGTCCAGCCCTTACCCCTACACAGGACCATCCCCAAGAGTCACACCATGTGCCTGACAGTAACATCCAAACCCTTCTTGAACTCTGTCAGG
>JAWWMP010000081.1:25263498-25325816 GCA_035047865.1 Dendrocincla tyrannina
ACTAGTCACCATGGAGAAGAGATCAGTGCCTGCCCTTCTTCTTCCCCTCATGAAGAAGCTGTAGACTGCAATGAGGTTTCCCCTCAGTCTCCTCTTCTCCAGCCTGAATGGACCAAGTGACTTCAACCGCCCTTCAGATGGCTTCCCTGTTGAACCCGACTAGTGACAGGTCACCAGTCTGGTGTCACCCCATTCACTATTACCTTCTCTTCCTGACACATGAGCCAGTTGCTCTCCCACCACATGATGTATTTAATCAGCTGTGGGCTGGACATTCTGTCCAGAAGGATCCTGTGAGACACAGGATTGAAAGCTTTACTGAAATACAAAAAGATCACATCAAATGGCCTCCCTTGATCACCTAGGTGAGTTACGTTGTCATAAAAGGGCATCAGGTTTGATAAGCAGGACTTTCCTCTCATGAAACCTTGCTGGCTGTGACCAATGACTGTGTTGCCTTTCAGGTGTTTTTCAGTACTTCTCAGAATAATCTTCTGCATAACTTTACCAGCTACTGAAGTGAGACTGAGAGGCCTGTAGTTTCCAGGGTCCTCATTCTTGAAAACTGGGACAACGTTTGCCAGTTTCCAGTCAGCTGGGACCTCTCCAGATTCCCAGGACGGCTCAAAAATCATTAATAGAGGTTTTGTAATGACATCAGCTAGCTCTTCAAGGATTCTAGGATTAATCCCATCAGGCCCCACAGATTTGTGGGAATCCAGCTGGAGCAGCAGATCCTCAACAATTTCAGAGTCGACTGGGAGTTGATCCTTCTCACAGTCATGTTCCTCCAGCTCAGGGCACAGAGACTTCCTTGGTTCGTCATCCATATTGAAGACAGAGGCAAAGAAAGTGTGAAATATCTCTGTCTTATTTCTAGGCCAAAGGTATAGGCTATCATAGCCAAAGGTATAGGATCAGAACTCAGGAGTTTCAGATTTGTTTCTGTTGTGTTCCTTGTACACTGAGAACATTAATTTTGCTCTAGGTTGTAATTTTAAGTACCTGCATCAATCCAGGGTGAGATTTTGTGCTTTGGAAGCATGGACTTCTCATGTCCCTGTCCAGCACCCTGTCTGCTTCAGGGATGGAGAGGGAAATATTTTGCTGATGGGAAAATTAAAATATCTGTTTCTGAACAGAGTAACAAAGACCCAACCAGTTCAAGTCTGAAGGGGTATTAGTGAGTGGGCTTTACCTGCTTTCTTGAAGCAGCTTACTCAAGGTTATGATGAAGGTTCTTTCTTCACTTAAAACACTGCGGAACTCTACATTCCAAGTTTCAGTCTTAATAGATCTGGATGCAGTTCTGCCACCTTTACTCAGTCTGGGTGGTTCCAGTGATGATGCTCTGTGGTTCTGCACTCAGTGACAGTAGCAAATTTTAAGCCTGTACTGAACAGAGTTGAGTTATATGTGCCTCCATCCTCCAGCTCTCCAATAGGACAAATGACAATCTCTTAAGTTTAAAATATTCTGAAGACAAACAAATGATGGAAAACTGCTTGACTACTAAGATGTTGCGGTCTGTGTTAAGTAAAGAGCTAGCCAGCCAACCAACCAGACAGAGAGTACTGCCACCACAAACACACCAGCCAACCATTCAAAGAAACACTCCTCCCAACTTATCTGAATAGATCTGCACCTCCAAAGTGTTGCGGGCAAAGTTTATGTACAAATTTCATCTGAAATTTTTCCTTTTCCTGGACTTAATGAGTACCTTTGAGCATTGCAGTCAAGAAAACATTCCATCTGGTGACAGCTTGTGTACAAATGAGAGAAAAGAACATTTTAAGCAAACTTCATACTCTAACGGTAGGGATTATTTTTGTGGTTTTTGTTTGTTTAATACCCTACTAGTCTTGCCTCACTTTAGAAACAGAGTTTTATATTGTACAGGTCCATAACAAATTCAAAATGGTCATTAGGTCACTGCTATCAGTTATTGTCATTGTTAAAGTCAATGTTTTTTGTACTACTTGGAAAGATCCATAAGACTTCTGAATCTATATAAACCTTGATATTATTATTGTCACAGAAAACCTGCTGACCTTTGGTGCTATTTTTTAATAGACTAACATAATTGCAGATTTACTTACTGTAGTAGCAGACACAAAGTTAAAAGCATAAGTAATTGCCATGCTGATACCAATGGCTGTAAGTGAAAATCTGTCTGTCCTTTTAATTTGTATTTTTGAATAGCATAAAATTCAGGTTATCTTCAGAGGAGGTATGTGCAAACTACTCTAAACTCATCCAGAGGAATCAGCTTAGATTCTCAGAGGTAATTAAAAGCTCCAAGTCCTGGTTTGATCCTTACAGACTCAATGAAATCAACAGGAGTTCAGGAGATTGGAGCACTGTTGTGGAACTGGTTAATTTGATGCAATTTGATTCTGAGCTTACTTCAAAAACTTATCAGCTGAAAACAAACTAATACTGAGGCAGTGCATAAGAACATCATCTCCCTAAGGCAAGATTAAAGTGTAGAAGTCTGGGCTGTCAGGCATCTTATGAAACCAAAGAAACTGTTGCGTGAGCAGTACTATGGCCCTGCTATTTAGTGATGGTGTTGCTTGAATTTGCTTATAAAGAAAAATCCTGTACCACCCTTCCAGTGCCCATAGTTCTAGACAGTGAAAGATCTCCACTGCTCTGACTCTCCATTCTCCATGGCCATTGTCTTCCTTTTCCTATTTTATTTTTTCTCCCTTTAATCTTCTTCATGTCTCTATTAGTGGTGACAAAAAGTTGTGACTAAACCAGATGCTTCGTTTAGTGTCTGGATGAGATTTAAGCACATTTATGGGGTTTCATTTCCCTATGAATTTGGGAAGTGAATGAGGTCCCCAGGTCTGTGTGTATGCAACTTGCGTCTGGAGGTATTGTGAGTTTTGATAGAGCTACTGATTCTGTTGGTTTTAGTTTTAGAAGGAGTACCCAGAGACTCTGAATGAGATTGAAGCCATGTTCTATTAGGAGCTGTGTACATAGATAGTAAGTGACAATACCTGCCACACAGAGCTTGAAGCTTAAACAGCATAAGGCCATACAATGGAATGATGAAAGTTACACACCACAGAGTAGTCAAATTAGAAATAGCTTCCTAATCTTTGAAATTCAGTCTGCTGCTAGACATTGCCTTGCACACCAGAAATATTCTTATATGGGATGAATGGATATAGCTTTATGGACCATCAGTTGCTTGATAGTCCAGGGACTGAAACAATCAGTGAAACCACACATCTTACCACCTGACCGGCGGTTATTGCCCATGGCTCACACTCACCACAGTATATCTCAAGTAATGTGGGTTTTAAAGTCTTCTACCATTAGATTAGTAACCAGTTACACTCCCTGAGACTAATGATACCTGTGGAATAGGGTATGTGAAGAACTACTTTGATTATCTTGTCAATATCTTTCTCTTTTTTAGCATCTGTAGATTGATCTGGTTTACCATCTGGGACCATAATAAACCTGTCTATAAAAGATAGATAAAGTTCTAAAATTCTGACCAGAAATGCCATTGGCTTTTGTTACATTAAGGCTTTTTCCCCAAATAATTTTTTATTTATAAGAATGAGCCAAAATTTCCATTCCAGTTATAGCAGGTAGACAAGCAGCTTATCATCAGAATCATATCTATTTCAAATTGTTGCATGTAGATAGACTGGGATTTCAAACCCCTTAAAATTCACTAATAATGAAAGGACTTATTTAGAGCATTTAATTTTCAGTCACATCACATGACATTAAATTTGTTGAGCAGAAAGTTATGATTGGTATCTGTGCTTTTGTATTGATGCACTACATGTTTCACATACATAAGCAAAGTATAAAATATAAATTTTCTTTCCTTGTTCTACTAGAAAGGAAATTTCTACTTTTGAGCCATCTGTCTGTAGTGAGTATTGCTAAAATTCATGGGAATCTTTCCAGTAATAACAAGAGCAAGCCCTTCCTAGCTAGCTGATGGAAACACTGTCTAGGTAGGCAAACATCCCAAGCAGGATGCCAAACTTTTGAAATTTCTGGCTCTTTCTGGAGAATGAACTGTGAGATCTCATTTATGGAAAGAAGTCCTTAAATATCTGAACTTAGGCTCTCAGACTGATCCCTTTGAAAGAAGTGTCTGCTCCTGAAAATATGCCTACTGTAGGGCCCCAGACTTGCTTGCTGAGTTCCTTAATTGGACTTTGGTTTTTTTTATACCCCGAGGGAGCACAAACAATGTTCTCAGGAGGTCAAACAGCAAAGTATTGCTGTCAAACTTTAGAAAGTAATGGAACTTGGCAAAATTTAAAGGCAACATTCAATCAAAGCATTTCACAAAACATTGACTTAGCAAATTGTAACCCATGCAAATTTAAGTTACCTAGATTTCCATAAGTGGAAACAGGAAGAAGAGAGAGAAAGTAAAAATATAGCTACCGCCTTGGTTCCTGCAGAGTTTTAACAGCTTTGGATCCAATACAGTAGGAATGCGACCCCATATGCCTTTGTGCATGGATGGGCAGGTGATGGTGTTGTGGGAGCAGTGCTTCCAGTGTGCCAGTGACTGACACCCACTTCAGGGCTGTCCCAGGGGCTCTAGGGGGTGTGGTGGGGAGCAGTGCTCCATCCCAGCTTGGCAGGATTTTCCCTGCCCCCTCTCTTTCGCACACCTTGATTGTTTCAAGCCAGTAATAATTTTTTCCAGTCTCTCACACCTACCAAAGTTGTAGTTAAGCTGTATGCTCTACTACTAAAAGATCCTTTGGGTAGAAATGGATTACATAGAACTACTGGAGTGTAATCACAAATCTAGGAAATAGAAAAATGCTACTGTTAATATGTAACTGTCGGATTAGATGGCTATATAGTCATATCCCACATAGTTCAGCTCTTCTATTAATTACTTATGATCAGAATGTAGATTTTTTATGTACACAGTGTCTTTAGAAATAGAAAATATCTCTTTGCATCTTTATATTGTACAGAATCTGAACCTGCTCAATACTTGTTTAGTTCACACTATTTAGAGAGTTTAGAGTCGTCCCACAAGGAAGCAAATAATTTGCATAAAATGACAGTAAAGAAATAAGAGCAAATTATTTATATGAATAAATAGATTTTAAATCCATTGTTCAAAAAACTCTTTTATCATAAGCAAACTGATGGATTATTTCTTTAAGGGAAAATGGCAGTATTAGTTATAATACCTGAGAAAACTCAATAAATATTTGCTAAATTAAGATTATTTATTATTTATATTCTAGGAATGTCTAGAAGAGTCCCTTGAGATCAGAGCTCCATTGTTCTAGGAATGTATAAGAATAAGCTGATATCCTAAACAGCATACAGTACAAAATACATGGCAGAGAAGAAGAGAAAATGGGAAGGGAAACAGAATTGCAAAGAATCAAAAGTAATTGCCTGAGGGCACAAAGTTAGCAACAGAGTTAGGTCTGTGATCAGGTAGGTTTCTTCAAAGCCATCCTGGAGCTTTACATGGAGCTAGTACCTCCCCTTCTTATCCTGTCCCTTTTGACTTCCAATACATCTCTCAGTACAACAACCAACCTCTGACACCCACCAAGGCCTTACACAGCTCCTCACCTTGTGGATAGCTTGAGCCAAGTCTTTTATAAAACATTTCCATTTTTGGAGTAAGATGTGATGACAATCTTTGAGATGGTTCCTCTGTCCACACTCACAGCTCGCCCATTATACTCCCACAGGACAGTCAGTTTACTTTAGATTTCTTGACATTTCTCACTTACTTTGATCACTCTTTATACCTTCCCTCTTCTACCAAATTTGCCATCATATATTGCTGGTACCCTGTTTTTCTGCAGACTGTTGTCATTGTCCATCTGCCCAAATGTTCTTGATCCTGTAGAAATGCATGGAAGATTGTGAGTCAGGTAAGTTTGGTATTTGCTGAAGTTTTCCAGACAATAGGCTGTAGATATTTCTTTAAAAGAATAAACTATATTGCTTAGGATTGTGGTTTTTTTTGTTTGGTTGGTTGATTGTTTTGTTTTGTTTTTGGTTTTGTTGTTGTTGTTGCTGATCTTCTTTACTTTCTGGTCAAAAAAGGGCATGGAGTAGTCAGCCAGTTATATTCAAGAGGGAGATAAATACGTGTGGACACCCATGTACTGGAGAGTGCACTCAGCAATCTGTTTCTTAAGTATGTTCCAAACTTAAATTTTACAAATGACTGCTACATGCATCTGAACTAATGAAGTGGTTTGGGACAAAAACAAGTGGATGCAGAAAGCCTGCATGGGGAACTCAAGTGAGTCTACTCAGGGGAGAGCACTGCACTGCATGGAGTCACTTCTTGAGCCAATGTCTCATAGGAAGCAGTGAAACAGGGTGAGGGAAAAAGAGTTCTGAGAGCAGTGGCACTGCCATAACATGAATCTTTTGCATGTCCTCCATCATTTCCTCTCAGTTTATACATCAATGTGAAATTTCAGTCTACCTTTACTTCAGTTATTGCTATGATAATTGGTATCCCCTTCTAAGCAGGCTGCAATTTTAAATCCTTAGACCCTTCAGTTCAGGTAACACTTTTGCTCAGCAATGGCATTCTGAGACCCAAAGTAGGCTCTGCTACTGGTGACTTCTTTCTGGGACCAGATGTTAACCAAGATCTTCTCTAATCTAGATAGCAATTCAAACACCCTCTTGCCCGGTTTCATAAAAGAGCATTCTTCGCTTTCATCTTAACTTTAATAATAGACGTATGGGGTTTGCTTACTTAAAGCTACGCACCAATTGAGTTATGCAGCAGATACCTTCATGGTATCATTTCCTTACTGCTTCTTCATGATGAATTAAAAAGCTAGATGGTATTAAAATTAACCCCAAGGTTTGAATCTTTTGTTTATGTTACAGTGGTGCACTGTCTCTGTGCAAAATGAAGTATTTCTAGAGGACGCAATGAATCCCTAGAGCTAGCCTCTTGGGGAGTCTGGCTAGTATAAATTTCTAGGGTTTACTTCAGTTTCATCATACCACTGTGGTTCACCTTTAGCTGTAATACATTCCATGCTGCAGTTTGATCTTGATATTATTTAGAGAAAAGCTTATGTGAGTTCATAACATAGATACATTAGCAGATATATAGTCAGACCTTTGCTAACAAGTCAGCCTACTTTTATTTATTTTTTTCCCCCTTTAGCAGTTTCTACCAGGTAAACTGTGTAGTTACAAGTTGAAAATTGAGGTGTGTGCTTCTGTCTGATGCCACAAACTGATAGAAATCTATTTACAATTTATTTACAATTGAGGCAGAATGCAGGAGATTATAAAATGACATAAGTTGGCACTGAATGGATTTCAAAGATAAATTTCTCTTTTATAGAGATCAAATTCCCAGTAAGAATAATAGTTTCTATTTTTTTGGGGGGAAAAAAGGAGTAACTTTTAAACTGTTGATTTGTTATGTATTAGATCTGAAGACCATTAAGTGTCTCCTGTTCCTGGCCCAAAATTACTTGTAACAGATCCTGAAAGGACCAGGCTTGTGACTGAATCGCTAGACCAATGTACAGCTGCTGTCATTCTCCATAAGAATGGAAATAGTCTGTCATAATTAACTGTAAGATTAAGACTCAAATTAGGATAAATAGCATTTGAACAGAGAAGCATCACAGAGAGCAGGATAGGAAGACTTGCATTATTTGTGATGATTTTCAAAATGTCTGTGTTTCAGCTGAAGCTCACAGTCCAGGTACATTTAGTTAGATGAAGTGTATCAGCAGGATGCTGTGGGACAAATGGAGCTTGTTGTATAGGTGGCTGCACTGAGATGGATTCCTTTTTCTCAAATTTGGTTTTATACTGTAATTTTTATTGCCTTAGATTACATAGTATCTTGGATTACTTAGTGTGGCACTAGGTGTCTATGTTTTAACACATAATGTATATTTGACACCTTTACGGTGTTTCAGATACATTTGACAACCTTCAGTAAGCTCTGTATTTCTGTGTAAGCTCTGTATTGTCATGTAGTTCCTAAGTGAACGTGCCTTTGTATAGGAAAACTGCATTTCCAAACTCTGTGAAAGGAAAGTATCTTAGAAAAAGGACAGCAACCAGATATACAAGATATCCCATATTCTATCTTTTGCTTAGTGATCATTTCCTTCCATGAGTTCTTGAACAAATGACTTGGAAAAGGCAGAGGCTTTTATGTTCTTAAAGATATGGTTAAATACAGTGGGATTATCAGATATGTAGGTGCTCAATTTCTTTTTTCTTCTGAGTACACATCTTGTTCACACCTTAGTGCACAGATACATTTTAAAAATTCTGGGAAACTGGAATCTACTCCTTTAGATGTCTCAATAACTTGACAAACTTGGCCCTTCATTCCTAGCTATAAATGCAAAAAGGGGTTGGCTTCTTTACAGGGTACATTCACATTAGAAGAGTATAGTTGCAATCAGTACTAGATAACTATATGTATAGCTTCATCACACAGTTGCATTTGACATGCAAAATATTTAACTTCTAGGTTTAGAAGTAGAAAAGAGCTGTGCCTTGATACACTACTGCATAGTGAATTGCCTTTGGAGTCTTTCCAAAGCAGGTGAGCCTTTCTCAGTTTCTCAGTCTCCCTAAAATATTTGTGTGCCTGTTATGTGTAGTTGCCAAAACAATGATATTATTTCTTCTTGGGTTTATTTTTTTGACATCAGGTGCAATATTGCTTCCCAAAGGATACTCTTTCTTCATTATACTTATTTCATTTGGTTTGCATATGCATAGGTATGTGTACACTGTTATGCAATGCAAGTGTATTAATGACATATCTTCTGCTTCTGTCTCTGGGGAAGTCATAGCTTTAGGTGATCTGATCTTATGATGTGGAGATATAAGTAAAAATAGGTAAAAATAAAGAATACAGAAGATAACTAAGAGTCAGTCAGAATCTTAATGTGCAGCATATAGGGGGATCTCAAAAATCAAACTGTGACAAACAATTGGTTACTCCTTACAATTCAACTAAAATTGCTCTTAGGCACAACTACAACTACTACTAAAGCACAAATATTTGACAATATAGTGAAATTACAAAGATATATCATCAAAACAAAAGGAGCTGATGTCCTAAAGGTAAATGTAAATATTATGCATGTATTGTAGTATCAATGTGGGTTTTTTAAAATTAAAGTGGTCAGTGTTGCCAGAAGCTCTGAAAACTAGGTAGTCTTTTCTAAAACTCTATTTAGATTAATAGTCCAGTGATTGTGTTATTTACATAGGTGATCTAACAGCACATCTCCCCAGTTTATATTGTGGTTTTTTATAGATTTGGATTACAGCTTTGAATTTCCAAGATTTGGGTGGAATGAAACTTTTACTTTCTAAACCAAAACAAAACAAATATTTGGATGAACACAGGGATTTTGTTTAAAGCATAGAATTCCTTCTGTCTTATCATCATCACCATACTCTGGCTGTTTGAACAAATACCCTGTAAATCACACTCTTACTCAGAAATAGCTAATTTAAACAGAGTATCCAGTTCCTACTGAGCTGATTCTTGCACAAAATATATTCAATTATTGTTCATAAATGACATTGTTCTTTTACAGGTACAGTCCATTTTTGTCTATGCAATATGGTTTTAGATGTGAATTTAAAACAACACTTCTGAAATTATATAATTTTAAAGGAAGCGATTTAATGGCAAAAATTCTGATTTGAATGCTGAACAATTAGAAAAATCTTACTGGTAACACAATTGGGTTCTGATTTTTTCCTTCCTCTTGGCCCAACAAAGACTAGATTTGTTGAACTTTATGGCATTCTGTAAGCTGATCTAGACCTTTAACATTTGTCTTAAGAAAAGACTAGAAGCAGATGGATTATACTCTGTTGTTTCAAAATATGTTTCAATTATTTTCTCAGCTGTAATATTCAGTTGCAATTTTCATAACCCAGTAGCCAGACATTAAATTAGGCAGAAACAGCCAATAAATAAAAGAACTGCCATGGAGATCTTTCAGTTTTGACACTATGTCCAGGAAACATTTGTAAAGGTCATTACAAAGCTAAAGATAAATGATGCTGTCTTCAGCTAATTTTTCTTTATTAAAAAGTTATTGATGATCTGTGAAAGGAGAGCAGGAGCAAACTTTGTCTTTTGAAGAAAATCTCATAATGATGAAATGCTACATGATAGCATGTGATTCTATTACGAAGTTAATGACCTATTTACCCTTCTTTTGGCTCAGAGATGCCAACTTTCATATTTCTTCCTATTAGAAATTGTTTATTAAAAAAGAACAAGAAAAAGAAATTGTCTGTAATAAGATATGCTAATCTCCAATAAGAGTATAAGGTGCTTCTTCTGCTGATTTTAAAATAACAATGTTACTCATCAAATCAAAACTAGTAATGAACTACATCTAACTGGATCTAGCAACTGCCTAGAGCGATAATTACTGGATAAAAGAGAAAGGACATGAAATGGTCATTGAAAGCAAAAGGGAAAGCAGAAATGATTAAGGTAGTTAACTTTTGTTAAATTAAAACAGAATAAAGACAAAGCACAGTTGTATCTTGCATCTGAATATTAAAATCAGGCATCAGCAAAATTTTAATGTAATGAAGTACAGTATCAAGTCTGACAACAATTCATAAACATACCTTGAACAAGGTATGACCAAGGACAGGCCATAAATACAATAAATACCAACAATAACAAAGGAAGCTCTTGCTCAATAAATGAACACAACTCACTACTGAGTTTATACTCATCCTGACTATTGAAATTATACTCTTGAAGCTATCAATTTCACTGAAGGCCAGCTGTTATAAAATTGGAATATCATTTAGAGGAATCAAGCTCAGATTCTCATTTCTTCTCTTTCATCACCTTGACATTACTGATTCTTAGCAGCATTTGTTATATTTTTCTGTCTCAAATAGTAGTATAAGAACAGTTTTCAAGAAACTTGTAACTTTATATTTTCCCAGAACTCTGGCCATGTGATTTGCTGCTGAATTTTTTTGAAACCTATTTTTTTTCCCATCCTATATTTCTCATAGTCTTCTTACAGGTTCAAACCAGATATTTTCCACACATAGTTTTGCCTCTCATAATCCCATATTTCTGGCAAATTGTATAGAAGTTTCTTATGCTATAGTCTAAATTTTAGTCATGTAAAGACAACTCTGCCACCATAACAATTTTATTTGCAACTCGTTCACTACAACACAAAGACCATGTTGGAAAATATTATCACAAGGTTCTTAAAATCTATTTAAAATATGTATGCTGATCATACTCCAATTTTTCTTTGCCACTGAAGCATTGAAAATGTCTGATACATAGAGATGAGATTTATGAAATGTTACATATGCCTGGAAACACTTGCATTCTCCTATTGTTTGTTGCCTCTAAGGGCAAAATCTCTATAAAAGTGTTAAAGCTAGGATTCTATGAATCATAAGTAGAAAAGGCAGACTGTTGCTTTATATTGTCTTCCTTTTCAAAATTAGAAATATGTCTGCTTTCTTCAGTTTCCTTAGCATTTTCACAGATCTCCATATAAAAAAAAATAATTATTAGATGAGGTCTGTAAGATTACCACTCCTTCTCTTAACATTTCAGCAGCAACAGTGTCGACACCTGGTGCTTGTTATTCCTAAGAGTTCTGATTGCCTCTTGAATCTCGTCAAAATTTGGCTCAGCTGCCTGGAAAGTGGCTATTTGTTGTTAGATTTTTAATTTTCATTTTGGAGCTTGTCTAAGCACTGCTACTGTATTTCTGTACTTGCATTCCTTGTAATAAAATTTTTTCCCTTTTTATCTTTCATCAGACTTTCTTATTATTGATATTCTTTTCTTCGTGCATTGATACCCCTGTAAAATTTCCGGACAGTCTCAGACTCCCTAAACTCAGTCATCAGAAACAAATTCTCTACAAACTGTAATCCTCTGGAAAGGTCCGCTCTTGCCTGAGGAACAAATGTAAAATTTGCCGGTGCTCACCATCCCACCATAGTAAGTATTTCCTCCAAAGCAACCACTGAAAGCCCTGACTCTTGTACTTGAATTTGCCAGATTACAAAGTATTTTACCTAGCACACCAAAGGCCCTGAAGGAGACTGGGGAGGGGAGCTGGCACGACTGAACAACAAACCTCTACTTGAACGAACTCCTACAGGAAAACAATAATGGCTATAAAAATCAATTTTCCAACAGGAGAATGTTTCTCATAAAATATTCCTTCCCTCTCTGTCTGACCTTTCAGACCTTATGCTCAAAGGAAAGGTAAGAAAGAGCTTCAAAAGAAAAGTTTGGGAAGCAAAATTTCTTATGCCATTGGATACTAAAAAGCTAGGCCTTATAGCTACAGATTTCATGGAACAGTAATGGTCACTCTTTTTACATCAACTTCCCTGTATTTTTTCACTAATAATCAGCTAATGATTACCTTTGCCTCTCAGGCTATCATCTAAAGTCTTACTAAAATTCTCCTACTTCTCAGTATCATTAACTCTTCTTTAGATTTTTCAACTTTTTTTTTTTAAATATATATCTGATTGTTTTCAGCCTTTCTTTAACTTTTCATTTCATTATTTTGTTACTCCTATTTTTGATCTGAAGGAGAGCTTGCATAGCCACAGCTTTGACTTTTTGTTTTTGTCTCACCTCAATCTTTTCCTCATAGGAGAGCTAAGTTGGAAAGTAATCAGGTTGATCAGGGCTGTTTAGTCCAGTGTTGTAAATAAAAATGCAGCAGTCTCTCAAGCACTTGTTACCATGTTTGACTACACTCATGGTGAGAAAAATTTTTCTTATGTTCAACCGGAATTTTTCTTTGCTTGTCCTTAATACAAATTTTCCTAGGAAAGCCTGTCTCCATTCTCTCTATGGCTCCATTTTAAGCAATAGAAATCTGACAATTAAATCTGTCATTACACTTTTCTGCAGACTGCACCCAGTTTCTTTAACTTAGTAAGTCATGTGCTTTAGCACCTTAAACATCTTCATGTAATTTCACTGAATTACCCCCAGTTCACTGACCCCTGTATCAAGGGCTCCAGGAGTGAACACAGTATTCTTCATGCAGTTAACTGTGTCCTGAAGGTACAAAGGATACTCAGGTTTTAAGATTCATTCTCTCCCTGAAGTTTTGTATTGCCTTTGCAGACTTGCAGCTTCTCCTTCAGCCTTTTCATATTCCTCAGTATGACACTGATTACACTGCTACACTGTCCAGGTTGCTTATGAGGTCAAAGTTACTCATTTACAATCTCTGTGTGTGGGTATATATCTGAAAGCTCTGCTTTAATACTGCCCTTTGTTTTTCTGATGTCTTTCTTTCTGCTATCAACACATCTGCAATTTAATAGAGCAGTCCCCACAGTTGTTTTTTTTTTGAAGCAGTAATTTGCATTTATGTGCATGTCTTATATGTGCTCATATATTTTGTGTTTTCTCTACTATGTCATTTTTTTTCTTGTTTCTCTTACAAGACAGTTACATAAGTTACTGTTGCCTCCTTCTAGGTTTTTAATACCAAGACATAAAGATTTCTGTCTTGACTTAGT
This sequence comes from Dendrocincla tyrannina, assembly GCA_035047865.1. NCBI lineage: Eukaryota > Metazoa > Chordata > Aves > Passeriformes > Dendrocolaptidae > Dendrocincla > Dendrocincla tyrannina. Next base: position 25,277,068 of record JAWWMP010000081.1, read on the forward strand.
AAGTGCATGATCACTCTACCTGATAGTAAACACATCTGTGTTATTCATGTATGTTTGTGAGTAGTTGTAGCAGAAATGCAGTATTCAGTAAAGGCACTTCATAAAATCTGTTCAAGGTAATCTAGTTTCAATATCATGAAACACTTATTTCCTTCCTCCCCCCCCTTCCCCATTTCCTGTACTTAAAATGTAGAAGGTGCAAGACATCTTACAGCTGTTGAAGATATTCAGGGCATTCATCATTTAATAATCTTTATTTTTCTTCAGTGAAAGTAGATATATTGTTGAAGTCAATACTGACCTATCTCCTTTTAATCTTAATTGAATGTTTGTCCACTAATGGCTTCAAAGGTATTTCTGTTGGTAATGTATTTTAACTGTTCCCATTTCATGCCTTGTAGTCTTTCTTCCCTTGTGAATGTAGATCTGTCTGTATTTCTGTGTATCTTATCTCTGAGAAAGCTGTGAAGTGTTCACAATTCTGCTTTGGTTGTGTTATAAAAGTTTTGGGAACTTTTGGCCTATGTAAGATCAGATATTCCAGATTTATAATTCCTAGGTTTTTTCCAAAGCTGATGGCTTTTATTCGTAATTTTATCCTATTTTCTTTTTTTCTGAAGTCTTTGGGATGACTCCTTAAAACTGTGCTCTGCTGTAGAGCTGAGAAGTTGTTATTAAATTTATTTCCCATATAAGTTCTTTTAAGCTGTAAATGAAATAATTCCTAATCTTCTGTAAAATTATTGAGCTCCTGGAGTATTTAGCTATGAAGAGATCTGATCTTCTAAGCATGCTCAAGGCTCTTCTGTGAACTGAATACAGTTTATCAACATTTCTCTTAAAATGTAGACAGCAGATTGGGACAGTATGTTTTCACAGTGCTCAGGCCATTGCCAAATGTATAAGATAACATAACTACATTTTCCTTGAAATATTCTTTTTATTGAAAGTTCCTAAAGATGCTGTGGTGATAGGATCTTTTAGGTGATTCAGTCTCTTCTCTATCCAGTGGTTTCAATTACTATAGTATATGGTGTGAAGTAAGTTTCTGTCAATTTTTTGTTCTTAAAATTCATACTTTTATTTGGGCTTTAAAAAAAAACCCCTTGTGTTGTTTTTGCCCAATTTATTAAACTGTCCCACTGGATTGCTACTGTTTAGTTATCAATATGTTCAGTACCTATTTCTTCCTAAAAAATTTGAGCAATCAAAAACCTTTACTGGTGATGATTTATATTACCTCACAGGTCAGTGCCAGATGTTTGTGAATTATATGGGGCATAAAAACTGAAAATCGCATGTCATGGGTTTGGCATAAATATCTTTGTGACTCTCAGGGATGATCCTGCTCAGGGCTAAGAGTGGGACTTGTTGATCCTTGTGGGTTCCTCCAACTCAGCATATCCTGTGATTCTACGATTCTGTGATCTTTTCTTTGGCAATTTCTCTAAACGATTACACTTATTCTCCTCTTCAACTTTATTTCTATTGCAGCAAAGCTCAGAATAAAGCCCTTGAAGGTAATGAGCATTTATTTTAAGTTAGGGTACATCAGACAGTTTAACATTTTATACTTATTTTACTTCTCCTCAACTAAATGAGCACTGGTAATGCATATATTTTGTGTGCTGGAACAGGTCATGTCCCTTTCTGTCACAGTCCACCTTGTTTTGTGATTGTGCACCCTTGGATGCATAATGGAGATATGGCTACTTGTGCATAAAGAAACATGGCTTAAATGAACTGTAAAGCTCTCTGCTTTATTGGACAGCAGTTTTTGAACTTTTTTACCCTGAGTGAATTATTCAAAAGATCCCTGTAAATGGTGCGTAACTTCAAATTGGGTCCATAGACTGTAAAACAAGTAATTGATTCTTCTCCTTGATTTCATTTTTACAGGATGACATTCTTGCTTTTCTTTTTCTGATTAAGTTTATTGTTTGTATTCATATTATTACACAAATAATCTAACCCAAGTTCTAATATTTGTTGTTATTTGTTGTTAATTTATATTTCTTCAGCTCACTTAAATTGCCCATCATGCTGTCTTGCAAGGTCATTTCTTGCTCAATCAGAGCACGATTTCAGGTGAAGATGTCTCCTTGAATTTGGAGAGGAATTGAAGTTGATACTGTTCTGAGATGTGTTGAAAGTGATATTAAGAAAATGATCAAAACCCACCGAAGAAAATCAGAAAAAGTTAGAGAAACTCCAGAAGACTAGGAACTATGGTTGCTAGTTTTTTTTTTTTTTTTTTTAATTTTTTAAAATTTATTTTCCCCAAGAGCACTTGGATTTCTTAAATTACCTTTGGGTAGATCTCTTGTGGTCAGTTTTCTTGGCGGCTAAGACAAGTTCTCTAGCCATATTTATGTGGAAAAGAAGTACTGAGTTCTCAAAGCTGAGCTTCTGCTGTGTTTATAACATGCATACCTTTTTGTATAGGTGTAACATGGAGAGAATCCTCTGTTTTATAACATGTCCATTAGAGTTGTGTAGCTGCTAGTAAGACACTTACAGGTGTTAACTGCAGGAAACACACCTTCCTGATCGGCTGCATTATTCATTATTATGATTTTTCCAATAGGTTTCTGATGTGAAAATTGTAAAGAGTTGAATTTCTCTTGAGATAAGAAATTACAATTAAATGGAGACTGGTTGATCGGCCTTGACACAATGTTGTTCACATGAAATCAAAGAGAGGACAGTACATTTGTATTTGCTGTCTTTGTAAGGTGAGATTATGGTAACAGCATGGAGCTGCTTCACTCCCCTAGGAGCACAAAGAAACTTCACAGCTGTAATTCTGAAATGCTTCCTGAAGAGGTGAAGATTACAATTGCTCCATGTTGTCTCCAAATTGTTTCTGCACGAGTACAGCCTTTGGCTCTGCCCAGTGTTTTTGCTGCAGTTCCATGCTTATCTCCTGTGGATGTACTATGGGATTAATGAACTACTAAATCTCTATGACTGCTCAAATTCTCATAATTAAATCATTTTCACACAACTCAGATTGATTAAAAGGATAGGATGCAGAGTCTAGTCTTTCATGAACATAACTGATATAATTTGGTAGCTTGCATTATTGGTGCTCTTTGTAAATAAAATAGAAAAACAGAGGAGAAATTTAGTATCAAGCTTTCCCAAAGTTCTATGTCACTTGAGCCCTTGACTTTGTGGTTTTGTCTGTGTAGAATATACGTCTTTCAAAACTGACTACTCACACGTGTGTATCTCATTAGAAAGGTGCTAAAGTTTTTATTCAGCTGTTAAACAGGTGTCTGTTGAGAACCTTAATGAACTGTACTTCTGTCTAAAGTAATTTCTAGACCTCTGTGTCAGACCAGGGAAATAACTATTCTCCTTGTGAACAGAGTTCATTCATTGAGCAATGTATGAGTGTTATATTAATCTGGTGAAAAGAGACAAGGTGCTAAAGGAAAATACAGTGGCTAAGGATATATTATATACATAGAGGACTTAAAAAACAGACTAGGAATGTCAGCCATCACTGTCACTCTGAGACTCATGCAGAGGTGGTTTGATTCTTAGGAAGGGCTCCTTTCAGTGCAGGTGCAGAGCTTCTTTGGGTGTGTGTATTAGGGAAGATTACAAAGAAATTTAAGACCTGAGAGTGGAAATACTGCTGAACCGAGAGGCTGTGAAATATGGGAAGAGAAAAACATTTGTTTTTCTTTGTTTTCTCCATTATCAGTGGAAAAATAATTCTTTCCTTTCCTGGAGGAAAACACCTCCCTTTCCATGGCAAATGTCAGAGCAGAGTCTGTACCTTCAAAGGCAGCAGAACGTGGACTGTACCCAGCAAGAAGTGGCAGCCAGCGAAGAAAGAAAGGCAATCACTAATCCACAGGAAAGACCTTCTCCTTTCATTTAAGCGAAACCCATTTGTTCTGTCCTAAGGGGCAGGAACAGGATGGAGAGAAAGTGGAGTTAAACTTCTCTGTCCACTGTGGAAAAAAAAGTACTGAAACACTAGCTTTTCCCTCTTGCCCATAGATTTTCTTTTCAAAGAATTTTTTTCTGAATAGTGAATGAATTAGTCCTTCACTTTGGTGTTCCCCTCTGAAAATGGAGAGAGGACTTAGAGATTATATTATAGTGCTTTTTATAATTACTTGCTAGAAACTATCACAAAAGAGAAGTGTGAACAGGTTTATGGGAAATAGCAAAGTATAATGAGGGGAAAAGCCTTTTCTTCTGATTCTTATTTGTGTTATCAACACCAAAGAGCATTAAGTCATAAGCCAGCACCACATGGGGAGGCTATGATTCAAATGTAAGAGACAACATGGATCCAGACAGCTAAAAGAGCACAAGGAAACAATGAAACAACGTTGGTCAGTATGAGAGAAAGCATCTCAGTGCATTATTAGCTTAAACATTTTCTCATGTTTTTTGTAGGCATCACAGCAAGAGAGTTTTAATGAGGGATTTGAAGGAAGATAATGAGGTTGTGTGGCAGATGCTTGGAAAAAAATCACAGAGGAGCTTGTTTAAAAATATCTGACAAACGGGTAATGGAAGCCAACATTGTAGTCTGACTGGAGACAGACCTCATTGGAGATGATAGGTAGGATAAAAATGAGAGAGAATTTAAAGATGAAGGCAAATAGTTTATATCTAATTATTTAGAAAATCATAAAGAGGTGTTGGTCAAAGAGGCTGACACTTTTGTTCTGTTAGATTCTGTGTGAGGGGGTCAGAGTTAACCAGAGGAACAGATGTTATGATGGTAATGATTTGAAGTGGGTTAGGACAGTCTGGACAAAACCTTTGGCTTTGTGGGTGAATATCGATGGACATTCATTAAATATGCTGTGCAGAAACAACTAAAAACTTTAGGCTGAAGTATGTCACACAGGGCATTGGTTTGTTTACAAAGGAGATGATGTGATCTAAATTTCTAGAGGAACAGGTGATCAAGGCAATTGCTGTATGCCCTAGCTGAGCCCAGGTATTTAATGGAAGATTTGAAAAAAACCCTAATGCTCACAGTAGATTTCTATTTTACCTTTTATAGAAGAAAAAGGCTAATATATATTCTTTGTGGGAAGTCTAAGCATATAGAAAATTCAGCATGGGAGAAGACATGCTGAGCTATCTCATGAAGTAATTTTAAAGTAGTTTTCATGAGGAGTCCATGAAACTAGCAGGAGTAAGAAGCTAGAATAATTAATGGACAGAACTTGTAGACATTAAACTAACGATTAGCCTTAACATTCACAAGAGAATGGGTGACAGATGCTGGAAATGGATGTAAATTTCCTACAAGAGGAGGAAGAAATACTGAGGGAAATCAAGACCATACCTGAACAGATGATCAGGATATTAGAATGTCTAAAGATTAGCAAAACTCCAGGGGCAGATGGAGTCTGTTCCAGAAATGAGAAACACAAGAACCTAAACAGGTATAGGCAGATAACATTATAGTAGAGGGGAAATATTGGTGGACTTATAAGTAGTGAGTAGAGACTAAGAGACAGGAAATTAATGGTATTTAGGTATCGCTCCTGCTCTTGAGGACAGTGACAGCTAAACATTCATTTTCAGAAAGGTATTTGGTTAAAGGCAGAACTCACTCAGGAAGGGAAGGCATTTAATTGTTTTAAGCAGTGGTTTCAATTAGATTAGAAGTTAACTAGTGAGAGGGAGACAGGCAGATAAATGGTGATGATTTTAAGAAACTTTGTCTATAACACAGTCTAAAAGACAGACCAGATTTTCAAAAGCTTTTCTAGCCAGCAAACTTTTTTTTTTGCATGTATATGCCCCTGGGACTTCCTTTTCAGAGCTGATGATTCCTTGCAATGTTTTGAGGGTTCATTGGTACCAAAAAGGCTCTGCAACCATCAGATTTACACTAGAGTTGTTACCAGTTTGGGTTAAATCTTGGTCAGTGGCAACTGCAGCAATGACTGAAAAGTTCAGTTTACTTGGATAAAGGAATATGATCCTCCAGGAGATGAGAGTCCTAGAGTTATCAGGTAAGGAAAACACAAAGGAAGGCAAATTACTTCAACCATTTAGTGAGAATCAGCATATGCTAATTTTTATGTACTAGAGCCACACAAACAAGGAGGTGTTTAGGTGAGTAAAAGAGTGAGAAGTATGATTTGCAGCTGTGAAGAATTTGGCATTATAAGACAAGTAAACAAAATAATTCACCCTTGTCTGGGGTAGCTCAGAAAGAGGGTTCAATGAACTGGTTTGTGTGTACCAGGTAGAGAAATGTAAGAACACTGTGGTAGGAACAAGTGAAAAAGTATAAAAATTATTGATTCCCCATAGTCACATGCAAATCAGCATTATTTAGGAGGATGATCTAGGTGAAAGAATGGTAGGCATATAAGTAATTTTTCTATACAATATGTAATAGCAGCAAGAAATCAAGAAACATCAAGGATCTATAAATACAGGTACTGAATATAAATTATTTTAGCATGCTATAAAAAAAATATCACAAAATCCATGAAGAAAAAAATTTCCATCGTCTATGTAATTTTAAATCTTCTAATACTATCTTGATACATAGAGAATGTCCATATAAAAATCTATGGGTTAATAATTCTGTAAAGGAAAACATGGATCTGTGTTTATTGTAGCCACAGAATTTATTTCCAAAATGAAAAAAAAAAAAAAAAGTGTTTGCCACCAATCATGACAACAATCAGTCATATAACTTGGTGATGAAGAAAATGCCATTAGTTCCATATGGAATTTGTTGTTGACCTGCTCTATTTAAATATAAAATTGGTTATTATAATCTAGCAACTAGGGAATGGCTGTGAGTACATCCCCTGAGTTTTTCTTGTCTAGTGGAAATGTCAAGATTGTATTTTTTCCTCTCTGTTTTTCCATTGCAAAACCTCTTTACAAGATCCATAGTTCTTAACAGTGCTGATTAATGACTTAAGACCAAAGTCTATCAAAGTTAATGGAAAGACTTAATCGTCTTTTTGATCAATCCATCTGTCCTCTGGCATTTTGGACTTGTGGCTTTTCCTTTAGTAAGAAATGATTTCTGTTATTTCCTCTTTACAGAACAAGGGAGATTTACTTTTTACCCAACTTTATCAGTGAAGAATTTATTTCTCAGGAGAAAGAAACCCAGTTTTTGGAGTCAAAGATTTTGAGTAGTCTGTTGAGGGAGGAGTAGGAAAGATCTTGCTAGATGCCTCAGAGAATTTGTGAGAGGGCAGGCTGAAAGATCTTACTTCATATTTTGTTTTGTGCTCCTGGAATTAGAAGGACTCAACTGGAAGGCTATAGTCTTTCCCGGGGGATATTGATCATATATCACAAACCCTGAAATCTATGTAGTCAGTTGGAACCATTGTAGAGATTAGTTTGTATTATTTCTTAGTGATGAATAATAGTCTGAAAATGGTGGGTTGGTGGTGAGAGCACAGAAAGTCTTCCCTTTCATGAAAAAACACATTATTCCCAGAGAAACAGATGGCAAAAGTCTGCATCCCTGTCACACCTCTGACACAGTTCAAGTGTTTGGACAATACTCTCGGGTACCTGGTGTGATTCTTGGGGATGGTCCTGTGCAGGGCTAAGGATTGGACTCGATGATCCTTGTGTATTCCTTCCAATCTGATATACTCTGTGATATTATGATAAATGTTTCTGCTTCTGCTACTAAATAGCTGCAGTAGATTCCTAGACTAAGCAGATGCTTTTTGCCATCTAACTGTCGTTGCAAGCATCAACTGATCACTGATGCCAGATCTGCACCCTTTAAATCTTCCAAGTCAGGCCTGCTTACTTTGCTGACAATAAGAACTTTCCCCATTCAATAATGTGGGGTCAATAAAAATGTTGCTGTGGCAGAGCAGGGTGCATTCTCTTTTCCCTGATGTACCATAATCATCAAATTGTAACCTAAGACACAAATCCAGAAATAACGTTGCACATAATAGTTGATATATGAAGCGGAAAGAACATAGTTAATTTACAGAGGTGAATTTGAGCTTTCATGTCCATCAGACAGGAAAATCTGGTTTTGACTGAAGACGGAATGGAAGCCACTGATGGAAATATATATTGCAAAAAAGTGTTTATATGGTCAGTTTTCTATCCAGATGAAACCTCTTATTTCTCCCAGTCAGTTTTACTGGTACATTGCATTCATTTCCTTGCAATTCTTCCTTGTACATTTCTCTGACTGCAAATTTTCTCATGGTTTCTTGTTTGTACAGACATATTCTATAAGTGCAAGAAGTGACACATCTTTAAGACTTAATATAGGGGTTACCATCCAAAAAACAAAAGTATGCAACACTTTTATTGATATTGCATTTCTAATCACATTGCTAATTGCATTCCTAGTACATTTCTAATTTCTACTCTAGTCAGCGTTCCTGTATGGGTCTTTTCTCACAGAAACAGGACAAAATGAAAATAAAAAAATATTCAGGAAAAAATTAAAACAACAAATTTATTCTTTTAGATATTTTCATGAATTGTACCTTAAGCTGCATTACTGTTGGCCAGATAGTGTCATTTTGGGATGTAGGAAACTTATTGCGGTGGAATTTAAGGTATGAACTTGAGTATTCTGTAATCAAAATCTTGCTTTTTCCCTGTGATAACTTTTTGGTGTTACTTCTGCACAAGTGGTCTTGAACTGCCTTGAATTTACTTCATGGTAAAGATATGTGTGTGGGCTCTAACTGTGGAGCAGCCAACATACAGTATCTGAATCCTTTTCTGATCACTTGTTTAAGTATCCGTGCCATCACTGTAGACACCCAGCTGGAGTACACCTCACATATGGCCACATTTTTTTTTCAACTTAGATATCTGAACAAAGATGTACCATAGTATCTTTGTCTGGATCTTCATTTTTAGCATGGCAGCATAACAGGCTTTGCAACCCTGGTAATGGGTATATATATATTTTTTTTTTTCTTCAGAAAAGGCTATTCTTGGAGTTTAAAGAGGATTTTTTTTAAAATGTTGTCCAGCAGCAGTAGATTTTAGAATGGAATAGGCTGAGAATTTCTTGAGAAAGTCCTTCTTTATGAAGACTGAGGGTATTGAGAGAAATTGGCTTAGGGAATTTGTGTTGCAAGTCTTCTTAAACACATTTGTTTGGTACAGAAGGAGCTTCTTTATTGCCAAGAATTGAAAGAAGAAAACTTCTGGGTGCAGGGCAGATGAGGTGGTAGTATGCCCATCTCCTTTTTCAGAGTTGGTTATTTTTTGTTCTTCCAGTACAAATCTACTTAAATGTTGGCCATAAACCTTGGCTGCATTTTAATATTGGCTGTGTACTTGTGATCTTTCTCTGCTGATGCTTAAAAAGGGCATTGACTCTTCCTTTTATTTGATTTCTGTCTGCAGCTATAAAATTAATCTCCCAGTCTCATGCTGCAATGAGCTGTGTCAGTGGAAGAGAGATAAGTTTCATTTCTTTTGCCTTAAAACTTCTTCCAAAGTTACAAAGAGTTTAGCACATTTACTTTCTCTTTTCAATTTTAACAAAGCCCTTGTCTTTTTTCTGCATTTCTATTTTATCCATGTCATTTTGGTTCTTTTGTTTTATACTTCACATTTTTTCCAGACTCTTTTTTTCCCCTTCAAGCCTAGTTTATAGTCTCTGACAGGATTCTTTCTATACTATCTGCCAAAACATCTGTTCCTTTTCTGAATAAAAACTTCCTTCTCCAGAAAGTGTCACACGGGTCCAAACCAGCTATAAACCTTCCTTTCTCTCTTCAACTTTGCCAGTGATGGACCAGCACTGGGAAGCTTTGTATTCTTGTCTGTCTTGTCTCATTTTTCATTATGCCAAATTCAGGTAGTTTATTGGGGAAAAAAGAGTGCATCTTTTGGGTTTCAATGTACACATTTCCTTTTAAAATATGTTATTAGTTATTTGTATTTTATATTTTTAATCTTACAATTATTTCCTGAATTTCTGCTTGGAGCCAATACTTGTTATTTTAAAATTGATTCTACTTAAACAAATTCTATCACCTGTTCTTTTCTTCTAGGACCACATTTGAATTACTACCCCCACTGAAAATGCAACGTAACTGTCCTTGATTATTCTTGGATTGATTTTGGTGTAGCTAAAGTTTTGCAGTCTAAGTGGCATTCAGAACAATTTGGGGTTGCTTTGAGAAAAGTGTGTAACTTTCAGTACTTTGATAATTCTTATGCAGTAGACGGACTTGATTCTATTGTAAAGTTCTTAGAAATCTTCAATGAAAAATCCTGTATTTGAACGGAATATTAATTTTATATTGTGTTCATACAGTATAACAAGATTCACATCATTTTTTTTTGTTACATTTTATAAATGGTCAATACTAGTATTGAATAATTTAAATACCTTTGGTAATATGGAAAGAAATATTTATTGTTCTCTATGTTGCAAACTAAAGCAAAAAAGTGGTTTTCATATGTATTTGTCTTTACTATAATTGGCTGTTGATTTGTTGCTGAGATCATTGTTTTTGGACTATATTAATAATTAAGAAGAAGAGTTTTTTGTGGTAAACAGTTTTAAGTTCCTGCAAACTTTTGAGCTTTAGTGTAGTAAATAATATGAGAAATAGAAACTTCCCCCAGGACTGTGGCTGTTTCACTAATTCAGTCCCTTGAAGTTTTAATTAATTTTCACAGAAATGAATGAGGAATTCTTTTTGTTATTTTTTTGTCTTAGTTTATCAGATGTGTCTTCATCCTTCAGAGGAAAACTGTGTGCTTCCTTTGCAATATTTGTAGCAGTTACTTAGAGGTTTTCAGTATCAAAATGCTAAGGTTGCAGGTTCTATCCCAGTATGGGCTACTTGCTTAAGATTTAGACTTGATGATCCTTGTGGGTCCCTTCTAACTCTGAATATTCTGTGACTCAAGGTTAGGAATATGATATGGGGTGGGGAAACACACAGTCTGTTTGACTGTCCTCACTTTCTGCTAGACATAAGGAGAGTTTCTCCAGGTGGCAGAGATTTGATAAATGCTGGGAAGCTGTGTAAAGAAAATAGCTGAGGAAATTGAATTCAACCCATCTCCATGGCTCAATCTCTCTTAGAACAGGTGGCTTGGCATACTGGACACAAGTTCCTGTTGACTGAGTCCATCCAATACCTCAGTCCCCTTGTGCTGGGGATTTGTTTGTGGAATCTGGCAAGCTGCCTTCCTGGAGGAGCTGCAGCAACAGAGAGGGCTGGGAATGGCTCAAAAGTCCTGAGTCTTTTCTCTTAGTATGTTTTGCTGGTTTCTTGAAATGTTTAGGAAGATTCGTGTCTGATTTTTCAGATGAAAATTTGAATATTCCTAGTCAAGGAAATGTTTCCAGCAGAATGTAAAGTGTGCTTTCTCAGTCAGCTTTCTGAGGGGACTTGCATGTGTGTCTTGCTGAGATCTTAGGGCAGAGAGAGCTTTTTATTTTTGTGGCTTAAACTGTCCAAAATATTTATTTAAAAATACTTTTTTTTTTACCTGTGTAGGTCTGCCCTGGTATGATCAAGGCAGAAGGAAACGTTTTCAATCCTGATAAACATTAGTTACTCATGTCAGTAGGCTGTTATTGGCTGGGCTATTCAGTAACCATGTGGAGCATATTAGAACTTCTGATTATGACAGTGTAGTTCCAGAGTAACTCCACTGAAGTGCAGCCAACTAGTGCTATAAATTGGTTTTATTTGTACACTAGAAAATGAACTCTCTCTTTTTGTCCCTTGAGCTGCAACCTGAGTGGCTGGTAGCCCATCAGACTGAGAGGTATCTTTCATATGTCCTGCTGTGAAGTCTAAATCCAGGTTGTATGGGAAATGACTCCCTTCAGTGAACACATATAACTACTGTGATTTGTATTACTTTGGAAGATTTAGAATTTTCAATGAATAAAAATGAAGAAAATTGACGATACAACAAATTCAGTGCAGACCTCTAAGTTAGAACTTGCAAGCTGTCTTTTGAACCAGTAAGTGCAGGGCTGCATCAGCTCAGCGCAGTGTCCAAGTTAATAAGATCTGCTGATAGGTAGATCTAATTAGCTTCTGCGCAGCTTCATGTGCACTCAGTTTGTCTGCTTTGAGGGACCTTGCTAATATTTCTGTCTGAGATATTAATCAGTACAATCTCAGTGCAGTGGACACTTCATTCCAGTTTGCAATGATGATGTGGTCTAAGTATTACAGAAAAGTAAACATAACCCAATAGAGAAGTCTTCAACAGACAGGTTTAAAAAAGAAATGTGATTCTAAGCTTAGTTACAAATACAATCCTAAATCCTGTAAAAAAAGCAATATATATTGACAAACACATGTAAGAAGCATGAAACTGCAGCAGTACTAGGCACTGGCATTTACAGTTTAATGCCATTTTAATCCGGCAGACAATGTGCAAGTAGAAACTTATGTTTTCCTAGTTTTAAGCTTTGTAATAAGACGTGAATGCATGGTAGATCATATTGTCTCTATGTTTCTTCTCTCTCAGTTAGTAAATGTTAGTCTGAAATATAATTGAATGTAAATTTGCAAATAATCAAGGACAAAGATTAGATTTCAAGATATGGAACTTAGAATAACCTAATCATATTCAGAAGAATGACTCAAATAAAATGCTCTTCATGTGGTAGCTTGAAATTTGAGGAAGGGAAAACCTTTTGTTCCTCTCATTGCTGTATGATCCTTTTTTAGACTGAAATTCAACACAAAGTGAGTCTCAGCTGGTTTGGAATTATATTACCATCTGCAGGAATATTTTGAAACAAGCCAAAGCTAACAGATTTTGACCAGCCCCTCAAGAATTCTAATTGTCAGGAGCTGGGCATTTCTTAGGAGTAAATTGACAGCGCAGTAGTGTGACTCTGCAAGATCTTCTTGGCTGCAAGATCTTCTTGGCTGCAGATACTTTTTTTGATTCATATAGAATCACCTAGAGCTCAAAAGATATTTTTAATGTTTCTAGTTAGACAGTTTCTTCTATACTTCATCTGGAAACTATGGCCAAAACTGTAATTAACATTGTCAAATCTGAGCATTTTCTTGATAATGTTGTTGGTTAAAACCAATGTTGAACAGAGAGGGTCAGGCTGGATGCCTCAGGGGCTCTATAATGTACTCCAGAGTCCCTCAGTAGGGACTAACAATTAAATTTCTAGTTCAAGTCCAGGAAAGGTCAAGAGTGATTAACAATCTTTGTTACGTTGGTTAGTGGGAAACAGATGCAAAATGAAGTGACGATCAAAATCCAATTCCTAGTAGATACTTCACTTCACAAACCACAAACTCCTAATGATCCTGTGTTAACAGTCTGATTAGAATGGACAATAATTGAGCAGGCATGGAGACTACCATGCAGCCTTTATTGTCATTCCCCATGACAAAAATTACTGCCTCTTTCATTCTGAAGGACAAGCTGAAAAATTGCAGTCTCTCTGCCTGAGCTTTTTGTATTCTGTTTGAAACCCTTTCATCCTGAGTGATACCAAATTATATTTTGGACCACAAATAAAGCTGAAGATTATTTGAAGTGCTCTGAAGGCAGGATAACCTGCAATTTAACACTGACACATTATATCTGATAATTTTAAATACATATGGTTGATTCTCAGCTGGATTAATCTGACATGGATCTGCTGAAAAATTATTTAAGTGGTAGTCAATCAAGCTGGCAAAAGATCCAATTCTACACTACTCAAAGTACATGATCGTACTTGAACATGCACAAGTAGTTTTAGGGCAAGTATATCATAGCTAAATGATGTGTATTTTACACACAAGACCTGCCCTTCTCCTCTTTCTTGGGCGTGAACTAGCTTAGAGTTAGGGTAAGATGAGAGATTGTACATTATGAGCTTAAAATGCGTTAGGGTTGGGGGTCGGGACTTGGGCTTCAGGCATTTGTTTATGGTTACTGTCATGGTATAGCACCTAAAATTCCAAAGCTTGGTATTCTCCTAGTGCTGCAACTGGTGAGAAGTAGAATGTCTTCCTTGTAAACATGATGTCTCTTAAACATGATATCTCTGTGTACATGCTGTTGTCCATGGAAAAACTGTTCTGAAATTACCAGTAAATCTCTATTAACTTGTTTAGGAATGTTTCTGGATCCCCCTATATGAAAATTCTTCTATATTTTAGCAACAAAATCCATAAGATGAATGGATAAAAAAAGATCAATAGGAGGCTAAAATGCTTAAAGGATCTTGTAACATGTACCAGCAGGACTTTTCTTGCTGCCCTACATTTGCTTGCCTTAGTTACCTATACAGCAAACTAAGAAAGAAAACACTCTTATAAAGCTAAACGCTTGAATAAAATGAGTAAGATATTGCTGATTTGTGGTAAGTTTATAAAAATTTTATCATTAGATTTTTACTAAGGAAATATAAAGTAATGGGAAAATATTCTTATTATTCACTATGTAGCTTGTGGACTACCCATAGCTGCTGTTGTCTGACAGCTGAAGGATAAAGGGGGACTTGAGGGATTCACAGTTTGCAAGACATTTGAAATGTTTTCCAGACTGTGAATTCAATTTTGTTTCTTTTTTTTTTCTTTTCTAATGATACCATAACACAATATGATACAAGACAATAGTATTATTATTTTCACTATCATTTTTTATCTGAGGAACAAGACAGACATTTCTTAATACCAGGGACAACTGTCTCTGCTTCTGTAAAAACTGATCTACAAGTGGATTTCAGGCTTTGTGTTAACATGGAGTTAGTGAGATCAAAAACACAACTCACTTCTGAGCTGGCTTTGTTTCCTTGAGCCTATGCCCTTTTAAAAACAGCTAATGGCATTATGTATAACCATTTATTGGAATCAGCCTTCTTATTGGTACATCCTGGATATGGCATTGGAAAGAGAAGTCCAGAGATTTGTACTAACTCTTAGCTCTGCAATTGAGTTAGACATAAGGAATATTTCTTCTTTTAGCTTTGCCTCTGCCAAACCTGTTTCAGTGGGAAAGCTTTCTACGGCAGTAACTATATACGTTTAATTTCTAGTACACCCTAACCCTGACTACAGGGAGGTCTGTGAGCATTGCAGTAATAGTAATAATATATAACATTAAATGTAGGTTCTAAAAGGATGTCTATTCTGAAAATGCATTTAAGAGAAATACAAGCAGGAGTGCCATTTACCCTCTGAAAAATGGAACTGTTAAGCATTTATATTTAAATTAAATGCTTTTATGAGTTCATTGCATGTTATTTAACAAGTATATTATAGCAAAAACGTGTTGCCTATTGCCTTAGAATGAGGATATTATTGCTTTTTCATAGTTATCTTTTGTATCTGCATTTGGCAGGCAACAAATTTTGCTTACTAATGTTAAATTGTTTTGTGCTGCTGCTCAGCCACAAAGATATAGAGGAGGAGACAATGGAAAAAAGTTATTTATTCTTTTGAGCAGACATAGGAATGTATTAATATACAGTGATCTTGACCTGTCTTTGAAGAAATGTTTATTCTGTGAAAAGCAAAGCACTTAATTCCTGTCTGAATCATTCCATTGAAATCCTGTTCATGCAGGAGGCTGAACAAGTGGAAATACCGATAGAATTGGCTCAAATAAGTCAGTGTGGTCAAGGTGGTGATGATCAGAACAGTCAGAGATCAAAGCAGAATGGACTCCAAGTATCACTTAAAAAAGATGAAGGCTTTCTGGAACTTGGTGTGAAAAGTTCCTCTATCCAATTTTTTGTGCCACTGTATTTCCTAACTTGTGCAGTTTTGGGACCAATAATGCCTCAGGATTTGCCCTGAACCCTGAATTTGTTATACTTTAAGAATATGAAAACATGCTTTTGAGTAAACAATGAAGTCCAAATTTGTAAGGAGTCCACCTTAATTTTCCAGACTCTAGTGTTCTGTTTAAATTTAAAAAAAAAACCTTCTAGTGGCCAAGCTTTTCAGGTTTCCCTTTAGTTTAACTCTATTTTGATAGGCCGGTTGAATTCTTTTTACATACCTGAGAAGTTCTTGTGATACAAGGTCAGAATAATAAATTTTATGTTTTTATTCTTTATGTAGGGAAAGTAATATAATGCCATCACTACTTTATTACTCTGCAGTCATTCTGTTACTATGCAACTTAAAATATTTCAGCCATAAGCATTCGGAAAAAGTTCATAAATGTACAGCACTATATTATAATTTGCCTGTAAGGACTACATTTCTTCTTGTCTCCATGTCTAGAAATACAGTGATAGATCAAGACACTGGAGTTAGTTCCGAGGTGAGCTGAAGAGTTGGTAAACTGAGAATGTGCTGTATTTGCACTGGTATAACCAGTGCTCTAGGGCTCCAGTATTTGTTTTTACAAGTTGAGTTAATATTTCTCACAAATTGGAAATGTCTGGACCTTTTCTGAAGGCTGGAAAAGTTTCTGAAGGGATTATGAAACTGGTAGTCAGATATTTCTGAAAAAAACAGAAAAGTATTTCGGTAATTTGAAGATGGTTCAGCAGAAATTAGCAGGCATAAAATAATCCCAAAGATGTCAGTTTATTAGATCGTCAGTTATCTTGTATTCCACTTGCTTCAGCACATCTTAAGCACATCTTAGTATGAATTTAAAATGATGTATCAGAAGTACTGTATGTTACAGGAGAAGACTTATGGTCCTCCACAGACAAGCTCACAGTGCTGCTCATCATAGAAGCCCTCATGCTGAAGCAATAATCACATATCCTCTTCCTAACTTTTTTGTTACAATGTGAAAAACTTAGCCACGAATAACCTCTTTCAACTTATGTGTCAATGCCCAAAGGACTCTTAACTCATCTCAATTTAAATTAATGACCTTACTGATAGTATTAGCAATTGGACCATGGCTCTCATGAGCCAGCTATTTGCATATGGAATTTGATTAATCCTTCTGGCTATTAATTTTCACTTTTAATTAGGTATGATACTATTGCAGGAGAAAATACAAGACTACTATCAGGCACAGACAATGTTGCTTTTCTATTGGGTATTCTATTCTGTTTTGTTGGGTCTGTTAGGTTCCCTTACAACATCTGGATCAACTCAGAAAGGTACTATAAACCTCAAAACAAGTCTGTGCAAGCTCAAGGATAGTTGCTACAAAGAAGCATTATATTGAATGAATGTTACTAGTTCATATGATATAGAGAAACTGGTTTATGTTATCCACTTGACAGTAGAGTCCTGCTCAGATTTGTATGAAGACTAAATTTGCCTGGTTCTTTTAAATATGTAACGTGGTGTCTCCTGGTTTTCAACAAGACATTCTGTATTCCTCTGATATCTTTGCACTTCAGGAGCATTGTAACACTTTTGTGTATGTCATAGCCAGGACAACAATGTGCAGCACTTGGTTTGCCCAGTGGAACTGGTGCCCACATGCTGCTTACTGCTGAGCACGCCCCGTAAGAATTAGCAGACCTTGACAAAACCATCAGGAAAATCTCAATAAAAATTAATTGAGTACCCTTGAAATAGAATAGCTGTTAAATCTTTCTCTTCCTTACCAGAACAACATTAAAGAAACATACTTCTTTCCTCAGAGCTGGATTTTAATAGATGTTGATATCTACTGACCAAAAGAATGAATGATCAATGCCTATTAAATAAACACATTTAGAAAGGGAATATATGGCTGCATCTGGCTAAAATTCAAAGAGAAGAAAACCTTCTTCTTTGAGATCACAGAAGGCTTCTGACAAGTCAGTACGTGTATCTGGCAAGGGCATAAGGTGAAAATGAAGGCATAAAAGTTAGCAGGAATATGCCAGACTCTGACTGAACATTGGAACAGCTTCATCTGTTCTTTTAAAACGCCTTTCCTGCAGTATTTAGGTGTTGGTAATAAATGCATAACTCATAATGAATAACAGAGAATTGTAATGAAAAGAATTTATATTTTTGCAAAATAATTTCTTGTGTTTGTGGAAACCATTTATTTATTTATTTCACAAATATCTCATACAGATATAAAATTTCTTTGTGTTGAAGTATGCACTCTGCCAATGTCAGTGAGAGTTAAACCTCCTAAAAAGACATCTTTGTTCAAATTCAGATTTCTAGATGCACCCATGAATATCTATGTGGAAAGTGACTCAGCTGTATCAACATTCTAATGCTTTTCTTTGGAAAAATATGGATTCAGACACATGAGCCTCAAACTATTAGGGTGCATTTAATTTTATTAAACTTTTACATTGACAGTGGATGATTAGAAACTGTATGTACAAAATTAATAATACTGATAGAGTATGTTAATAGTGTACAGTGGCTTTGTCCGCTATGGAGTACCATGATAGGTCAGGTTATAATCTTTTTCACCTTCTTCATAATATAAGTCTACTTATATGAAAACAGACATTTTCTTCATTGTGTTAGATATAAAGCAAACTATAGTGCAAATTTTGATTAAAATGTTGCTCTGTGGCCTTTCACATAAAATCTAATTTTATTTAATATTACTTTCTACATGTATGCAGAAAATGGCAAGCTAATATTAATAAAAGAAGGCTTATAAGGATGTGGAACAAGAACAATAGATCCTTGTCAAATTTATTTACCTAGCTAGACTTTCATTTCAAAGTTTGAAGCACTCTGTGATACTGGCATAATACAGGGGTCTTAAAACTCTGTTAGACATTTTTAACCCACTTTAATTTATTCCATGGAAGTTTAATCCCCTGCTGAACGGAGATGGGGTGAATTTTCAAAAGTCATAATCCACTGAAGTAAAAAATCTGTAATGACAACATAGACAGCAGGCTTCAAGAGTTTAAAATATATTCTTTCTAAAAATGTAAAACTTAGGGCAAGAGTTAATAAGATATTTCATACAGTTATATTTCAATCCTTTTCCAAATCTTTTTACATTCACTTCCATATCTGCCATTAGAAATATTTGGGCTTTATTTCTGTTCTTTTAAGACAAAATAAATCAGAGAGTTGTAAAATTCTACTGTGGAGATTTTCACATAACATTGTAACTCATTTGGTCCTTCAGCTCACAGACATGATGTTACATGTGATAGTATGGCGTTTTCTAAATTGAAAGAGAAATGACATTACAAACCAAACACCTTCCATTCTGCCTTAACTGGGCAAGAAAATGAAATTACATAATACCACACTATCTTCATCCTTCTGCTCCTCTAGAATTTTTGCAAGTGACTTTAATCAATTTAAGTGGGTCATAATTTGGCCCATAAATTGATTTGATGAAGCCCATAGGTTTCCTATGTACTCCAAACCTACAGTTTTATGCTGTCCTTTGACCACTACCTTTGGAGCTGCCTAGTTCTGGAAGTACCTGTAACTCAGACAACAATTTTTTTTTTCTTTTTTTTTTTTTTGAGCAGGAAGCTGTTCTAGTGCCAGCCATAAATTTTTACAGCTTTGCTTGTCCTGAGCATCTATGAATGCATGAAACCCGAACTTGAACCCCAATGGAAAAATGCTGCTTTGTTGCTAGATTTTCTTGTGCCTGGCTGGACAAGAATTTAGGTGACATCAGATGAAGCTGGGATGTGACTTGTTCAAAATGAACAGGAGGAGAAGGTTCTCAGAGAGTCTGAAGCAGAGATGAGAAATGGCTGGTGGCAGTGTTTCATATGCTGAAAGTTTCATAGAGAAACAGACAAGTGCTTGTAAGTGATATTTGTTGAAAGTTATTAAATTTGTAGCCACATATCCACCTTAAGAAGTCCTTGATCTGCAAAGACTTGAAAGTGGAAAAGATTTTCTGGTACATGTGGTATATTCTTTCACTGATTTTGTCTTCCTTGATAAGACCAACTTTTAGCCATTGTTGGAGTAGATGGACTTTTGTTTTTACTTGCTAATGCTTTAAGGCTCCTAAATTAAATAGACAGTGACAATCACTTGCTTTTTTTCTCTAAAAGCTACATGTTTGGAGAAAAAACCAACGAGCTTCCTTCTTTGAAAGACAGCAGTGATAGCAGCACCTGTCTTCATCCTTTTTTTCCAGAAAAAGGGTAGAACATTTTGTAGGGCTGGCTTTTCTTCACTTCCTATTGTGGATCTGTGTTTTTGTTTCCTGGCTCAAAGCTCCCCATCTTCTCCAGGCAGATAGAGGAGTCTGGATGCTTAATTCTGGGTCTCATTTCCACTCTGAATTTGTGAAAGGATAAAGAAAGTCTCTATCCTACAAAAAGCTGACTGCCACAGCTGAGAGGGCAGCACTGGCAGAATGAAGCAGAGAAGAAAAAAAAAAAAGAGACAAAGAGAAAAATATCAATTATTGCACTACTACCAGAAGAAAGGTCTCTGTAATTACAATCTGACTGATTTAAAGTTATTTCCATCTTTGGGTTATCTCCATACTACTGTCTACAGGACAAACTATGCACCATAGGTCAGAATGTTCTTGATTACCATTAGACATCTAGATGAAGAGCATTTATTTAGTTTTGAACATTCATCAATACCTCACGGAGGTAAAGGAGGCAGTTCATTCTGTTTCTCTCTCTCTCCCTCTTGATTATAGAGTAATCAAGATGAGTAGTTTAGACCTTGAGGTAACCAGTGAGATGATTCCCACCCCAGATCATGGACGGGACTGGCATAGGATATTGTTTTACTCAAGAGCTGACGGGTGGCAGGCCACCACTTTCATTCATCAGTCTATTTTCATTCACAGGACTTGTGGCAGTGTCACAGCTTAGCCCATAGTCCACAAGAATGCAGGGGAAACAAAACTCTAAATCAAAATTTGATGGAATAATTCTTAAGTATTCTTATAGGAACCAACAACTTAAAGTGCTTTATCATTTTTGTATTGCCTGAAAATTATTTGAGACTTGGTAATTTTCAGATTTATTTATAACAGGCAACATACATTGTGTAGAAAGTACTGTAAAATTGGAACTTTATCTAGTTTTTATTCTTTTGCAGAACAGTCAGTGCTATATCTTAATATTTTTATAACAATTATTAGGAATTATAATATCTCTAAACAAAGCAGTGTTGCTACCATTTTATTAGTAGCCTCATCTTTCTGTGGGTACAAATTTTTTAATTAGTCTTTGATTCTTAGTCAGATCTCAAAGAGATATCAACTGATATGGGCGCTCTGATTTCAATGGAAAATTTCACTGAACTCATATCAGCTGCTGTCAGCTGAATTTATATCAGCTTCTCATCTTGCATAACAACTGCTGTGTGAATGATGAAAAAAAACTCAGGTAGCCACATTTTTGTTTTAACAAGGGCTGTTTGAAACAAGAATAATGGAGCATAGATTAAAACAAGGAAAATACAGAATTTAAAGCTGAGCTGAGTAGTTGATAGTATTAATGTGAATTTTATGAATCCTAAGGAAGTTCTATATAAAGATTGTAGTAACTGTATCTTAAATTCAACTTCCTAATTTAAAGACAGTAAAAAAAAAATTACCTGCCCTCTTGTTTTCTTTGTGACAACTAATCAAATTTTTTTTTATCCTAAGTGGTTAATTTAGAAAATATTATTGAAAACTTGAGGTGCCTCTTTTCCTATGGTCAATAATAAAAGAAGGTCGCCATATGAATTCTACAGGGCTCTGTGCAAGGACCTCTGCTGTTCTATATATTTTTGTAAATGACTGGGAAAAGGTGAGTGAGAAAGTTTGCTAATGACAAAATATTTCAGAGTAGAAAAGGTAAGAGCCAAGAGTGAGGAACAGAAGAGAGATATTATCAGAAGTAGTAAACAGGTAGTAAAATAAAAAAATGAAATTCTGTGGTAGCACATATAATATGAAATATATTATAAATATAAATCCCAGCCCCAAATAAAATTGAGATTTTAGTGTTAAGGTAATTTGATGTAAACATTAGTTCAGTGCTCATTAATTATCAAACCCAAATGAAATATTATTAATTATTAGAGAAAAAAGACTGAACAAACAGTGGAAGACCATATTTGTCATCATACGGGACCATGGTTCTGACACATTTTGATTACCATGTGCCATTCTGGCTTCCTCATTTTAAAGACAGAACCAGCAGAGGAACCAAGTGGGCTTTGGAGAAGGACAAAAAGGAATTCAAAGATATAGGTATAGGATTGCTTATGTTCAAGGATTATTTCTGTGACCCAGGAGGCTGGTACTCAGGTCTGGGAACGTGGTCAATATTTGTTTACTATTGTGAGTGGATATAGCTGAGACATGTACTAGTGGGCTAGAATTAGGCTTCTGTATGTAGCTAGAAATCATCAAATTTTCCACTCAATGGTATTTGTAGAAAAAATATTTAATGTGTAGAAGCAAAGCAAGGAAGAGCATGGAAAATTTGGATAGAGACTGAATTTTCCATCTGGAGAATGAAAGGTTCTCCAAAGAAGGCATCAGGAGCCAGGTTCAAAACAGTAAGAGGAAATAGAGCTGTGGAACTCATTGTTGATGTATATTAAGTATGCTATGAAGGTTAAAAGCTTACAAAGGGTCAGAGTGAAAAAATACACAGAAGGGCAGTTTATTGAGAGTTACTGAAACAGAAAACATATACCGAAACAATACCCAGCACAGGAAATGAGAATTATTTGACATCTGGGAAGAAATTAGTGGACTATCATATGTTTGCCATGTTCTTGTTCTTCTCCAGGCATCTCTTATATTTGCTATTGGAGAGACAAGAAGATCTTTGTAAATGAGTCTTTGGTTTGATCCTGCATAGCCACTTTTGCTTTCTTATTTGGCACAGTAGATCAAGAGTTACTGTTCCATATGTCAGACTCATCTGAGTTTGCATTTTTTGATTAAGCAACCCACATCCCTATTCTTTTCATGTCATGCAGCAAAAAGGCTTTTAAGTTAAAAACAGAGAGGTTTATTTCTGTGAAATATTAATGTGTGTAGTCTTCTGTGTTTGTCCTCCCTTTGGATAAAGAGTCCGTAACAGCTACAAGTCCTTCAGTGTGCATTCCCCTCCCGCCCCCTCTTTATAATCATATCTCCATTAAATTGCATTCTCAGTTTCTTTGTTTATAATCAAATTCCTGTAGAATATTGACTTTAACTTGTCTGGAAATTATTCACTGAATAAAATATTTCCATGCTGTAACTTTGTACAGTGTGTAGACAGGCATAGGAGTAAAAATTGATCTAAATAGAACAGTAAACTAGGTCGAGATTTTCCTCCACACATTGCATAAACAGGATTAATATGAGGACACTGGATTCAGTGACATTCTTCTGAGGGCTGTCCTGCCTTGATAATGGTCCAGCTTATTGTAATGTCCATCAGTACTTTCCTACCTATGTTGTATCTGAGATATCTTACAGAGGAAAAAAAATTCTGAATTCTTTTATAGAAAGCATGTGTAAACACAGTGCTGCCAAATTCTTACAGTGCTGTTATGCCAGCAAAAACAATGTTGGTTTTGATTAGTTATTTACCTGAACAGAGAGATTTTCCACCTTGAATATTAGATTGTTTGTTTACATTTTCATTTGCCCTCAAGTAGTCATGCATTCAGAGGAGTAAATGCATAATTTCTAAACCAATACTGCAATTATAGGTAATGAACTGTAATAGAGTCAAAATAAAAGGAAAAGAGTGAGAAATCAAGAGGCATTCTGTATCTTTTTGAATTACTATTTTTTAAAATTTGTAATCAATCTGTCTTAAATTAATGTTAATATACCTATGGTTGATTTTAAACTGAGAAGAGGACCTAAATCGTCACTTGACACCTTCATACCTTGCTGGGATCTCTTTTTAACATCATTTTCTCTGCTCTGAATGTTCAGGTTTGACCTGACAAAACATTCAAGGCTCAGTGTCTTGAAACAGAACTCCAAAATTTCTGAGACAAATAAACTGCCTATTTGTTAGGAAGTCCTAAAAGTACTACATATATTCATTGAACTGTGTTTAATAATGTTAAATATCATAATAAAAAATTCTTCAGCCTCAAAATAAAGGATACAGAATGAATGGAGTATTCTATTTTCATGGATTCAAAAATGATAACAGATCAATTTCTGTATCTTTTTGAATAATGCTATGGGACATTGTGACCAGTGAGACTACTGTCTTTGCTTCATAGAAAAACCATAAGAAATGAAATAACAATTTTTTATTATTCATTGGAAAAGAGTTACCAGGTGGTCACCTCCTGGTACCTTTTGGGTATCAGTAGACTTTACTAGGTAGTGGAAATCCAAACTTTCCATTGAAAGTACAAGACCAGTGCCAAACGTCAGTCTGCCATACTTAATGAATGGTTTTCCAATGACATGTGTAGGATTGAATAAACATTTCTAGATATTGTTACTTTTTACTATTTTTCTGAAAGGACATTTCTGCCATCATCATCATTCAAACCCACTTCCAGCTATTCAGTCACAGAGGAAATCCCCCTCCACAGCACTCTTGCAACACTGATTTATTGCACTGCAGTGGTGTTGTGGGTTAACAGTGATGGGCAGCTAGCTCCTCACAGTTCCTCACTTACCTTCTGCCTTCACCCAGTGGGACAGGGGAAGAGGAATGGCAGAATAAAAGCAAGAAAACTTGGGAGTCAAGATAAAGAAAAGTTTAAAAAGTGAAAAGTGGGAGAAGAGGAGAAGGGAGGGGAGGGGAGAGGAGGGGAGGGGAAATAAGGGGAAGGGGAAGAGGGAAGAGGGAAGAGGAGACCAGAACAAGTGATGCAAAGGCAATGCTCACCAGCTCCCAAGGGTAGAGTGGTGCCCAGCCAATTCCTGAATGAAAGATGGTTAATCCCCTTTTAAACTCCCACTTCTGTTTTTAATTGCTAAGCATGATGTTACATATTATGCAATATCTCTTTAGTTAATTCAAATTCTCTGCTCAGTTTTGTCCCCTCCCAACTCATTGTACACCTCCTCAGTCTATTCACTTGAGGGGCTGGGAGAGAAACAGAAGGCCTTGATGCCAGGAAAACACTGTTCAGAGCTAGAACATTAGTGTGCCACCAGCACTTGGGTCAAAAGTCTAGACCATAGAGCTGCTCTGAAGAAAATTAACTCTGTCCTAGTTACAGCCATTACAAGTGGGCCAAACTTCACAATATTTCATCTAGGAGTGACACTTGGCTGTGGAAAAGAAGGCAACTCTGGTTATAGTGAGCTAATTTATAAAGTAGAGTATGCAAGTTTCTGAACTACATGCGGATGTCCTCAAGGAAGAGGACAAAAAAAGCCGCTATAGAATTTGGGCTGCTCAGTGTTTTATTATCCACTTGAAATTGGCTCTTTTTCCATGCACCACTAAAATAGGCCCATGTTTTAGTTTCACACTACTAAGTGCAAAATCTCATGTGTTTGCATGCTCTTTCCTGTATTATTTCAGCCTTGTGTTTGGAAAGAAGAGAGATCGAAGAAAATTGTGGATCAGTTCATGTGAAAAAAATGCTGCATTTGCAGAAATTCTGTTGCACAGCAATGCTCTGTGCTATTGGGGGTGTGAGTCTCTGAGGATATAGCTACTTTAAAAATATAGCTACTTTCTATAGCACGTAGTATACTAACAGTGTATGAGAAAGCAGCTGGTTGGAAAACGTTAGCAAAGAGCAATGAATTGTAGAGCTTTTTTATTAACCCTTGTGGGCTGTTTTTTTTAGTGCTTACACAGACACTTGACTCGGGAGGGCAGGCTCAGGCCTTTAATCATGAATGCAGCTGGTTACCCACACTGAAAATCACAAACAGAGGTCTCAGGGCTGACTGCATGACCAGAAGTCTCTCAGGTATTACAAAAGCAATGACAGTAGCAATCAATTGTATCTGTCAGATCAGGTATGAAGTAGTATAGAATGCATGGAATCTGAATCATTTATTTCCATGAAATACACTGGCTTTCAAAAAAACATGTATTAGATCAGTCAGCAATAATTTCAGAAAATATCTCCTCCCCTTTCTGAATGTTTGGTTTTATACATCTGAAAAAAGACTTCTTTTAAAGGTTTTTATACTCTTACATCTTGTTACATGGAATTTGTAGTCTAATCCTATTAAATATAAATCACTGGATGAAGAAAACAAAGGAAAAACAAACTGAGAAAAGAAAATTAGAATGGTAAGCAATCTGTATCCTACTTACAGATTACTAGCTCTGCTGTCTAACTGCTTGGATTCATTGCAGGGTGACAAATTCTTACTAGACAGGCATATTTTTCCTTTTAACCATATTTCTTTTCTTATTTTGGCCCCTTTCCCCATATTCTACGGGAAAAAAATAATATATCCTGAGTCTCTTTCTGTGACATTTAACCTTCATTAACCAGTGCACAATCAGAGCATTTTAATACAGCTTCTCTCCTGCCTCTCTGTCTTGATGCTAACATGCAGCTAAGAACTGGTTATTGACATTCTAGTCTGTGTCTAATCCTTCTGTCCATTCAAAAGAGAAGGAAGTCATCTCTGGCAAAATCCTGAATTAAACCTATATTTTGTCTGTTATTCTTACTGGCTCACCAACTTGAAAAGGACTGGGGAGGTATAGTGTGTGATGTGACAATTTATTTACCTATTTATTTGCTGTAAAAGGCTAGGAGCATGCCTCCTATCTGATCAGTGCATTAAGACAATTTAGACTGATTTTATGTATTTGCCTTCAAATGACCTTGAAAAACTACTGAAGTTAATGAAAGCATGCTTCGGTTTCATAATTGTTAGGAAATGAAAAGGCCATGCTGTGATAGATATCCTCTGTGACATACAACTCCAGTTGTACCAGTGGGGAGGGACATGATTTAAATACTATCTGGTTTCCAGTGGGTTTCCTGGGTAGGGAACGTGCTCAATTAATTTTTAAGTGAAGAGAAAGAAATAACTGCAAGTATGATAGAAGCACATAAATCAGTGCCAGAACACAGAATATTTAAACAGGGATATTCGGAGTCTCATATGTAGCCACGAAAAGGGAAATAAGAAACTTGGTGGCCTCTTCAAAGCAGTGCAAATACCAAAAAATGGGGCAGTGTGAATAGTGCAAATTTTTAGGGGGAATGGTACAATACATGTTGTCAGTCCATTTCTATGTACCCGCTGCCCCCACCAATTCCAGCACTCCCTGCTACGCTCCATCAGAGCTCTCTGCCAGTGCTGCATGTTAGGCAGCTGCAAGCCTGCATCTGTTCTCTGTTTTCCACTCAATTAAGGCAAAGAGAAAAAATATAAATAAGATAAATTACTCTGAAAGCAAATTTCATGAAAACCTATGCCTGAAATATATGATCATGTAGGAAATTCGTGCAAGATTTTGTCTTCTTTTAAAGTCTGATTTTGCATAATTTTTTATTAGTACTTTTCAATTGATGGCCTTGTTTTTCTTGTAAGTACACAAAAACCTTTCTGTTATACACAGATCACTATTTGATTTGGGAAGGAAAGAGTGAAAAAAGAAATTAAATGAGTAAGGTGAAATGCATATCATACTAGATACAGACAAGGCAAATCAGTAGCTAGTCTGTAAGGAGCTATAAGAAAAGACTGTGAGTCCTGTATTAACTGAGGTGGAACACACAGTATGTACAGCTGTCAACGCAAAGCTCATTAAAATTTTCATTATTCTGTTATTTATTTTGTAGTTGTGACTGAAGGTCCCAGTCAAGAACACAGACCAATGTGTACTCATAAAAGTAGTAGAGTAATTATATTACTATTATTAGATTCGTAATGACAAGGACTCTGAGTATGGTCAGGCTGGCACCACCAAGACAGCACCCTGACAGTGGACTCCAGGGGCAGCAAAAGAAATATGAATGTGACTCTGATGGTGGCTGCTTTGCAGAGAGAACATTCAAGCAAGAATGCTTCACTCAGATGCCACATACAGACCGAAGGATGACAAGGCTGCGTACCTCAGTTTTCATAGTAATTCATTACATGTTCATCACTTACAGGCACCATAACAGAAGAATAATGTCAATGTCTGGGGTTAAATCTAAAGGGCAGTGTGAAAAACTAGCAAAGGAAAATTGGGTAATAAATACTTGGAAAGTAGAGGAAAATAGAAGTTTCTCTTTTGGTTTACTGAGTGGAGAGATAAAATTTAATTTCTCAAAAAAAAAAATCCCTATGATTTTGAAATCTGGTCCTTTTGGTCTCAGGTGGGAATGATGGATTTTATATGATATATCTCAATATGTATTTTCTTTCTTTCCTTCCTTTACAGGTTACCTGTGCAAACTTAACAAATGGAGGAAAAACAGAACTACTAAAATCAGGAAGCTCCAAATCCACACTAAAGCACATATGGACAGAAAGTAGCAAAGACTTGTCCATCAGCCGACTACTGTCACAGACTTTTCGTGGGAAGGAAAATGATACAGATTTGGACCTGCGACATGACGCCCCAGAAACTTATTCTGAGCAAGATCTCTGGGACTGGCTGAGGAACTCCACAGATCTGCAAGAGCCTCGGCCCAGAGCAAAAAGACGACCCATCGTCAAGACTGGGAAATTTAAGAAAATGTTTGGCTGGGGAGATTTTCATTCCAACATCAAGACTGTGAAGTTAAATCTGTTAATAACAGGGAAAATCGTTGACCATGGCAATGGGACGTTTAGTGTTTACTTCAGGCATAACTCCACTGGTCAAGGGAATGTATCTGTGAGCCTAGTACCCCCTACAAAAATAGTGGAATTTGACTTGGCACAACAGACAGTGATTGATGCCAAAGATTCCAAGTCCTTTAACTGTCGAATCGAGTATGAAAAGGTTGACAAGGCTACCAAGAACACACTCTGCAACTATGACCCTTCAAAAACCTGTTATCAGGAGCAGACCCAGAGCCATGTGTCATGGCTCTGCTCCAAGCCCTTTAAAGTAATCTGTATTTACATTTCCTTTTATAGTACAGATTATAAACTAGTACAGAAGGTGTGTCCTGATTACAACTACCACAGTGACACACCCTACTTCCCATCAGGGTGAGGACCAACTCGTGTCTGAGACTGAAGCCTGGGGAATAAAAGAGGTCATATGACAGGGCTGTAACCTCAAGGAGGAAGGCCACATCTATTGCCTGGAATGTGTCTACCTGCTGCTGATGATGTCAAATGGCTGCAAATATGTTAGTGGAAAACAATCTAATTTTTGCCCAGTCAGCTTCATATATCAATCTAGGTGTAAATCACTATGGATTTGAAACAAAACCATACACATACACAGAGACACACATACTCTTCAGTGCACATTACTGAGATTCCAATTAAGAAAGCTTTCATTGTCTAATGTCTAAGGTTTAAGGATAACCTATCACCAAGCAAAATGGATTAGCTAGACAGAACAAGGTTTCTAACACAAACTGTTATGGAAATCTCCTTGAAAGTCCTTCGAGACACCAATCAATAATCCCCACTTATGCATTCTACTGATTGGAGTCGCTGTACTGGTAAATAATACTGTAAGAGTAAATACTTGTTAAAATGGAAAAAATGTGTGTCTAGAGTTTGTTATTCCTTATTATATGAAGACAGCAAAGTGTCATGATTTTTTTCCAGCATACAGTAGGCACATTCAAGGTGGTGTTAGGTGGCTCTTTTTCCATGGAGCAAACCTGTTTCTAGTAAAGATGGGCAAACATTTGGAATTTACATGTGAGCAGACATACTGGGTTCATGTTTCTCTCACTCTTTAAGCTCTGATCTTTAAACTTGTTTGAGTTTAGGCCAGCTAAACTACTTAAAATCTGCAATTGATCTCTAAGAAGGAAAATGCCTGGTGGAGAACATGTAAGTTATAAGTGGCTGTCTTATCTTTATTACAAAATATTGTAACAAATTCAATATCCTAGTCTTCATTTGTATGAATGGTTTGTATTGTACATAATTTAACCAGTGTTATTTGAGCTGCTTATTAATATTAACTTGTAATTGTCTCTCTGCTTGTTATTGGTTAAAAACAATCAAGGAAATGAGGAATCCATTTTATCAATGTAGCTGTGAACTCCATTAAAAGACTATGTACAAAGCATTTATTCAGCTAAAGTATTGTTGGAAGCTATACTTATACAACATTACAGTCTGTCTGTATTTAGATATTTTATTTCCAGAGAAAAAAATGAACTGTACATAAAAATAAAAAATCTTAAAGTTGAGTTTCAATATGTACTGTGTAGATAGTAGTTTAAATGATTCTGAGAAATGAACAACACTCCAAATCTAACATGGTTTTCAATATTTTCTCTGCATAGATGCATATATATATACCTCTATTTATAAATTTGTGTGTGTGCATGTTTGTGTGTGTATATGTACATGTGTGTGTGAGTGTGTACAAATACACATATATTTTGAACATGTAAAAATTTCTTGAGCCCTATTTCTAGCAAGCAGATCTTATTAGTGAAGGGTCTTGCTAACTTGAGTGGAAGCCCCAATTCGGATAAGAAATTACAGGTGCAGGGCTTTGTTTGAAATCATCCATTATCATTTAGAAGTGGGAAAACATGGACCCACTCTCTGTGTCCACAGGCCTGTCTTTGCCTTAATTCTAGCCTCCTCTGAGGTACTGATCTCTCTGGAATGAAGAGATCCCTTTTTATGGTACAAGAGAATTTTCTTCCTATAAACAAAAAGCTCATAGCTTTTTTATATAGATAGATAGATATATAGATAGTGTATAGTGACATACTTTACCCCCAACATCCAGAAAACCAGCAACTGTAAGAAGTCCATGCCTGAAAGAAGGCTGCCCAAAGACAAACTCAGTATTTCATATCATATCTTTCAGAGTAATCATTCCTGGCAATGTTTTCTTCCCTCCTTCCATCCTTAGCTGCAGATTCTGTGTCAAAAGTGTGAATGCAGGTATGGATCAACTTCCAACTATGCACAGTGTTATAAACAGCTCCTCCAAAACCCAGTTGTGGACCTCTTACTGAAATGTGCAGAACCTAAATGAGATTGAAACAAAGCAAATGGATAACATTATTGAAAGTAAATGTTTTCCCAATGATGTATGAGTAGGAGAGGAGACTTCCATATTATTATTTCTTTGGCTTCAAATAGATGGGCTTGTGGGAATTTCTTCATTAGGTATGACATTTCCCAGGACAAACTTGTGACCATGGACCCTATGTAGATTTGGAGAAAGAAATTGTCCAAAACATGCAGTCCATATTATGATCTGATTGAGAAACATGCTGAGATACAAATGTTTTTTTCTAATTTGACAGGAACTGAGATTAAATTGGCAGTGTTTATTACTTTTGCTCTATGGAAAGTTGTTGTTCTTAATATAAACCATAAGTAATTTGTGTTGTTACCAGTAGTAAAAACTTAGCTCTATTCAATCAATGGGAATTTTTCTATTGATTTCAATATAAATTTCCATTTAATAGTATGTTGAACTCCAGTGTTAAATATGATTAGCAATCTTAGCCATCTGTATTACAGCTGAGCATTACATGCTTTGTGTTCTTGTTTATATTTCTGAAAAATGGATGTGAAATACTATTGCTGGTACAGTTTCATTATTTTCTATATTTTTTAAAACTTTTCATAAATATATTAAATAGATACGTTCTGTTCATAGATAAATTTTTTTTTCAGGTAACATCCATACAGAAAAGAATTATTCATCATGCAATGGTTTAGATCCTATTAACTCTTGTAGTTGGTAGTTTATCTGACTCTGTCACAGTGTAGTCTTAAGCCTTTGAGGAATTGGCTAGTCTTCATAAGCATTCTAGAGTTTAAACTTGAAAGAGTTCTTTCGGTGATTGGATTGTGAAACAGTGATCTAATATCAAAATAGATAATGTATTACTTAGGTGCTAGTTCACTGCATTTCATTCAGTCTGTTTGGGAAATATTTTGTGTTTGCTAACTTTGTTAAAGAATGTTTTTGGTTTTGCCATTTGAAAAAGAAATTTAATGACCGTGAATGTATTAATTCAGTTAAACAATGTATGTATGAGTATCTGGGCCTTGCACATGAACAGTGCCTTAATGGAGTGCTAGGCCAGGCAAATATTGCCAAGCTATAACCCACTAATTCTAGACATAATAAAGATGTATATCTCTAAAGGTACATTTTTAGGATTAAAGAAGATTAAGTTATTTGTTTTTAAGAAATGAAGAGATTGTTCACTTTTTTTGTTTTGTTTTGTTTTTAAACATTTAAATCATGTTTTGCATCTTATTTTCACTTTATAGAGAAATCACAAGAAGGGATATTTTAATGGAACCAATTGCTTCTTGTGCAAATATACATGGATCATGCACTTGAGCACATATCAATATATTAAACTTGCCTTGCATGGGTCAATGATATAATTTATGTGTCAGTTCCTGTGCTTTTGAGAAAAGGAATCCAAGACATAGGAAACAAGTAGCGTGCAAAAAAAAATTGAAAAACTCATGGATCAAAGTTCTAAACAGTGATGGAAAGCTGTAAGGCATTCATTTGTTAGTGTTATCAAAATACATCAGTGTGGGGCAGAAAATATGCTTTCTTCCCTCCTCATGAAATTGCTTGTAGAGTTTTATCTCTTTCTCCCTTTTTTCCCTTACACTGATAGTTGGCAAACTAATAAATTCATCTTTACACAGACATTGTTTTTCAAAGGTTCCCTTACTTAAAAAGGTACGATGTCAGAAAGTGTTGAAAAGTAGTCTAGTAATTTACAATAAACTAAGAAATATTCCAACTCCATTTATAGGGAGGCAGAATGGAAGTCTTGTAGTGTTCTGATGCATGTTAGCCTAGATTTAAGTGATACTACTCAAATCATTTGATCGGAAGGCAGTTTTACCATGATTAAATTCTCATCCTCATGTGTCTTGAATCCTATGTTGTAACTTGCAATTCTGTAAGAACACCATAAAGTACTCTGAAAATTATGTGTTAAAGTAACTGTGGAGAAAAACAGGGATTTCAAAATATCTCCTACTCTTGCAACAGAAGCAACCTAATGCTTAAACATCTGATCTGAAGAATTATTCTTCACCAGAAGACAATGAACCTCACTCTTTGTATAATGTGGATCCATCAATGTACTACTGCGGCAGAGGTATTAAAATCATATCTGATTGCATTTAGTAATGGAAGAAAACCTTTTCCCTAGTGATTTGTACTTAGCTTAGTACTTGTCTAGTACTGCCAGAGACTTGAAATGTCTGCATCAACGACTTCTTGTGCTAGGAGCTGCACAATAGAGGAATGTATACAAAATTGAGGAATAGTTTTGAAGCCAAGAACTCCTATTTTTTAAGACAGTGTACTGCAGAGTTTTTGTGAACCATGTACTTATAAATTTGAAGAATACTGTTTATGAACTTTTTTAAAAATATACACAGTTCTCAAAAAAGAACTATTTTTAAAATCTCATACATACATCGGTGAAATACAAGCATTCCCAAACTTTTACAAAACTTCGGATTCCACTGTATCAGTCTGGAATTCATGGAAAGTGTAGTATTCCCTGCAATGGAGACCTTAATTATAATTTATCCTCAAGTCTTTTGATGAGTTACTGTTATCACTTTAATTTATAAACATGAATGCTATTTCCAAAAATGTTTTGACAGTGGAAACACAGACTATTGTTTAAGAAAGAGAATTTAATTTTCCTTTTTTAATTTTCTTTTTTTTTTCCCTCTCTCTTTTTTTTTTTTTTTTTAAATGGGCAGTATCTTACAGAAAGTATGTTAAAATTGACAGACTAAATGACTTTCTAGGTGAATTTGAGAAAATCAGTTTTTGTGGATATGATTAACAGTCTTTTCTCTTCATGAGAGGAACACTTACTAAATATAAACTGTCATTTGTAAAGTTGCAATTAATTATGGGACTGTGGGAATATTGTGTTTCCTTTGGTAATACACACCTGACAGTATGATCTAATACATGTAGCATGATCTAATACATGTAGCATGATCCCTCCAAAAGGGTTGATGTATCTTATGGTTAAAGATGAAATTTTTTGGTTTTCTGCATTCTATGCTAATTCGTTAAAGTACCCAAACTAGCAAGGACAATGCTTATTTTGTGCAGGAGTTTATTTTCTCACTGGAAAATATCTATACAATTTTTTAATTCACTTTGAATGCCACACCTGGTGGATCTCTGCTTAAGTTTAAACTGATGACCTGTGTGTGTTATACAGAATTTTAAATCCTTTATACTAGTTTGCCTTTGGGATAAAGAAAGAAATGTAGTTTTTTGTAGGTGCTTTAGATCAGGAGAAAGCCAATGACTCACTTGAACTTTAATTCTAAGACAGCTGTAGGCCTGTTGTCAAAGGAAGTATTTGAGAAGATGTAACATGTGTGAGATTTATTCCTAGTTCAAAGTGTACCTCAGTCATGTATCAAGTAGAGATATTGCTATGAGGGAAGGCTCTAGTGGTGTGTGAAATGAACTTCTGTCTGTTGTTAACAGGAAATTAGAGGGACTAGAAGAAAATTTATAAAGTTGAAACAGTTCTTACACATCAGTGAAGATTTGGAAATTAGTCATCTCAAAAATAAATCCGATACTATATCCAGTATCTTATGGAAATGTTACTGATTTTCAGGGAAAAGCCCAATGTACTAACAGATCTGTTCCTTAAAAAACAAGTAAAATCAGACTTGGCATGAGATCTTTAGTTCCTCGTCTAGGTCATAGCAAAACAAAAATGAGATGCAAAACTCTATGTGGAACAGGTAACAATGAAAAATGAGGTCACTTATGGAGCATGAATAAAAAGTCATATTAATTCTCCCAGTGACCAATAGCTGTAGTTGTGGTGAAATTTATTACGCTATATTTATGAAGCATTTTTGAATTTCTTGTGTGAAGGTATTGTATTTTGATTAGTCATAAAGTGGGGAGGTCTTGAGAATAAAAAAGGAATTTTTTGCAAGAAACTTTCTACAATTGCAACATACTCCCTCCAGGAGTGTGTACTCTGAACTACTTTCAAGTGGATACATGTGGAATCCAGAACTGTAATTCTGTGAACAAATCGTAAATAATAGAACTTCACTGGCAGGGACCATGGTGAGCTTGAGTTCATTGCATGTTTATTTTGTTATGTTTGTTTGTTTCTGTTTCAGTGTTTGTTTTTGTTTAAACCTAGAAGTAAAAGAAATCTATTTATCTAGCAATAATTCACTTTAACACTCCAAGCGTGGAGTTCACTCATAAACCCTATGAAACAAACTGATATATAGATGTATGACATTAAGTGCTCTAGTCTTTATTTTGCTAATGACCTGTAGGTCATGTCCAGTTAATAATGTGAACAGACTAACTGTAACAACACAGCTTGTGTATCAAATGAATTCCCAAATGAATCTTTTCCATTACTTGAGAGCAATTTGCAAATCAGACCTTTAGCTGATGAACTTCAGTCAGATAGCTGTAGCCCTTCAGAAAACAGGAGTAATAATCACAAACTTTGAACTGTGTTTTTCTCAAGAGCTCAACAGTGTTTTCCAGTACCATCCCATATTACGGAATGAGAACTTCTCGTCTACGTACCGGAGACTTACCATTTCTTTAATCCAAACTATTACTCTGAGAAATGTTTTATTGAGTAATCTCTCATTTTTCAATGAAGTATTATTTTCTAAAATGTTTTCTACTATTGTTCTACAAGTGTTGAGCAAGTTTCTACTTTTTCACTCTGCAGACTATGCTATTACTGAATTTACACCTCCAAAGGAAGGTTTTTCTTCCTGTTGAGGTAAAAGCATCCCTTTCATTTATTCAAGAGAATCACTCAAATTTTTTCAATTTAGTTCATTTTACTAATTGCACAAGTATTACTCATAAAGTTGCTTTTCATTAACCACTGTAAAAGAACAGAGTTGATCTTTTCAGAACAACTCCCATTTCCTCAGTCTGTTACGGTCAAAAACTACAAATGAAAGCAATATTTTAGATGGAATTCCAGTGATAAAATGTTTCATCACCTTTCCCTAACAAAATTCCACCACATTCATAGTTACAATGACCTCTCTCAGGTCTCAAAATGCAAAAAATTTACTGCTAATGAGCTCTCCACTATTACTTCTAATAGAAACGACAAGCCTTAATTATACTGCTTTCCAGTGTTCTTTATCATTTATCATTTGATTTTTGAAGTAGCAGTCTTCAGATATATTAGTGGCTACTGTCCTACACCACTATTTTATGCAACACTACCTCTTTCGACCATTTAGGCATTTCTAACCTCACAGATATTAGAATTGCCTGTGAACTTCACTTGTACATTAGACTTCCTTCTAGTGAACTGCTGTGATGTCATAAATAAGAAATATTTTATTGTTCTTCTCTGATTGATTTCTGGTGTGCCTTCTTCCCTGTTTGATGCGTTTTTTCTTACTCTATGTTTTGTTTGATATCCTTTTTTTGTTTGAGATCTGATGTGAGTAGTGCTCCACACTGTTGTTTTTACACATAGGAGTGGATGAGATATATAATTAAGTATTTTACTAAAATTGAGCTAATGGGATGATTCCATTAACTCATTTAGAAATACTAAGTAACAAGTGGTAGTGGTACTTGTAATTAATCCTCAGATAAAGATTTCAGTATGCCATAAAAAATATAAGTAGTTACTTTATTTGTAGGGCTGGAAACTGTTGTAAAAAATTTGTTTCTTGTGTTTAAATATCACTAAAGTCAAAGTGATTTTCTTGTTGTTAGAACAAATCAGCAATAAAATTTCATTTCATTACTAGGAAATATACGTTATTTTCATTTACTTACCTGCTATTTCTCTAGATAGCAGGCTACTATACAGTTGCAATTGCTAGTCTGTAAGCTTATTCTCTTCCTTTCATCTTCTTCTCCCCCAGATATTATTAACATTATTTTAAGAAAGGCTTTATATTGTTTTCCTTTTACTACTCTTACATGAGTTGCCAAGAGAAGGCAATTAACTTTCTGTAACGTGCACCTTTTTAATATGTAAACTTCCAGAACTTTTAGTTATCCAGTTGTTGTACTTCAAATTTACTCTTCACTCTTTCCCTAGCTAGTATTGATTTTTCATTTCTCAATTTAAGATAATTTCCATCTGCTATCTTTGTGGAAGAGAAATGAAGTCAACTCAAAGACTTATTTTTTTAGGTTAACTGGGTTCTAATACAAGACATGTTGAATCCAAGCTGTAAATTCAGTATAGAATCCATTCAATAATGCAAATTATGTAAGGCTAGCTAGGAGGCACATAGAATGCCAATTAAATAATAATGTAAATGAGCACAAATATAAACATAATTTACATATAATTGGAATTATCATAGTTATTCTTTGCTCTTTTCAATGATGAGAAGCATAACATTAAAATTTCTTCTCACATATAGCAAAGATGAGGAAGATAATTTAGATGAGACACTGAAAAATGAGTGGTAAATGATCAGATATAAAATCAGAGTCCCGGTAACTTGCTGTCAGGCTTTACTCAATAGGTGTTGCTGCCCTGCAGCTAATTGCAAACAACATACTTGAGCCAAGTACAGGCAACCAGAAGGTTCACAAATGCCTAGACCACACTGAAAGATATTTGTTTAAACTATAAATTGTTTCTAGGACTCTCCAGTGTGCTTGATTTCTTATTGTCACAGGGTAGTCTGTCTCAAAACTCAGTACTTCTCAAATCATGTGTTCTTGTACCCTTTTGTCCAAGGAAGCTAATCTCAAAGTCCTTCCCTTTCTCTCTTTCTTGCTGCTGTTCTTGCACTCACTCCTAAAAATGGCATGTTTTGACATTAGAAATGAAAGTAATAAACCCATTTCCCCTTGCTCCCATTGTTGCCCTGCTCTTGTACCACTCTAGGTGGTATACATCAACACTTCCAAACTGTTGGTATGGAACATCACAATTGAAAACGAAGCAATTATTTCCTTCCAAATAATCTTGGACTGTAAAAACTAATCACAAAGTTCTTTTATAACATTCTCTTACAGCATTCTCTTATATCTTTGAAGACTCTGACAAAAGGCAGCAAGGTGCAGCCATGAGCCATAGTTTTTCTAGACTAAGTCTCAGTTTGTATAGCATGTTTGATTGTATTCCTCTGACTACTCTAAAACTTGCTGACCCTTTCAAGTGTGGAACCCCAAAGAAAACAGAATATTCTGGCTTACATCCTGTCAACAGTGTGAAAAGCAGAATGTAAATAATTCTCTTCTGTTTCTATGTACTAGTAACAGTGTTGTATGTAATACCAAATTCATAGTTATTTCTCACTATCATTGACTATGCTGGTTGTGCTGACTACAACTTGCTTGTGCAGGGTTGTTGTCTAAGGTGTAATTCCATGTTTCATATTCATGCATTTGATTTTTCTCTCTGACTGTGAGAGAATTTAAACTGTCAAATTTCAGTAAGACAGGATATAAATTTGCAGCACAATAGGTTCTCCATATCAGCTTCCCCTGTGGATACTTGTAGCCTGCACTAATGCTCTGTGCAACACTTGAAACAGATGACACCACACAGAGCTACACTTACTGCTTAGCAAAGTATCAGCATGAAAAGCTAGTATGCAGCAGCAAGTGTACTGTAAATTCCTGCTTTGGTTTGCTGTACTAATGTGTGTAGACAAGCCCCAAGAGTAGTACTCTCCACTTGTCTCTATTGAATTTCTTTTTATTGATTTCAGAGCAATCTCCACATTTACCAAGATACATTTGGTATTAAACAAAGTAATTATCTCCTCTGCTTTTCCCTTTCAAACTACAACTCTTCCTAGTCTATGTAGTCTTTAATGATATTGCAAATCATTGCAAGATGGCACAGGTGGAGTCTTAACATTGCCAGGTTAACCAAGATGGCATTTTTACAGTTATACTCTAGACTACAATTACACAGGTTTAAAGAATTTATTAGCTGGAGACTAAACAGAACACTCAACTAATTGTTCACCAGAAGAGAGAACTTTCATGTGTTGAGGGAATGAGCTACTTTTATCACTTACCTGTTTTTGGGAGGAAGAAAGGTCATTAAATTTAAACCTTGAGTGGATTCTTGCATGTAAACTCAAGGCAGAACTCTTGGAACTCGTGACAATTAATAAGGGTCTGATTCCTTCTCATATTAATAAATGAAATAATTCTCCTGAGGATGACATTTATATTTTCCTAGGCATTTATGTTGACAGTTCATAATGTATTAGAAGTATCTGTTACCTTTGGCCTGTAGAATGTATGTGTTACATATGCAAACTTTGCCTGGATCTGAGGCTCCAGTTGGGGAAAATGACTTTTATATATCTTTTACACAAGTTGCCACTTTTTAGTGGATACCACATGCCTAAGAGAATCTATGTTATATGTTAATAGTACTTTCTTGGCAAAATAAGGATTTTAGCTCTATAAATATTATTCCAGTTTGATCATCATTAAATTTTCATAATTTAGTTGTAAACTGAATTTGATCCTTTTTTATAAAATTTTAACTACAAGTATTTGGAAAACAAAACTTACCTGTGTCTCCTCTTTACACTGTTTTACAATTAACTGTCAGCTCTCTGTTTCTAGTCTGATTGTAATGTGGCTCTCATAACACATAGAGTAGCTTCACGTGAAAACAAAGGTCCAGATCTATTTGATTACTTGAAGGCAGTAACAGATTTTGCCAGTGCTCTGATCAAAATTGATATGAGGAGGAAGCTGCTTTAACACACTCTTCTATGCTAATAGACCTTTGTGATGTGTTTAAATGTAGGGACATCACTGAGGTGATACAACTGCACAGCTTTTGTGGTGGAGGGAATTTCACAGGATAAGTGAAGTCAGTTCGAGCCTGGCTGTAAAAAAGTACATGATCAAATTTGTGGATCCTAGACTGGAAGTGAGGAAGTGATTTCATTTGACACCAATCTAGCTTCTGCAGTTTTCTGGTAAAAGCAGTTTTCTACTTCTTCTCCTGGCCTGTTGTCTCTGAACACCCAGTCTTGTCTTTTTCTCTGAATCAGATCTCATAACAACTGCAATATAAGTTGGAATCAGTCCTCCATTCTCTATTTCCTTCAAATAAATGAAAAAAAAAACTTTTTTCTTTTAAAATATACAGGTTTTATCCTCACCACTTCTGTAAGAACCATCTGGTTATCTAAAGTGGAAGATGGGAATTTCTGTTCAGAGTTCCCTGCTCTGTCAGCTCACTCACTGTACCTGCATTCTCTAACGCTATGATTCCTCTTCTCTTTATATGCTCTGAAAGAGACTACCAGACTGAACATCTGCAAGGTTTAAAGAAGAGGAAAGTCTCAGGCTTAGGCATGTATTAGGTATTCAAATGTTCATTGTGGTCAGTACTTTAGCAGACTAGGAGCTTTCAAGTGTCCTGGAGTTTTATTTAAAATTGTAGAAAATGTAGGTTTTAACTTCTATCTTGATAGACAGCAGCTGGAAACCCATGATTTTAGGCTGAGTGTTTTGGGGATATTTTGGGGAAGGGGATCACAGAGTATTCCAAGTTGGAAGGGACCCACCAGAACCACTGAGTCCAACTCTTAAGTGAATGGCCCATACACGGGATTGAACCCATGAGCTTGACATTATTAGCGCACAGTTTTAACCAACTGAACTATCTCCGGTGTCTACTGCTTTGAGATGACTGTTTAGTCAGACATCAGCTAAGTAAGAATTGTGTGACATTTTGGGTTCAGTTTCATAAAGTCAAGCTTGATGGTCTTCAGTGTGCATTTGTCTTTCTGTGAAGTTAATCCCTACAGCTTAAACAAAACAAATGAAAGACTATTTACATTGCAATGGATGGCAGTCTCTCTCTCTCTTTTACTTGTTCACTGAATAGTCAATATACTCAGAGTTTATTTGCAGTGTTGTTCACTACTAGAACTAAAATTCCAGTTATTCTTGTTTGCCTCACAGCCTGACAGGCATATTTTCTGCAGAAATTCTCTTAGAGGTGGGACTTTCCACTCTTCACTTAGTTGTATTTCTTATGTTATTAGTCCTGTATAACATTAGCCTAAGTAGAAGACAGTGTGAAACCTCTTCTTTCCAAGGACTATGCCATTGTGAGGAGACAGCAACTGCTGAGTAGCTCTCCTATGTGGCACCTCATCAACTCTTGCGTGTGTGTGATCTCTTCTCACCCAAGCTGCTTCCTGCCATTCAAAGTGAGAAGACAGACCTGCCCCCTTTTCCTACCTAAAAGTGTTTCTGCATGCCCTGTGTGAAGGTACCCACACTTCCCTCTGTCCTTTTCACTGCTGCTCTAGACAATTATGTAAGTGCCTTTTATTGCACATATTCCACTTGAAGAAAAACTGTTCTTCTAAGATATGACAACATCTACAATTACAGCTCATTGTTTTCAAGTTTCTGAAAAGAGCTATTGAAGACCATCATTATTACCAATCTCTTCTTTGTAAGTTTGAATGATCAAATGACCTCAGTGTATTGAAAAAATCATATGGGGACGATCTGAGTCATGAAGAGTAGTTGGTGGACTGAAAATAAATGTTTTCTAAGAGATTTGACTGTAAACTCTGTCTGCAAATCATCTGAAGAAACCTCTCTGAACATCATCTGCAAAATGGTAGAGTGTGTTTAAGAGTTGACATCTTCTTTTCGGTGTATTTTCAACCATGGAAAGAGATATCATGCATTTCACTGTTTAGACAAGTTGCACTACATCTTTTTCACAGAGGTCATAATTACAAGGTCAAATTTACACTCTAAGAGAATAAAATCTTCTAAGTATTCATATTGGGTCAATTTTTTGTGTGCAATTTCTGACATTCTTTGTTTAGATAAAAACACTAACATTATTTGAAATATTCAGTTTTGGAACAGTCTCAAATGCATATCTGAACGTTCATGTGATATGCAACTTCAAAATCTATGCCTACCAAAATCTATGACGACTCACATTGAAGTTGCTGGATTTTAATGAATAGTACTACAACCCAAAGACATCACAGTCTATATAAAGGTGTAACTATCTCATAGACTAACATCGAATCTTTATAATGAGACGAGATTTTCCTGTTTTTGAGAGACAAGATTTAGTCAGTGGATGCTTTACTTCATGGCTTTTCTTCCTTATCTTCGAAACTAAACAACTCTGAATCCCACTTCTTGGGGACACAGTATAATCTTGATACTGCAAAAGGGACAGTCTACAAAAAATTGTCTCCCTTCAGGGCATGGTAAATGAATGGAACTATTGTTTTTTTTGGCACTTATCATATGGTTATTTATTTATTGCTTGATATTTGTTACTTACTATTTGCATAATGGGATATATGATCACAGCCACTGCACAGCCAGAACACTGTCCCTGTCCCAAAAATTAGTTAAACTGAGATGGGAGTTTGAAGGTATGCACAATGGATACTAAAAAGGAAGGGAGGAGGAGAAGCAAGAGGAATTACCACCTAGTGTCTCAAAACTATTTCAGTGCTAGTGCACCCTTTTTCTAGGATAAAATGCATATCTCATAAGTATGCTCTGAACTGGTCTCATAAAACACCTGACACCTTGTAGGCTCATAAAACAAAAGCTTCAAGGACAAGCATAGTGGTATATAGTAAAGCAACACTCAAGAGAAGAGCAATAGAATAATTATGGAAAAGAAATCTAGCATGAGAGCATAGAAAAATAGATAATAAAACCTGCCATGCTATTCAAGTAGTTACAGGGGGGATTACTGTATTGTGCTACACTATAATGTATAGATATGATGCTACTGCCTGTGTTTCAGATTCAGCCCGGTTTTCTGTAACACAATGTATGTCAGTGTTCTGAAATCCTATGATGAAATGCTTAACCGTATCTTTACACCTGGTTAACTGTATGCTGGGCTGTGTCAAAAGAAGGGTGGCCAGCAGGTTGGAGGAGGTGATTCTGTCCATCTACTTTGCTCTGGAGAGTTCTGACCTGTAGTACTGCATAGAGTTCTGGGGTCCCCAGAACAGGAAGGCCATTGAGATGTTAGAGAGTCCAGAGGAGGTCCACCAAGATGGTTAGAAGGGAGGAGCACCTCTCCTAAGAGGAAAGGTTAAGAGAATTGGGATTGTTCATCCTGGAAAAGAGAAAGCTTCAAGGGTGACTTACTTGAGGCCTTCCAGTACATGAAGGGAGCCTACAAGAAATATAGAAAGAGATCATTTACAAGAGAATGTAGTGACAGGACAAGGGGGAATGGCTTGAAACTGAGAGTAGGTTCAGACTAGATATTAGGAAGAAGTTCTTTACTGTGAGAGTGGTGAGGCACTGGGACAGATTGCCCAGAGCAGTTGAGGATGTCCCAAGCATGGAAGTGTTCACGGCCAGGCTGGATGGGGCTCTGAGCAACATGGTCTAGTGAAAGGCATCCCTGTCCACAGCAGGAGGGTTGGAACTAGGTGTTCTTTAAGGTCCCTTCCAACATAAAACATTCTACGCTTCTATAATTTTATGATTCTATGGTAGGAATACCACTTCAACACAACAGTGACACTACTGGATGTCTCTTGAGGTGTCTATTCTCATAATCAAGGCATCCAGGAAAAACTAAAAAAATAAAAAGCTGAGTCAGGAAAGGTTGAAGTTAGATATCAGGAAAAGCTGTTTCAACCAGAGGGTGCTTGAGCACTGAACCGTCTTCCTAGGGATGTAGTCACAACACCAAATCTGTCTGAGTGCAAGAAATGATTGGACAATGTTATCAGGCACATGATATCATTCCTGGGGGGTCCTGTCCTGTGCAGGACCAAGAGTTGGATTTAATGATCCTTGTTTATTAGAATAGAATCACAGAATTACAGAATATGCTGAATTGGTCCCTTCCAATTCAGCATATTCTGTAATTCTGTGATTCTATCCTAATCCAAGCCATTCTGTGGTACAATGATTCTAACATGATGCTTCTT
Organism: Dendrocincla tyrannina; assembly: GCA_035047865.1. Classification (NCBI taxonomy): domain Eukaryota; kingdom Metazoa; phylum Chordata; class Aves; order Passeriformes; family Dendrocolaptidae; genus Dendrocincla; species Dendrocincla tyrannina. The sequence continues at coordinate 25,320,859 of JAWWMP010000081.1, forward strand.
GACAAAGATTCCTAAATGCCACCTAAGTGTTAGATATTTGCTCTGTTGAGTACAACAATACCTCAGAAATTGTCTAAATGGTCAGACGCTGCCACTTCACAGTACTCTAAGCTACTCAGAACACCTCATACCAATAAATACATTGAAGAAGCAAGAATTGTTAGGAGAGACACAGTCACATACAGACCTGTTGAAATTGCTCTAGAGACTCAGCTAGTTTTGGTGATGATTTATGTACTTGAAGAACAACTTTTGCAACATTATCTTGTGGAGCACCTTTTATCAATTTCCAGTAGTGTGTCATTACCCAGGTGATATACTAAATGGTTTCATTGCCTTGAATTCTACAGAATTGCATTTAGCCTACAGGTACTAAAAATGCTCTGCTACATGAAAGGACATATGAATTTTTATTATTTTTTTTTCCAGATCAGATATCTGCTACCAGACCTGCTCTTTTTATTGACAGACAGAAGCTGCATGAATTGAAAAGCCACTTCTAAATCTCTGACCTGTGGATATTGTGGTTCAGTGACCACTTTTGTTATTCTAGGGTGATTGGGAACATATGATGTTGAAAATGCACTAAACTGCTCTCTCATGAGTTTGTGAGTTTATTTTTTCCTCCCCCCTCCCCCTCCAAACAATGTAATTTTCTATTTCACTCTACTTACACTAAACTTGCTGTCTATTATCTGTTACAGTCCTTCTGATTATCTGAATTTTTAGTATATTTTTGTAGCAGAAAACACTACAAAACCTGAAAGTATATTCATCATTTATGTATACCCATAACTTTAAGTGATTTTCTTCTAATGCAGGTTTTCTCTTTCATAGCCCTAGGGTATATTTGACATGCTTTTGACAGCATACTAATTTTATGTGTAGTAGAAGGGCTGCTGTGAGTTAGCACACTGTCGATTTTGTAAAACTCTTCAGCACAGTCCACATTTGTATCTGTTTTTTTGATACACAGAATCTAAATACACCATTTCCATTGAAAATCATCTTTAGAAAACATATTTCAGTTCATTTCACACTGTGTTAATTGTGTAACACACTGTAACCATTACCTTTTACCAGTCACAGTTGCTCATCTAATAGGAAATGATGACTTTAACAAGGAATTATTAGATCTGTTTGATCTGAGAATGCACATGTGGACAATGGGGTCTGCTGGCTGGAACATGCACCATTTTCTCCCCCTATGAGTACATAATTGAATTACAAGTCTCATTTTAGGAACTGAAACAAAAAGTATCAATAAGTCTTATGCTTTGCAGATAGCCCTGCTGGCTGATACATTTTATGTAACATTACTAAATAAATGTGGGGACTTCAGTGTTACCTCAAAGATTGGTTAAATGACATAAAATTCTCTAAATGGAAAGAAGGTAGGCAGAACTCTTTTTATTGTAGGTTAGAAAAACTTTGGACTATGTTTTCATTAAATATTGCTACAACTTTAAAATTAGGGTTTACTACAACCAGGAGGAACATAGGCAAATATCAGAAGGTAATGTTTGACACTCTAATGAGAAAACTGTTTTTTCAACAGTGTTGCTTTAAATGTTTCTGGTTTTGCTTGAGGAAGTGAGAGACTTACATTATTGCTGTGAGACAGATGTTTCATGGGGACATAAGCCCTGAATGTACCATATTTAGCTTCACCATTGCCTTTTATTCTTTGCTGGTGGAATAGTAATTATTTTTGCTCTAGAAATCAAGTAAGAGAAATAAAATGAAACTATAAAATTACTTGAAATCTGAAGTCCAGTTTTTCATAAGTCAATGAGAGGCATAGGAGTCTTGGGATACCCTGCACTGCTGTGAGCAGAAAAGATATTCCCTTTCCTAATTGAAGTTTCTCCCATTCACCAGCTATACCAGTCTCTGCAGGGTTCTTAGTCCAAGTAACCATACCATTTTGAGAAGGTAAATACACATATTGGAGTGGACCTGAACTGACGTGACTACCTCAGGACCTGAGAAAGTACCTATGAAACATCCCATCACAAGCTATAGCTGTAGCCCTATGTCTCCTTGACAGTCTTTTGCTAGGGCTTTCAAAATAATTCAGGCTCCCAAAACAACAGATTGGTGCTTAGAGTCATAGTATTGGCACGGCTGCTGTTTTCACAGCTATAACTACAGCCTAACCTCCCAGGTGTCCAATTCAGCTATGTGTATAGTCTCTTGCAACTGACAGCTTCACAGCATCCAAAGCACTGCTGCAACTTTCCCTACTGATTAGCTGCTTGGAGCACTAGCTCCAGCCTTGAGGCCTTGAAGACTATTGGTCTATTACAGAAGCTGGGAACATCTAGTTTGTGAATGATATATAATTCACATAAAGTGCCTAATGCTTTCTATCCTGTAAACTCTGTAGCAGAAGGGCCAGATTAAAGCCCTTAACAGCTGGAACATCTGCATAAACAGCCAAGTGACACCAGCTGTGTCTGAAAGAGGTACTGGAAATGGGAAGAGAGACTGAGAAGCTTATTTTCATGTGAGATGCACAGTGGGCCAAGTTATCTGTCTTGGTGCTATTAAATCCAGCTCAGTTCTTTCACTCCCTTCTCTTACTCTACTATGTGGTAGAACCTGGACATCTACACTGTGGCTTAGTCAAATCTGACTAGAACCACTGATAACATGTTTGATCAGCTGTAAGGCCTCCAAATCCTTCTAAAAATGGGGCACAAAGGCTTTTAGAAAATATTGTGTTGCCACAGATGCACATGTCCCCAGGTGGCCCCATGGATGTATTTTCAGGTAAATGTGAGGCTCTCTGTGGCCTGCAGTGTATACTAGACTTCCGGGTTGGCACAGCTCGTGGAAGTGGTGTTCAGCAGATGCATCATGAAGTCCAAAGCAGCCAAGGTGCAACTGTGAGGTGGGATCTAGCTGAACTTGGGCTTTGCAAGCCCACAGAAGGATGGTAGTGCTGAACTACGACCTCAGTTTCTTGTGACTCCTGTTTTTTTCTTTCCTTCCAGTCCCCTGGCTTCACAAACCCGTATTTATCAAAACTGTTCTGGAAAGACCTTATATACTTCTGGTGCTTTCCAAAAGGAATGTGAGATACATGAGTCACAGAATCATGAAACCTTCAGTGTTTCAGTCTGTGTCCATTGACTCTTGTTCAGTCATAGATCACACCAAAAAGAGTCTGGCTTCATGTTCTCTACTGCCTCCATTTAAATATTCACGCACTTTGATGGAGTGCCCCCTGAGCCTTCTTCAGACTCAATACAAGTCTACTCAAATAAGGGATGCTCCAGTCCCTTGATCATCTCTATATCACTTCAGTGGCCCAAGTGATGTATGCAAAATAAAAATATAATCTATGTATTTCAACAGTTTGTTTACAAAGGTCTCAAGATAGATATCTGAAATTATATATTACGATATCAGTTCTGATTTTCAATAAAGCAAAGACCTCACACCCACTTTGTAATCAGTGTACTGGTATTAACCAGTCATGAAATTCTGTATAAAAGAAAAGTACCTGATATTTCCAGATTCACTGAAGGCTGCAGTTATTGGAGTCAAGTAACCTCATGGTTCCCTTTCAAGGCTACTAGGCTATCTTGTGAATATGAAGACAATATAAAGTCATTCTTAATCCAGTAAGAGGTTATATTTTCCTCTGAAACTGGTATTAATTTCATACTTCCCTCACACTCTTTACTGGCTTTGAGATTCACTGCCTCTTAGAATAGGCTGCCAGAAATATCATTGCATTTCTGGGCAGACTGATGGAAATATTTTTTGTGGCTTTGATTTCTCTTCATTACATTGCTATTTATTTAACTTATATGATGGAACACCATTAAATTGGACTTTGCTCATATTCCATATCACATTGGTTCAAATTACAATGCTCAAACCTTCCAGCAAGCAAAGGCAAAACTGCAGAGATTACATCTTTGATAAGATTACAATCCTCTCTTGTAAGTAATATTAAAATTGACTGCCTGAATATAACCAAGGATTTGTCTGGTTATCTTTAATTGATCTCCCCAGAAAGATAGTACGGACTGCAATGGAAATTGCAGTACATTACAAATCAAAGCAATAATATAAAATCAGAGACTAAAACAAAGTAACAATTTGTGCCTATTTTGGACCTTAAAAATTAAAATTTATCTCTAACTGACAGGAGAGTTCAGGTCCTGTTTATGAAAACAGTAAGTGAAAAAAGATACATAGGACAAAAAAGAAAAAGATTCATTAAATGTCAAGGTGCTGAAAAAAATGTTTTCCTACTTTGTTGGGGTGGCTAGACTTAAACCTATGAAAAAAATCTGAAACAAAAGTAGTGCTTCCATAAATATGTTCTTAGGCATTGCCAATCACAGTGGATTGAAGGTACTTAAATTCCATTGCTGCCTTTATTTGAGATCATTTGAGTAACTTTAACCTCCTGTTGCATTTTCTGCAAGGCAGTAGGCTGGAATCCCAGACTGCAGACATTTTAGAAGTTGGAAATCTGTTGGACCCATGGTTTATAGGTAGGTGTATGGAATGTCCTTTCTTTTATGAGGTCCGTGCACAGTCCTGTAGTGACTACAGTCATCACCTTTCTGGATGTGGTTCAAGATATACAGCCTATTGTTGATCTCAATGTCTGTTGTTGACCTTGCACAGATTTGACTGACTCGTGACATTCTCAGTTCATCATTTCTTATAGATTCAACAGGATGCCTGGTCCCTGGAGTATACCAGTTCTTTGAAGGCTGTCACATGCTGTGTTTCAACATGTCCTTTTAATCTCTTCAGCCTGTTCTTTTCCAGTTATTATCACAGAATCACAGAATATGTTGAGTTGGAAAGTACCCACAAGGATCATCAAAGTCCAATCCTTAGCCGTGCATAGGATCATCCATAAGAGTCACACCATGTGCCTGAGAGTATCATCCAAACACTTCTTAACCTCTGTCAGGTTTGGTGCT
>JAWWMP010000081.1:25325916-25428646 GCA_035047865.1 Dendrocincla tyrannina
AGTCACACCATGTGCCTGAGAGTATCATCCAAACACTTCTTAACCTCTGTCAAGTTTGGTGCTGTGACCACTTCCCTGGGGAGCCTGTTCTAGTGCCCAACCACCCTATAGGGTGAAGACCCTTTTTCTGATATTCAGCCTAAACCTTTCCTGACACAACTTCAGGCCATTCCCTCAGGTCCTGTCACTGGTCACCACGGAGAAGAGATCAGTGCCTGCCCCTCCTCTTCCCCTCCACAAGGAAGTTGTAGACCAATGAGGTCTTCCCTCAGTCTCCTCTTCTCCAGACAAACTGACCTCAGCCTCTCCTCATACAGCTTCCCCTCAAGGCCCTTCATCATCTTTGTTGCTCTCCTTTGGACACCCTCCAAGAGCTTAACATCTTTCTTATATGGTGGTGCCCAAAACTGCACACAAGGTGAGTCTGCTCCTTTGCAGAGCAGAGCAGGACAATCCCCTCCTTCTACCTGTTGGTGATGCTTTGCCTGATCCCCTCAGGACACAGTTGGCCCTTCTGGTTGCCAGGGCACTGCTGACTCACATTCGACTTGCCATCGACCAGGACCCCCAGGTCCCTTTCCACGGCACTGCTTTCCAGCATCTCATTCCTGTCTGTATATCCAGGGTAGCCCCATCCCAGATACAGAATCCTGCACTTTCCCTTGTTGAATTTTATACAGTTGGTGTTTTGATATGGTTCTTTAAAGTTACTAGAGATGCCTTTGCCTGAATTAAGGTGCAACTGAGACCATATCCCAAAGTGAGTAGTATGAATTTTTATATAACATGAAATGTGAGGTAGAATGAAAAGAAATATGTGAAGTAGAATGAAAGAAATAAGGAAAAGAGAGAAAGGGGGAGAAAAAGAGAAAAACAGAAAGACAAATGAAGTAGTAATAATACCACCACTTTGTGGATTCGACAGTGTCCTGTTGATCCTCCTCTTGTGGTCTTTCTCTAGATAAGAATCCCAGTCCTTTTGAAGTGATGGTTTTAGTCTGGATCGGCTGAGGGAAGCCCAGGGTGGTGAGGGAAAAAGCCCACGTTGGTGAATGAAGGAGTCCACTGGTGAATGAAGCCCAGGGGGATAAGGAAAGTCCCATGCGGTGAGGGAAGAAAACTAGGTGTTGAGTGAAGTCCAAGTTTTGTCTTTTATTTGGCTTAGTCTAGGTGGGAACACTGCCTGATACCTCCCCTCGGGTGGCAAGTTCTACACTGGATGATGTAACACTGGAGCATGGGACATTTCAGGAGTCTTTGACAACTTCTAAGATGTTACTGCTGCCTGTTAGGTGAATCCATTATGGCCCATCACCTGAGATGAATATCTTCAGGCTATGTGTGAATTGTTCTGGTGCTTTCCCAGAGCGGAATTATTAGGACTGAGTAATGTGTGTCAGCCTTCAGTGGGAATGTCAGGAAACTTTGCTTTCTACTTCTAGATTGGAGAACAAGAACTGCTAAAGATAGTAGAAACCATGTAATTTTGTATGTGACATTAACATATTTCATAACTGAGTAATCACAAAAAACAACAAAAGGGCATGCATGTAATTTACTTTTTATACATAAAGATCTTTTAGGAGAGTCAGTCAAAGGGGAAGATTCAATCTCAAATATATATAACTCAAATATGGAAAGATAAACATGAGCACATTTATGATTCACAATTTTAAAGGAAAATCATTGTAGTCTGGAAGCATTCTGGACAGAAAAATCTCAGAGGAGCCTTAGCATCTGCATGTCAAAGATGAAAAGACTGTCTTGTATCTATTGCTTAAACAAGAGAAAAAACTATAGTAGAAGGCTGAATTCAAGTGCATATGACTGACTATCATCTCCAAAATTAAATAAATGGATACTGTACAACACAAAAATTTCAATAGCAAGCTTAAAATAAATGCACAAAAATCAAGTGGAGACTTACAAATATTTTACCACACAGAGCAACATAGTTATGAAAAAACCCTATTAACTTGCTAATATGATCTCAGTAGAACCTTGTATAAAATATTTATGAAATATTTTAAAGAAATAAAAAAAATAAAGACATGAAGGAAAACATAAAGTATAATATATATTGAAATGGATGCTGAAGTTGGCAACATTTTCAATTAAATGCAGGGGAAGAATGGATTAACTTGAGAAGTCTTGACTTCTTTTGATTAAGCTTTGAACAGTTAAGAATATTAGTCAGGGAAGTCAAAAAACCTCATGAAAGAAACAGGATCTCTAAATTAAATTTAAAGTCATACTGTTCATGAAAGGTAGAATTGTACTGGAAAAGGTACAGAAAAGTTTATTATGATGAGCAAATACATTAGAAGTCAACCTCACTGCTAAGGTTACCAGAAGTTTGCCTGTTTATAATAGAAAATAAAGCCTGAGAGGGACATAAGTATTTTATATATTGTTAAATGGCTTAAAAAAAAAGGAAGCTTTGGAAAAAAAATATCACTCTATTAAGCCCTTCCTGGAAGAGGTCACTGTAACAGGCGGAGAAAACATAGAATCACAGAACATGCCAAGTAGGAAAAGAGTCACGAAGACCATGGAGTCCACCCCTGGTCCTGCACAGGACCTTCCCCAAGAGTCACACCCTGTGTCTGAGAGTATCGCCCAAGTTCTTCTTGAACTTGAAGGCTGTGTGGTTCCTATACTAGTGCTAGCCTGTAGTGTAGATGGACCACAGAGGACATAAGGACAAGGATGATGCTGCACTGCTCCTGTAAGGCATTTGAATGGTTAGTGTTTATGCAAGAGAAACAGGAGACATAGAGGAATAGTGCAAAATTTAAGACTGATTTCTAGTTTGACTTGAATATATGGCTAATCCTAAGACCCCAATGGTGCTCCATATGGAGCTTTTACCGCCTTTTCCTTGAAAAGATCTGACAGACATTGGGTCACCTTTCTTTGGGGTATATTTGGATGGTTAAGGAGACTCTTCTGTTTAATTGTGTTAGTTCATTTGATTTTAGTTAATGGCATTGCATAGTTGGGCTAACATATCAGAAGTCATGATAATTGACCATGTTGTCATGTCCTCTCCTTGATGTTTTCTCCCGAGGCTAACTGAGCCTGAAAAGCAGTAGCCCATTTTGTTAAGGGCTTTTTAATTGGGTTAAAGTCTCCTGACCAAGCAGCACTGAGAGTTTCACTTATAGCCTGAATAGAGGGCATAAATAATGAGTGCAAAACTTTTGCAAACCTTTTGGTACTGGATGAATTTCCCTTTAAAAAATCCTTTCAACTAAAAAAATAAACACAAAATGGGGCTTCTGCTGATTAGTTGCACTTTAGAATAGCTAGTAAGATGTAAATGGGTTTCCAAAATTAGGCTTCTGAGTGGAAATTTTGATTAAATCCCTAAGAACAATAAATCAGATATAAAATTAAGCAAAGTAAGAAAGTAATAGGTAATTTTTTTTTTCCCTTATGGATGCCCCCTTGTGTGGAAAGTAACAGATACATATATATTAGTGTAAGACAGAGAAATGGTGTCTACAAAACTGCAGCCCTACTTTATGAATGTATACTAAAATAAATCAGTTGCTAGTTGCACTCTGAAAATGACAACATAAAGAAAAAGCTATTCCTGTAATTTCAAGCAGCATTATCTTTAACAACAGTAGTTCAATGATTTTGTTCTTATTTTTAAATGGCCAAAGCACATGGCAAATGATTGACAATGAAGATCATCAAAAGATATTGTAAAGTGATCTGTTTTTTGTGATAGAGCAGCTTAGAAAAAGTACACTTTTAGAAGGCATCTAATAGTCAGCAGCCATTTTCAGTTATATCTAAATTAAATCATACATCTTCATTAATTTCCCTGTTAACCATTGAAAATTAAACTTACATTTTTCTGCAAGAACACCAAAATCTGATATCACCTGTGAATTATTGAACTGCCAGTCACATAAATTTTATTAAAATCAGCATATCCTTCTACTCTGATGACAAAGATGACAACTGTGGATAAGGTAACTTATAAAGATGTTAAAAATGTATATTGCATTTTTGGTTCCTTCAATGACCTTCTATTCACAGTGCTTATTAGGATGTTAAATGTTCTTTGCTTGCATTGAAAACATGTATAATGTAGGTGAAAAACTATGAATAAAATAGTTTATTTCAGGTGTCAAGCTTGGAATTTTTTTTCTGTGCTGGAACAAGATGAGTAAAGTATGGTGTAGGTCATAAGCAGAAATCTCACGTGCTCCTTTAGCACTGATTTTAGATAATAATATTATTTGTGAAATAATTAATATGGTCCAGGAAAGGTCTGGTAAACCCATAACAGCCTTTTGTAGATGAGGAATGATTTAAGGCATTTTAAGCATTAGATGATGCAATCAAGATAAATCTAAATAGTCATATATAAGTAGGCATATTTTTTCATGCTTTTTGGTATTTGTATAATAATTATTTTACTTTTTTTTAAAGTCTTTTCTATATTTACCTAAAGTGCTGTTAAGCTAGTTAAATAGATTTAGAAATAAGTCATTTGGGATTTTCTGGAAAAAAAAGTCTGTCTTCTCTGTGTCAAAATTATTTTTATTACCTATTTCTAAGTCTGTCACACAACTGAAAATAGTAAGGGTATCATAAAAAGTGATCTCACCAAAACTAACAGGCTCATTGAAATTCATTTACATAAGTGGAATGCAGGGAAATTTTTTGTCTCCTAAGAAATGTGGAAGAAAAATCTAGAGTGGACTGGAAGCAAGGGCAGAGTAGAGATAAAAGAATGAGATCATTAGGTCAAGTCCTTCAATCAGCTAGTCTATTTTTCAGATCCAGGCTAACTCACTGACAAAAGTACATTATTACTCTTCAATCACATCTCAAGTCTGCAAGCCGCTTGATGCCTAAAAACTTTGAATTGTTTTGCATGATTTATGCAGTCACATGTCAACTTAAGAACTTTAGTCTGCTCAGCAGCCACTAGCTTACAGAAGAAGAAGATGCTCATGTTAAAGAAAGACCAACGTCATCCTATTTTTCCACACAGATTTTTATTTTAATTTCTGAAGTCTAATAATTTTGTAAAAGTGTTAATATTAAAAATGCTATGTGAAAACATTATATAGACAAACCCAAATCTGCATAGCCAAATTGAATTAATTTGAAAAAGCCTTTATACCCTACACTAGGATTTAATATGACTTTGAGGATATGTAATATCTAAGAGATAATAGTTTTGAAAACAGGAGGATTATTTTCTAGTTTGAATGTGTAGAAACGTTATAAATAGCTTCTGCCAACCCCATAAAATGCCATTCATTTAAATGGTGATATATTTACAGATTCATGGGGTAGAATGGGACAAAAAGGTTTATCTGCAGATCCATTGCTCAGTCCCATTAGTAATCTTATTTGGCAAACAACCTGAATAATTTTTTGTCTGGCAGCTCTTATGCAAAAGATTGCAACAATAATATGAGATGTTGAAATGTTAAAAAGTCATCCCCTCAGGAGTGTTTTGCCAATTAGGAAAGGTCTGAGAAACCTGTGTTTCAGGAAGTAACTCTATGCTTCAGGGTCAGAAATAAGAAAGAAAAGTGGAAGGAGGAAAAATAAGAAAAGCAGTAAAAACTTGTAAGAGAAATTTAAGGAAAAAAAAAATCTAAAAAGCTTTCTCCACTGGTCTAGCTGGCTGTATGAACTGAAATGTGGAAGCTGGTTCCGAAGATCTTGATCACTGGATGGCTGCACTTTGTGTGGCTGAGCACTGCAGGGATTGGGCTGATGTAAATGAAAAGCAATGAATAAAGGCATCAAAGAGGGGCGTGTAATACCAGTATAGTGTTGAGTCTCTATTAAATGCTATTTCATAGAATAGTACTGGCAGCCTTGTATCCAAATGCTTCAGAGACTTGTGTGGATTGTCTCAAATATTCTGAGGTAGTGAAATAACATTATTAACCCTTCAGAGAAAACCAAAACAGGAAAGAAAAGCTAATTGGTATATTCAAGGACATAAACAGAGTCAGTGGTAGAGCAAGAAACTGACTCCTAAGTGTCCTGCTTGCTTTTTCAGGCATGGATAATTCTCTTTTTCTGGACTTTCTGACTTGTGTCTTGCGACAGCAATGTACATCTTTCAGAAATCTGCATTTATCCCTGCCTATTGCATTGAATTTCAGGTAGATTTTTAATAAATACTTTTTACTGTGGGGAAGCATGTCAGTATCATAGCAAAAAATTCTCATGGATAAAACTGAGTAAAGATTCAGATTAGGTGCCTGTAACTAGATGTCTGAATATGCAGTCAATATTCTCTAAGACTTAACCTCTCACTCAAAGCACAGCAATTTGGAATTAATTTCTGCATTTATAGTTGGAAGAATTATCCTGAAGATGTTAGAATCCGGACAGACTACTGCAACACAGACAAGTTAGTGGCATCCTGTTACATATTAGAATAAGGGCAAGACCAGGGTAAAAGTCAGGCCCCTCCGAAGACCCTATGCACAGAGATCATGCTGTTTTCCTATTCAGTTTTAAGAATAAAACATCTTCCCTACATTGGTAGTTGTGGAAAACAGTAACTACCCACGAGTTTTGAAAACTTACTGTTTTCAAAATATGACTAGAATAAATGTCAGAACAGGGACTGAGTCTCCATCCTAGAGTAAACCAGCTCTAGGCAGCTAAGTCAGTCAGTATGAGCTTAATGTTCTGCTGACATCTGAATATGGACATTACATTTATTTAACTGCAGAATTCTTAACTAGTTGCAAATTTGATTAACCTCATAAACATTTGCTTTCAGAAACTGGAACATTAAGGTCATACCTTCTTCTTTCATATTGTTCCAAGTAGAGAAAATTATTTCTTCAAGGATTCAGTTGTGCTTAAGTACAAAGTATACAGGTTGCTTATAACTGCTGGAAATACCCCGAATTTTCTTGTTTAATAAGAGATACTATTCTCTGAGTGATAAAAGAAAACTGTGAAAGAGAGCATTGCCTTTGTATGAAAAAATAGTTTGGAATATTTTTTGCTAAGGATTGTGATAAGTCTGTTTCCCTTATTGTGTTTGTTATGTATTAACCTCTAAAAGTTCATTACTTTCCCCGTAAAAATATTGCCAAATCTAAAAGCTAGGGAGAAATTTCAACAGGAATATTACTTTTTGATATCTAAAGAAGATTAGTCTTTTCTATTTTTCACTTCTAAGTTCCCTGCTTAAACTCCTCTGTTGTCCATTCGAGGAGCAGGAACTATACCAGGAATCCTGGATAAAAAATAATCATGTAGCAGAAAAGATGATACAGTTCAGACATTACAGTGAATGACAGAGCTACATGTAAAAGCACTTTATGAAATGGTTTTGAATAGCAAGAACACTCTGTGAGAGCAGGATAGGTTTATATGCAGTTCACAAAACTCTGTCTAGGCTACAGCTATGGCTGTGGATTACAGTACCTAAGCCTATTGCCATTCTTGCTGTAAGCTGCTCTCCTTATCTAGTTGTAAAAGCTGCAGTCCTTCTGTGGTGCTTAGACGGTGTGTTAAACAGGCAGCGAATTATTTGGGAAAGTCAGATGCTAGTACTTGCTTCAGTGTTGTAGTGCTGGGAGCTTACATGTGGCCAATAAACAATTACAGTTCCCTTCTTCCTGTACACATAAGCACATCATGAACTGCTGCGTGCACTACATGAGCTCGCCCTCATATGTGATGTGACGCCAAGTTGTGTGTCTGCCAAGTGCTGTGAGAAAATCATTCTTTCCTGTTGTATGACAAGAGTGGCAGTATAGTTATGTCCAGTGGAGGTGGAAAGGAAAGTTTTAGCCCTTACATTGACTCTGTGTCTCTGTGCTTCTGTTGGACAAGGATATTTGAACCCTGTGATCAAGTACTACCTTCTTTAAGTAAACTTGACACTACTTTTTATATTATCCAGGTAGTCCAGAGACTTCTTTGCATTTCTCTTCTACAGTCAAGATGCCAGATGAAAAAAAAGAAGATGAAGCTCTGAGCCTGGAATGCCCAATTCTTGTTTTCTTAGTTTGAAATAAATCTGCCCCATATTTTTTTATCATTTAAAAATAAAAAGAAAATAGTTAGCCACTTAAGTTAAGTATTTGGTCAAGCTAGTGGTCTGTGAACTAAAATCTCTTCTAGCAGTCTTGTTCTGATGTATTCTAGTGGCTCCCAGGGGCCTCCCAGAGGATCAGCACATAATGCTGTGGATTTCCAGTTCTCCAAATATGCCTTGCAACAAGTCACTGCTGTAGTCTAAAAAAAGATACAGAAGGTTGTTATTTCTGATATCACATATAAAACAGAGAGTCATTGTCAGGAATGACCAATATTACATTTACCTGCCTTGCATAACTTAACTGATATAACATGATGCAAATTGTATATATTCAGTCCTGGTTCTACTGTTTGAACATGGGAACTGTTGAAGTCATGTAGAATTGGATTTTAGGGAAAAAACACTTGTCTTTGTTTTCTCAAAAGAAATGAAATAAAATGTTTATGGAAAAATAATCAAATGAGATATATCGATGGCAAAAAAAAAATTGCAGAAAATTTAGGTGTCTAAAAACTGAATGTTAAATTCAGAATTAAACTGAGACTCCCTTTATAGCTAATATACACAAAATTAGATACAATTAATCTGATCCATCCATGCCTATTTTAGGGAGGCAAGTAATTATTTAGTGGTGCCTTTTCTTTTTTTCTCTGCTGGCTATAGCAGAGTCATGGGGTGAATTGCTCAGCCTCACAAACTAAGATTTGGGTTCCTTAGTACAGGGAAAGAAAATCCTCTCCTTTGATAAGTCTTGTAGCTTATACCTGGAATAAGAAACAACTTTATAGCCCTCTGCAGGCTCACTTGCTCCAGCTTAATAGTAGAACTGAACTCAAATGAAATTGATTTGGCTTAATTCCACAAGGCTGAAACATTATATTTAATCTTACTCACTGGAAAGAAATTAAAAAGGAAGGAAAAAGCCATTTGTTATGGGTTTGAGGTTTTTTGTTTGTTTGTTTGTTTGTTTTCTTTCTTATCAATGCTAAAATATTACTTTGAAAATAAAGTTCCAGCAGGATAAATTTTTCATATAGAGCTGATCTAAATAACTTCAAGTGGCACAGGCATATTCTTTTGGAGTGGAGAATCTGATGTCTATTCCTTCTTTTACCAGAAAATACTGAATACCCTACCTGTGCAGCATGGTGATAGCTATGAAGATCTACTGAGTTTACTAAAAATCTGGACTTCAGTCTTTCTGAGGAGATAATTGCAGAAGGAAAGTGATCTCTCTTCTTTCACAGAAGTGTCATAAGAACTGGACTTCTATCTGAAGTGAACCAGCTCAGATATATTTGGCATGTGTCTTTTTCTTATTTGTTACTCAAAATTATCAGGAACTACCTCTACTTTAAATTGGGAAGAAAAAAAAGAATGAAAAAATATGTAACTGTCTTTAATATTCATTATTATGTCATATATTATGTTTTTTTTCTAATAGAATATGATTATTTCCAATTAAATGTTTTCTGGTTACCGAATCTATAGCTGCATTTTTCTTTTCAAGGAAAACTTTAACAATCCTTGTCATATTCAGGGAACTTTCAAGCTAGTTGTCCAGATCTTGCCATTTAGTCTTTGCTTTATTGTTCTTTAAGTGCCAGTTATGGTCAATTCATTATGTTTAAATTGTTGGCCATCACTGTCTCCCTCTTTTTCAACTGACAGCACACAGCAGGAGAGAATTTCAAAGTGTCTGGCAAACTCATTACTCCTCATAACTACTGCTGTGCTCAGCTAACTGGAGTTGTGGCAGCATAAGCCTTAAATGGCTGACAGCATACTAAACATCATATTCATTAGCTCTCTCTTTCTTCTTTTTTTTTATTTTCTTCCTATTAAATCTGCTCTCTGATGAAACTTTTAGTCACTGGCATGAACATCAAATCAAAATGTACAGTATTTCAAAAGAAAAATTAAGGTCACAGAATTTTGTTACGTAAAAATTTATCTACATAGGGTTGCATATGGTAGAAGCAAATTCTTACATTGACAGTTTATTTCTTCCAAAATGCCACACAACACGCAGGATAAACAAAATTATCTATGTATCAGATTTGAGGGTAATAGTAAAGAAGTGACTTCTCGCCCTATGGTGATTGATTTTTGGAGTGTGGGTACAGCTGATACATATCCTACAAATAAATCCCTAGGTCCAGGATGTATTCGGATACCAGTCTTGCGCACACACCAAAAGTCTTTGCATTTGAAAGATGTTCATTCTGTTTTTTGATTTTTTTTTTAACTTATTTTCCAGAGAGGACTGACCGTACCAAGAAGACATTGGGAGTATATTCTATGATTTTTCTAGGGAATGTTTTCTGTGGAAACAAATGCAGAGACCTTTTGATCACTGGAGGCTGCACCATGGCTCCCTGCCCCAGACTGTGAACATGGGATGCAGACAATCTCCATCATCATCAGAAACCACCAATGTGATCACAGAAATTGAAAGTGGATTGGTTGGACTGAGGAACTTTCTGTTACAACCAGGTCTTGAAGACACTCATCAAGGAGTCCTCTGAAAATGAGTCATTCAGTTAGCAGCAGTGAGATCTGAATGGACTAATGCTGATGATCGTGCTTTTACCACACCATCTGTCCTACATTTCCCATTGCCTACCTCATACTTTTCACACTTGATGGGTTTATGTGCAGTTCTGTGTGTCTGAATTTTCTTTTCTCCTCTCTGAGTTGCCTTACTTCTCCCATTAGAGAAGGAACACTGAGGAGACTTGGTATCTCAAGCTTCTCTTCCACAAGAGGACCAGGATTGGGTAGTGCAGGTGATTGCACCATGTTAGTGTAAAGAGAGGAAAAAACATCCCATGTTTAAATTCCTTTTGTTGATTTTGTTAACTTCGTATATTAGCTAAGCTTGAAGGATGTTCTCAGCAAGGGGATTTAAGGAGATAATTTTGAATTAATAATTTCTTAGCAGACTTGTTACTAGTTTGTGCAGTGATGCCTAGGTGATTCTTTGACATGTTGAAAATAGTTGGATGTTAAAATTTTAAAATTTTCATGTTAAAAAATTGCTGATGAAGAAATGTCATGAAGTTTATTACAATGGAAGATACTTACATATAGATATAAATTAGGGAACTGGAGTCTTGAGTGTTTAAGATACTGACAAAACTCATCTACTGATGTAACGTGCATGTACAGTGTTTGTCTGCCTATGACATTGCAGTTTCACAACCACTGTTTTGGCTGCAAATTGAACAAAGGGGCCTTATTCATTTACCAACATGTAAAAAATTAATCAGATTTCTTCTGACACTTCTGCTTATGGTTGATTTGACCCTTTGTCTCCTCATCCATCTGGTATCATTGACTCTATTTTCATTTACAAGAGGCAGCTTCTGCTTGCTATTGCATGTTTGTGCAAAAGCATTATGGGAAGTAAATCTTAATAGAGATGCAAAAGTGCTTATCAACAAAATAATTCTCCTTTATTTGCAGAGAATTTATGTTATTAAACTCTTGCTTTTGTACTTTCTGACTTAAAGAGACACTTGGTTATACAGACAATACTTAAAGAACATGACTATCATGGTACATAAGTATGATCGGACACTCTTTTACTGCCACTTTATTGAAATACGCAGCCTAAGTAAGGGAATGGTAAAGACCCAATTGAAAAAAGAAAATTCTAGGGAAGATAGTACTTTGTTATTTGAGAAATCTTTTAGTAAATGCGCATATATTTTTACATATTTTAAACATGTATT
This sequence comes from Dendrocincla tyrannina, assembly GCA_035047865.1. Taxonomy (NCBI): domain Eukaryota; kingdom Metazoa; phylum Chordata; class Aves; order Passeriformes; family Dendrocolaptidae; genus Dendrocincla; species Dendrocincla tyrannina. The sequence goes on from JAWWMP010000081.1 coordinate 25,337,710, forward strand.
AGGAATCCTTTCCCAATTTACTTTCCTAAACAACTTCTCTCTCTTTTAGGAAAATATAAGTTAACTTTGATTACTAAGATTTTTTACTATGCATAAAATACTTATTGGAAGTATCTGGTGGTGGCTTGTGTGGCTGCAGGGGTGGACTCTGAGGGGGAAGGTCCGGGATTGTCCAGTGCTGAATGCAGCCAACTCCTGCCAGTTTCCCCATGGATCTATGACAGGACACAGTTGAACGCATAAAGCAAAGCCAGTCAAGACTCTTTGAAAAAAATAATAAAGGACAGACAAAACCACCAGGCAAATACAAGCATGTAAAACCAATGAGAAGCAGCAGTAGAAACATGAGGGAGAAGAAGAAGGAGATGGTCCAGGGTCAGAGAATCCTCTGTAGCCTGTGGAAGAGACCATGGTTGATCAGGTATTGTCCTGCAGCCCATGGGCGAACTATGCTGAAGAAGATATCCCCACTGCATTGCAAATGTGGATATTTCCTAATGAAATTGTGGTCCATGGAGAATCTATGCTGGAGCAGGTTTTTCCTGAAGGACTGCAGCCCATGGAGAACCCTCACAATAGAGCAGAATAAGAGAATGTAATAGCAGAAAGGAAGTGTTATGGACTGACACTAACCCCTCATTCCTCATCCTCCAGCACTGCTTGGAGCAGGGAGAAAGTAGAGAAGTTGGGAATAAAGGAGTGAAGCTGAGCCTGGGAAAAAGGAGGGATAGAAAGGAGGTGTTGTTTTAACTTAAAAGCTTTTTTTCATCTTTTGTTTTCTGCAGCAGGAGGCCTGTGAGAGGAGGGGAAAGGAAGGAGTGGCTGGGTGAGAATCTGTCATCCAGATGAGGTCAAGCCATCATAGCAGGAAATGGCACGTTATAAATCTATTTATCACTTTGGTAAAAAGACAAGCAAATCATAAGCTCATGGTAAAGAAGATAATTTACTTTTAAGATATCAGTCAATTTCACAAATAAGTATAACCTTACCCACTCAACAAAATGATAGTGACTCAACAGATGAAACATGAAAAGTTCCATTACTTGTAGCAATTCAAGGAGGACATTCAGAATAAACATTCTGGGTAGTAAATCCAAGTCAGTATCAGACTTTTTCTTTCTCACTTTTGTCTTTCTTTGATGATAAAACCCCATTTTACAGCATAATAAAATTCTTAGTTTACGCAATTTTTATAAGAATGCCAAAGGATTTAATTTTTAGACAATACTTATTGTTGGGATACATTTTACAGAAACTCATTACTTTTAAGTTATTCATGTTCTTTTATTGATGGAAAATTTAATTGTTTCTCCACTGTTTAAGATAAGGCTCTTTTGAAATTTGTAGTTAAAAATACCATATGTCTAAATGTAAACCATTGCATAATACCTTCTTGATTCCATTGCTGTGTGAATAATAATAAAAAAGTGCCTACAATATAACAAAGCCATCTGATGCTATAACTGGATAATAAAGTAGAAAGCCTTTTAAATGTAAGAAACCCAAAAGCCCCCAAAATAAGTCCCAAACAACATCACTTAGGGAATTAATTAGGAATCTGGCAATGCTCAAGCAGATTCCTTATCAAACTAAAAGACTAAATATGTCTTTCAAATGTGAAAGGTAAATGAGCAAAAGGAATTTCTTCTCAACCATCCATTAAAATGTTAAAGGGCCCCTTAGGAATAATTAAAATGAAACGAAACGAAATGAAACCAAACCAAACAACTATTTAGTGAACTATTTAGAGAAATAAGAATGTTTGAATTTACTAGAAACTGTAATTTAACTCCTAAGAGACCCTGGAGAAAATAAAGGGAAATATCATAAAATAGATTAAATAAAAGGGCCAGATCACTAACTTTCAAAGAATTGTCATAACTTCCTGACAGATAAACAAAGGCAGAACAACTGATGGTGAAAGAAAGCTATAACCCCGCTACACAGATCACCTGTTTGTGAGCTTAAATTGCTAACAAGGCAACCTAAAACCATTCAAATAATGAAGGCACGACAACATTTAATTCTGAATCTGGGAAAGACTGAAAGAGCCTTTCTTTCCTTCTTCCCTTAAGTTATAAAGAGAAAGGGATCTAAAGCTTCCTGAAGTGATTACAGAACACTGGTCCCACCTTTGCTTTCACAATTCTCATCCCAACTACTTATTGCTGCCAAGTCTGGCTCACAAATGACCAAAAATGAGTTTAGAATTAAACATTGTTAAATACCATGTAAAGCAGGAACAACAATATGACTGTATTTGTATGGTTTTGGTGACATGCACTTTGACTGAAGATGCAGCTGAGACTTAAACATGAATTGACAAAATAAATTTTGAATACAAGTTCAGGGAATTAGATTTAAATGCACTTGAAATATTTTTCATTGGAAGTTGTGCATCCTAAATAAGTGAAGTATTCTTTGCTAATTATATTTCAAACTATATTTTGTTTTCATTTTCTACACTTTTCCTTAGCATATGCTTGTCAGACTGAAAATGTAGAAGTGCTACTATTCATGCTCCACCTGATGTAAATGAAACAGTTTGTATAGCTGTTTTGATGCTCTGAGAAATACTGCTGTGAAACACTATGTCAACCAGTACATTTTGATCTTTGGTCATAGCCAAGACTTGAATGTGATTACTGATCATAATCAAGACTGGTTCTCATCTTCAATGTGGTGTCCTCAACTCCCAGTAAGTGACTTCCTCATGACTGCAAAAAAGAGTGATTGAAAAGACAACAGAGAATTGAAATACAATTTCTTGTTCCTTTAGAGTTCAATTTCTTTTTACAGAAAAGATGTGGGTACTCAGTGAACTGGAAACCTGCTGATCACATGAAATGTCCATGTCTAATTCTATTTTATCTGTTCTAGGTGCTCACCAGAAACTAAACCCATGAGGTTTCAAAAAGATGAGTGTTTCCTTTTGTGTTTTTTTTTTTTTTTTTTTTTTTTAAATTGTCTTTTAAGGTAACTAGATTAGATTATTAGATTAGCTACTGAGTGAAAACACATTGTATTCTTTAAACTCAGAGACTAAAATTCATAATCCTTTACCATGAGCTTAAGTTATATAAAGTTATATAGCTTAAGTTATATAAAGTTATATAGAAAGATGGTTAGACACCTCCAGGTGAGACCTAGGGCAGTTAGCTTTCTTGGATATCAAGAACTGATTGGGAGGAATACAGAATTCAGAGTGCCACTGTAACTCTTCAGGGAGGTTATGGATCAGCACTGCTAAAAACTAGAGTCCTATTCAAAAACTGAGGCCTGATATTGCTCCTGCCTCATACTTTTTCCTTAGGATAATTTCATTCCTTTTACTTGGTTCACATTCACTAGATTAATGCATTGGTGACTGAAACTTCAAAAGTTAAAGAGAAGCTATACAGATTATTATATTTTGAAGGACTATACGATGCCTTTAGTACTGAACACACGTCTTTTGGAATTATATTACAGATTAAGCACATCGTGCCACATCTTCTGAAGATCAAATGCAATGTCATGTTCTTCACTGATACAGTTCTTTGTATCTTTAAGAAACATTAGTAGGACTATTCTGCATCACACCAACTGAGAATCCAGCTGCTGGTTCCTCATGATCACATAAGATTTTCTTATCTGACCAAAACACTCATCCAATTCCTATTCAAAAACAATTGTGCTGTACATTAGAGCCTGGATTATACTGCACTCACCTGCAGCTGCCTTTTCTTCCTACTAAATATTCTCTTTACTTACTGACACTACTAGCCCTGTGGATCTCTCATGCTTTTTTTACCTTGCTGCCACAAAGTTTACATTGTGAAAGATGATATTGCAGCAGCACACTTGTCACATAGTACGCCAATCAGTAAAAAGACATTTTATGATTTCTTTTCCACAACTCTGTTTTATAGGACAACATTTGGCAATGATGTAATTCAGGATCCTAGCAGCTATTTGTTCTGTGATAGATTTAATGTTTAAACAACAATTTCATTTCCTCAAAATTTTGATATCATCCTGTACTACAACTTAAGCAAACCAAGATTCCAGCCACCCTTACATTAATGTTTTGTCACAGGAACAGAGTTAAACTTTTCATTCAGTCATTTTCCAAAGGAAATTTGTCTTTGTGTTTGACAGAGATGCACAGAGCCATGGAATTTGATAGCTAGGGACAATAAGATCTGTTGCATTCTCATTTGACAATTTTGAGCCTCAAGTTCCATATTTTGTACAATAGAGGAGAAGCAGAGCTGTTCGGCAATGGAGTTTGACAGCTGTGCTATACACATCAGCTATATCTGAACTTTATTTTTATGTCTGTATTACTTTGAAAAAATATTATTTTTACCTCACGGCCCATTTGTAGGTATACCTTATATTTGCAATTATTTATTTTGCAAACCCTCAAAAAGCATAGAAAATGACTTAAAAATTAGCGACCTTGAATTTGTTCCTCCAATTGCATTCTTTATGACATTTTAGTCTACTACTACATTTATATCCTCTTTTTGATTTTAAGTTTTTTTGCTATGTAGTATTTTAAGTTTAATCAAAAGTGAACTTAGAAAGGCCATTCTGCCTAAGGGATATTTTTCCATTAAGTATTTGACATATTGGTGGCCTTGAGGGATTATTGGTTTTTGAAGAAATATTAACAGCTGGAAATTTGCATTTTAATACAGTTCTCCTCAACTACTCAAGCAATTTTATTTTTAAGACCTGTGACAGGCTTCAAAGCCTTAGTTCTAAAGCAATCTTTCCAAGTAGTAACTAACATAATTTTACTACAAATGATTAAGTTTCCTAATAGGTTTTCTTTCTCAAGATCTTGTTTGAGGTGTCTGTGAAATCAATAAAAAACTTGTGATTTGTACTAGAACTAGCATTGCTAATTTGTCTGAACTACAGAGAACTGAAAAACCAACTCTTCTCTAAATTCTCAAAGCCAAAGAAAAAGGAAAGTGAAAATTAAACCCAAACATGATCTAAATTCTCTAAATCTAAGGAGACGACAACATCTGTAAATTGGTATCCTTGATGAGTATTTTTTTAAATTATGACTATACAAATAGGCTATCATAAACACTTGTGTTCTTTATTGGTATCTGAGGCTCTTAAGTGAATCAGATTCAGGAAGAGACATTTACAGTAAAATTGGAACAGACTGCACACTATGGAACTGCTGATAACAACACTATGCATGTGATAGCTGTTTCAGCTGCCATTCAAGGGAAAATGCACATTCACTTCATGTGTTTTGTGCCATCCTAACAAAGAATTTATGAGTCTGTTTTGAAAATGGGCTGGACTGACATAATCTTTCCTGACATGTTAACATTGCTGATTGAAATTAAGCAGACACAGCTTAATCAAATAATCATATACTAGGGTATAATACATTTTTTTTTCTGACAATGAAATTGCAAGGTAAAGTTTGGATGATATAGGAGTTTAGCTAAGATTTTACATTGTAAATTATAGTTAAATCTTAACTGGATGCAGTTACAGAATGGAGGGGGAAAAGGGTACTAGATGGAACAAAAACATTGCCAGTGTTCCATACATTATCAAATCAAGTGGAATTATTATCTTCAATGAACTTATTTCGAAAGAAAATATCAGGTAATTTCTCTTTCAAAAAAAACCCTGAAAAACCATCTAAACCTGATCAAAAGTCCATTCTAAATGTTGGGAGCATTTCTATTGACTCAGATCTGGTCTGAAATTTATTGCTAGAACCCAAAGCATTTTAAACAAGGAAAGTAAGCTTTCTCCTTACTTTACTGGTTTCTATAGAAAGAAAGGCTTTTATTTATGATAGAGTGGCTAACACTCACATCATCTCATTGCAGCTTAGAGTCTCATTGTAACCGATAGTCTGTTATCTGATTGTTCTGTTACATCATGGAGTTCACATATGAACACCAAAGAGCTCACTGAATATCAACATGGAAAAAACCCCAAAACCAACCAAACAAAAAAAACCCCACAAAACCCCCCAAAGCTCAGCCAGACTAATTTTCCAAACCAGAAATCCATGAGTCAGTTATCTTTTATTTCTAAAATAATACCATTTATTTTCAGTGAATACATTTTTGTGTGTTTGCCTTTTGGTTTCTGAATTCCAACTTCCCAGTCCTGGTATGAAATACTTAACACTGTTTAATCTCCACAATTTATTTAATTGATGTTCCTTTCACCTGCAGTCCCCTTTCCACATTCTTTCCCTAAACTGCCAAATCAGTCTGGACCCAAAGAGTCCACAGAAAATCTGAATTCAACATCCATATCTGCCCATGCTCTCAAACTAACATCCAGCCACATAATCTGTCCCAAACCTTCACTTGGATTTTTCCATTGCCTCTTTATAGAATCATAGAATCAGGAAGGGATCTTTAAAGATCATTTAGTCCAACCTCACTGCAGTGGGCAAGGACATCTTCAACTACATCAGGTCACTCAGAGCCCTGTTCAACCCTGACCTTGAATGTTTCCAGGAATGGGACATCCATCACCTGTCTGGACAATCTGTTACAGTGTCTCACAACATTCATTGTAAAAAATATCTTTCCTATATTTGTCTGTCCTTTAATGTGAAGCCACTTCCCCTTGTCCTGTCACAACAGACCCTGCCACAAAGTTTGTCCCTGTCTTTGTTATAGACTTCTTTCAGATACTGAAAGGCTGCGATAAGGCCTCCCCAGAGCCTTCTCTTCTGCTGGCTGAACAAACTCAATTCTCTCAGCCTTTCCTCATAGGAGAGGTGTTCTGTCCCTCTAATCATCTCAGCCCTCCTCTGGACTTACTCCAACAGGTTGATATCCTGTGTTGGGGACTCTGGAGCTGGACGCAGTACTGCATGTGGGGTCTCACCAAAGTAGAAGGGCAGAATGACCTCCCTTGATCTGCCACCCATGCTCCTTTTGGTGCAGCTCAGAGTGCAATTTACTTTCTGAGCTGCAAGTGCACATTACTGGCTCATGTGCAGCCTCTCCTCCACCAGCACCTGCTGATCCTTCTTGGGAGGGCTGCTCTAAATCCCTTTATACCACAGACTATTAATGATGGAGGCTGCCCCAACCTGTGTGGGGGACATTGCACTTGGCTTTGTTCATCTACATGAGTTCCAATGGGCCATTTCTTAAGCCTGCCCAGGTCCCTTTGGATGGCATCCCCTTCTTCAGGTGCATCAACTGCAGCAGTTGGCTTGCCTTCCACACTGAAAGGACTGCATAGTCTTCCACAGGGTTGTGCAAGCCTACAGATTAAGGTTGTGTTGAGCGCATCTTGTCAGTCTGCTGTTTGCCATCTTCTATTTTACATTTACACTAAATATCTGCAGTAAGATGGAAAAACAAATATGGAAGAAGTCCTTAGATAAGTTAAGGTGCGTTTCATCAGGTTGGTCCCATATAATGATATTCCTCGGCAGAATGAAAGGAACATTTACTTTACAGCCTGTCTCAAGCAGTGGCTGAAATTGGATGCTTCAAAGGGATGGATGAGGAATATTGTAGAAATAATCTGGATTAACCTGCTCATAAACTGTTTTCTTTCAGATGTCCTCAAAAATTGTTTTAAATATAAAAAAAGAATGTTTCTGTTACTTTTATACAGATGTTTTTATTTCAATATCATTATCTATTTTTTCAGACTATAACAACTCAAACTGTGATGAAGCTGTTTTTTTCTTAAGCTTCAATAATGCCTTTTGGATTCTATAGACTAATTCAGAACTGCTAAGTGATGGGAATTGTAAGTGTTTCTTTGAGTCAGTTTTAAGTGAATTTCCTCCTCTCACTTGTGTTTTAATTTCAAACCTAATTGCACTATCACTATTTAGAGAAAGGTCAGAAAACAACTGACTTAATTATACAGTCAAAAATTGTTCTGAAAACTGTGTGGAAATAAGAAATTTTAAGGTATTTGGTAAACTCTCATCCAATTAGATAAAAAGAATTTAAATAGGTAGAGGTTAATCTATTTGATGTAATGAGCTATAAAATACTGTTTAAAAAGAAATATGATTGCCTACACTATCCTGGGCTCATTAAAAATCCTCATTCAAGTAACCTGAGTTTGCATGTGGGGTCTGCAGTTGTACTTCGAAAGTTATGTACGGGTCCCTTTGGCACAGTTCCTAAAAATGGAAAAAAAATTAATGTACAAGTAACTGAATATATCCCAGACCACAAAAACTTACTTTTAGACTAGTAATTATGTAAAAAAAAGATGTATCTTGTCAGACTTGATAAGACCTGCATGTTGATTTAAACACCTCAGGCAAATAAGATACACACATAAGAATATGATTACAGCTACAGGCTGTAACTTTATTAACTTAATTAACATAATGATAACTGGGGAGATGCAAAACACCTATTTCACCCAATATCACCACCTAACAGGAGTGCTCCGGAGTGCTTTTTCCTAAAATATATCAATCAAGTTAATAATAAAACAGCAACCTTCATTTGCATTCCTCAGCAGCTGACAGACAAATCCTTACCCCTTTTCTTCTTGTGTCAGAGATCAAGGTGAAGAGTGTCTCACCTTATGCTTAAAATTTTCCTTTGTATTGGGGCAGGTCAACCACTAACTTGAAAAACCTGAAATTATCTGAAAATTTTTGCCTTGAATCACCTTGGACGTTGTATCATAAGGTCCTATGTTTCAAATCAGCAAAAACTACAACCCCCCCACATATTTTAAAGCAGTTGTCACTATAAAATCCTCTAAACCTTCTTAATTCCTTGGGTGTGTGAAACATGAGAAAATTTACATTGCAGAAACCTAACTTTGAGATACGATAGGGGACAAGCAATACACAGTACAATGCTGTCACAAATTCAGGAATCAGAGACTGGCTATAACCTAGAAAAGCAGAAAGAACTAGAGATCAGGTAGATTTGCTTGATAGAAGCTTCAAGTTAATGGCAACATTGAGCCTATGTTATGGTTTAGTTTGCAGAGCTACAGCTGGAGTATCTTATATCACTAAGTCAAGGCTTTATTTATTTGTTTATTTATTTATGTATGTATTTATTTATTGTTGTTAAGCAAATCCTTATTAAGGAATACCTTTATAATATACTAAGATAAATTTTAGTAATCTAAAAACCCCAAGGGGCAGGTAACAGGGCTTATAAAAATTATAATTAAAATTGAGAGGTTTTCAGTAGAAAATGCTGAGGTACTGGAAGGGAATTTCTGATACAAATGTCCTGGTTTGGAGGTTTTTTGGTGTTTTTTTCATTTGGTTGGTTGGTTTTTTTTGGTTTGGTTTTTTGTTTTGGATTTTTGTTTTAAGTTTTGTTATGTTTTGCTTTTTTTAAAAAAAATCAGAACAGATTTCTGTTATTCAGCATGTAATTTTGGTCAAAACTAGAAAAAAGTAATCCTGTCATTGCAAACAGATAACCATGTGCTGGCAGTATGTAAAAACAGATTTCATATCTTTACCCTGGCTCATTTGAAGAGAGCATCTTGAACTTAAAATTCTCATATCCCACATGAGCAGCACTCAGCCAGTGCCTTTACTTTGGAGATGCTCTCTACTTTTTCCACAAAATCCTTCAGAAGTCTCAGTTTTGCCTTGAGGCAGAATCACCACAGGCTAAGATACTAATTTCCTATCCAGGTCTTCAGTGTTTATGCATTTGAATGATACTTACTGGCATTCTTCCTTGAAAACCAGCTAATATATTCGAACTTCTTTCATAGCAACCCTAAACTCCTGGTGTAATCTGGAAGTTTGTTGGATTTAAAACCAAATACCACAGGCCTAAGATGTTAAACACGTCCTGAAATCATATGTGAGGATTTGATTTTCCATGCAAAGCAGATGAATTGGTTTTCTCTAGGAAGTTTAAGCCATTTGGTCACAATGCTCCAAATTTCCATCCTCTTTGTCCATGGCCATTGTAGCCATGTTCTCATCTACCGTGTCTGAGTTGCATCTGATGTTCATGTGACCCTTCTGAAGAACCTAAACAAGGTCAGTTAAGAAAATCAAACCATCAGTGGAAAAAAAATGAACTGCTTAGATGTAGTTGTTTGTCTCCTTTCTTTAAATAAAAAGATTAAAGTGGAAATCCTTGTATTGTGTTTGTGTGGTAGGGGTTTGGCTACACAGATGGCTTCTCTGAGAAACAGCCAGAATCTTACCCTTGTCCAATGGAACTAATGTGATCCAGCTCTAAGGTGGACCCACTGCTGGCTGAGGTGGAGCCCATCAACAGTGGTGGTGGCACTTCTGGGATAACAGTTCAGAAGTGAAAAAAAAGGTACTGCACAACAGCAACTGCAGGCAGATAAGATGGGAGTGACAATATGTGAGAGAAACAACTCTGCAGATACCAAGATCAGTGAAGAAAGGAGTGGGTGAAGGTGCTTCAGGTGCTGGAGCAGAGATGCCCCTGAAGCCCTTGGTAAAGACCCTGGGGAAGCAGGCTGTCCCCATACAGCCCATGATGGTCCATGGTAGAGCAGAGATCCACCTTCAGCCTGTGCAGGACTCCATGTGTCCCAGGAGGCCTGTGATTCCATGGGAAGTCTGCATTTGAGCAACCTCCTGGCAGGACTTGTGGGGCCGTGGAGCCATGGAGACAAAGGAGATGATGGTGGAGCAGATTTGCTGTCAAGAGTTGTGACCTGTTGGGGACCCACATTGAAGCAGTTCATGAAGGGCTGCACCCTGTGGGAAGAACAGATGTTGAAGCTTGTGTAGAACTGTCTCCTATGGGAGAGATGTCACCCTGGAGCAGGAGAAGAGTGTGAGTAGTCCTATCCCAAAGTGTTAGCACCCGCAGAAACAATGTGTGATGAACTGACTTCAGGCCCCATTCCCCAACCCCTGTGGCACTATGGGGAAGAAGGCAGAGAGAATTGGGAGTAAAGTTGAGCCCAGGAATAACTAAGGAGTAAGGGAAAGGTGATTTAAGATTTGGTTTTTATTTTTCTCATTACTGTATTCTGATTTTGAGTTATAAGAAATAACTAATTTCCCCATGTCAAATCTGTTTTACCTGTGATGGCAACTGCTGAATAATCTCCCCCGTCTTTATTTTGATCCACAAACCTTTCCTTATATTTTGTCTCCCTTGCCCAGCTGAGGAGGGGAGTGCTATAACAGCTTGGTGGGCACCTGATGTCCAGCCAGGGTCAAGCCACTACAATCCTACACTGGAATAATCTAGATAACCTACACAATATGGTTATGAATTTTCTTCAAGGTTTGCTGTACAAACTTAAGATCATTTTGCCTTCTAAAATAAGAGTCAGTTTCCTAAGATATTTCCTTGGTCTTTTGCTGTCCTGTTCTGCATTTAGTATAATTTACTACACTTGTTCTATGACTGAAATGAATCATTTAATTAACACAAGCTTTTTGATTTTTCAGCCTTTTATGCCTTGCATGAGCTGAGGACAATATAGGTTTCTATGAGTTCAGAAGTGCATTTGTCCATAAATGATAAGTTTTTCAATAATTTAAATAAGTAAGAAATTTTCCTACTCTAAGTTTCCTACTATAAGTTTTTATCACGGTGTTTAGAGTGTCAGTTTTGACACTCATTGCTTTAGACATTATACCATCAAAATACCACTGCCTTCAGACTACATTGTCTCAGTGTATAAAATGTAATTACATTTTCATTGGATCCAAATAGCTGTATCTTTAAAATTAAAACCATGAAAACAAACTATAACTAGAAATATTAAAATTAACGCTGCTAAAAATTTGACCATTCTTTTGGACAATGCACAAATTACATTCTAGAGACCTCATACTTTCATTCTTTTATTTGTGAGTTTGTTTTCCCAATGCCTTCCTGTTTTGAGAACACTGGAACTTGCTGGAAGCTGTAACTATGATTCAGGGTAAGACTTTTATTTTAAATGATAATTTGCAGTTCCTTTGGAACCTGTTTAAACTGATCCCATGTGTGCATCGTAACATTATTCTGTAAATAATTTTTCAGTCTGTAAACTGAAGGCTGTGAAGTTTTCCAGAAATTTTAGTAGAGGTCTATGATATCAGTAAGTCAGTCTTGACAATCAAAAGTAATTGAGCAAGCGACAGTTTCTGATGCTGCAGTCTATGACCAAGATGAATAACATAGAATTAGAGCTCTCTTTATAGAGTGTTTACTAGAACAGTTCTCTGTGAAAGGAAACCAATAGAAAAGAAAACAAACAAAAAAGAAAATTTACTCTGGTTTGAATTTCACCATCTCACAGGGCAGATTTTAAAATTACCCAAAGAAGTTAGAAGTCACTCAGGAAACTTAGCACCCATTCTCTAGGATAACCCTTCTTGAGTATGGAGGTTGGACCAGATGACTCACTGTGTCCCTTCCAATCTGACTCCTTCAGTTGCTCTCCTAAATACTTCAGTTGCTTACAAAATGTCCTTAATGCCCTTGGTGAGAAGGAAGAAGGAATGGACATTCTACTATGGTCCATAATGATTAGACATTAAAAATTATTAAATGCCATTAGAAACTGATTACTTTACAGAGTATACTTATAAAGAAATCATATATAACGTGAATGTTAGTGTTTAGAAAAAAATGAACCATGTTATTATTTCCTATGAACATACTGCTACTCTGTATTAAAAATATATTACAGGAAATACATAACAGCAAAAATCAAAGGTAGAAAAAGAGGCATCTCCAGTAGACATTTGTAAGACATTCTGTGAGTAAAAGAAGATGCATAATTTACAGCAGCCTCAGGGAGGCTATAAATTATATTCAGACAAATCACTATTTGTTCTGTTATTGTAGTGAAAAATTCTCCTAGCAACTACGATGCCTTACTGTATCTGTTAGTTAATATACATACCATGCTTTTTAAAAAGAATCTATAGAAATATATGACAAAGATCTTTATCTTTTCTGGCAAAGCCCACAAGGTAAAAGGGTTAATTTTCAGTTGAAAGAAAAAAGAAATCTTTTAAATGCTCTAGGCTACTTGGGTTCAACAGTAGAAAAGTAAGAGGCAACATGTGTCAGGAGAAGAAAACAAAGGGCAAGAAAAACGCTAAAGCATCAAAACAGGAGAAAACATAAAACAACATAGTCCTAGGTGAGAATTAAAATTAGAAAAAACCCAAAAACAAAAAACCCCACAAACCACCAAAACGGTACCAGCTAGAGGTACTATATACCTTGGAAAAATAAGTGGATCTAATGAAGAAATGGTTGTCTGTATTTGCTACAGGTGAGATGACTTGGAATGGAAAATTCCTACATCAACTCTTGAAGTGTTAAAACGCAGAAGCTCCTATATTCACAAGGGACTTAACAATAACCATTTTGAAACCCATTAGGTAATGAAGACAGTAAAACATGAAAGTAGTTCCTAGAATACAGAGAAGACAGCTTTATGACCCAGAAAGAAGAAAATGCATCCAGCGGAGAAACTGTCCTGTATCTACCTCTTCAGTAGGGAGGAACTAATTGAGAACGTGAGCATAATACAAAGCTACTTGCATTACTCACCATATGTATCTGATTGTAAGAAAGTAAATTCTTTTTAATGAAGAAACTGAAGATATACAGCACAGCAGATAAAGAACAGGAGACAGACTAAAAAAATGTCCGTGCAAAGCTTGCAGCCCTAGGGAATGCAGGGTCCAAGCTCTAGGAACATGCAGAGGGTTGTTCTGCACAGCATGGTGCTTGACACATCACTCATGAACAGATACCAGCGGTCACCAATTATCTGCTAAGTAGTTTCTTTCCAGAGCTGTTTTCCTCTTTGCAGTTTGCAGCATTGTGTCACTGTGGTAAAGTTAGCTGTCAGTGAGTTAAGTGGAAGAAGACTAGTCACAACAGAGTGGAGCATGATGCAAGGTAATTTGTCTAATTTTGTAAATTCAGCTGACTTGTTTTAAAATGATATAAGAGATATAAATCTACACTACCTAGATCACAACATAGAAATGTTTTCTGCTGTTGCTCGTCTCTCAGGGGGATGAAGATGGGAGCAGAATAACAGAAGAGTAAAGTCTGGAGCATGCAAGCTCCTTTGGACTAGTGTATTCGCCAAGAAGGTCTCTAGCACTGTTTCTAACCTTCATTGGCTATTTGACTGAGTAGTGTCTATTCTACCTGGTATGTTTTCATCTACACCAAACTCAGTAGAGTCAGACAGGACAATAAAATACTAGGGGCCAGTTTACAACCTTGCAGTACTATTAATTATTACTGGGCTCATGCTCTTCTCACTAACATTCTAAAAACAGCTTCAGGCCCTTTGGCAGAGCAGCTTCCCAGAGAATATAATTGCAACGTGATCTCCCTTACCATGTCTGTGACTCAGCATTTGCCTTTGCCCAACTTCATCAGGCCCTGGTGGCCCAATCTTCCAGACTCTACAGGTCCCTTCTGATGGTAGCCTGTTGACTGTTTTCTCCAATTTGGTGTCATCAGCAAACTTGGCATATTTTTTCTCTATTTCTTCAGTATTCTTTCTTTTAAGCAAATTCTGTCTCTTTGCATGGCATTGTGTGAGGTGTCTGTCTGAGGCTTCCTTAGCAGGCCACCGTCTCAGAAACCTCAGAGCTCTCCTGTTATATCAAGAATGATCGTATTTGTTGGAGTAACTAAAGCCCCAAAACTCTGTAGTCTGATTATGGGAGAGCTGTGCTCTGTTTCAGTTCTTAGCCCAAATAGTGACACGAGGCACTTTCAGACTGGACTGAAGAAAGAATATGTATTCGAAGGAAGTAAAATGAAATATTAAGAACAGGTATTATTTGCTCCAGCTTTGCAATGGAAACCCTATGTAGATTCTATCATAGTTTCTTATTTTTAAAAATCTTGAATTATTTACTCAACATTAAGTCTGTCCTGGCACCTTATTTTAAAAAAATAAATGTTTTTTTATTATCCCTGGCCTTTTTAATCCTGTCAAAAATTTGACCTCAATATTCAGCTGGTTTGACCAGTTAGTTTGGAAAAGAAAATCTGGGAGGAAAAAAAGTGGAAAAAAATCATCCATTTTTCACTTTTTGCCTCAAGCATGTAACTATGAATGATTCATAACACTTCTTGCTCTGTGACAGATTCATTATTAAAAGTTTATTTAATTATCAATACTGTGCTCTGCTCTATTAAGAAAATCATATTTTATATTGACTATTAGTTGTGAATGAAGTTATCAGTGTCATTCAATCCTCTTAGAATCCTGAACATCTGTTTCATTAAGCTGATAGTGTTTGATATTGACATGTTTAATGCAATACATTTTCCAAGGGCATATTGGCAGTGTGTTAAGAGAACTCTTTGAAGTGAGATAGTATATGTGATACTTCATGTCCTGGGTTTTTTGTGTGTATGTTTGGGGTATATTTGAGGCTCAAACCCACTGAGACACTGTACTGCAGTACCCACTTCAGTAGTGCCAAATTAATTTATTTCATTGCTATTTTCATTGCAAGTATGTGACAGAAAGTACAATGATCTCAGCATGTAAATTATGACTGGACACACAAAATAAAGGGATTTATTATCTGCTGTTAATGTCAGTTGTTTCCAGATTGCCTAAATACATTAAAAACATATTATGATATTATGGATATTATGCAAACAATAACATTAACATATTTTAATGCATGCTTCTATTTTTTCCTCATTCCATTTCAGATTAATATCCATTACCATTATCAATGTTATATCTCTTTTGTGCTGGAAATTGAATTTTGCATTAGAGAAAGTGGATAATGTTTAATAGGAATATGAGAAATACTCCAAAATAGAAAAGGTTTATTTTTTTTCTATTTAAGATTGCTTTCATGCTTAAATGATATTTTCTGCTCATTTTCCTTTTCCCCTATTCTCAATACTGTTTTTGTCGGAAGACACCTGGGTGAATAAATGGCTTTTTTTTAAACAGAGGTTCCAAATTTAACCCAGAAACTTTAAAAGCCTATAGCACAATTATAAAAGAATGTGTTTGTATATTTAGTTTAAATATACAAAACACAAGGAAATCAATTGTTTTTTGCTCAGTGAACTAGATCTTAGACTGATTTCAGCTGTCAAAATGCATTACATTATGAGGAATCAATATTCTGTTTCTTTCCACATCGAGCCAAATTCTGTATCTTGCCGTTAAACATTTTTCTTTCCCAAAGTTTGCACATATATCTGTGACTTAGCAAGGATGGTCATAAAGTTGATGTTCTTTTAGAGATAGGAAATTGCAGAAAATAAAGTATTTGCAATATTTTGAGATGTTTCTGTGTTTCAAGTATCCTGACGTTTTCTGTGTTGTGTTTTGGTGGGGGATGTTTGTTTGTTGGTTTGTTCTTTTTTGTTTGTTTTTGGTTTGGTTTGTTGTTTTTTTTTTTTTTTTTTTTTTTTTTTGTTTGTGTGCTTTATTTTTAAATTTATTTTTATTGTACCAGCTTTGGAAAAAAAACAATCTATTGAAATGCAAACCAAATTAAAGACATGAAAATGTAGGCACTAATTATGTATGTATGTATGTATGTATGTATGTATGTATCTATCTATCTATCTATCTATCTATCTATCTATCTGTCTATCATCTAGAATAGTCTGCAAAGAGTTAGTCTAGGAACTGGAAGAAATGTAAAGCCTTATTTTCCATGTCTTCCATGTAAGTCTTATGAAGAATCAAGTGTCTGTAAAGTATAAAACAGTGTTTACAAATAATGTTCAATTATTATGCCATTAGAAACACATAACTTTCTGTCTGGATCAGTAAAACCTTATGCAGTAAAAATAAAGAAACAGTTCTTATAAAACTTCATGTTCCCTGAACTTTCATATTCTGATCTCTAGGTCTGCTGAAGAAGGAAAATATCAGTAGAAATTACAGGGTTTTTTATTAGAATCTTCAAAATCTCAATTTTAAGATACACACCCAGGCTGAGCAGATGAGAATACTTTCCCCCCAGAGACTATTTACAATACTCATGACCAGAGATAATGAGAAAAAATTCCCTTAGGAATATACCACTTTGTGCAACTGTAGTAGTATGGGAGATATTTTCATAAATAAGCAGAATGATTCTTTGAATCTAAAAATGATATTCAATCAAAATTAGACATTAAAGCCACAATAACAAATAGCATAAAAAATGGGAAAATAAGCATTGAGAACTTTATTCCAGGTCTTCTATAAGCTAGATTAATATTGTAATTCATGTCACGGCATTGAGATAGTGACTCTTTATGAACCAGTCCAACGTCTTTCATCCAAAACTTTTGATGAATTCCCATGGTAGCTAGCATTAAAAAAAAAAAAAATTCGGTTTGGTATCTCACTTCATAGAGACTTCTGTGAACATGTGTTTGTGCGCATGTGGTGAATAAAGATCCCAAATTACCATACGTTTTCACAGAAGTGTGTGATCAAGCCATTAAGGACTTTATCATAAGACACAAAACCTCACACTAGCTAGTATCATTAATGTATGTATTTTCTAGTTTCTCAGTGCCTTAATGTCATATACAAATATAAAGCAGAAAATAGAAGCCAAACAAATCACAAACACTATAAACTCTGTAGTCCCAGGTTTCACATTGTATAACATAAACTAATCTATGTGAAAATCATTGAATCATGGCAATTGATACCGGAATGCAGTATTTTGAAACAGGTTCCTTCATTTCTCCCCCTAATAAATTTCTGTTAATTTGAACAGAATCCTGAGTTTACCAAACTTACCACAGGAACTGAACATCCACCAAGTTAATATCGTATGGAACCAGACCTTGCTAGAGCAACAACTGGCAAACCTGTCCATTGAAGCCAACACAGTCAATCCCTTCCTTCACTGTCCCAAAGGGAACATCAAAATTCATAGGCATCCTTCCAGTGATATTTATGTGCCCAGTGCCACATTGAAACTATGCAGGTGAAGCAAAGCAATCACTTTGTGTCAAAATGGTTTTCACTTAGTCAACTAAGACTTGGGGAAAATTTTTACAAACTAACTATTTCCTAATCTATTAGTCCTGATGCTCAACAGAGAACTACAAAAAAGCTGCAAAGATAAATATCTAAATTAAAATTATAACTCTGATTTATACTGTGATTTATGTACTTAATTATGATACTTGTTTTCAGACAGATTTCAGTCTCTTTTCTCATTCATTATGCCCTGTTTTTGGCTAGTTAACTAGCTTGTCCTTGCAGATCATTAAGTATAATTATTTATCTTAAATTTGTTCTTTTGAACTGTGATTTATTTTGAATTTTCTGTTATTTTGTTAAACATTGAGAATCAACTTATTTTTAAAGTCTATCTTCTATTTCCAGCTACTACATCTGATGCACTTTCTTCTAAAATTCTTACCTGACATATACTTATTATGTAGAATTTTCACAGTACTGGAAGTTATTTTGTAACACTAAAAATTCAAAACTGAGAGAGTGTGGAGGTTTGGGTTGGCTCCCTGCCAAACCCAACTTCCAGCCATACAGATTCCCCCCTACCAAGAAAGGAGGAAAAAAAAAGTGCCAAAAGACAATTGTAGTAAAGCTATATATATATATTCACATATATTACAATTATATACAATCAAACACTATGAATCTACAGAACAATTCCCAAAGCAACCTCAAAAGGGAAAAAGGAAAGGGAAATGGGAAAAAAATGGGTAAACCCAAACAAAACAGATACACACACTTGTAAATTCAGGGAGAAGCTCAATAAGTAACTAATACAATCAATTCTCACCAAAAGCTCCCCTTAAGACAAGCAAGTCCTTCCTCTCCACACAGCTGGGACAACAGTTTCTCAGATAGACCCCAGCTCATATAGATAAGAGGTGAGCTGACACAGAGTCCTGATGTCCTCCAAGCACATGAAAGAAGAGAGAGAGCGAATGAGGACACTCCCCATCTTTATATACCCCTGATTACGTGAAGGAATGGTGTGGAATACTTCCTTAGCTATGACCCTATTACCAGGGGTAAACCAAAACCAAGACCTAAACCAAAACCAAGAAAACTAAACCACCACAGAGAGACACGAGAAACATCTGTCGTAATATGAAGAAAGGTACCCAAGTCCCTAGTTTGAACACATATATAGTTTCAATTTAGGTCTCCTAACATTCAAATGTTTGATCCAGTAAGTAAATTGTTGACTGTATTTACATAATTTGTCTTTGTAATAGTTTGAAGAGTTTAATATAAACCTAATGTAGAAGAGGAAAGCAGAACAAAAGGAAACAAATCCTTTCTTTGTGATATTACTATCTTTTTCCCTACACAGTTGCTGCCACTTGGAGCAGTTCAAAATGCATAAGTAGATATGAGATGTGAAAATGCCCTGTGCCACAAGTTTTAACTCATAGCAGCAGTAACCTCCCCCATACCCTGAAACTGTTGGGATAGATAGATGGGTGGTTGCAAGGGGGAGGAGACTTATCTGAGGATTATCTACTCTCACCTTACTGCAATACATGATATATGCTTAAACTTTCTTCTAGTTGCTAATTCATAAGTTTAGAAGATGGAGAAACTATGTCCCTTTTCTCCACAGCACACATTCTTTACACAGCAACTTGGTTCCTCAGCTTTCCCTGGACAGAATACTGACCATCCAGGCCCAGCATTTGTCCGCACTAGATTGTTTTATTTGTTATCCATACCTTTGTGTCCTTCTGGATACTTTCATAATCTTAATCCTTATGTCTATTCAAGCACAGTTCTTTTAAGAAAAAAATCACAGATTTCAGGGGCTGAATTTGCTACATGTCCCCTGCCTGGTTCATAGCCCATACAGACTGTACTGCACACAGACTTTATCAAGTTTATGACTTCATTGAAGGAGTTATTCTTAAGTTTGAATTTATATCATCTATTTCTTATCACAAGGGGAAAAAAACCCCATTTTTTTCCATTGTACCTTATTTTTTCTTGAAGAGTTAAATTGAGTTTAAATGTAATCAAAAGGAAGGGAACAAAATCCCACTCAATGAAGTATGTCTTGAACTAAAGTACATTTCAAACGGATATTTTAAAGAGGTTGATTTTTTTGTCTTCCCCATGTGAAATTTTTGTCCTCCTGGTTGGGCTTTGTACAGTATAAGCCAGACACAGCCCACTGAGAGCCCTAACTCTTTCAAAATATCTAGACTGTTAAGAAATATTCTCTGGAATTAGTCTGGGGAGAAACCAACCAACCCACCAAACATGGATAAGTCTGCATCAGAATGAATCAAACACATGAATATAAGGCACAAAAAATTACTTAGATATTTTTCAACCTTTATGTTGACATTTGCCTAGATTCTATATTTTTGGTGATATTTTAAGAAAAAAAAAAGTAAGATTTTCCTGAAAATATCTGAATTTATCCCTCAGGTAATATTTTTTTCCATTTGACTTAGCATGAATGAAGTCTTTATTTTTATCTGATGCAAATGATCTATAAATCTCCCTCTTCTTCCCAACTAAAAAGTTTCATCACAATGGAAATAAACAGACTGTTGGCACCACAGAAACTGATTCCTTCGATTATTTCATGATACAAATATGTTTTTCTAGAACAAGATATGGTGCAGTCTGCTGATTCAGCAGAGCATATAGGGTTAACTAAATGTTTTGGTTCAGTGCATTTTTACTTATTAAACCTTCACTTATTGCAGTGAGCCATTTTTGATTAATGTTGCTCTTTGTGTTTGATGGCTTTGCCGCAAGGTTCTCACAATTTTATGAAATATATTGCTGCTTAAGTTTGTTTGATCGATCAACTCCCAAATCAGATAGTTATAACAATTTACAATTAACTTTTATCTTGGACTTTTAAATATAGTTGAACTGCTCTCTGTAACACATGCTTAATCTGGGAATTTACCGACACTTATTTGCTAAATATTGACTTGCTTATTTCATCTTGGTAATAATTAGGAACACAGAATACCACCAGGAAAATGATACAGTGACCAGTCAGTTTAATTCTGGGAAACAATTAAAGTTTGTGCTGTACTTTGTGCAGAGAAGCATCACATAGTACACTTTCAAATTATTATGATGAATTAATAATTAATCTTTGTGATGAACTGGTGATATGTGGATTCTAATACATATTTCTGTGAAAAACTAACAAACAACAGAGAAATTATTTACTAATCTTACATATAATGAAATCTTTGTTCAAAATTTCCAAGTAACTGCATGGCAGGAGTTCATGAGCTGGTGGCTGCACTGACCTCTACTAACCAACTCCCAGAGTAAAGTTAGCCAAATAACACAGTGTGTCTAATGCACTTGTAAATCTGATAATTTTAAGAGAGCTCATCAACATATTAATAGAAGTATCTGAATTGTTTTCACTCTCTTTAGATTCTTTAACTGTATCATCAACAACAAAAACTTTCTGAGGCCTTCTTGTGAAGATGTTCAAAGTCTAGTTCATCACCATCTAAACTATAAATTGACAACCTCCAGATTTAAAAATTCATTAAGAAAAGATCATCTAATTTTTACCTTTAAAAAAATAATGAGAAAATTATTGCTGCTCCTTTTGGGAGTAAATAAAGATTATTTAAAGGTAATTAAAAATTGTTTAAAATTGCTTGGAAAAACCCCAAAGCAAAACAAAAACCCAATACCTTAAGACTCTAGTTAATCTATGCCAATTTACTTCAACAGGTCCTAGAGAATGCAGCAGATAAATGATACACATATAGGGCTGCTAGGGTTCAGCTCTCACAGATATCTCAGAAATAATGTGGAAATAGACTGATAGGGACTATTAATATCATTAAGTCAAAATCTAAGATGACATAAAGAGTTTCTTCCCTATTCTCTTTCCCTCCAAAACTAAAATCTTAACCACTTTTTTTCTTTTTTTAATAAATTTCTTTCAAAGACAATACATTAAACAAATGAACTGGTAAGAAATCTAAATCCTAATAACAGGGAACATAAAGGATTTGGACAGGATCTTGGGAATCTGAAAAAAATAATCAACTTCTACATACACTTCACCAGGTGGTTTTCATTTTTGCATGCAATCCATGCTGTACCTTTCATACCCTGTCCCTCAGCCTACATGACTGATAACATTGTCCTAACTTGGTTATCAACCCTCTTAATGGCTGCTTTAATAGTTTTCTGCTTCAGTCAGTCAAGCAACTTCTAACTAAAGTATCACTGGAGTAATGTTGATGCCCTGCATAGACAGTTGTGATTTTTTTTTTGTTTGGTTAGTTTGTTCAGTCTAAAAAAAAAAAAAAAATATTTATTTGTTCGTTTGTTTCTTTGTTTTTTATTCATTTATTTTCTGGTTTGATGAGTGTTTGCTAGCATTAGTCAAAGGAAATATATCCAACATTCACACAGATCTCTTAAGATGATCAGCGACTCTAGTGTTCTGTGGTGGTCTTGCTCCTAAAGGGTAAAATGCTTTTGGCTGGTAAATCTATTAGCAGACTAATGAGAACATTTATGTTAATAGTATGTATTGCCAAGGGTTGAAATCTATTGATTTCCCTTAGTTGAACTACTTATTTTTTCACCTACCTCTCTTACCTATTCTCTCTCCTAGCTTGTTACGCTATTGTCCATGCTGAATCTCTCCTAATTCAGGGTTTCCTTGGGATGACAGTAAGGTTACTGATAAGGCAAAAGAATACTCAGAGTTGGTAGCTGGGTTGCATCAACTCCGTCTGAATTTCAATCTCCAGTTCTGCTTTACCAACTCTCTTTAGCCACCATATGTCTTGTTTCTAGGTGATTTCTGCAGTGTGGGAAATGCTTCATGGGGTTTGCATAGTTGCCTTCTATAGCACAGAAAAGAGGCCAAATAGCATAAGAAAGTATTTTAGAGTTGATCTTGTCCTCTTGGTTGGGGGAAATGCTGTCTGGATCTATGCTACAGGAAACAGGTCCTCTGAAGTAGGTCCCGAATATCTGCTACCCTCTAAAGACGGACTGAATTCCTTAGTCTCTCTGATTTTCTTTGTCAGGAACTTCAGGTGCATGTGCAGAGAGGAAAGAAGGATGTTTTATGGCAAGACTCATGAAGGAGTTGAACAGTGTCCAGGAAAAGCAGTTGACTTGTAAGAAAAGCCAAAATGAAAGTGAGCATCACTGCTTGCCAGAGCAGATATTGTTTTTTCATGAGAATTTTTGTGAGACCAGTATTTTGTCAAGAAAACTCATATATGTGGAGTAATGTGCAACTGCTGCTGTTTAATTCACAGTTATGACACCAAAGCCATCAATGTAGTACATATCAAAATACTATCCTGAATTAAACATGTGACTTTTGCTCATGAGCCAGTATATTGGATAATTAAGTAGCATTCTAATTAGGCAACCTTAATAAACTGTTTCAGAGGCAACATGCATACATCCTCATTTTCTCTGGTATTTAGGAAGGACAGCAAATAGCCAGTCACATGATATTGTGTAATATAGGTTGGTTACTTCAAGTATATTTTGTTGTGAATTTGTATTTGTATATATATATATATACATATATATGTATTATATTATATATATACATATATGTACATATATATACATATATATGTATTATATTAGTATATAAACCTTATTAAGCCTAAGAAAGTAATCAATACTCCATTGTTACATTACTTGTCTAAGGTTATGCTTTTTGGAATAGATTTAATATTTTAAAACAGATTTAAGAGAAAAAGCTCACATAGCTGAAGGTTACTACTCAGTTGAGGCTTGATATTTATTTTTCAACAATGAGGATCATATGTATTCTGCTGATCAAACAGCAACTGAGACATTAAATATTCCCTAGTATGCTTTAGTTTTTAAGAGTTAATAATAAAAAGTTAATTTCCAATACAATGCAAGCGAAGGCTACTGCCAATTTGGGGAAAGATGTTAACATAGAGATACAGCTTAGAAAACACAGATTGGGTCTTGATACTCTTATTTTTTGGGATGGCTGACAAAAAAAATGTGAGAATTGGTTTGAGTTGTTTTTTGAGTGAACAGGTTATTATTTTTCTTATGTCATCATGAAGGGTAAGTGATTTCTCTTGTAACTGCAGGGCAGGTTTTGTGGAGATACATGACCCAAACTACAATAAGACTCAGTGAAGGGCATCAGTACAGGGAATAGGGGCCTTTATTTTCCAAGGTGCACTAGATTACAGTTGGCTGGATTAGAAACTTTTTTGTGATGCTGTACTTACAGATGATGTGCTTAGTTCGTGTGCAATAAATGGAGTGGAGAGATTTGTTTTTTTGTGTGGGACACTGAAAGTGGTTACAACAGCCTCAACAGTTGTGAATTGCTTCAAACTCCTAAAGGAGAATTCAATGCAAAGCTTTATGTTTCTGTATTTTTTGTAAGAAAGAATGACAGTCAAGATTGAAGAACTGTGGCAGATGATAGCATGTCATTACCATTAATGTTTTATTAATGTCTTTCTCTACAAATGTATAATATTTTTAAATAATTTTCCTAAAAGTTCTAGGAGTTTGTTCTTGGTTTTAGAGTGGTTTTAAATCCTTGGGTTAAATTCTAGTTATACAAGATACTATTTTTATTTGTGACTCTTGTTTTTCAGAACACCTTTCTTTATCTTGCTAATTTTATTTTCAGTCTGGTCAAGCGATGTAATGCTTATTAGGATATTAAAAACATAGCGTTGAAGCTGTAAATAAGTTATCCTCCCCACCCTCCCCACCCTGAAAAAGAACACAGATGGAAACAATATGATAAAGCTTGTAGTTGAAATAAAATATGCCTTGGGAAAGAAAGTAATTTGCACAATTAGGTGATACAATAGAGTGCTCCATAATTAGGTGCAATACAAGTGTAACCATCCTTAATATCAGTAGTATGCAAGCCTTTCAGACTTCATTAGAGAATTCCATTGGAACATGTGAATAATAGGATTAATATAGCCATGGGCACTGCTAGGTCAGCTGGCAATAGATCAATCCACAATGTAGAGCATATTAAAAGGATTATAGATTAGCAATTAGATGGCTTTTTCATGAGCAAGAAATAGTTCCTCAAGCTTTGCCAAAGGTTAACAGAGATAGGATGTCGATTTTTCCAGTTTATAATCCAGTAGGAACTGTAAGGTAAGGGAAGTTATTGCATTTTCAGGATGGTAAGAATGATATGAACAAAACATAACAAACCTTTCAGGTTCAATGGCTTGGCTTCCCAGGGAAACTGTTTCTACACAAAACGTAGAATATAACTACATCTCTAAGTAGTAATCTCTCATTTCAAGTGAACTGTCTGAGAGGTAAGAGACACTTTTTAAGACCTTATCTATAACACTGAAAACTTTTGTTGTGTTTCAGATAATGCATAGTAAAGTTCTCTAATTCAAATTCTACGAATCAGTGCTGAGCATTACTAACACTTTACACCACAGGAATTACAGTTTGACACTTTCTTTCAGTTTGTCAATAATACAGATATCTAAAAATTTTTTATAGCTTCCTGATGAAATACTGAATGGTGATATTGGTATGTTTTCCACTGCAGAAAGAGAATGTAGTATGTAGAATCAATATATATTGATCACACTGGGAGCTGAGTCTCAACATTTCTAAAAATCAGGTCTCTTACTTGGTTATCTCAGTGTGGTTTTATTTCATATGTGTAACTCTAAAAATAAAGGCTTTTGTATAAAAGGAGACCGTAAATATATTTAAAAAAATGAAATGGACAGTGAAATGGGAAACAAATCAAGAACACCTTGAAATGAAAGAATGATCAACAGTGAAAGACTTATTCAACAAACTTAAACCTTTATGTCTGTTCATGAATAAGTTTAGCTCCCTCATTATTCAACTGCCTTGTTATCTTTCTGCAGAATTTTGGGACAGAGGCCTGACTGATAATATTTTGATGAATCTATTTGTTACTCTGTAAGAAATTGGCTGGTGGATTTGTTGCGATTAGAGATAAGCAAATAGCAATAAAGAGTTTTCTGAATAATGTATCTGCTGAACAATAAATTGTAAGTTTTAAGATTTTTTATTTTTAAGAAGTAGAAATATTTGCAAAGTTTTGCAAAAAATTGCACAGGAGTCTACTGAAATGTATTTTATTTTTAAGGTTTGTCTCATGGTTTCAGGGGTTAAATGACATTTAGACTAATTAAAACACCTCTTAATAAATGAATCATACCAATCACAGGTGCAAATCTTTTCAGAAATTGTATGATACCACATTGCCTTCACTGTAACAACAGCTCCTGTAGAGATCTGTTAGTTGGATGAAAGGTTTAAAATTAATTCTCCCTTCTTGTTCTGTCCAAACCAGCTTTGGGGGTGCCATAGCTACATTAGATACTTTTCGGGATTATTCACTGCTTTAAATAACAAGAAATTTCTGGGGGAATCTCTCTCTGAGTACCTGCAAAACTATTATGCAAACCCAGCCTCTAATTCTGAATGTCTCTTTAACATACTCACTACATTTAATTTGTTCTAGGGCAAATGCATCAACTTTCTACATAGAAAAAACTTAAGCGATAGAGGATTATATATAATAAATATGTGATTTAAATCTTTTTTTTCCACAGTATTACTTTCTAATACTGGGGATATGCAGTAATATTTTAATCTCAGTTAACCTCCACTTTTCGTAGTCACTCTTGGCATTCAGAAAAGCAGAAAAGCCAATATTTTCTATTTTAAAAGTTTGAAGACTGCATTTGTGACTGAAATCCAAGTAGTATAATTACTACTTTGACTTTAGCTAAAATATAGGGGAAATTTTATAAAGTAGGTATTTCTAATTACAATTCTTTTCAATTTAGTTGAATTGTGACATCTGCTCTGATTTTGACAGGCAAGAAACAAAGTGTTTGTGATGCAATGACAGCAATGTCCATGACACTAATTGCAACTTTTTTATGAAGATGTCATGAATAACGTTTCAAATAGGATCCAAACATAAGGTTGGCTCTTCACTCATTTTACTTTGCAACAGAATTCTGGGACATTAACATTATTTTTGTCTTAGTTAGACTAATATTTTTTTTCACAAACTCGGGACAGTGAAATAGGTAGCAGCCATCAATGATCACTGAAGCAGTCCAGTCAATTCATTGACTTTATCAAATATTGTTTGGCAACCACTGTGGTTGAGTCACCATAAGAAGAGTGTTATATGCCTAATTATTTTCTTTTTTAATACAGAAAACATGAGATGAGGTTGCAATTTCTTCTAGAACTCAGATATTTGTATTTTTTGTCAAAATCAAAAAGTGACAGCAGCTAAAGGTGAAACTGTCATAAGCTCATAAATAACACAGGAACAGAAGGCCCACTTTTTTTTTTTTTTTTCCCCTGTGTGGCCCATGCTTTTAAATTGAAATTTGCTGAGACTTTTTAGAGTGTTTAAATGCTGTGAGAATTTTATTTTCACATTTTTGTGCTTTTTAGCCTAGGTTTCATAATTTTAATCCACAATTAAATTGGATGCTTTTATAAACCTCACTATGATTTACTTTCCCTTAGATGCCTATGTAGCCCATATAAATATGACCTCATAGAAAATTCTACCTGGAATATGCTAAGGTCTTGCCCAAGGAAACATACCTCACCATTCCCAATACTATTGTTTTGGGCATAGCTAATAATTCCCCTTAAAGTGTGAGGAAATTATATTGTCCTATCTTTATAGCCTTTTTCAACTTGTATATACTCCATGTTGACAAGAGAACAATGTTGGGAAAAAAAATAAAAAGCAGAAAATATGAAATTGGTATAGTTGGAATTCAATTTACAGTACATTTTCTTCTTGGGAAAGTTGAAGGTGGGGAAGGGAAGACAAGATTAAGTTTCAGAGGTAGCTTTTACCCAGGGTCAATAAGTAGTGCATTCTCCTGAGGACTGCTTTGGAGGGACTTTATTTGGTATACCATAGTATTGGATAGAATTTGCCAAACCTGCCTGCATGTTTCCTAAAGTACTCTTCATAGTCAGCCCCACGTTTTCTACCTTACAATAGTTCTGACTTTATGACAGGTTACAGTATTAGCCTTTTTCCTGTGCTACATGGCATTTCCATTGGTCCTGACTGAACCAGGTCTTTTTGATTTATGTCTTCTGTAATGAACTCAGATTGTCATAGCTGCTTATTGCTTATCTATCAATGCATTATATCTCCAGACCTCTGTCTGGTTTCATCATTTTCTTCCTTGCCAGCTCACACAAATATCTTTTTAATGTCACCTTTTTACATTGTATAAAAGGTTCAGACCCACAGAGATGAGCATGGGAAACTTCCTCTCAGCTCCTTCTGTATTGAATCAGCAGACATGAAACTAACTTTCCCCTCTCACTTTTCAATGTACAGCTTCTGTCCTGTTGAAACACAATGGACTAATATTGAATAAAGCCTAAACCCTTACATTCCAGTATCTTAATCCATGTCACAGTGGCCAGGTAATAGAACTGAAATTATGCAGACATGCATAATTGTGTGAAGGAAATGCTCTTGAGTAACCAGCATGTTTCCTTCTGTAGATAGATTTCTCACTGAGGCTGATTCTGTCATATCCACCCTTCACTAGTGAACTTTGCTTTATGACTAGCCAATCTGTCCTTCACAAAATTCTTTTCCATGAGAATAGTGTCCTGCAAAATCGTGGCCTCTGCCTAGATCTCTTCACCTCCACACAGCATTGTAAAGTCACTATTGCTAGTACCATAATAGTCAAGAAGTTACTTTTGCTAAGGTTGCAAAATCCTTAGTTACGTTAATGAATAAAGAACAGGGATCTCCCTTGAAAACTTGCTCTTTAAGTGCGGATAATCAAATCCAACTTCCTTTGGGTTAGGATTTTGCAGTAGGATTATGTGAAGTCTGGTAAGGTGAACATGGCAACTGTACCCCTCCTACAGCTGTGAAACTTAACCAGCTCTCAGCTGACCCAAATGCCAGTGGCCAGCAGTAGCTGAACACCAAAACAGCCCTTATCTCTCCATCACTGTTCACTGATGACATCTTTCTCATCTGTCAGATATCTTGGAGACTCTTTTGTTCTTTCCAGCGTGTGTGCGATTAACAAGTAAATTTGAAAATCATTACTGAGTGCTCCAAAACCTCTGTAGATTTCAGCACACCTGTAGGGAACTCTGCTAAATAGCTCCTTGAGACGTGTAAATTTCCTTGTCATTCATTTAGGCTTTTTTTTCTTCTTAACATAACATAATGTGTACCTATTTTTATAGAGGGCTATTTTGCACTTAATTTATTTGCATGCTTCTACTCTCACTGTTATAGAAAATAGAAAACTGTCAGGGCATCACTGGAAGAATCAAAGAATCACAGGAATATGATGAGTTGGGAGGGACCCACAAGAATCATTAAGTACAATCCTTAGACATGCACAGGACCATCACTAACACATGACATGTACCTGAGAACGTGCATCTTGAACTCTGTCAGGCTTGGTGCTGTGACCGCTTCCCTGGGAAGCCTGTTCCAGTGCCCAACCACCCTCTGGGACGAAGAATCTTTTTCTGATATTCAGCCTAAACTTTCCCTGAAACAACTTCAGGCCATTCGCTCGGGTTCTGTCACTGGTCACCACAGAGAAAAGATCAGTGCCTGCCCCTCCTCTTCCCCTCTTGAGGAAGCTGTAACTGCAATGAGGTCTCCCCTCAGTCTCCTCTTCTCCAGGCTGAATAGACAAACTGACCTCAGCCTCTCCTCATACAGCTTCTCCTCAAGGCCCTTCACCATCTTTGTTGCTGTCTGAACGCTCTCCAAGAACTTAATATCTTTCTCATATTGCAGTGCCAAAACCAGCACACAGTATTCCAGGTGGGGCCACCCCAGTGCAGAGCAGAGTGGGACAATCCCCCCCTCGACTGGCTGGTGATGCTGTGCCTGATGCCCCCCAGGATATGGTTGGCCCTCCTGGCTGCCAGGGCACTGCTGACTCAACTTGCCATTGACCAGGGCCCCTAGGTCCCTTTCCATGGCACTGCCTTCCAGCAACTCCTTCCCCAGTTTGTATGTAGATCCAGTGGCCATCCGTCTTTTCCCTAAAGACTCTAATGTTTCTAGGCTGACTCTAATGTGCTGTCTGTATGTGTCCTTCTCTGTTCCATTGGAAAGCTGCATTTATTTCATGATATGTTACAACAAAAATAAGCTCAGTGAGTGTAAGTAACACAGGAAAGTAAAGATCTGGACAGGGAACAGGCCAAAGAAATACCAAAATACTTTGTAACAAAAGGATATAAAAGAGCAGAGTGTGCATTATTGCTGTCAGTACAGAACGTATGTGCTGGTGGCAGGCAATCATTGTTCCTACTTATTACTCTAATACAGGACAAAAAAGGAGAGTGTTGTATGAATGTTGAGGATATGCCTGGAAGAAGACAGAATTTGTATGACAGAATTCTCCTTAGCAGTCGGAGACCTACACAGGAGGACTGAGTATTACTGTGGGAGATTGCCAGCTTGCCTGAGCCACTCTGCAGCTTCTCTGGTGTGTGTGAGGCTGGAACAGCCCTGAGCAGGGCAGAGTTGCAGGTATGTGAGTGTGTGTCTGGGTTTGTGTGTGTGTCAGGCATTTTCTGTTGTCCTTACAAAAAACATTTCATCTTTCAGTCTTAACTACCTTTGCTTCTCACCTGCTTGCTGGCCTTGTTAATCATCAATCACATTTTATTCACTTAACCTTTGTTTGCCTGCTCCCTGGCTCATGCTTCTGCATGTCACAGTAGATGGCACGGCTTCAGCTGTTTGTTGATTAACAAACGCTCACTGTATGTACTGCAGCCATTTTCACTTCTTTGCTGAGCCTTGTGCCGCAGCCACTTTAGCTGCTCCTTTGCATATTGATTGAACACTGCTCGCATTGAGTATTGACTGCCACAGACAATGTTCCTCACTTACCATTACTGCCGTTGTTTCTTTCTCCCTCATCGCCATTCCTGTAAACACTGATGATCATCCAGTTTCTCCTGCCCTTATATTTGTTCACCATCTGCATCTTTGTTTCATTCTCACACTTGTGAATTAACTGCATATAATCATTTCTTTTCCTTTTTGCTATTGCCTTTGAGGAACATTTCTCCTAATCACCAGTATGGCGAATCTCAGGAGTTCAGCACTCAGAAATCATGAGTCAGCCTCTCTCTTCTCTGAAATCTCTGAAAAATCCTTCTTTCTTGTTTTTTTTTTCCCCCTCCGGGAAAATAAATACAGGCATTTAGTCTTTTAAGTTGTGTAGGAAGCCTAGATAGCAATATGAAGTTATTGTTTACAAATGTCACAAAAATAATTTTGTCTCAATAGTAATAAAAATAAAAAAAGCAAGAGTCTTGCATCTGAAGACAAATAGCAGCTAAGATAAAGACAGGATGAAGGAGAGAAGAATGCAGACACTGCTTGAGATGGTACTGAACATCCCACTGTAAACCACTGGCCATTTATTGGAATGCAACCTTGTAAACAAGATAAAAAAGCAGTTTTAGGGATAAAAATAATGCAAAGGAAAAATATCATATCTCTGGCACTCTGGATATTGTAAGTTTGTGTGTAATATGGAGCTGAAGATCAATGGAGAAAGAGCACAACATGAAAGTATGCTAAAAATGTTGAGACATTCCCATATGGAGGAGGAAGAAAATCAATATCATTCTCCTCCTCACAAAGGGGAAGAAACTCTGTCACCAACATCACTTCCTTTGCTTTGTGTGGTTCAGTGACCTTCACTGGCCTCTCTCAATCATCATGCTTTGACTCAGAAATTTTTAGTAAAATTGTGAAAATACCTGTTTTCAGTCTATATCAATCTTTCTTGGTCTGTTGTTTTTTCTCTCCTCATAAGAAGGACTCATTGCCAGTTTTCTGTCAAAATATTTTCTGGCTATGGGGTGTTACATGGAAAGATATTGTCAGTGTGAAGATAGGGATCTGCTTGTACATTTTTTTCCAGTTTAGGAACATCACAAGGAAAACTGTCCTTAACAGAAATATCTTCATTTTCAAAAGCAATGAAAAAAAATTATTTTGAGACATCAGTAACTACACTATTCCAATTACAGTCTGGGAGCTTGCTGTTTCTTGTCTCTCTGGTGGTTCAAGTTCTCTGTATGGATCACATTTCTTTTACTGTATCCCAGACTCATCCTTGCCTCATTTACAGGAAAGTGCTGGGCACAGTATAAACTTGGTCTATTATGAAAGATGTAGTTTGGCAAAAAAGCCAAGCTCATAGAAGAAAATAAAATTTTGCATTCAAATCAAAATACCTAGTAAGGTTTTGTCAAGCAGGTCTCAGGATGTAATATAAAAAAGATGGGGAAAGTGATAAAGACAAGGTAGGAAAGAAGAAATCCAGCAGAAATTCACTGCTTGCATATGCAATGGGCAGGGGACAAATCTGCTTGCTGAGTCAAGCATAGCGAAGTGATGGGGTAGGAACTGAACAGGATTTGCTAAAAACAAGTGAGATAGAGCAAATGTACCAAGTTAGACCCTGTGCTACACAGTCCCATTTGGGTCAATGACAGGGCAGACAGGTACTGCTCAGTGCCATATATAGTTAGCCTTTCCCATTGTATGACATTTTTTCTCATTTTCACATGCATTTCCCCCCCGTGTTTTTTAGATCATTACAGAATGCAAAGCCAATTTTTTAAAAATTTTGGCTACAATCGAAAAAACTGACATGTTCCTTTGAATTCCTGTAAGGACACTTGCGTTTCAGCTTTTATTTCTGAGAAGCCTCTCCTGTGCATCAAGGTTGTGAAATAAAGCTGAAATAGTTGATTCAAACATATCTGATATATAATGATGTAAAGTTGGGAAAAATGTGCATTTGGTTTTTTTAGCCAGTAACTTGAACTTTGAAACCCTAAATAGTAATAATAATAATGTTTGAACACTGCAAATATTACTTTTAGATTAAATGTTGCGTTTTCTATTTCTAGCTCAGTTTTTTTGCTTCTTATCACCTTGAACTCTTTGATACTCTTTGAGAGACTTTTAGCACTTAGACACTTTAAGTCTCTTCCTATTTCAGGCTCTTGACTGAGTGCCTTTGAGGTCACCTTGCTGATTCTTAGACTTCACTCTTATTTCAACTGATGTTATAAATTACCCTTTCCTTTCCAATTTGTCCACTATCTTTTGCTTTTACATTCTCCACAGTAACTCCATTCAGCCCTGTTCCTCAGTCTATGACTCATTTTGGATACTACTATTTTGCTAATCACTGTATTTTCTACACTTGGGTACAGTCCCCTACTCTTGAGAGTCTTACTCTCTTATTTGAAACTGAAATTCTTTACAGTGAGTTAAGCTAATGCAGGAAGACTTACTGCCAGCCAATACATTCTTTAAATGGTCATATTTTACAAAGTGGAGTTATATAGGACAGTGACAAACCAAGAGAGTATCTGGTGCTTTGATTCATTCTATTGTGGATACCTGCAAACTGAAAGGTGGTGAGTCCTAGTGAATGAGAATCACATATATGAGTAAAGGTTTCTTGATTCTTGGCCTTTTGTAATACAGTGAGAATGCAATAGAGCAACTTTAATTATAATTATGTAATGACTTGTTCTGTGTGGTATGTGTTAAACTACTTAATATATGCTGGCACTTTTGTATTCACTTTCCCATGCACTGCTTTTGGGAACGTTCTGCTGTGACATTGAATTTTTCTTATTTAATTTCATTTTTCTCAGATGTAACTGCTTTTCAGAGACTAACTGAAGTTTTGATAAATGTTCTTTCTAGACTAGTTAATATCTCAGGCTTATAAAAGGTATTTTAATAAAAAATTGTAACTTCCAGCTAAAGCCCAGATTTCAAAAGATGAGAATGTCTAGTTTTCCCTCTTCCTTTTTTTTTTTTCTTTTTTTCTGATTTGAATTAGTTACTTCAGTTTAAAGGCTTTTTTCCACACTGATTAAGAAGAAAGACTGACAAATTGAACTTAAGATTTACTCTTTCACCAGAGTGATACAAGAAGCAGGTAATGAGATCAACTCGTTGTTAGTCACAAAGAGGTTCCTTTGAAATGAAACTTGTCAGACATACTTATCGCTTTAACACTCACAGAGATTCGTACAAACAAAAGCAAGACACTTAGGCCTCCAGTTTCTTCCATAGCTGTTAGAGCAACTAATGTGTATCCTCACAGCTTCTCAGAGCTGCTGCCGATTTGAT
Source organism: Dendrocincla tyrannina (assembly GCA_035047865.1). NCBI lineage: Eukaryota > Metazoa > Chordata > Aves > Passeriformes > Dendrocolaptidae > Dendrocincla > Dendrocincla tyrannina. The sequence goes on from JAWWMP010000081.1 coordinate 25,371,875, forward strand.
AACAATTTGTATTCTTAAAACTGCATTTCTTATAACAATATACTGAGGTGTTTTTTTTGTTTGTTTGCCTTTTTTTTGGTTTTGGTGTGGTTTTTGTTTTGTTTTGTTTTTTTTGTTAGGTTTTTTTTTTTTTTTGCAAAGCTACTGTTTGGTGGTGTGGAACTTTCATCTCTCTCCTTTCAAATAAGATAAGCCTCAGCTATCATTTTTTCCGGAAGACTAGTTGTTTTTTTATTAAATAGCAATGAAAAAAAAAAAAGAGCAGGATTCAGTACTCCCCAGTACTCAAACTGATAAACCAGTTGACTTCTCCTGTTAGCAGACAAATTTTAAGCCTGTTAATAGAATGTGTTCATTTACAAAAGAATTTTGCCCCTTTAGCACTGGGCTGACGACTAGGACTATATCCCAAGGTGAGGAGTTGAGTAATATTGTATGATTTTCCCAGATTCAATAAGACCCACCAGCCTGGTATGGGAGAAAAACTAGTGAGTAAGAATGATATACGTGAAACAATCAGGAGATAAAAGGAAGGAGTTTTAAGAACCAGTTGACTATTGATATAGATTGTAAAGAAATTTTATGAGATCCTCCACTGAGATTTCTTCTGCTACAGAACATTTGATGCTATAGGAAGAGAAAGAAGAACACCAGTAATGAATAGAGAAAAAGAGGAGGGAGTTATAACAATTTCTTCACTATGGGTCATCATGGGTAGAATCAGCACTCCTCTTTTATTTTGCCTTCCCTCTCTGCTCCACACATGAAAGATGATGTTCATAGCTTGAAGGAAAATTTCAATGAAAGCACAAATCTCCCTTTCTATCTACCTATAAACAAAACAATTTTAAATGTTGCATGCAAAATATCTAAATTTATTAGCTTTTCCTGGGTTTTCTCTACCAAAGAATTTATTTTCTCCATCCACCAAGAATTACTTTCTCACCTAAAGGAAATTTATTTTAATTTTTTTATTATTAGTTTCCTTCCCTCACCCAATTTCTGTCTCTCTCCTACTGAGAATGTTCACTTACCTCCATTCCCCATAGTACTCACAGCACTCATACTTCTGCTTTTCAGCAAACTATCTCTCTCTTTTTTGTTATATCAAACTCCCAACAGACAGTCAAGTTGCTCTTTTTTTTTCAAGAATGCATGAGAATAAGTAATTCAACTCCATCATGTCAGAGGAGACCTCAGAAAATCAGGACATCTTCTTTACTATGTACACATTATAAATGCCCTTCTGCAAAATTAATTTGGTTTTGGTGTGAAAAATGGGCTGAGCACGAAGAATTCGGGGAGCAAACTTCTGATGAGGTAATCAGTTGTGGGATTTTTTTGGGGGTGTCCTTTGTGGGAAGAATGGTCATTATTCAGCAATTCATCTTTACAATCATGAATGTATGAATCTATGTCATTCCACCTCTAATGCTGCTTTGTTGTTACAAGACCTATTAGTCCTGCTATGAATGACAATGGCCATTATGACAAAATCCACATCTGCTTTTCTCCTACCGGGACAGCCATGCTAAGATAATTCCCAATGGCAGATACACAGTTCCTTACTGTCCTCCTTTCCATTGTGAAACCATAAAAACACAGAGTACAAGAGAAAATCTGACTGGGCATCATTATAAAAATATATTTTTTATTATTTTGTAAAGCAAGTAAAGTGTGATTTTATTTCCATTTAGGATGAAACAGTCTCTGCTTCTTGGGATCATTTGATTTCTCCTTCTTGCAGTCTCTGTAACTTATCTCAAAAAAACCAAAACAAGCAACACCACTGTGGAATAAAATCCACCAGCTGTGCCTCTGGAGATAGGGGGGTTGAGTATTTCCAGTCCTTCCCTGCAACATTTGTGTTCTAGAATTGCTAGCAGTTGACTCAGTGTGTTACACCTCCAGGATAGTATACCTAAATGATGCAGCACTCAAGGCACTTGTGTGATGTTTAGAATTGCTATGAACAGCATAATTTCATAGTACCATTCAGCCATGTTGTATTATAATATGTTTATCAAGGCATTAACTTTCAGGAAAGAGTAACTTTTCCTTTTCTCCTCTCCTCTCTCTTCCTGTTTTCTCCCCTCCCCTCTGCTTTCCTCCCCTCTTCAATTTTTGAGAAAGTATACACACAGTGCTAAATTTTAGTGCTCTGTTGGAGTTTGGGTATGTGAGAAGCTTTACTTCCATTTCAAATGAGACAGAGATATCATCAGTCTTTTGACTGACAGGAAACTCAGATTATCAGTGGTATGGCACAGCATATGTGGCATTTTCAGGCAATGGTGCAACTTCCCTCACAGTAAATAACTGCTGATAGATACTAGCCCTGATGAGGGAAGGAAGGAGCAGCCCTAGGTTACATGTGCGAACTGATGAACAGTGGATATTTTGTGCCTTTTTTATTTCCTTTATCAGTGTTTAGGTCCTGGAAAGACATATCAGTACCCCCAGTAAGGGGTTTGGGTACATGGCACCTGCCTCTTGTAGATGTCTATTTTCAATTCTCACCTGAGCCATTTCTTACCATTGCAAGGAACGCCAAACCTGGCTCTTCAGGTACACAGATTCACATCTTCTCTATCCCCTCAGATGTGTGTTAAGGCCCAGCTGCTAGAAAAAAGAGTACTCTGCCCCCAGCAGACACCTTGGTCTTGCAGGAACAAAACTGGGTTTGTCTGTGTTGCTAAGAGAACACTTCAGGGAGCTCTGTCCTAACATACAGTAATTCTTTACAAATTGAAAAAAAATTTAGTGCCCTCTCAAAAATATTTCCATGGTACCAGTGTAAAAGTAAAGTTTCAGTGAATTGGAACAGGTTTTTTACAATTACTTAGATATATCTTCATTTTTTAATTAGAAAAAGCAACTAAACTCTGAGATAAAGAGCTCTTTCACGTAAACACATGCACACACACATTTATTTCTAAATTTATTTTCTGATGAGTCAGGGTTTTCACACAAAATAGTATTTCCCAGACAATTTCCTAAAATGCTAGTGCCTTGGCTAGACTGTGGATGCAACCCGTTCTTCAGTATTGCACTAGCCCTTAGTGCTATCCAAGTTGACCTGTATAATTAGTTACTTAGAAGATATTTTAATGAAAGTTTCCTTGCAGGTTTTGAATATATCATATTTTCAGCACTCTGATTGTAGACCTTGTTTCTGAGAAATAAACGTCACTACAAGATGTCTATTCAGACGTGAATCAGTCAGGGTAGTTCTGAGTAGTAGCAGGATGATGCCACATGTTTTCGTGGCAGATAGCAGTCTCTAAACTGCAGCATCTAAAGGCTGTCAAGCTTTTCTTGTCATTTCAGTAAAGGAGATGTTTGAGAGTGGGCAATGCCCTAAGCATCAGGCACAGGTTGCCCAGGAAGGCTGTAGAATATTCATCTCCAAAGTTATTAAAAAGTTTGACTGTAGGTGGCCCTGCTTGAGTAGGTTTGGGACAAAACAACCTTCAGAGATCCCATCTAACCTCAGCCATTCTGTGACTGTGATGCTAGGAAGGTAATGGAGGGTGGGCTAATCAGGAGGCTGGAGTTGAATTTGTAGTTTCTTTTGTAGGGTGTGGATACAAATAAAATAATTTCTTTTAAATATTATGGACTAGGGGGAGTCTGTGGTGGGATTAATAAAGAAAGGTGAAATAGGTAAAGGGATGTCCCAAGGACATCATCTTAATGTAGCAGAGTTCAAGGGCAACTGCATTGCTATGATTACAGAAATAGCTAAGGTGTTATGCTTTTTCACTGTACTTCAGGATATTTGTTGAGAAAATCTTTAATATTCAAATTAACTGAAGAATTTTTTGCAGATATATTACATTTGCATGACATAAGCAAAGCTGATTTACTAATTATTAACAACCACATTGCCTGTTTTTTGTATATCTGTACAATAATGCCATATACTTGAAGTTTTCCTCTAACTTATATATACTGTATTTTGAAGGTTTGCTCTTTCTAACATGAATAATTGCATACTGTATGATAATGTGCCTACCGATGTTAATCTGTATACCTCTTTATTCAATTTATCAAGCAAAATTGTAACTATATGTTTTAAACAGAAGAATTTAAATAATAGGAAAAAACCCAGCTTGTTCATTTTGAACACTGAAATGTTAGTAATGACACAAAACTGGCTTGCTGTGTTGTCTCTTTGTGCTGGAGGCCTCATAGGATGCCATGAAGAGCTTACTGTTTTAAGCCTAAGGGTTTAACATTAGCAGCATATGACAATTTTCTTATCAGAGTCTGATTTGCAAAGCACACAGGGAGGAGGGAGTGGACTGGAAGCTGTCACGTATGGGATGGTGTGGTAATTAAGCAACACTGTTCAAGCATGAAGAGTGAAAAAACCAAATGTTTCACTGTTAGGCTTCTTACATGATTGCAAAACATGCCAGTGCAAAGCTTTTCTGCCTTGCAATAAGGGACTTTTTATTTTTGAGGGAAAAAAAGCACAGTTATTAAACTCAGCATGGAGACAATCTGAAACAGGATCTTCATCAATCAGATTAACTACTTTCCAAGATGAAAGTAGACGAGGCACAGTGTGAGCCTGAGAAGATATTTATCAAAACCCATATTAATAACCACTTTCAGCCTTCTCCTGACAGTTTCATCTTAGCTTCCATGTTTAACATTTGAGTATCATATGTTTTTGTCAGGATGAGACTGCTAAGAGCATCAATTAATTAATTCCTGTGAAGTATGGTTTGGAAAGGTAATAAAGTAACATTCCCTAAGGCCAGAACCAGTAATGGTAAGCAGCATTCTGGTGCTGTGCAATTCGTTACTTCAGAAAGAAATTAAAAGCACAGAATCATTTCCACTTTTAAAATGGGAATATATTCAACTTTATTTTAATAAAATTGCTGAGAGGGATCCATTTTTTAAAATAATATTTTCAAAGCAGATAAAGAATGTTGCTGCTTTTTTTTTGGTTTTATTTTAATAGAAAAAAGTAGAATGCCTCTGGCAAAATAGGAGGCAAAAGAGATGACTGGAATATGTCTTAACACTGTTATTTATTTGTTATCATTATTATGATTTGCCTTGTTATTTGGGTCTTACTGTTCTGTTCTGGAATTTTCACTGTGGGGTGAAGGAAGCCTGCTGACAATACAGAGAAATTAACCCTCTCCTTGTTTCTCCTAAAATTCTCCTCGAGAATTTCAAATGTACTTATCCATCCTTTCCTCTGGTTAAAATCTGCAATATTCTTTTTTCTTTTTCTCTTTTTTTTTTGCCTTGTACATAGCGGAAGAAAAGCGAGGATGAAGAGCCATTTGGTGACATAAGAAAGGATCAAGGTAGTCTTTTTTGGTGTTTTTAAAATCAGAAGCAGATAGTGATTGAACTTGGATACCTTGCTTTAATCTTGCAAAATATATGCACTCTTTTACTTCCACATCCTTTTAGTCCCACCACAAACAAAGCCATACATCTATACAAAAAGACATCTTGCATGTATGTAAACTGTTGACAACAGCAGGTCTTTTCTCGCTGCCTGTGCAGAATGACAGCCTGTATAATTAGTGTGTCCCAATGACTGCATGAGGCAGATTAAAATATTCTTCTTACCAGTTACAAAATAAATGTCTCCACACATTTTATATTAATGTACTTTAGTCAGATCTTGTCAAAGAATGAGATTCAGGTGGTCATATTCTTTATCTTCTATGTAAAGTGTGTAAATTTGTGTCTGTGATAACTTTGCCTCTTTTGCCTCTTACCTCTTTTATAAATTCGGAGTCCTTTGGGGTAGTGCTGAAGACATTTATGTTTATGGGAACTAACTGCTTGCCTCCCAAGAGAGCTAGAGAGGCAGTCTATCACTGCAGAACAAGCTGAGAATAAGAAACTTGGTAAACTTTCTTTGATAAGGATCAACAAGGCAGGGATGTTTTCTTTTCCCCACAAGAAGCCAGAAAATCTTTCGCAAATGTGAAATGCTCCTGGCATCCTATAAGGACTGTGAGGATTTATGTTCCTGTTCTGAATGTTGGGACTTCATCTGGACACCATCATTCAGGGACAACAGACCAACTGAGCCCTGAGTAACATCATCTCCCTTGCTCAAGATTGGAGGCCAGTAGCCTGCAAGCTAGACCTCCCAATAGACAGTCTGTCATCATTTCTGAAATTAACTTGCTCCTAAGGAATATGGTTTTTTTTGTACAAATGGGATAGTCAAATATCCATTAAAAAAACCTCTTATTACATGGTGAAGGTATAAATTTGACCTCATCTAACCTTCAAGAAAATAAAATTCGGCCTCCTTCAAGGGAGGAAAATCTGTTTACTTCTTTTTCACACTGGAAGTGAAAATGACTCAACTATCCCCTTTCTCAAACAGAAAACCAACTTCTTAGATCTTATACAATCTGGAAGAGAAAACCCACCCCAAACCAAACAACCAGCCTTGATATCTGTATTCAGCTGTAATTTTTTCACTTTCATCCTAACAGTGCATGTAACCAGTCATCAGTAATATCTGCAGATCCATCCTATAGAGATCTTACAGCACCATCCAGATGAGCTCAAAATATATTGCAGGGTCTGCAAAGAATTTGCTACGTTCTGACTAACAAATAGCTGAGCAAAGCATTTAGCATTTGGAGCAGGAAACTCAAACTGGAAAAAATCACCTTTGGCAAGTAGTGCTCTGTGTCAATTCCCCTGACCATGGCCAATCTTACCATCTGATGTAGATGCTGCTTGTTCCTAGTCTTCTGAGAGTTATTCCAAAATGGCCTGTGGGGCCTCAGGTTGCTGATGTTCATCAGCCTTTTTGTTGCCCTTAGGAGGGGACTCAAGTAAATGCAACAACGGGGAGAGGACAGATTGGAAAAAAGCTAACAGAATGCAAATTCTCTTATAAAATCAGTTAGAAAAGTTCCATTAACTCTTTTCTCAGCTGTTTCTGCTTGGTTCTCTGTCTTTATTAACTGATATTGCTGAGGATTTGAGGATTTGATCAGTGAAAATCAAAAAAAAAATCTATTTTTTTTCAGATAAGATAAAAAGTAGCCTCCAAATTTACAGCTGGACTATGCTCATATACAAGGTCAGGAGTGAGGGACAGACACAAATGTGTTCTCTGTCCCATCAGATCAACTGATATGAACCAGATCCAAAGTACTCTTCTCCATGTATGAAATTGCTGTGCATGTGTTCAAACCCAAACATCTTTGCAGGAATATACAAGTCTGAAGGAGTTTGGTGCAAATTCTTTGCACCATGATCTTTTCTAAAGTTTAAGACAGTTATAAGTGAATTAGGGAGCATTTTCTCAGCAACACAAGAGGGTTTTAACAGGGATGCGAGGAGGTTCTTTAGCAGCCAGCCATTTCCACCAGCTGAGATCCTTTGTTTTGCATTTAGAAGTTAACAGAGCATACAGCTAGAGGGAGAATTATGGAATTGAAAGGTCTAGGCACAGGAAGACTGAGTCTTTAAGTAAAGAAAACTGAGAAAAACTAGAAGTTTGAGAGTTGAAACAGAACTAGATTGTCTCGTGTTCTAATTTGGCTCCAGCGAATTAAGGGTTGGTCTCTGCTAAACCTCATAGATTGTGGCTAAACTCTCTGAGCATCAGGAGATCTACTTACTGTCTTCCCTACTAAGATGATTGCTGTTGCTGGAGAAAGAAGCTGGACATCAAAGCAGAAAGGGTGATGTCATTTAATACTGTTATTCTAATCTGCAATTCTGCAAATGGGACTGATTATTTTGGTGTTTACAACTATGGAAAGTTATCATTTGGAAATACACAGCACTTCTTGATAAGGCAGTTAGTGTTAAAGAAAGATCATCCAACTAGGGGTATGTCTACATGCTAAGCTGACCAAAAGCTGTGCAACCATGGGTAAGATGGGTAAGATCTGTGAGGCACTAAAATGAGTATATGGCTTGAGATCAGTACAAAGCACTGGTGCAGACCAAGAATACACCCCAAATACAGTTAACACCCTGAAGAGGCTTGTTGCTAAAAAAACAGCCTGCAATTTCTGCTACAGCATCCTGAGATTCAGAGACCTTTTTAAACAAATATTTCTTTTCCTGAAATTTTGTGCTGTGCTCCACAGGGTCACTGGGACAGGTCAAATACATGATCAAAAATATCTTCTTGTTTCTTCTACTTTGAAAACATTTCCCTGCTGTTTGCTGACTATCAGTTCTGGTTGCTTTGTGTTACTCCTAAAGCTTGAAGACTGAAACTGAAGATCAGCACAATGCTGTTAACACATGTGGACCAAAAAATAAGAAAATGAAGTATTTCTTCAAGTCTCTTTTCCTGTTACTGAGATGTGGTGGTTAAATGTGCATTACATGAATATGTGTGTGGGTAGCAGCACAGTACTATCTAGCAGAGCTGCAATACTTAAGTTACTGTTGTGCCTTTGTAGTCAGTGATTAGGGTCTGATAGATCATAATTCTTGTCCATAATAATTTAAGCTATAATTATTTAGAAGATATGAATGGATTTATTGTGTTTAGTTTTTCATCCTGTGAAGATCCACTGATATTCAGGATCATTTGCACAGAAGTGTTTGTATACTCTGTTAGTAGATAAATTTAGTTTGTAGTGATTCCAGCCCTGGCCAAGTTACAGGGTGTCTCTGGTATTTCGAGTGAATCTGTCAAGTTCCCTTCTGAGCATTATCATTCTGTCTGAGAACGTGATGACTGACAAAGAACATAATTTCAATGAGCCAACATGGATACTTCCTGAACAGCTCTTTTCCAATACTGTTTAAACCCCAAGTTTTGAGTGAGTTATTCAGGGTCATATTTTCAATAAATATCAGGGCCATATTTTCAATAAATATTCTGCTGCTCTATTGCTGTATTGAAACACTTGCTACGAGCAAGGGTTTAGTAGCTTCAGGTTATAATGTAGCACAGCTGGCCAATCCAGAGAAAGATCATCAGTCTTACCTTACATTTGCATGGGGCTGTTTTCAGTGCTCATGTCTTGGGCAGAGTAGAAGAGAGTTTGTCTAAGATAACAGGACTGTCATTGTTACTCACACAAGACTTTTTTGGCATCCTTTCTTTCCTCCCTGACTATCAAACTGCCATATGCCTTTATTTCTATGTTATGTTTATTTTTAATTTTACTGTTTCCCATTATTTCACTGTTCAGGAGAGTCTGTGCAATCCACCTGACCCTTCTGTGGTTCTGTATCGTGACTCAAATGAGAAGAAATTGATGACATTTGTATTTATGTATCCTGCTGATTTTTAATAGCTTGCTATGTCTTTTTTACTTCCCCATGGTTTTGAAAATTCAAATGGATTTTCTTTTATTTTTTGCTTCTAGTTTGTGCACTGACCTATGGCAGTTGTGCTTAGAATGACATGAATTCCTTTCCAAATTGACATGGTAGTCTGCACATGGAAGTTTCATGTATTCAGCTGCAAAACTACAAGGAATCTCCTTACTGTCATGCCACACAGGAACTGAAGGTTGTCCTGCACTTTTGGAGAAACAATTCCCTACTGTTTACTTTTACCAGTAAATAATCTATGCTCAGAGAGGAACGGAATTTTTGAAAAAGAGAGATATTGTCAGTAATGAAGCAAAATAATTTAACTGTAGTACCCAATCTAAAAGATCCATGAACTCCTTAATTCTCTAGAAAACAATTATTTTGTATTAGTGAACTTTTGAGAAAAACTCACTAATTATGGTTCCTGCCAGAATCAATAACAAGGAATAAAATGGACTGTCGCAGGTGGTCATTAGAAATTGTATCCCTATCAGTTAAAGTATTGGAATTAGACTGTATTTTTAGACAAACTATTGGTCTCTTAAACAAACTTTAAAAGTAGCAGGAGACCACTGCTGCTATGTCCTGACTGAAAACATTTCACCTGAAGGAATTAGCCCATGCTCCTTGGACCCAGAATTATAATGCCATCTGGCAGATATTATTTCAGCACCAAGTTCTTAATGAGATAGGGTCAAGCCAAACATGGATTCAGGGTACAAAAGGGTTTAGTAATGTTTTATTTATTATTGTGAACATTTGCATATACTTTATGAGAACAGTTATTACAAGAAACTTTCCTCCTTCTAGCATTCTTTAAAATAATGTAGCATGTAGCTTTTCCTAAAACATCCATAGTATTTTTATTTCTGTTTTTTTTTCTATATTTAGATTCTTGCACTCATCCATTGAGATTGAGATTTATGTTAAAATAATTGTATTATGTCACACATAGCACATTTTTAAATAGTGAATAAGTAATAGTGAACTATTGCAGATCAAACATTCTCATTTTCAATCAGTGTAAGTTAGAACAGCCAAATGTTTGAAAATTTCAACTCTGAAGTCCAGCTACCCCTTGTGTTATAGAATTGGGTATATTGTTATAAGCAGACAAAGGTACAGTTTGATTTCTAGGGATGCATATATATGCTTTAAATGCATACATCAAAGTCAGTAATCTGCTCAAACCTAGATGGCCAGCCAGTATAACATTACGAAGATACAGCACTATTTTTGCACTGTGTCACACAATGAACAGTACTATTAGCAACATACCCACTTGCTCTCAACTTCTTAGCCACAATAAAGCCTGAGAGCAGTCTTTGGTTAGATTTTGGGTGAAAAAAAGAGACTTAAACAAAGGATCTTGTGCAGGCATATGATGGACACTGTCTAGTGTAGCTGTGAGTATTTTCATTGCCCACATAATGGAAAGGCTTTGGTTAAGATTCATCTTGCCTTGCTTATATGTAATGCATCTGTCTATATTTGAATTAATTGTGTAAGTGCCACTAGAGTCAATGGAGATATAGCCAATATGGTGAATGGCATATAGATAGCAGTTCATCATGTCCTAAATTTGATAAAATTAATTGTTCTTTAAACTTCATTAATGGTAATGATTATCTCCTCGAGATTAAAATGGAGTCCAGACAGTAAGTCTCCTGTAGATAGGTTAGATGGTAGACATCTAGAGTAAGAATTTTTTGCTCTCTTATTAGAGAGTTCTTTATCACTATGAAATCTGATTGAAATACTGGTGACTCAAGGGCAATTCAATACAAGCAGAACATTCAGGTCACAAAAATCTTCATAGAGAAGTAGTACTTTATCATTGCATCTCCTTCTGCCTAAACAGGAAACAGCTTTGGAAGAAAATAACAGATTTCTGTTTGCTGTTTTGGATTTGCGGAGAAGCCCAAAAATCCTTTTCTGTTCACATCCTCATATGGTTGTTCAGGCTAGATGTTTATCCTCAAATTTGAAAGAACTTTGCCCACTATCAGAGTGTTTCGTAGGTGTCTTGTTCAGAACAAATACCATAACAATGTACCCAGCTCTGTTGGTCACTCACAGCTACATCACTCTTCAATGCTGACTTGCCTTTACATGTTGTGTTGTCTTCAAACATTCTGAGCTTACAGAGCCTAAGGAAATTACTGCAATCACCTAATAAGCCCTCTTAACAAGACTGGCCATGAGATTTCCCTCAACAATAACTGCTTCAACCTGGACCACATCTTGATTTTAAAATCGGTGAAAAAAGTCTGCCAAAATCATCAATAAATAGTTCTAGTTAAAACCTTCTCCCTTATATCCCATATGAAGCGTTCTAGTCTTTATAGTGATCTAAGAAGTGTGCTAGTACAGAAAGCTGTCTATTATCATGTTTTTCTTTCTTTGGCTTCTTTCTTTGGCATATAGTTATAGGTGGAACAAGATTATCAAGGACTTTCTGGTTGACGAGGTATAGAAAGTAGCTGGCAGAATGTAGTATCCTTTTACAAGTGATCTTATTGGAGATGTTTTACGTTAGATAAATGAATAAATATTTATCAGAGAGGGGCCTTCAGTCTGTTTCTTGTTTCTCAAGGGTAAATAGTGACCATTGAGTCAGTCTTTAAGTGGCTGGCTGAAAGGATTATTTATATAGAATGTCACAGTGCTAAAGAAAGGGTATGATAGATCCTGTTTCCATAGCCAGAATACTCAGTTGTTGTAAAAACGTCCTTGTCTGAGCCATTCAAAGGAGGACCTTAAACTAAAAGACCCATGTATGCAGGTAACTGCACAGCTACTGAGCTATGACTACTCTGGGTGAGGTCTTCTTTTGTTATGATAAAAATTCCAGTATACCTAAATACCTTTTCCAATGCAAATTAATTCCTGCTGTGTTAATTTTAAAGGTTTTAATTTAGGAGAAATCGCATTTTCTCCCAGAGAAACGGCTGCTGAAAAAATTTCAATCTGTTGCTTACAAGCCATCACTGTTGATTACAGTCCTCTCTTTACAAAGGAAAAATTGAGTTGTTCTTCTGTTATCTTCTAGATTTTGTTTCTCCTCAGAGGGAATATAAGGAGGCAGATCAGGGCAGAATGTTTTGTTAGTTATTTTCCAGTCACTTCTCACAGATAAATAATATATTCCCTCTAAATTCATAATTCCTTGTCTCTGAAAATTTTCTATTTTCAATGGTAAAACAATTCTACTCTTCCTTTAAACTAAATTCAAGATAATTACTTCTTGGCAGAATATGAGATGGGAGGTTTGTGATTAAAAGCATAATGTCAACTTACATGACTGTCAAATAATGATTTCCTGTCCCAAATCTTTCAATGTGTATTGATAATTTCCCTTTTGGGAGAAAGATTAATATTCAAAACTCCTATTGGAAATAATTGTACAGTTAAACACTGATGCTGGTACAGGCACTGTATAAAGATATGGGGCTATCTTTTGCCTCAAAGCATTTCCTATTTGGGTAGACAATGGGTTCAGAAACATACAAGGACTGCATTGTGCTAAAGCATGTGTTGTTATGTGCAAATATAGGTCATATTTCTATGCCATATTTTACTTTATATGAAAATGCACTTCTTCAGTGTCCAGGCATCACTTTGCACTGCCTTTAAAAAAATCTTAATACTCCCAGTGTCATAGAGTTAGATACCATGTTGGGTTTCAGGGGAATAAATGGTAGTAACTTTTCAGATTTGTTTTATAGGGAACACCTTGGAAGAGAGTAGCTACAATTTATCTCTGTGCCAGCTTTTGCCCCATGCTGCCTCACTAAAACTTGCTTGCCAGTGGGGTACCCATGAGGGAAGGGGTACTGCAGACTTCCATGCAGTGGAAGCAAAAGAAGCATGAGAAAAAGGCACAAAAGCACATGCTTTTGTGGCCACATTCCTGGCAGTGGGGAGATAGGGCAAAGGGAAAAGGGAGGTGCAGTGTCAGCAGGTCAGCACTGGCCTCCTGTGACCTTGGACCTTTCATGGTAATCATGGTCAGGGAAATGCTACTGAGTAGATTAGGCCAAAAGCAGGGTTATGTCTGCTGCACAGAAACCTGGAAAGTTTGCCTTTCTGTCATTATCTTTCATCCCTTGGACCTGGTAAAACTTGATTGACCACTCTAATACCTTATAATACAAAGTGCTGCAACTCTTTGGAATTTTCTGTCCCACAGAAATGATTCTTTCCTAATTTTCAGATTATGTTGATTTGGAAAGAGCAGCATTTAAAATTTTAATTTCAGACTGTGGATACTTCTAGTGAGGCTTTCAGTGAGATTGGATAATATGCTGTTTCTGATGATCTGCGTGTTACATCGCAGCGTACTTGCATGCTGTCACTCTCTTTGCCCTCCATCCCTCCAAGATATAGCACTTAGGTTCTGTGCTGTCCCAGGCAGAGATTTCTGTTATTCTGAAGGTTTGGTTTCATAAGAAAAGCTTAAGGGCGTTCTTAAACTCTGCATAAAGAAGGGTAGACATTATATCCCTCAGCATCTCTGCTAGAGAAGAAAATCACCAAACAAAGTTTCCAGACAAACTTCAGATACATTTCAGTTGCTATTCCATTTAGATTTTACATGCTTATAGTTAAAGATAATATTTGTGTTCGTCAAGTTAGTCCTTGATGATACATGGTATTAAAAAAGCAGCATTTTGACTGTTTATTTTATCCTTAAATTTACCTTGGTTTATCTTTTCTTTACCCTGTTTCCCCTTTTCATATGTCTGATCTGTTTTCATTTTATATGTTCAGTTCTGGGTGAGCTGAAAGACCCCACTGGAGCAGACAAAATCACAACTGAATCTTTAAGGTTTATTCCTTTTTGCTTTTATAATGAGGTGTTGGGGGTGGTGGGCAGGCTGGAAAAGCTGGGGCAAGCATCTACAGCTATCTGCCTTTGATGAGAAGATGTGGCAAGGGAGCATTGGTAAGAAGTACACATAAAGGGCTCAGCTTTCAACAGTAGTGGTGAGTTCTGGGACAGAATGCTTGTTCAGATTGAGCAGAAAAACCAGTACAAAATGAAAAATGTCTAGACCCTTGCAACCCATATTGACCATGAGAAGGGCTTTTGTACTGTGTGACTTTCCAATATTTTATCTGAATTAATAAATTGTGGAGGAAGGACATGAAGAGGTGCATCAACGTGATGTTCCCCCACTCCTGTGCTAGGAGACAAAACAGTGGCAGTAATAACCCTAAGACTGGGAAAGAGTTTCAGAGTAAATCAGAGAATAAAGGAACAACAAAGAAATATCAGAAGCTTTTGGGAATTAAAACGAAAATACTTGGTAAAAGAGAAAGTAAACAGTGAGAGATCATGAATATGTGGTGAAATATCTTGTCACACTATACTGTACAGTTAACCTTTTTGAACCACTGGAAATCTATTTGGTTAAATCATTTAGCAAAGCTTAGAGATCAAATAACTAACATTAGCAGTGTATATAAATATTAGCAGTGTATATAAACCATTTATAAACATTAAAACTCGAAAAGACTTTAAAGCCTTTTCAAATTTGTGACTTTCTGCCCTTTTGTCACTACTTTCAAAATGTGTGAACATGCTCACTAATATTAGCTGAATCTTATATAGTTGTTTTTTTTTTTTCCCTGGGTATGCTTTAAAAATTCTACTTCTGTTTGATTTTTCCTTCATTAGTATTTTTGTCGTCTTTGCTGTCATAACCTGAGCAAATTTCAGGCATTCTCTGTTTAGTCATTTATATATCTCAACCTTGAATACCAGAGGTTCACATTGGCAATAAATAACCAGTCCCCTGAAATTGGTAATGCTAATAGGCACATTTTAGTTGAGTATTTTTTGTTTTTCACTGTGTTATCTGTGACATGCTAGAACTTCAGACCAATGTGTAGGCCCTCATCTTTAGCTCATGAAGACAGTATCTTAAGTTGTAGTAAGTAGCTATTTTTTTATATTAACAAGAATGAAGTACTGTGCTTGATATATGTACAGATACAGTCTTTTATACATGCACTAAATTTCAAAACCATTATTTAACTTCTTGATAAAGGAAGAATCTCTAACATTATGTCTCTGTAGATTCTGACCTGACTTTACTGTTGCCATACAGAGCAGCAATAGCAGAATGTTAGTATTGCCCAGTGTGATTATGGGCAGTGTTAAAGTGTTACAATGATGTCTCCGTATGGTTAACTGGCTTTCAGTTCTCCAGCCAATGAAACAGACATTATGCATTCAAGTAGGATTACACATCTGGAGGTCTAGGCAATATTTACAAGGGATCAGACTTATTTTCTTATAGCAGCTGTAACTGAGAGGATTACTAAAGTACTGAGTTGGTTTCAGGAGACTAGGATTTATTCCTTACTACCTGTACCACTTTGGGCAATTCACTTAATCTTCCAATGCTTCAATTCTCGGCTCAGAAATGGGGACAAAAATGCTTCTTACCTTACAGGTATTTCAGATGTATACACCGCAAAAAGAAACAGTGAGTGCATGCAGTGGGTGACTCTGTTAAGGGGCACTCAGGTGCTCATCTCCAGGCCTGACGGAGTCATGAGAGGTGTGCTGCCTCCTGGAAGATAAGGTCTGAGATGCTGCCAAGAGGGTGACACAACTTGTCAAGAGCACAGACCTACTATCCATTGCTACCCTTTCATGTGGGAACAAATGACATTCAGAACCTGGACAGAGTCAAGGAGGACTGCAAAGCTCTGGGTATGCAAGCAAAGCACTGGTGCCCAAGTTGTCTTTTCTTCCATTTTGCTGGTTAGGCAAAGAGGTACAGCCAAAAGTAGATGTATTATGCAAATCAACTTCTGGCTTAGTTGCTGATGTTGAGGGTTTTGGCTTTTATGGCAACAGGACATTCTCTGATGACTAAAGCCTGTTAGGAAGGGATGGGATACATTTTTCTAGAAGAGGCAAGGGCATCTTTGGCTGTAAGATGGTAAACTGGATGAGGTGAGCTATAAATAGAAGGACTTGGGGGGTGGGGCTCAAGAGATTTCAGATTCACCAACTGGACATCTTGACTGACTTGGTGTCCAAGTAGAATGGAGCTCATAAATAGAGTAGAAAAGGAAACATGCCTTGCTGAAAACAGTGTGAAATCCTCTTGTCTTTGGTGATACAATTATGTTTTATGAGGAGCTATCTGCCACGCTACAGAGAAAATGTAAATGCAAGACTTTGTGTTGGAAATAGTAAGTTTATGGAAAGAAACTCTGTGTCTTTGCCTCTCTGTAATGTGATATTTCACCTTCTCTCACAAAAAAACCAGTTCCTATAAATTGTGCAAGTAAACATGGAAGTTAGCAAAAAAGAATAGGAAACACTGGATCTGTAAAACTGTGCTTACAGTTATAAGTACAGCTATAACCAGTTATAAGCTGGTTGAACAAGTAGGCACAATCAGCAAAATCCTCTTTTTCCATATTTTTTTAAACAAACTTTAATTACATTAATCAAGTAATGTGTCACCTTTGACTTTGTGGTGAGCATACCTGAGATATATATTAGAATATTTTGCTTGCTTCACATCAAGCATTGATGCTTCCTAAAGTTATTAGATACTGAAATTTATGACATACAGTGAAGGACAAGAACTTAAGTGTGAAAATATGTGGCTTTGAAGTTACCATCATCTGAGTTGATGAATGCTGTAAGAAAAAACTCCCAAACTTTATTTTCAATGCTTCTTATTTTGTTGCTCACAATTCACATTTATTAGACATACTAAAATTAGAATTGGAATATGCTCTGGTTTTGAAGAAAATAGAGAAGGTAAAAAAATTATTTTCACCCATGCTTTCCACTTCATTTATGAAATGAAATCTAATTGGCAGAACCTGTACACATTATGTATAGGTTTTTCAACAAGAGCCCTAAAGAAAATATCTATTTCCATTTCTTTATTTTCTTTCAATTCATTGTATTTCGTAGTAAATTTCTACTGAATTTATGAAGCAATGGCTTATATCAGAGACTGTGGTATATGTAGTTTTGTACAAGTGCTTAAAGAATTCAAATCCAGTTAAACTGTAATGACCATGTTCATGGCATGTGATCTACAAAAAAAAATAAAAATTTACGCTCAAGGCAGATTTTGGTCATCAGGGCCAAATAAATGAGTGTTTTGGGATAAGACAAAGCTCAGAATAATGTATTAGATATTAGATATTAGATATTATAGATAATATATGAAGTACACATGTACTCCATACTCACATCTTTACTAGTATAATATAATTTTCATAAATTATGGAGTACAGAATGTCCCACATGAAATTCAGGCAACTGATTATGCTCAGATACATAGTAAACACATGTAGAATTGTAAGACCTAGACTGGTCTTATGAGTAAGAACTTTACATTTTTATCTGTCATCTGTCCTCTCTCTAAGGCAGCTATAAGGCATCTGATGTACCACTGTAAGGATCTGACGAGAACCATGGAGCTCAAGTTCAAATATCCTTGAAGAAAGTGGGAAATTACTTAGTTCCCTTGAATCTCTACACCCCTCATGTGAAGTTGGCTGAAAAAACAAGGAAGGTATACTGTAGTACCAGGAGTACTGAAAACTAATAGCAATAACATGCTATTTCTGGAAACATTTTAATTCCAGTGCTGTCTCTGAGGCAATGTACCTACCTAGAACACCCACCAATGTGCAACAACGCTTTCTGTCCCTTAAGCTTTAGATATTATGTCCAGCCCCTCGTCCAAATATTTTTTTGGAGAGCCGACAACAAAGCAAAGAAACTAACAACTCAAATTCAACTCACTGTCAAGAAGTACAGCTTCAGGTTTTAGGACTACCAAAACAATTGGAAATTTAAATCAACTGAATGGTGTTCACTGTGGGTAAAGAGAGTTTTCTGGAAAATAGGAACACATTGTAGCTATATTTCATAATACTATAAGTTTGGAGTTTACATTTTATTGGAAAGGAAAACTTGTCAGACAGCTAGTCTGCAAAGGGAGAAACTTGCTTTGGCATGTATTGTAATACACTGGTGGGTTACTTTCAACACTTGGAATATAATATTAGTCTTTTCTCTCTTTCATTTAAGATTTTAATTATTTTTTGACACATCTCAGTGCATCTATTAGGTTAAGCAAAAAGATCTGACAACACCAAAATGTACTCTAATTGGATATAACTAACAAGCAAATACTTAATATGCAGTATATGGACTGTTTTTGAAAACTATGATCACATCCAACTCATAAAGAATATATTATTACACGATTTATTTGATGTGAGATCAGAAGATTTTTTATTTTTTTTTTTTTTTAAATGCAATCTGTGCATGGAAGGTGCCAGGAAATTCAACTAATAGTGGTTAAATATAAATGGCAATTCACAGCTACATCAGCTATGTAAGATACGGTATGACTGAAACTGTAAATATACTGGGTTTTTTTGTCAAGCTACACCTGCAGTTAATTCATGTTTAATTCCTCTAGTACTAAATATTTGCTGTTTGATCCTGTAACTGTAGTCTGGTTCTTTGGTAATCATCTCCTTCCTACTCGTTATAAGGCAAAATTTTCAAAACTAAACAATTCTTGATGACAAGTTCTGTTTCACTTGTGGTGATTCTTCAACTTCTCCAAGCTCCTTGAACATTTTAGATTTATATCTTTGATGGTTTTAATTTAAAGTAAAATTCTCAAGATGATAAAGAACATTCCTGGTCATATTCAATTGATCAGATTGGAATTGAAATAAACACATTAAAAAAAGACAATTGGTTTCTTTCACTGAGCTTTAACTAGCCTTTGTCATTTTATTCAAGCTATAGTTGGGAAGAATTCCTGCTTTGTTCCTTGATAAATAAGTTAACAATATAAGGAAATACCAAACCAAAAAACCCCACTCCTTCCCCGCCCCCCCCCCCCCCAAAATAAAACCCCAAACAACAAAAAACAAAGGAAAAAAACCCACAAAACCCCCACACTCCAAACATTGTAACACTTTATTTCAAAGGCGAAAGAAGAAATATTAGCTCCTGAATAAATCAAAATACTCTGGTCCATACATCTGTTTTACTTTCCCTCATAAATAAGAGACTGGGGATAAAGGTTCATTTAGTCTCCTAACCAATAGTTTGCATGTTCAAATACTCAATGTACGCAATGCAAGTATGGTAAACGTGATCTTTTGAGCAAGAACCAGGGAACTTAATGTAACACGCTCAAATATAAGTGTCACTAGCCATGGAATCTCTGTAGCAAGTCAAACTAAAGAATTCAAGAACTATGGGTTTCCAGCTTTGTTATATGGAAGAGAGGACTGTAACACGTACAAGGGAAGGCAACTGCAGACTAATATCCACATATAATTACCGTCCACATAAATTATTTAGCTGTAAAATATGTTCCCAGTAGTTTCTCAGGTCATTTAAAGCAAATTAATGAAGCAGATGTAACAAAGAAAATCATAAACCCAGTTAAGCTGACACACTGGCAACAAGAAGATGCTCATTCATTTGATACACAGCCATTGTTTTGTGACTAAAGCAAGATTGAGACAGAGTAATAAATACATACATTATTATAGCAGTAGAAAAACTTTCTAACTTCTGTGCTCAGCCTTTTCCCCTTTATTACTTTGATATTCTTCTGCTGCTAATGTACTTTATCTTTCAGATCAATTGAGCTCCAGTTCCCTGCTATGAGATGACTTGTTCCCACATACTGAGCTTCTATGTGACCAAGAATTTCTTGAGTTAAATAGTAGATTTATCTCTGTAACATTCAGAGACTGTACATGTTGCTAAGCTGTGGGCAAAGGAGAACTTCCAGAATAAATTTCATAGCAAACTATGACATTATGAACAGATCTATGCATGTTTAAGTTGCTAGAAGCTGTTTTAAGATTTTGGCTAGCAGGCAGGTGTAAACTGTAGAAGGTGATAAATGCTTTCCTTTCATCGACTCTTAGTTGACTGCCCTTTGAGGCCACCAGGAAGCCAGGCCTGAAGACAGAACATTATTCAGTCTCAGGAAATGATGAAGAGCTGCATTTGTAGTCGCCATCTGGTGGTTTCCTGTACAACGGCAAGTAATTTGGGAAAATCTCTTAGTGGCAGTTCTGATGCCACGAGATTATTTTTAAGGACTGAACCAAGGGCAATAACGCTATGAGCATTTCACTGGCATTGCGAGATGTGGGGTGCATGTCACTAGAAATGTAAGAATAGGAACTACTAACTGATCCTAAACTGTGTTTTTGAATGGATGTATTACAAAGGTCTTGCTCTCACTTGCTGAGAATTTATCTCCTTGCTTACTCTGTTAAGTACTTGGTGGCAATAGAGAAATCAGCATATTCACTACTGTCTGAGAGAACACAGTTTTCTGACAAGCCCTACTTTGGCGATCACCTTGAAGCATTTTTCCACATATTGCTTATGGTTTCTTTCTTTTATGGAGATCTTTTTCTGATTTTTCCAGGTGTTGACATGAGTGCTTAAGATCAGTTCTCTAATATTTGCATTTTTTCACTTGTGTGAATTACAGGGCACAGCATCTTACAATCCTTCAGCTTTTGTCAGGAAGTGTCTTGGAAGCAGAAAGGACACTATGTGGAGATTACCTTCTCTCTTGGTGTTGAATAGGACAGCCACATCTCTAGTCTTCAAACGTAATGAAGCCAAAAGACTCCTGAAATACTTTTTTCATATAGGCAGGTTGTTACACCTATATTACACCATATGTAATAAAAAAATCCAAAGCATAATCACCAGTTGAATTTTTTACTGGACCTTCAGTCCCTCAGGAAAGATTGAGATCTTGGTATCGAGGAGGGTGGTTCATCACTAGTCAGTAACTAGAGGAAGAGATTGGTGAGCCATAGCTAGGCTATTGATTTACAGTCAATGTAAGTAGAATAGGCCTTCTTTATCTAGTAGAGAGGTTGTGTGAAACTTGGAGCGGAGGCAAGGGATTAACCATTGAGGTAAGAGACTTGGAATAACAGTAAGACAGATGTGATAGTACTGTGTGGGGTAACACACACCAAACTGGGAGAGTTTAGATAAAGCCTGAATTCAAGGCAAAACCTAAGCAGTGGGCTAATAATAATGTGACACTAAACCACATTTAACTACTCCCAGGTAGGAAATAGTAGTAAACACAGAGAAAGCAAAACCACCCAACTGCAACCTGCCGAAGAGCATCATTTGTTCAGATATTGCCAATTATGATTTTGGACTGAAAAAACCTTTCTGAACACGTTGTTCTACCTCCAACTTGTGTACAAACTTGCAGGTATTGGTACTCTTATACATTAAAGAAGATTGTGAAGAGGCATAATATCCGAATGTGAGAATCAGTTTTATAGCATTTTGGGAGAGAATGTGGTTGGTTGTAGCTAAACAGCCCAGACTGTTTATTGTCCAAATATTTTTGCCAATAATTACTACAAGACTGTATCAGTGTAAGAAGTGGAGCAAACAGGAAAAAAACCTACACAAACATAATAGAAATGTGTATCTCCTTCTTGACATTCGTTACCACAAATAACAAGAAACTTTTGAAAACAGAAACATTTGCTGTATAACAGAGAAATTCATTCTTTACATAAGCAGCCATAATGCATCAGGCTTGATATTATTTCAGTGGAATAAAGGCATATTATTTAATGATTTTTCTGCTTCCTCTTTTTGCATCCTACCATATTTTTCCCTTGAAATAATTTTCAGTCATAATTTATTGAGAGTCCTAATAATCTTTTGCTCTTTCACACAGATTCTAACAGGGTTCTGACCTGAATCCTCGTGTTCCACATCATTTCCTTCTGGAGATTACCAGGCCAAGCTGAAGAGTAAATGAGTTGTAAGGTCAAGAGTTTCTCACTGTGAAACAACTGCTGAATTCCTGGTAGCTATGATTGCATCTTTCTATTACACCTTAATCATTATTTGACAAATTTCAAACAGAGATTGATAAATTAATGTGACTTATTTTAATTAAGGCAATATGTTCCTTCACTACATGAATATTAAAAACACACAGACCCTGAAAACAGTAAATATGTCTTCAAAGAATGGTAATATGATAGACTTTTAATAGTGGGTGACTTCTAGAGACATAATCTCTGATTTAAGAGTGAGTACCTAAAAAAATAGTAGATTTTAAATTTATATTATTAGGGTTTTTTAATATCTCCAAATAAGGCTTTTAGGCCTTTAGAAATAAAATTTAAAATATCACAGAGGAGAATCTAATAATTTCACAAATTTTGCAATAAAATATTTTTAAAAAACAATAACTCATGTTCCTTTTTTACTCATATTATTACATTGCTAAGAGTTGAATGTAGTCAATGTGAAGAACATGTGTGCTGCAGTCTAGGAACCAAAGAATCAGATTCAGAACTCCCTAGTATACACATTATTTCTGGTATTTCTACTCACCTTAATCAAAGATATCACCTTTTTGGTAGCAGAATCTATCCTAAGAACAGTAGTAGAGTTTTGTCTCACTAAGCTTCTTTTGGTCAGCTTGAAACATTCTTTGTACATAGGGAAACACCAGATCAATACATTTTAACCTGCAGAGCTTCAGTGAGGTTATCTGAAGACACACCAAGTTCCACAGCAGTGGGAAAGAGAGAGACAACCCTAATATTTACAGGCCATTCTGAAAGATTAGGTATTTATTTAGCATTCAGATTTGGCAGCAAAATCAGAACAAGGCTCTGACTGTGCCTCTGTATCATTAGGAGGAGAGTATAATCACTCTTTCGTCACACTTTCTATAGGAAATGTACCTTAAAATACTTGTGTGTTCACTTGCCCATCAAAGGTATGCTTTATATTAAGGTTGAAGTCTTAATTGATTGAGTTTTTCAAATCTCAGAATCAGGCAGGAAAATTTTTGTTGTTTCCATCTTGTAGATACAGAAAGTTAAATATAAACTCTACCCACATTCAAGGCCATGTGAGGAATACAGTTGTTGTCTGGCAACCCTTCATTTTCCTAGCAGGATAAACACTACATTTTCAAGAGATTAATGTAAAGCAGCCTCCTTAATGAAAGCTACTTTTTGTATAATAAATGAAGTTGATTCAAAGCACAGGACAATAAACAGATCTGAGTTTATGATATTACTTAAACAAATAGCTATAAATATTAATTTCTAAGGTAAAATTTTGTTGACTTTAGATCAAGACAAACAAAGGATGTCTTTAATGCTGTCAGACTTGAAAATCCAATGAGTGATGAAGTAGTTCCACTGACAATATACACTATAATATCAATTTTTATTCAAGCCTTCTGTAATCCATATTTGCTTTAGAGATTATAGAGATAGTTGATGTGGGAATCAAACCCCAAGTATAGGTCAGATGATGATTTAAATTACTAAATCTTTGTATCTCTCTATCAAACCCTACATTAATATGTGAACTCAAACATCCATAGATTCTAGTGCAGCATTTGAAAATTAATCCTTAAAACAGGTGGGCCTAAGACTGACTTTGATATAAATGCAGAAGCAGAGTTTGTGCATAGATATGAACACGATTTCAGTGACTAGAATTCACAGGACATCCCACTTAAAACTGATCAGGAACTTGAGCATGTGGGTTGGAGGAAGTTAGTCATTGAAATCATACACATGTTTAAAAATGACTGAAATGTGCTGATGACACAAAGGATAGGGGAAGGATAGAGAGGGAGATAAATGTGGTACTTAATTCATAGGCAGATGACTGATATAAATGTTCTCCATTCCAAAAGTAAAAATATATGGGATCATTTTATGATTTGCTAGCAAGAACCAACAAATAGATATGTTCTGTGGTCCCTATTATCTAAGACAAAAGATCCATTCTCACCCTGGATTCAAACCAAACTAAAAATACCATCTTCACACTTTGAGAAAGGCCAGTTGACTCCATTAAATTATGAAATCCAAAGCATTTCTTTTAACTGCATTTTGATGCTAGATATATTTTTTCCCAGATTCTGCATATACTATCTCTATGATAAAAAAGTTTGCCAGCCAGATTGCAATTCTAATATCTATTTCATAAAATATTTCATGTCTAGCACACTACAAAGTGAAATCCTACTGAGAGGAGTTCAGGACTGCAGTGGTTGGGGCAGCTTGGTATCTCATTGTGCTACTCGGGGGTATTTTTAAACTGCATATGTAACTTGGATCAGAGCTCTAGGAAATTCCCTGCTGAAAAGGCCTTGCAAGCAAAGGTGTCCTTGAAACAGCAAGAGAGGAAACCAGTAGAAGGTACTTACAGAGGGATTTACAAATACTTGATAAACAGCATTAGTGCTCTGCTACAAAGTCATTCTGTGTTTGCCATATTTGCAGTCTTAGGTGGCTCACCTAACAAATTGCCAAGAGATTCTGCAGTAAGCAAAGGATGGTTAGCGATTCAGAGGAAGCTGGAAAAGAGATTAGAGGCTGAGAGGAGTACTTTGGGTTACACAACATTACGCTGTTTACTTGGAGAATGCTAATAATTACATGTTCAGTGCTGTCACCTCCTTCAGTAATCAGTCAAGTGTGAAACCTCATTGCCTTGTGCATACCACAAATCTAGCTTTATGTTCCACGATGAAAAACATGCTTTAAAACTCTATGGAAACTGTGCTTAGTTTTTAAAACATGATCAGTCCGGGTTATAGCTTATGATGAGGAGGGCTGAGTAGCGGTGAGGCCCTGGAGAAACCCTGTTTTTCAGTGGTAACACTGGAATCCTAGAAAACGGGAAGGAGGACTGACCCAAACATACTGAAATTAGACTGACTTTTGTACGACAGGAATGGAATGATCTAATACTAATGTATTAACACTGTCTGTAGGCACGAGGTAGATGATGCCTTCCTGGGCTGAATTCAGAGGCAAGGATGAAAAGCGCTCATGACTTGTTTTAGTTTCTTAACAATGCAAACTAAAAGTTTACACAGGACTGAATCTAGGCAATACACTTCTCTTCAGTTTCCCCAGTTGTCAATACTGCAGGCAACGGTATTGCAGCCACCATGGAATCCACATTGTGCATCTAAAATAATATTTCAACAAAGTCAGCATTTGAACAACTGAATGTAGTCTGAGCCCTGACTTAGTCTGGAAAGAGGTGCTATGGTAGTTGTAGTATAGGATACAATCACTTTTCCTTGCATAAGGTATACAATAGAAACATCCTTAAATTCGTGAGTAACTTTTCCTTTTGCCAGATCATAGAGCGCTGCACTGTGTCATGTTATCAATGCATAGAGACTGAAATTGCATTGGCTTGCTTTTGCTCCTATATTTCATACTGCTGTCTAAATTGCTTTCCACTATCTCTCCTGTCTGGATTGTCTAGGTTTCTTTCTGCCTGGAAAATTTATGGTTTATGTTATTTTGTCCCCATCTAATTGTATTAGCCTGAATTATTTTTTTATTTTATTTTTATTTTTTCCATTGTGTCCTGTTCATACTTCTAAATCTTTTACACACTTTTTCCCCCTCCACTACAATCTTGCCCTTTCCAGTTCTTTCTTCCTGTCATAGAATCATGTCTTTGGTGAAGACGGGTAGCAAATTCTTCTACAAACCACCTAAGGATCAAAATTTTAATTAAATTATTAATTAGTTTATTAGAATGCAGAGGGGTTTGCATCTCTACTGAGAACAGATCATGGAAAAAAATCCAGGAGTAAACAATCCTAGAGCTGCTTCAGTACTTCTGAAAATGTTACTTTTATAGGAAAGTAGATCTGAGAGGGATGAGCAAAGTGTAAGAAATGGAAGAAACTTTTAAATGTGATTTATTGAGAAGACACAAAGAATTTGAACATAGAGGATGCTCAGAATTTATTTACTTCACTTTAAGTAAATACAAATACTTCACAGAGTTTATATTTCAGACAATAATAAACTGTTAAAGAATAAATGAGTAAAGAATAAACAACTCACACAGGTGTTCAGAAGAAAGATATAACCAAGTAGAGGGAAAAAGAATGATGAAAAAAATGGAATATTCTTGAAATTAAGGGAAATAAAGAACAGAGTTAAAATAACTAAAAGATGAGGGGTTTTCACCTTGTAAATAAAAATAGAAATAACAACAACAATAATAAATAATAATAATGATAATGATAACGCTACAGGTTTCAGTCACATAAACAGATAAAAAGTGAGGCTTGTGCAACACATTCCAAATACCAATACCAAAGCTAAAGAAATTCTGTGAACCAGAGAATGCATAAATAGTTAATTTACAATTTTAATCCAGACTGTTATGCATATATGTAATTTATGTATATATGTACTCATGAAACTGCACGTTGACTAATGAAAGATACTAAATCTGTGATGAGAACACACAGTTAGAGAGTCTAGAGAGTAAGTCATATGAGGATTGGCTGAGGAAGCTGGAGCTGTTTAGCCTGGAGAAAAGGAGGCTCAGGCCTTGTTCTCTGCAACTGGTTGAAAGGAAGTTGTAGCCCTGTGGGGGTCAGCCTCTTCGCCCAGGCAAACAGTGACAGGATGAGAGGAAATAGCCTCAAACTGCATGAGGGGAGGTTCAGATTGGATATTACGAGCATTTTCTTCACAGAAAAGGGTTATTTAGCATTGGAATGGAACAGACAGCCCAGGGAGATGGTGGACGGTATGTGGCATTTAGTGCTCTGGTCTAGTTGACAAAGTGGTAAAGTGGTGACTGGTCTCAATGATGGGCTCAATGATCTTGGAGGTCTTTTCCAACCTAAATAGTTCTGTGATTGTGTGATTCTGTGAGAACAATATTTGTACTACATATTGGTTAAAATCTAACCTATGAAAACAATTAGCAAGTGAATTTGCAAATCTAGTAGTAATGATTTTGGTTAGTTTTTTAGTAGGGAATCAAACTTAAGACATTGAAAGCTACAAATAAAATACCAACTACAGTATCTGCTTTTGAAAAAGGGTGTGTGGTGGGGAGGTAGTCCAGGAAATATATGCTCATTGCAGTCTGAGACTGTTATGTAGAGGAAGCAGGTATAAAGTAAACTAAAATTTGCAATGGTTTTATCAAGCGTAATTTCTAACAAATGAGCTTAATGCCTGTTAAGAGAACTGATTCCCTTGGAAATGGTAAATTCATTAACTTTGTGTAGCTATGTTTAAGGGAATGCTTTTGATTTATGCCCACAAGTAATTATTGAAGACAAGGAGATGCACAGAGTTTATTGTATTGTGAATAAAAGTCTGGATAGGAGAAAGATGATAATATATTGATACTAATTATAAAGGAAAGGGATCAATCTTATTTTCTTTGGGTGCTGGGTTTTTCCATAACCTGTGTTCAACATTTTCCTTAATGAGCTTGATGATGTAGAAAAGTAGAGTTTATATCAATCCAAGCCTTACTACCAGTGTGGGGAAAGACAAGGCTATCATGTTGTATATATTCAAAGGATGGATAGCAATAAGACAGATCAGTACAAGATCATGTATGTTGAAATGGATAGCATAACATTTGTTTTAAGCAAACATAGTTAATCAGTTTAATGTGATGAAAAACCAAGCCTGAATGAGCCAAATAAACTTTGGTTTAAAAATGGTTAAACTTCAACATTATTTTTGCAATATGGATATTTTGCAGCATGGATATTTCAGTAGAAATATTCCAGGCAC
The DNA here is from genome assembly GCA_035047865.1 of Dendrocincla tyrannina. Lineage (NCBI taxonomy): Eukaryota > Metazoa > Chordata > Aves > Passeriformes > Dendrocolaptidae > Dendrocincla > Dendrocincla tyrannina. Next base: position 25,399,832 of record JAWWMP010000081.1, read on the forward strand.
TGTATAGTTGCTTTACAAGGCTTTTAGTAGAAGCACATTTAGAATACAATATTACTCTGTTAGGGAATCTGTATTTAAAACAAACTAACAAAATCCACTGAGACTGGAACAGGAGCAAAGGAGGACTTCTTGTATAACTAGAGGAAACGGAGGACTTATCGTACATAAAGAGATTAAAGGGAATTGGTTTATTCAGGCTAGCAAAATAAAAGTTGCGAAGGGTATGATTATTTTTCAAAAATACATTCAGGAAATAAATGTAAAGGTATAAATACTGAAGGATAGTACTTACAGAAAATTGAATGGATTCAAATGTATAAATTTAAACTAGAAATTAGAAATAGCTTCCTAATCAACAAAGGAAGATTTGAAAAGGCTTAGCAACAGCGGAATTTAAATTGCTTCCAAACTTGCTGAAGCTGATGAGTTCATGGAAGGTATTTACAAAATGACAGGAATGATTTTGATGCAAAATGCAAAGAATTTTTTGCGTGGGTTTTTTTTCATTAGTTTTGCTTTACCAAAAATGGTTTTATTCCATACAACATACTAGTTGTTTTAATGAAAAAGATCCTAACAAAACCTGGGTAAAATCATGCGAAGCCCTTTCTTGCTCCTCTTTCAAAGCTGTCCAAAAAAGCTGTTCCATCATGTCATCTCTGAATAGTAGATATGAGAAAAAATACAGCTCTAATTAACAATTTGTTAGTTTCAAAATCTTTCATGGAAATTTTTTTCTCCCTTACCAACACAGGTTTGGGAGCTGAAGCCCAGCCCTGCCCACTACCTGCTCCCAGAACCAGCTAACAAAGGGATGGCTGATAGCTTTGCATTCCAACGTAATGGCTGGGGAGAAGATTAAAGGAGGTCAGGTGCGGGGAGAGGGTTTTTTCCAGGTTTTTGCCAGCTTCACCAGCTGCTGTGGGTGCCAGACACTATTTGCTGGGCATTTGGTGGAAGCACTTGGAGGGAGCTCCCCTTGCTTGACCCCAAGACTCCATGCACCTTCTGCTGCTCTTTGGATTCACTGTGGACTCCTCGAGGGGCCAACACCATCTGCAGAGGAATTGCTGCCTCTTTCCCCCCCATCCCCTGCAATGCTTTTTCAGACAAAAGATGGTAGGAGGGGGTCTTTGCGTTGCCCATGGGAAAGGTTTCATCTCATCCTTGGCTGCCATTCCCACGTGAGTTTTGGAGCCAACGCGTCTCCCTACCCCCCCATATTTGCCTCGCAGGAGCCTGTGAGTGACTCTCATGGCCGCTGCCTCCTGAGGCGCAGGGTTGCTTCCCACTGTCTGTAAATACAGATGCACCAAGGGGCAGAGATAGGACTTGATTTGCTTGAAAGTTTTGGTTGCGGTGTTGCTGTTTGTTCTGTTCTGGTTTTGGTTTTAATTTAATATTTATAGAAAGAACTGTTATCCTTTTCTATACCTTTTCTGATTAAAGTCTCTTAATTTCAAAGGTTGAGATGGTTTTTGGGAAGAAACCCACTTCCTAGTCCAGATAGACATCTTAGTTTTCTTCTAAACTGAGGCATAATTCCATTAAGATATGGATGTGTCTGAATATCTGCATGCATTCTGTTTTTTGAGAATCAGTACAGCGTTTGCTAACAGTAGTCTCACCTTATTTTCATATATAAATGGGAATTTTGCTAAGGGTACTACTGTGACACTGAGATCTGGAGTATCAGTGACAAAAAATATATGGAAACACAAACAGGTTCACATAGGCTTCTTTGTTAGGCCTTTGTGTTTTATTCTTCTGTCTCAGAATATGCTTTCTTTCATCTGGTAGATACAGTATAATTTTGGTATTACTTAGAGGAAAATATGCTTCCATGTCCTTTCAAAGTGTAAAACTATTAGGAGAATGAATATATCTTTGAACATATGGTAATATTGGTCTTGGAAATATGAAAGTATTAACTGTGTTTTTTATTACAGCAAACTGTATTGCCTTGAAATAATGTGAAGCTTGACAGTTTTGCTTTGCAGGGGTCCATCCAAACATTTATTTGGTTTTGATATACTTAAAATAACATCTGTTAATTTAAATTTGAGTTTTCTGTTGTTTCAGTAAAATTCTGTTGGAACTGCTGGATTTCCCTTAGCTTTACATGCTGGCCATGAAAAACTGCAAATTTGGTATGTTACAAATGCATCACTTCTTTTCTCAGACTTAGAGATTCATGAGCTCTGAAGGATGCTTTATTTAAAAAGAGGAGTTGTACATTTTGGAAATTGACTAAAAGTTAAAAAAGACATTGTACTAAAAGTACAAAAGACATTGTAGTTTAGCTTGCAAATATTATGTAGGCTTTTGTTGGGAGGAAAGGTCAATGTTGTAGAAAACATGGGCAACATTATTTCAAGCTAGGATTAGAGTCAGGACAGATTTTCAAGAGTCTAGGTAAAGTTAAGGACAAAAAGCCTTGGAAGGATAAAGTAAATAACTAAAGATGAACTATAAGAAAGTAAATTAGACAAAACAAGCTAGTTATATGCTTTAGACAACTCTAATTAAGGAATTCTAGGTAACTTACCCAGCCTACAGCATCATTGTCCTCTTTAGTGTACTGTCACCATCATCATCATCTCCATCCTACCTAACACCAAAGCCTGAGGGATTTGCCATCACAAGATTGGGCATTTCATTTCTTTTATTCTTGGACTGCTTTGAGACATTGTAAATCTCAGCTGATACTCCCCAAGGAGTCTATTTAAAAAGCAGAGCGCAGAAGGGGTACTCTGCTCTTGGCAGCTCTCGTGCCTTACACAGATGGTCTACTGTGCTCAGAACCTACTGTGTCTTTTAAAAGTGGGTTTCATTTGTACATACTGAAGATTAAAGTAAGAAAGTGTCAATCACAGGTCTGAAGATTTCCAACTCTGAATGGCTTTAAAGTTCCTGGGTAGCAATCACTCAGGTTTCCAAAATCAAAGGAAAACTAGTTGATGGAGAATGTATCTACACCATGACCATACAGATCCCAGAAAAAGAATTCTGATGAGTGAGGAGCAGAGACACTTCTGTGTTGGAACAGACATGTCAGCCATTACTCCCAGTGTTTATTGTTAAACATGTGTTTATTGTTATCAATACAGAAAAGCAAGTGCAAAAATGAGTAAAGGGCAGAGCTGCTGGGTTACATATATTAAAATTGTCACTTCTAAGCATTTTAACCTGCAAAAAGTTAAGACCGTACCAGAAGGTTTTGAAGTACACCCCTTGCCTTGAATTAGCATTAGCTGCACAGCTAGCAGTACTTTGTTTCTGGGGAACTGTTTTTTAACAATTTTTAGAAAGTCCTCTACTGGAACAATTTTACAGGTTCATGTGTTCAATAAAATCAACACACTTGCATCAATTCCACTGGCCTTTTTGCCAGAAAATAATTAAAATATTTTGTTTTGATGTGGCTAGAGCAATCATATTGTTTTATTATATGACACTTGTACTCTGAATTCTTTTCTAACATCAGCAGAAAATGATAAGGTGAACTTGAAGAGAATATTGTAACCTTACTGAAGGAACATTTACTTGAAGTGTACTTATACTGGTATATTTATGGGGGAAGGATTTTGCATTTTTTAAAAAATTCTATCCCAGTTTGGGGAGACAACTAGACCAAATTGTTTATAAGAAATTCTGCTTGACCTGCTGTGCTACTCAAGGAGTAAATGAATGCTCTAAGGGAACAGTGACTGTGAAGCCAGTTCTTTCCCTCCTGTCATTGTAAATTGTACTTAGCCATGTGTAACCTTGCCCGGTATGGGCAACATGTGATGTCAGCAGAAGCAGCTGCCTGATTAAGTGCTACCCACTGAAGAAACTGGGCCCTGGGCTATGATTCGTGGGACGATAGTTGTCACAGTTAGATAACTATCATGTTTACTGTAAGTTGGAGGGCGTATGTAATGGTTTTAAAGGCAAGGGGAGAAGAAATGTAACCTATTCATATCTACTTGGCAAATTTTCAGAATATATAGCAATATACATATTTGATATATCTCTTCCTGTTATCTTCAAAATGCTCATACTTTGCATGTAGCTTCAGCTTCACTCTGACTTAATAGGGTAAAGCTATATTTCAAACCTATAGTGTCATCAAGGAGATGTTTATTTCTCTTGAACTGATATGAAACTTTTACAGTGTCATCTGAGATAGAAAAAATGGCTGGAGTGTCATGTTTAAAGAAAACAAAACACACAGTAACATAATTAGACTTATGAACTGGGATTTTGAATGCCATTTCTTTAAATATGTGATGAATTTCTGGCTTGGCTTAGTAACAATACTTATTGTCTGAGAATTAAGACACAAGATGATGACACTTAAAATGGTAATTGCATAAATTTCCTCCTACTGCTTTAGCCTAATTCCCTGGAGCAGACAGTTAGACACACTGAGCCAAGCAGTGCTGTTTTCTCTCTGCCTGCCTAGGTGTGCTTCAGTGAACCTCCTGGGACAGGGAAGAGGGTTAAACAAGGCCCTGATCATTCTTTGCTCTCCTTCAATTTTCTGATTTGTAAGAGGCCAGTGAGGAGGCAGTATAAGAAAGCACAGAGAGCCTCCTGGAATTGTGCTGCTTGACACCAGACTAAGAGACTGCAGTCAGGTGGAGGTGATTTCCAGCTACCTAAGCGGTTGTACTTTCAGGGAATGTGGTTCTACTCCAGGTCAAAAATGCTGACTGGGTCAGGGCTCAGACCCTGTTCTACAGCCGTGACAGATGCAGACACACAAGCTGCACATGTCCTGCTGAGGACTCTCTGGTGCTGTTAATGGGGGAAGGTAGGCAGATCAAGGTGACATAATGATGAGTTAAGGCATCAGTTTACACTTGTAAAAGGCATGTGAAACCAGGTATCACAATTCCTTGTTATGGTGGCATCAAAAAGTCCTGTATTCCAGTCACTTCAAGGCCTAAGTCTTGGGGTGGGACAGCAGTGTAACAGGGTGTTAGTACTACAGGATGAAAGGAATATCAGAATCACTGCAGCCATGATGCAGCAGGACAAGTACGTGGATCCTGTGGTTTATGCTTGAGTCCTTGCTGAGTGTAGGTCATGCCAGCCAGAATGACAGGGGAGTTTAGAGAAAAATCCTAGTTATAGCATGCCTGAGAAGTAAATTGTGGCTACTTGGGGACTTTTACCAGTAATCCTTACTTACATACAAAGTGAAGAAGAAAAATGAAAAAAGGTGAGACAAACATCACAGCTTCTTTTTGCTCTCATCAGTTATGCAACAAAATTTATATTATTTCAGATGGGAAATTGTTTTCATATGGCTTGCACTAGTCATCAAAGAAATTATGAAGTAAAAGACACTTCTGTCAGGCAATTTGAGTAATGTCCATAATATAACAACTGGCCTTCAGCCTCACAATATTCTCCCTGTAAATTATAGGGATTTTACATTTGCTGTTCTTAGAAACACCCTTTGTAAAAAGACCCTAAGAACTCATCTGTTATTTGTATATTCATTCAGCTTTCTATCTGTGAAAGTCTACTTGCCTTCAGAAAAAGTGTGTAATAGTTTTATATGGGATATGAAATTTCTCTTGTCAATGTGATATGATTTAATAATTAATGAATGTTGAAAGACAAGCTGGAAAGCTTAAAGTCTAACAACTTTTGTCTAAGTTATTCTACTCACTTTCCATCTTCTCAGACTTTCAAATAGCCCTAGGTTTATAACAAGTTAAATATTAAAGTCGAAATCTCTTTACATTGAAGCCTTTTTTATCCCTTATATGTCTCTGCCCATATAACGTAGCATCAAAATGTGGTAAATATAATGTAATTTATTTCCAATTTAATGTTCCTTAGAAATATAAGAATGTTATACAGTAGTATGGGTATTGCTGCAGAATCTTGTATATATAAAATGAGGCTAATAATTATAGTAATATTGATGTAGTAATCGATATGCCTCATATATATATTTACTGGCATGTCTGGAGGAAGTGAATTGTAGGGATTATCAAGAATGTACAAATTTTCCTGGACAATAAAATTTAAAAGGGTATTTTAAATTCCACAAAAAAACTTGGTTTTATTTGTCAGAAATAGGATGCTTCCTTTTGGTTAAGCAATTTTAAGGTGTAGTTTTATTCAGGTTGATAAAATTATTTATGAAAATAATTAATCCAGATTTAAAAGATACTGAATGGATGGAAATCAATCAGCAGAATTTTATAGAACATAGGGCTGACATATTTTGCAGTTTCTGTGATTTCCTGAATATAATAAATTCAGAATTATATTACTATATTAGACAGGATTTTCAAAGTGTTTACTTTCATAAAAGGGAGACAGATGCCTGACAAGATTTTAAAGTGCATAATGGGGCTACTACACCTACCGGCAACTGCAGAGAGGGTTTTGAAAATTAGCATAATGTGGGGTAGGTTTTGTGCCTATATACTTGACAGATACATCTTTTCCCATTTTTCTAGAACTAATCTTTGTGCTTCACATGTATCAGCTTCTTCTCTGCTGCTACATATTTTACTTCTGTTATCTTTCTTGGGACATCTATTTATTTTGCTTGTTTTCCCTTTTCCTTCTTAGTCCTTTTTTATCTCCTCTTTTCTATGTGGAAAGAAAACATTTGTTGAAGAGACAACATATAGTAAATGATTCACTTAGGTAAAGATCAACAAAATTGTCAGTAATAACCCTGGTTAAAAAAAAAACAAACCAAAAATCCAAACCCCAAAACTAATGATATTCAAGCAGATTTGCAATTGTCCACGTATCTTTGTCTTTTTAAGATCATATATAATGTAGCAGTGAATTGCTAACTCATTTCTTGTAGAAGAATAGGGCAATTGAAGATATGAAGTCAATGGAAGAGTACATAAAGAGCTTGAAGAATTAACTTCTGAATCCAGTAAACAAATAAAATAGAGGAAAAATATGAAACCAATCTTGCAGCCTGAATTCTGTAAGGTGGCGTCATTAATACAATTCTGTTTACTAAGTTTAATTATTTTTCTCCTGAGAAACTTGGACTACTTCCAAATACATACTTAGATTGTTATTCTCCCTGGAAAATGCAGTCCAAAACTTCCCTTTAGTTTAAGTTCAAAACCAAATAAATGTTTTTATATCCTTTTAAGACAGAATATTCATTGCAATTTTTTAAATAAAGATATCTAGATGCATAGTTGTTATAGGTTTAGTAACACTGGATTATCAAATATATTGACATGCTTAGAAAATCATTGGTTTAACAGACAGATTTCTTTCTTGGTGTTCTTTCAGGAGTCAAAGAGAAACAAACATTTGGGACCTATTTGGTTGTCCTCCTTTTGAATCATAAATCAGCACTGGACATGGAAAAAGAACTGTAGTGCTTACTGTAGTTGTAATGAAAGCCAGTATTCAGATAAATTGAGAATCATTTGATTTATTTTTTAAAATACTGTGTGAAGTTTGGTACAGAGATGTTTATTCTGAGTAAAGTGAACATAAATCCAAGATCAAAAAATGTAAAATGATGCATGCAAACTATATTTAGAGAAATCCTAATGTAATTCTCAGTTGCTGGATTGATTTGATCTCCTTATTGTGGGGAGAAATTGGACTCCAAGATATTATCAACAGCTTCTAACTCCAATCTGATTATTGCTATAATCCTGACAGTGATTGATTCTGAGTAATTATCTCAGAAGCAGAATTAGATTAAAAAACAATATTCCAGATTATAGAAGACTCCAGTCCATCCTTGTAATTAGTTCAGTCTTAGAATGTATGATGCTATCACATTTGAATAATTTAGAGTGAATTATTCGCAAACAGCCTGTGCAACTACACTTTTATGGGAAAACAGACAAACAAGAAAACATAATATTTCACGAAACATTACATTGTAAATTAGCAGCCTCATTGCAGTAAAGTTTACTTTGCCAATGTTTTCAGTTTGCCATGTAGCTCTTAAAATATTACTGGGTACTAAGCAAAAGCCCTGCACTACAATAATCAGTGATCATGCAGTCATAATGATGATTTATGATTACTGATGGTGTCATTATCATCGTAATTATAGGCTATGAATTAATTTTTCACAATTGGCATCTGAATACTTTTCAACCATAAGCCTTTCCTTTGTGGGAAGAATTACTTGCAGATAATGGCCATAAAGAATGGACTTGTGAGAATGAACCCAACAACAACAACAAAACAAAGGAAAAAAAAAAAACCAAAACCCCTTGTTTGAAGTTCCTGAGCAATATTCACTTACTATTTTCATTCATTTTGTTTACAGGAGTGATGGTTTGGCTCAAAGAAGGTTCATTGTGCTATAAACACTTTCAAGAATACATAGAATGAATGGTATCTGTCCAAAACACAAGAATAACAGGATCTTACCAGAAAATAAACAAAGAAATAATTGTATTACATATTGTAATTTATGGAAACTAATGTCTCCATTTTTTTCTACCTTCTTTTTGTCCTTTTTATCACCTGATTAATTGAAGATGTGAACTCAAAATATTCCATATCCCAGACTCATTTTGAGGATCATGATTTCTGTGACTTCCTTGGAGCCAAAGCTGATGTGTTTTGGGCAATCTTTTTTTCATCAGGTACCTTGGGACTTGAGAATAAACATTTTGTTCTCAGATCCATTCCGTTGGGCTTATGTGACAAAGTTTTGACAAAGGCACAACAAAAAAAGTTTTTCCAGGGCTGTTTCCAGCCACATCTAGGTATTGAATCAGAAAGAAAGGAAGGCATTTTTTTCTATGGTGAAAGAAGCAGAGACAATAAGTCAGTGCATCGTATATGGAAAACTCTTATGATTCCAAACATCCAAGGTTTTGGTCTTGTGTAAGCTTCCGTCTCTCATATTTTTGCCCTCATATAAACCTCAAGTACAAGTTGTAAGGAAAGATGATGTAGTGGAGGATGAAGTAGTTGTTGAGATGAGTATTGATCCACTTTGAGAAGTTGAAAAAGGATAAAGGAATTGAGAAAAGGGACACAGAACTAAAAAAAAATGATGTGAAGCTCACTAAAACTTTTGACCTTTTAATTTTTTTTTCAGTTGTGTTTATGAAGTTATCTCTTCAAATGCCAAAAGCTTATAATACACGTTATTTTAAAGTACTAATTGTACAGGAAGTAAATTAATCTTGAATATGTGACAGTGTCAGAAATTAACTGCAAATACAGGGGCCTCAAAGGGACATCTTGCACTAAAAGCAATGGTAACAGAAACGAACATGACAAAGTATGAAGTTTCATCCATTACAAATCAACATGTCTCTGATGCCTAAGCACAGGCACAAATTTTAAAGTACAAAAAGATATGTCTTCTCCAAACATGTAAGATTAATGAGAATTCCATTTGGATAGAAGCAGTCTAAGGACAGTGGCCTATTTTGCACCATGCTCACAGTGATTTCTGTCACTGGGAACTAAACTTATAAAGCTGTAAGTTGACACTTTTGTATCTCTGTTTTTCCCACAGGGATTATGTATACTTTGGCCTTTAATAAAGATGCTGATCTATTCCTACTTCTTGAAAATTCTTTGGAATAAAAATGCACTGATGTATCTGCTCATGGAAGCAATAGATAAGGTTACGGGAATAGCTTTGAAACTCCAGATTTAAATCTTCAGAACATGGGTTGATGTGCATTTGAACCTTCTCTTCTCTTTTTTTTATGGACCAAAATCCCTCTTTTTTTCTTTTTTTTCTTCTAAATATAGTAATATTTTATTTCTCTACAGCACTTCAAAATAGGTAGAGTTCTTTATAGTAAATACACTGAATCATCACTAATAATATTCTGAATGGAGAAAAAAAACTGCTGTGGGTCATAGACTGAACAAGCATAACGTCTAACTTCTTTGACAGTGTTGAAGGACAAAATCCAGAAGCTGGCAGTTAGTATCTTTTTGATCACTACTATCCTGATGACCCCCAAAGCTTATAAAGTTATATTACTCCCTTCACCATCAATCACATTACTTCTGTCATTCTGTTTTAATCAACAGTATTGGTAATTTTGATTATAACTATGTGAAGATACAAAAGCAGAAATGGTAGAGAATAACAGCCCTTAGAATAGCTGAACTTGAGGGTTTCAGCCTAAAAGGATCTAGTTGAAAATTTGCACTTAATTAATTTATGTGGTTCTGTGGTTCTTAACACTGGTTTTGACAGTGTTGATTATGTCAGGCTCCACTTAAAACATTGCCTGTGAATAAACAGAATTTGCTGCAGATGATATTTTTATATGAAATTAACTTTGCTATTGAAGTCTTTAGCAACGAAAATACTGCAGAAACTAACAAATAGTAACTGAGAACACAGGTGAGTGCTGACATATAGGTAAGTGCAGCTTCATAAGCTACTAAGTGATTGCATGGATCAGCCATACCTGTCATTCTAAGGTAATTTGAGGTACTCTGCTGATGATTATGGACTTCCAATCTAATTAAGCTGCTTATACTATCTTAGAAAAACACCAGATTTAAAGAGTAAAGGAAAGCAGAGCTGGGGCTGTGACCTAGAAACCTTCATTGCAGCTGTCTAGAGTTGTGTTGTATTTATAATCACACAAGGCAATGTGTAATGGCTAGAGCATGATTCAGAATTTACTTTTGGACAGTAGGAGAGTTGTTTAATCTTTTTGCACTGAGAAACATATAGACAAAGGCTAGGTTGGTGGCCTTTCAATCTGTATCAGCATACTTTCAATGAGGTTTGATTCAGTTTTGATCTCACGTATAGATGTGAGCTTCAATGGTTGTAAGAAGGACATCTGATCACAACTCTCGCTGCTTTTGAATGAAATAACAAGCAGTGACAAAGTACACTGAGTATGCTTGTTATCTAGCAATGCAGAAGCTGGGACACATGGCTCAAATGGCCAATGCTGGAGTGTTTAAGAAATATGCTGAACTAGAATGTAGAAGGTACCTGGTAGTCCATGAGAGTTTATCAAGGACATCCTATAACTTTGAATTACTTTCAAATTTTAAAATCTTTAATCTGCGAACAGACACTAGTGTGAGGGAAGCCTCATTAAAAAAAAAAAAAAAAATCCTTGTCACTTTTGGATCCGAGAAGTTCCTTGTAAAAGTTGGAACTATCAGTTACCTGTGAACTAGATTGCTCCTCTGAACCCTTTGAAAATTACCCTGAATGTCATGCTGTTGTTCTGGATGACATCCTCAAGCACTAAGTTCCATACTTCTGTCCTGTGGCTTTGGCTTTGGTACAGACTATTTGAATCTTTGGCCTAGGTTCAGCAGTGAGTAGATTCACAACCTCATCAACCTGACTGGGTGATAAAATACCATATCTGAGCTGGTATGTACGCTGCAGCCCACTTTATGCTAACACTGGCCACCAGCATAGTACAAGTATTTCCCTGGAGGAAAGGCATTGATGGGGGATGGTTTTATGGCACATAGATGTTTTGTGCCACAGTGATGCTCAGTGTTTCCCCTGAGGTGATGCCTTTATTGTAATTTTCTTAGTTGAATGCACCATCACTACCTCAAGACTGGAGGTACAGACCAACCCCAGTTCTTTGGTTTCTCAGGTGCAGGGTTCAGCTGCAGTAGATTCATTTATCCAAGGAATAATTCCATATCATTCCTTCTGGAAATGAATTAAAGGCTAACAGTTTCCCTGCATATTTTCAGTAGAAAAATAATTTCCACATTCTAGGCTGCTTAAAAAAACTCCTTATTCTTCCAGTATAACATGCCATATAGCTCTTATTTCCTGTTATTTAAGAGTACAGCAACCTATACAACTTTTATTTCCTATATTTACTCTTTTCTTGCATTCTTTCTAACAAGAAGGAGGAGCCTTATGAAGAATGGCTGAGGTCACTTGGTCTGTTCAACCTGGAGAAGAGGAGAGACCTCATCATAGTCTTCAAACATTCTCATGAAGAAAGTTGAGGGGCAGGCACTGATCTCTTCACTCTCATGACCAGTGACAGGACTCGAGGAAATGGTATGAAGGTGAGTTGGGGGAGATTTAGGTTGGATATCAGGAAGAGGCTTTTCACCCAGAGTGTGGTTGGGCACTGGAACAGGCTCCCCAGGGATGTGGTCACAGCACCAAGCCTGACAGAGTTCAGTACTGGCAATACTGTCAGGCACATGGTGTGACTCTTGGGGATGGTCCTGTGCAGGGCTAAGGGTTGGACTCGATGGCCCTTCTGGGTCCTTTCCAACTCAGGATGTTCCATGATTTTATGATAAGAAGGTTTCTTTACATCATTAAGACAAATAAAGCTTTTAACTCATAAGAATCCTTCTAGTGTTCAGAAACACTTTGAATGGATTAGACTCCCACTCCTTTTCAAATTTTCAAATTTGCTATTCCCAGATAAAAATGCTAGTGTGTTAGAATGTTTATGTTTTTAGTGAACATCGAAATAAACATTTGTATCAAGTGCCAAATTGCGTATTCTTTTATGTTGTTGAGTGTATAAAAACAACACTGAGAAAATTCTTTTGATATTAACCCAGTATATCGTCATTTCTCCAAAGGAATAAAAACATGATTTTCTTATATGTATTACTTTTCCCCATCTCTTACTTATAACAACACATACACTTTGACCATTACTACTAATGTGACTATTACTACTGCCTAAATAGTACGTAAATCTCTGTCTGTTTATAGAATAGTTTTCTTATCTTTCTTAGCTTATCTTGATCATACTAAACCAAAATTACTCTCTTCCAAATGATTTATTTTCTGACAGTGTTAAGGGAATGCCATTCAAATAAAAAAGAAGAAAAACACAGAAAGAAAAAACAAGGAGAACAAAGAAGTTATAAAATATAAGTATTTAAATCTGGTTAACATTTGTTTCTGTAATGTCATTTCAGCAAATGTAGAACAAATTTCTTTCATTTTCAAAGCCAGTCATAGAAGAGGGACCTGAACAAAAAGGAACCTTCCCCATGCATCACAATTCTCTTCTTGTTGCAGCCATTTCTTACATGCTTAGGTGATACATCCATCCTCATTACCTATTGTTCTTTTTTTATGGGCAGACTATCTTGAACAATCAACTACACTAGACCTTACACAGGATAAAAAATAACCTACCTCTATTCCTTTAGATCCTTTTTCATGGTCTCCTGTCCCTTCTTTCAATTAATGCAGTGTTTTCTAAAATCACTAGAGACTTCATATTTAATTTCCTGTGTGTTCATATATGCCGGAATATGCTAAATTACTTTCTTTTGGCATAAAATAGTTCAGTTACAATACATATACAGAAAGCAAGATATGTTCTTGTTTCCTTAATCTACTTGTCCAATCAAATATTTTTAAAAGTACCCTAAAACATAAATATTCTATATAAAATACAATATTAATATTATAATATCACCATGACAAAATAGACATCTCTCTATAGTGGATATAAATTATTTTTAAATAAATGTTTAAAAATTATTTTCTGTATTAATATCTATATATGTGAAACTTAGCAGCAAAATTCAGGAACAAAGGTCAAGAAGCTGGAAACTTCAATGAACACCTGATAATCACTTGTGATGAATCACAAACGTGAAAATGAACTATAGTACCTACATCTACCAAAAAAAAAAAAAAGCAGTCCTCAGGAAATCACTTGAATATGTGTGGATATTAACTTCTCAGCATTACACATGTTCAGGTATTGAACTTTAATTAAAGATTCATTTTAATGTATTCAAGATAATTTATTTGCTGTCTCATCACCATTATTCCAATTCTTTATGTTTTCATGCCTGGATATTTGACATGGCTAAACAGAACAACCAGTTAACAAGAGAGCAAATCAACATCTGAATAAGCTGAATTTTAAGAAAAGGTGTACTACTCTTTGGCACATATATTTGGAATTACTATTTATTTTAAAAAATGCTTGAAATGCCTTTCAGTTATTTTTCTGCCATCTATAATTTTTTCTAAAATGTAGCCTAATTCTTCTACACCTGTTTTCTTCTTTGTATGAGAGCTCTTATTACTTCTGATATTTTGTGGAAGTGTCTTTCTTCTGCTTTTTGTATTTTGGGCATTGGAGTAGAAAATGGCTTTCAGTTTTGATCTCTTCTCTGTCGCATCAATTGTAGAGTCAGTCTTCCATAGGTTTCTAGTACATTTTGTGTCATTCCTGGTTTCTAATTCCAATCTGCAGTAACAGAGTCTGTATTTTGCTAGAGGAAACCATCTGCATATAAAGCTAAGATTGCTATGGATAATTTATCTGAAGATTTCGCTCTCACAGTCCAGGCTTTTATTGAAGTAAAAATTATATAGGGAAAAGGTTGTGTTTCTGTCTACTTATAGCTGCATATCTCATGTTAAATTAATCTTTTGGCATACACAGGAATTTTAAACATGGCAAGGTTTTACCTATAGTTTTTTTTTCAACCTGCTTAATGTCTAATTAGAATTCACCTCAGAAAAGATGTATGATTTGTTGTTTTTGAGGATGCTCATTTAGCATGAGTACAAGACTTTCTCAAGTCACGGTGTATATCCATTTTTATTCAGCAAAGTATTTTTGAATATTGCTACTAGTATGCTGCTCCTGAAGAATACAGTGCAGAGATCCCTCTAGTGAGCCATTTTTAAGTTAATTAGCATGGCATTAGGAGCTATCTAGGCATGGTAACAGGGAGCACCACAGAGGCTAAATTACACTTCTTCTCAGTTAGTTTTTCAGTGGATTAGACTTTGCTTCAGCTGAGTCCTGTGCTATTGAAGCTATTGTTCTCCTGAATGTCCGAGTAAGCCTTTGAAAATCTAGTTCAGATTTCTGTAGTTTGCAACGTAGAGATGCTGAAAATACTATTGACTAACTTTAGTCACTGATAGGACAAATTGTTTGTAGTCCCACACAGGTTTTATTCTAAAATTTAGGCAAATAATTAAAGCAAATACCACCACCAAGTTAGTGCTAAACATCTTATAATTTGCATCTACCCTGGTGAAAACTGATTTTGTTTCACCTCAAACTTCTGTGGACTAAATTGTATTGGGTAGTTTAAAACAAACAGATTCTACTAGTAAAAGAGATGTTAAGAATTGCCCCTGGACAGGTAAATTCTCTTTTGATGTGAAGATCCCACAAGACATTGTTCTGCTCTACTTTTTCTGTCTTCATCCAAACCATGTCTTAGATATGAAGGAAGAAGAAATGCGGGAAAGAACATGTCAACCAATGAATTTGTGTAGTTCTGTGTCTCTTATTCTGCTAACACAGTAGAATCTAACTCTTTGGTTACTTGATTACTACTTTGCAGTAATATAAATAATGTTAGCTCAGATAGTTAATTTACATCAGCACCAGAACCAGTTTTAACCTAACAGAAGTCAGCAACTCTCATTTTCCCCTTAACAGCTCTTCCCAAGCCTTTTCTTGAAGAATGCATGGAAACTAGTCAAAAACTGAGCCTAGCTTGCCAGTAATAAGAATAATTTAATGCATATCACCAAGGACTGCCACCCTGAGGAAGGTGCACTCTCAGGTTTCTAGCCATAGTGAATACTTAGGTTTTCATAGGAAATTAAATAACATAAACTAAATCTATTCTATGTAATTTGTTACAACAAATGTGGCTAGGGCTAAGGCATGTGAAAATTCCTAATGTATTGCTGCTCTTCCGTAAGTGATGATGTTGGCCATATTCCCGCCTTCAATGTTTTCTCTTGGGATTAATAAACTCATAAAAATATCCACTACATTAATTTGTTTTCTAACTCTATTTAATGATCTTGGACTTGAATGTATACACTCTGATCTTAGAGTGTTAGCATTGTGCAAGTTTCAAACCTTTTAATAATCATTAACTCTGTTATCAAGATACTTTCTAATTTCTTCCCTTTTGTCCCGGTAAATCTAATTTCTGATGTAGGTAAATGTTCATTGATTTCATTTGTACAGGCTGTGCTTAAGTAATTGTTTAACATCCTTTCTGTTTTCTTATCCTGTATCTGTCTAATTCCATGCTAATCACTCTTCTGAAGGTGACTTTTTCTCTGTTACTGATTCACAGAAATGGACAGGATATTCTTAGGCATTTATGTGAGAAAGGCTTCAAAGGACCATCCTTTATTATATTTCTTTTATGGGAGATCTCTTTATCCTTATGGGTAACTTTTTGTTCCAATGTAGTTTCCTGATTGCTCTGCAGAAGTAAATACAAAAATATATAATAGAGTAGCCCTGCTGCATTTATTTTGTAGCAACCAATCAACTTGATTCTGAGATTTTTGTACTATTGCTAGATAAACTCAACCTCAACACTATGAAGGCCAAAGCTGACTCCAGGCTCCAACAGAAAGTTCCTGCTGTGCAACAGCTACGGTATTTGACAACAAAGAGAAGTGGCAGAGAGTATATATTTATGAAATAATAACATTACTGGTGAGATTAGTGTGAAACAGTGCAGTTAAAATGGAACAATTAACACTATTGGTATTTATATCATCACCTCCCCGTTATAATGTTAGTTCCTTATGGAAATTAATGGGACATTGTATATATTCTCAGTCTGGTTTTGCTATTCTACTTGGTATGTTTTACACTCTGTTCTTGTTTAAAAAGACACCTTTCCATTCTAAAGAACTTAAATAATTTTAAACAGAAATAAACCCGGATAAGATGATTCAGAATTAGTTTTGCTTTATGGTGTATTAATTCTAGATTAACTTTGTTATGAACTTTATGGTGCTCACAAGGCAAAAAGTCTACTTTTCCTGTACACTTTCCTTTTACTTTTTACCATTCATCTAACAGAAAATATTTTAATATTTCCTTTGTAAGTATTTTTGACCCCTTTATTAATGGATGTTTTTATCACAGAAATTTCCATTGCAATGAACTCTGACACAACTTTGTTAAATTCTCACTAGAAAGTCTAATAAATCACTGAGGTTTTTGATAGACACGTCTTTGTGAAACGAGATAAAACAGTGGGGAGCAGAGTTTGTGTTGTCCTTTCACCGACATCTCTGCGTTTTACATCTCAGTAGACACAGTACCCAGAAAATCACTTTCAGATATATCAGTTTTCCATTCTGTCTTATTACATACATCTGTCTGACACAATTACGCATATGTTTCTTACTTATTCTTTTGATGTGTGAGCCTTTTAGTAGGTGACAAGATTTCACTTCATAATGTGCAAGGAGAAGTAGGATCACAGGCTGAGACTGGTGTGAGGTAGATCAAAAGCACATCACTGGAGACAGACAGTTGAAAAATACAAAACAAAGATTTTTAGGATCTCAGAGTTCCTCTCTTCTGATTGTAGAAACTCTGGAAATACTATTCCCTTATAAGATGTTTTAAGAATGATTCTACAGTAGGATAACAGGGCAGGATAAAAATGGAGTTCATATTTTACACTGATGTGTTTCTTAGATGAGAAGACTGTCTGCATAAGGTATTGAGACCTAAGAGTAATGAATACTACTAGATTTGAACTTTGGTAAAAAAATGGTCTATTTGGGGTTTCTTGTACACAAATCACATCAAGATAGATTTCTGGTAAATGCATTCCTTTGCCATTAGTGGTAAGTTGTGATTACTGGAATTTTCTCTAATGAAGCATTAAAAATGGTTTATTCTGGAGTAAGAAGGTTTATTTTTTATGAGGTCCAAGTACCTTATGGAAATCTTTTGGTGAAGTCTCACTGAACCGTAGACCAAGCTTGAAATAGTCTGCAGTTGTTTTTTCCATGATTTTCCTGGTCCCTATGGCACCCAGCACATAGGGCTGCAGTGGCCTTATTCTGTAGACTGCCTTTGGTGCCTGAGTGCCTACAGAACACAAACAGTAAGCCTGCTAAAGGACTGGGAAGCCTGAGGCGTTTGAAGCAAGGATGGCTGGGGATTCTAGGCTCCCTGCCTTCTGATTCAACTCACTGGGTGCTAGAGAGCTAGAAATCGAATTGCTACCCAGCACCTTATCCTAATACTGAGGTCTTGGCAGGTCTTTCTGTGTGAGTACTGTGAGCTGCTGCTAGGTCCCATGATTAGCCAGTGGAAAATTTGTACAACACAGGGAGACTATTTTAAAACTCTGGGGGACACAGAAACCATAGGCCATTCAGTGGCTCAGGCTTTTGTGTTTTGAGGACAAATAAAGCAGAAACAGTTTCTCTGAATTGAAAAACAAACAAACAAACTTCTCA
Organism: Dendrocincla tyrannina; assembly: GCA_035047865.1. NCBI lineage: Eukaryota > Metazoa > Chordata > Aves > Passeriformes > Dendrocolaptidae > Dendrocincla > Dendrocincla tyrannina. Next base: position 25,418,028 of record JAWWMP010000081.1, read on the forward strand.
CTTTGAATAGAGCACCATGAAACTAAATTTTCATTTTCAGATGGAGGAAAAGGTTTGAAAAAGGGAAACCTTTCCTAAAATACTAATGTGATATTCTGACCAACAATGTGCATGACTGTAGCTCTCTTCTTTTCAAATTGTCACCATCTGAAGTTATACACCGCTATTACTGAAGCAACTATTTGTGTTGATATTCCCTCTTGTAGGTGCCCTTGGATTTTTTTGGGTGTATTTAGAAGAATGGCTGAATAGTTACCACAGGTGCACTGCTACCAGCACTTTACTGTTAGTTTGAACTAACAGTAAAGTAATAAACAGTTAGTTTGAACTATATGAGCTAAATCTTCTATGACTTCTTGATGTTTTGTGGAATTAGTACAGATTTTCATCTCTCCTGCCATGAGTGACACTGATAAAAGCCAAATAAGAGATGACATAAAAGCCACCCAGGAACAGTTAAAAACAGATTTCAGAAACTGTTAGATACTACAGTTTTACTTTCAGGATACTCATAAGAAATGAGAAATTTTCTGTTTGCTTTGGTAATGAAATGTTTGATTCATGCTGTTGTGTTTGGGGTGGATTGTGAAGCCATTTCTCGAGCAACAATTACCTGCAAATTGTTGTTGGCATTTCAATTAAACGTAAGTTGAATTGAGTTATCAGTAAGATTGACTGGATGCTTTTTTTTTGGAGGGGGGTTTGTGTTGTTGGTTTTCTTTGTTTGCTTGTTTTGGTTTGGTTTTTCTTTTTTTTTTGTTTTTTTTTTCTTTTGATCTTTTTTCTTTTTTTCTTTTTTCTTTACCTTTTTTCTATTTTTCTTTTTTTCTTTTTTTTTTTTTCCTTTTTTTCCTGTTTTGGTTGGTTGGTTGCTTTTTTTAATTCACCTCTGGACTGTTAAAAGTTATTGCTTCAAATAACAAGGTCTGGCTACTGTTGGGTGTTATAGCTAAGATATGTAAACAGAATGGACCAAGGTCATCCCTGGCATAATTTTCTGGAATTCAGCACTGTCACAACAGGAGTGTATTTGGCTCAATGTTTTGGCATTAGCAGTAAAGGTCATTCCTGCAGTTTGCCCTCACTATAGAAAGGGTGATCAAAAAGTTTTCCATTTTATTTCCCTTTTGATGGTCACATTAAATCTTATTACACTGTTGGTACTTACCTCACTGGAGTGTCTGTGGGTTTTCTTTATAGGCAAAGCTTTCATCCCTGGACATCCATAAATAACTCTATTCACCACACTTTCTCCCACAGCATTTGAGTTATGCCTCCAAGCTGAGACAAGTGTTAGCTTGTATGTTCTGTAGATGGATTTCTGCTTCATTTTTGTCCACTTCAGAGAGGTTTCCTACTCCTGGATCTTCCATTCCAATCAGATCCATCTGGATGTTCTCTCTTGCATCATACTTTTGAGAGGGCACTTGTCCAACTTTTCTGATTAAAGTGGGTACAGTACTGTAGATACAGAGCTCTTGAAAGCAGAGGCTGTTGAAAATTCACTTTTAGAATTTGTTTCTGAAAAAGATGTTGCAATAAAAAGAGAAAAAAATGCTAACTGCATTTTTTTTTCAATAAAATGGTTAGTATTTATGTACTTGGAGAAGATATGACTCAGTAGTATATTATTCAGGATTTCATTTGTGTAAGTTACTTTCTGATTAGTTATTGATTATAATCAGAACCCTTGGAGCTAAATGTGCAATATAGCTAATAACCACATCTTCTGCAGATGAAGAGGATTCTTAAATATAATTTTGATGCACTTTACACATTCTATTTATTGAACTTTGTCACAAATGGCAAATTGCAGCAGACAATTGAAACTATAGCAATGGCAGAATATTTGCAGTGTTTCTGTAAGCAGGGGAATTACAGAATCTTAAAAAAAAGTCTTGCTTTTTGGTCTCTGAAGTTGCATCAATAAAAAACACTTGAAAATATCCCTTTCTACCTAATTTATTTAGATGTAGGCTGGTTAAATCTTATGCATTGACCCTAAGACTCTTATAATAGGTAAATGCCTCACCAGCTCCCACTGGCTGGCATGAGTTGTAGGATCAGACAGGGAAAGAAAGCTTATGAGGCTGCAACAACTGTTGTGTCACCTAGGAGGGCCCCTGGTCAAGGTGTATTTCCCAGCTCCATGGTCATGTCATTCCTATCCTATCAAGCACCTGGGCTTCATATAACAGCCTATCACCTATCAGAAGACTGAAAGCACAAGGTATTTGTTGAGTGTGTGTGCTGCTTTCAGTCCTGGGAGGTGACTTGAGAACTCTGCTCTGGACACATTAAAAGGCTTCTACTCAATGGGCAAAGGCACAAAAAAGGAAGGATTAGTACAAGGCACAAAGGATTGATGCCAAGCCGAGCAGCCCATGGGAAAACAGAAGGGTGCTGTGGAACTGGCTACAAGTGAAACATGCTCTTTTGATCCAGGCAGTGTATCTGGTAGTGTTTTAGATGTCTTTTTTCATGTTTAGTACATATTTGCTGGCAGCAGACATGGAGGTCAAAAGTGTGCACCGAATCTGTTAAAGGGCTCCCCTGAAGATAATGGGATTTTTTCATTGGGTTCTGGCTTAACACATTCTGTATCAGTGAGTTAGAAAACTGTTTTCCACTATGAGTTTTGATCAGTAAATTATACTAGGCTATAGAAAATACAAATATTTATAATATAGCCTCTGTCATGAGATAATGTTGCATTCATACTCACTATAGATAGGAATCTCACTATCAAGATTAGACAAAACTTTGGTAAAAACAAATTTATTCTCTGCGGAATTCATTGGAAATTAATTCCAAGGTAAAATTTTTTCATAATATGAGTTCAACCAAAAGTTATCAGTTTTTTTTTTTGAAGTATATAATGATTTTGCTGCTTTTAATTTGCATTTTGAACCAAAGAATGGAAAGTAAAATACTGAAAATTGCAGCTTAGTACATAACAAACAGTCAATCTGTAAATGAACATAGATGTTTTTCAGGGAGAAACTGAGTCTCTTTGAAAATTACATATTCTTCGGTGAACTTCGTCCAAACTTTTTAACTTATAATGACAAAAATACCCCAACAAACGGGAGCTAAATGTAGCTCAGATTTTGAAATAAAATGTATTACTTGTCTTGTTAAAAAAAAAAAGCTTAAATACCATGATGAAAGCATACATAACTCTAATACAAACTCCACTTAGAAGTTTTTTACCTCTTGTTTCATCTCTCTTAGTTGATTCAAAATTCATGGCATGTACTCCCTACATCTTAGTTATGAAATTGTTTAATGACAATCATAAACCCCTGACTACTAGATATAGTACCTGAAAAAAGGTTTTGAAATCACCTCTTGAACACAAAAGAAGAAATTTATAAGTCAGATGGAGAAATTATTTACTAAAATCCTGTCAAAAAATATAGGTTTCCGCTATCCTGGTCAACAGAAATGAAGCCATGTTGTAAATAAGGTAAAATGATGTAAAAAATATCTGATGTATTAGATTCACATATCACACTGTCAAACTATGAAAGAGTCAGATCTCTCTAGACTGTGGATCTGGCTTTGTATTCATCCTCCTCTGCAGAATTCATAAGACACTAACAAGTCATCCCAGATGACGAGTCCCAGACTCGTCATTCCATATTCTCATTCTGGAAAGCGCCTGCCTCAGAGTGCCCAAGCAATTAAAATAAATGAGAGTCTTGGGATTTTAACTGTTATTACACTATCTGGTCCCTTCTATTTTGTACAAGGAGGAGAAATCATGAATGCAAAGAAAAAAATTTCTAAATGCTTCAATTTAATTTCAATCTGTACTTTATGTGAGCCCATTTATAAAATCTAGAAGGGATCTCATTAACTGATTTGAGGCTGGGTTAGGGCTTTATAGTCTCTTTTCAGTTTCTGAAAGCTTGATATCTCATTTCATTATGTCACAGTTTTTAATTCTAGTGAAGGTAAACCTAGACATTATTCATAAGTATATGCTAATTGGTGGGATGTATGAAGTGAAGTGAAATTCATAACCTTCACATTCATGGATTTACTGGTTGCAATTCTTTCCTGTACCATCTAAGACAAAGCAAAAAGACTTTTCCATTACTCCCTGGCAGGTTCTGAGTTTTGAGATGAATGATTTGTAAGATGATTATTTATATTTTAACCAGACCATTTTATCTATTTTACATATTTACTTTTTAATTGAAGAATTGTCAGTCACACTAAGAAAGTATGACTGGATGGTTAAGACATATCGGGGACTGACATCAGACCATCAGATCCTTCTCAGAGCCATTGGTACAAGGAATGTGGTTATCATTCATTATCATTTACCTTTTGAATGAATTTCTTTAACATCTGCTTGGAAGGGATCAAAATAGACTGAAGTTTGGACATCCGGAGATATAATAGTGCATGTACTGATATGTGAAGTGAAACAAAGACCTACCCAAAGTTCTCCCTAAATTTTACAAGCCTGCTAATCAGTTCTAAGAGTCCAGTGTAAAAAAACCCCAAAAACCCATCCCCCAAGACCTCCCTTCCCCCAAACAAAACAAACCCCAAATAAACAACAAACTAAACAACAACAAAAAGAACGAACAAAATCCAAACAAAAAAACAAACAGAAAGCCCAGAACAAACAGAAAACCAAAACAAACCAAAAGAACCCACTTAACCCCAAAGGAAATTTCCTTACCAGGCTTATTGTTTTCATTAAGCACAATTATATAAAATATATATTATATGAAAATATATCCCATTTTATTTTTAATTCAAAACATATAATTTAGTGTGCATATGTCTTGTTTTTCAGGGATATGTGTGTGTTAACAGTAGAGCACTGCCAGACTGCTAATTGCAAGTTCACTCTAGGTTATGTTTTAAAAATCTAGTAACTTTGATGAATTAGAGCAATTTTCAGCAGACTAGTAAAAGTCAAAGCTGTATCTGTATGACAAATTTGGTGTACCATTCTTTCTGCTAATAGGAAGGCTGTGCATTTTTCCTCATACCCTAAAAGGGGTAACTGATTGCCAGAAGGACAGTGATCTACCATACCTAGTTTTTGCTTGGAAAGGAGTGCCATTGTTATAAAGAGCTAAAGATAATCCCTTAGGAATAGTAGCATCAGTTTATAAAAAATATAAGTAAGGTATGATGCTCTTCAATAAAATTTTGGTGCAGTACTCGAGTGCTCTGATTTACAGTTACTTAATATTGTGAGAATTATGTACAGTGGTAAATAAAAGTCTTTCAAAACTGAGACAATATGACAAGCCTTTGAAATGATTTTTATACAGTTTCAATCCTTTTGTCTTGGAATTCAGATGATACTGTGACAGCATGCCACACAATTTAGAAAAAATGTAGCTAAAAGAGTAAAACACAAGGAGCATGAATCTAAAATCATGGTACACACTCTTTCAGTCAAGAGTGTGTGTGTGCATATATATATATATATATATATGGGTGTGTATATTCAAAAGGGGTCCAAACCCATTACAGATTATAGAAAAATGCAGATTATAAAATGTTAAAGCAGAAGTTGTGGCTAGAAAAAAATAAAATTAAATCAAAAAGATAGATGTAAACAATAACAGGTTAAAGCAACAACAACAAAATTTTGAAAACCAGATTTCTTAAATCTTTTTAAATACAGAAAAGATTCCTGGCAACCTGCCAGGGAATCTGTAGCACTTATATACAGATGAAGATCTAAAATAAATTCTCAAGGAGGATGGGAACACCACAGAAAAAAATACAATGAATAATTTGACTCAGTACTCTGTTTAGAGGAGCTTATGACAATCCAGACCCATCCTCTGAGTTGGATAGGACAGATGAACTATTTCAGCTTCTACTGACATAATTTAAGGTTTTAGAAATATCTACTGAATATTCACTTTGTACTGGAAAAGAAGAAAGGCTGTAAACACAGTAACACACTAAAAGGTTTTATGGGAAAATTTAGAGAACTGCAGGATAGTAAGCCCGATGCTTTAAATTGGTAAATTGGTTGAAAATACAGTAAATAATAGGTTCAGCGGACTTCCCATACTGTGATAAAGAATCAGATGACTCTTCTAGAGGGAAACCATATTTATTAATCTGACAGAGTTCACTGAAGAATCAAAAAACACATGACAGAATATTTGATTTTACTAATATACAGGAATCTTAACATATTTCTTAGCAACTAATCTTAACCAGCCATGGAGCAAAAAGAGTGCTCCAAGGGATTAGACAAAATATAGGAAAGGGGATTTTCTTTTGCTTTGGAGAAAGAAGGATATTAGAGGAATCCCCAAGGGACATGTTCTGGATCAGGTTGTATTAACTATAGTCATAAGTGATCTGAAAAAAAAAAAAAGAAAAAGAAAATGACAAATTCACTGATAATACAGTTACTTCAGGTGTACAACACCAACATTTCAAAGATAAAAATCTTGTGGATGTCTGAGTGCCAGTATCAAGAAAATTTATATACTGTTACTAAATGGAGAACAATCACTGTGAAGAAAGAGTACTGAGCATGCATGAATTAAGGTGGTATACTTTCTTTGTTGCTAAAGAAATCTTAGCAGGCCTCTGAATTGTTCCACCAAACTGACTAATTTATATTAGAGTTCATAAAGAAAATTAGAGACCCAGACAGAAACCTGTAAACCCAAGCAAATTGGTGATGAACTGCTACCATGAATATTATGCACTACTTCATTCTATCCCTTCTCAAAAGGAATATAATTGGATTATATAACTTACAAGGATATGTAACCTGTATATTCAGAGTTACTGAATTACCTCTGTATAGGGGGTGATGAAGTAGATTAGAGATCAACTTGAAAAAGAAACATGACACAGTGAGATATTTGATGGAATACTTGTCATGAAATACTTCATTAAGTTTTGAATATTTTACAAAAAAATGTTTGGATGTCAAAAATACAATTGTATTAAACAGAAATTAGTACCAAACATGAACTCTTACATGTAGTGATCAAAACGCTCTTATTTATGAAGCTTGGAAAGTGGGTGGGTTTATCAGGGGATTTAACATACTGAGGTTCTTACTCTTTGGGAACACATCTCTGTAGCAAGTGCTATTATCCTCTTTTCAAGTGTCATCTCAGGCTAAAATGAAGACTGTTTTGATTTACAGTGGCCGTTTGCCACTTTTTTATGTATGAAAAGGTATAAATATTTTTACAGTCGTTGAACTGGTTAGCCATTTTTATGAAAATGTCTTAGAAATTCTTCTCTTTTTGAGATGCAGAAATGCAGTCATACCTATATGATAGTAGTTGGGGTTTTATTTTTGTATGATCGACCTCACATATTTCTGATTTAGAAATACTTCATCCTGTATTACTATGATGCATAGGATCCTACATATACTCACATGAACAACACAGCATAATACTGGTTCCTCAATCACCTTTGATGCGGAATAAGGTACAAGTAATTCAAACTGAAAGATCAGTTTATTTTATTCCTAGAAACGATATTGTGCAAAACAGTTCAGACATGTGGTCAGGTGTCAGGAAATCCATTTAGACTCCTTGTCCTGTAGAGAATGAGATCAATAGACTTCTCATATTCTTTTTACCCAGGTACTACCAGAATTTTATAAAACATGCTAAAACGTCTCCTCATGTCAGTGAATAACAGTGTTCCTAAACAGTCCAACTCCCTGGGCTGTTTCAGTTAGGCTGTGTAAAAAGCTTAGAAAATATGGGAAAAATTTATCTAGAAGAGGTAAAGTTACTGGAACTTTAACAGAATATGATATAATCTGCATTCTAATCTTGTCTCATCACATGGCAATGCATTCATAGGGTTAATGGAGAGTTATGTCACATAGTCAAATAAAATGCAAATGTCTGCTCTGTTGAAAACGCCAATACAAGCTTTCTTAGCTTTTTTTTCGTACTGAAAAAACAAAATTACTATTAAAGTGTAATGGCACAGAACATCTTGTTTAAAAAAAAAAAAAGAAAAAGCCTTTTACAGTATTCTTGTTTATAAATGATATTTATTGCTTTTGTAGTCTTATGGTGTTCTTCTAAGTCAATTGAAGTGCAAGTACTAATGAAGCCTCTACCATAACATTCATTTTTTTACACCAAATGAATCTACTACAAGATGTAAATGACTTACATATATCTGCTGCTCAGGTTTTATTGTTTTAGGTTAATTTATTCACTGTAATATTCTTAATGAAAGTAATGACTCTTCCAGTAGTTTGTATGTTCATATATTGCAATTTTATTAAATCATGCTGTGATAGTTCACACTGGCTGCTCTAAACATTCCTGAAGTTTCATGCTATACTTAATATATAAATGCAATCTTCTAGCAGATTATCAACATAGTATATTTTGTTATCCTTTGCTTTTTCTAATTTGTTCACACCAGGGTATATCTAATGTACAGTGGTGCTTGTACAGACAGGGCTGTAACATGCGTATGCATTTTATTAGCATAGCCAGTGCTAGTTTATTAACACAGATCAAAATCTACAAAGCAGAGCCAGCTCCACAGATATAATTCTGTTAAAATATACTTTAATGTTATGGAAATTTTGTGTAAATTTATTGCTCTGGATTAAAAAAAAAAAAGATAAAAAAATTCTTATTTGTCAGCTTCAGCATGGGCTTTTACTTGAAGCACTCGAGTTGAATTTATTTAGGGGTGATTAAGAGATAAAAAATTTGGTGACTATCATCCTTTCACTTGCCTCACACAAATGTAAAATTCTGACTAACAGCCACATGTGATCTAAACTATTGGATAATACATGACCAAGATCTCCTAGAATTCTTTTATTACATAAACAGCTTACATTTTTTTTTTATTATTAACTTTCTACTTCATCAATAATGGCAGCTCTCCTTAAAACTTTGTTCAACCACAAGTTACAACACATTAAACTTCTAAGAAGGAAGAGTTACTAGGAACAGTTTGCAGAATAAAATCTGAGCAGCAAAAAGTTAAAGTAAGCTGCCCAAGGACACAACAGGCAACAACAAAAAGAACTTCTGGTACCAATAAACTTTTCTGGACACCAGACTCCATTTAAACCCAGCACAATCTATTCTAACAGAAAATTAAGTATACTGAGATATGAGCTTACTACCTGTACTACAGTCCTAAGGCAACATTATCAAATTATCTTAATATATACCTTGTGATTTGCAATGCATCATATATAGGTTAAGACAAAATAATGCTCTCTTTCTTTTCCAATATGAAAGCTCCCAGGCTTCATTCATTTAAAAGATAGGTAAAAAATAGGTTAAAAAAAAAAAGAGGAAAAAAAAGCTTAAAAATGCAGATAATGAATCCTCAATAACATGTAGAAAGTCTCTGAATTGTCACTGAATGCAAACCTTTTAGTAAACAGTTGTTAGTTTTCACTGTGCATTCTTCTTTCTCTTACTCTACATGTAAACCAGGAAGAAGTAAAAGACAGCATTACTCAGAGTCCATTGTGTTACTGATGTGTAAGGCACTGCAAGCAGCCTTCACCTTCCATTCCATCTTACATCAGTGTGAAATTGAAGAGTGATGATGTCGACAATCACTTGGATTCTGCAGATTATATTTTAAAACAATAAACTGCTGAAATAAAACATGTATTTCTGACTGTATTGAGCTAAAGATGCCCTGCCATAAATGTTAAATTTTGTTATATTTCACAATGTCTCAAATAGCAAGCTAAAAATGAATTATCTCTTTCTGTGGAGATGCGTAGTTGTACCACTGCAAAATTGAAATAACACATTTCTAAGTTATTTCCTTCTCCTAACTATCCAAACATTGAGACCTTGCTTTCTCATTTTAACAGGGTGACATGATACTTATGTTACTATGCGCAACGAACCTCAACATATTTTTCAGCTATAGTTTAATCTGCTGGAATATGCATGAAAGATAACAAAAAATATGTGTGCAAAAATCCAAATCCCACTGAAATCCATGTGATTGTCACTGATATCTTCAGGGGACTTTGGATTCAACTGTCACATCTGGGTGTAGGATATGATTTTATATACCTTGGCATAGTCATAAATAGATTTTTTTCTCAATCCTGTTAGAAATAATAATTTGTCTGGTAAATGTGCTTTCTTCTGAAATACAACTTCAAAACATTTTGAAAGATGGAACTGCCCACTTTTTAGAAACAACACCTGCAATATAATTGGAAACTATCTCTATGCAAAATCAGCTTCCTGAATAGCTAAACAGTTTCAGGTTTTCAGTGCAACTGCTAGAAACAGTTTGTCTATTTTTGCTCGCTCTCTTTGACAAAACAACAGTTAAAACAGCCCAACATTCTCTCCAAATGATAAAAACACCTGGAAAATATTTCAGTGTGGGAAGTTCTCTCTAAACAATTATTTAACACATCAAACCTCTGTTCAGAATGCAACCTATTTTCCACATTATTTCAGAATATAGTAGTAGTCTGATGGAAATTTCTGTCTACAATTGTGTTTATGAAAAGGATTATGGGCTTGTATTTTAAACTTGATGTTTCTCTATAAAGTTCTTCATAAAAAAAAAAAACAACAACAAAAAAACCCACAAAAAAACAAACAAACAAAAAAAAAACG
>JAWWMP010000081.1:25428746-25495899 GCA_035047865.1 Dendrocincla tyrannina
CCTGCCTGCATCCCTCCCGCGGCTCCATCCCTCCCCTGCCTGCATCCCTCCCGCACCGGCATCCCTCCCGCACCTGCATCCCTCCCCTGCCTGCATCCCTCCCGCACCTGCATCCCTCCCGCACCTGCATCCCTCCCGCACCGGCATCCCTCTCGTGCCTGCATCCCTCTCGTGCCTGCATCCCTCCCGTGCCTGCATCCCACCCGTGGCTCCATCCCTCCCGTGGCTCCATCCCTCCCGCGCCTCCATCCCTCCCGCGCCTGCATCCCTTCTGTGGCTCCATCCCTCCCGCGGCTCCATCCCGACGACCAGGTGACCTCCTCCTTCCTCCGCGGGCACTCGCCCGCTGGGCACAGGGAGGCTAAGGATGTCCCCAGCGCTGTCACTTGGCCGCTAAGGGCAGGCTTTTCCCTTCTCCGAGATCTCAGGTGCTCAGACGCTCCCTGCGGCTTTCCTGCCCCAGGAGTTCCCTGGGCTCGCCCCCCGTGCTTCTGGCAGGGGGGAAAGCGTGTTTTCAAACCTCGTGAAAGCCTCATTAATCATCTCAACGGGCTTTTCTGTGTTCCTGCAGGGCACTGCGCTTTCATACATCTGGGTGAAGTCCACTCTTGTTTTTCTTTATTTTTATTTTTTGAGATCTCAGTCAATTGTGAGTGTGTTCAACAAACTGAAACTCACCCCAGAATGATGTTTTTGGATATATTAGGTCTGCATATCAGGTCTGCCTCAGCCCACGCCTAGCTTTTCCCGGAGTCAGAGTAACAACATTCTGCACTGAAATTGTGACTCTGACTGTGTATCATCCGTATGCCTGAGCTTTCACATAGTTTGTGCCCTGAGAGCCGCAGCAGCCCACCACAGTCCACGCTGGTGAAACTACTGAAGTATTTACCCTGCTTCTACCGCATCCAGTCCCTTGCTGCACTGTCTGCAATGCTATCTGTAGCCAAATTAGCTCATTTGAAACTAGCTTGACTGTGCCCACACAGGAGTGACTGCAATGTCAATGAATCCGAAATATAATCGGTGGGTGTAATTGAAAGGAAGTGGGAGGAAAACTGAAAGAAAGAGCAACATATGCTTACAGATGCCAGCTACACTCCCTGATGCTGCCTGGTGCTGACAGTATAAATACATATTTCTTTTAGCTGAACAGAAGATGGTACACATATATTTTCAACACCAAGGCTCTTGGCTGGCCCTCTAATGAAAAAGGAAATAGCTTGCAATAGGAGCTTATACATGTATTTTTCATGGCAAGCTAATGGAAATTATTTGGGTCCAATTGAAATAAAAAGTTCAGTTTGCTTGTCTTGGTGAAGGAGAATGTGATGTTCATAAGGGAGTGCAGGCTGCACCAGGCTTTCAGACTGCACAGGGCACTGGTGCTTTAGCACTGGCACTGGATCCTCTGCTGCAGATCACACATTTCTCTTCTGTTCTCCTGAGCAATAGAGTTAGAGAATTATCATTATGGGAATGGGTACTGGCTGCATTAGGGTACTGGCTCTCTGCTGACTGCTGGAGTGGGGAAAGTGCTCGCTTAGGTGATTAAATGCTTCCACATCTAGTGGAAAGTGCTCTGTGCAATGCGATAACAGCGGCCAATGCAGCAGCAGAAGTCCTGCTGGGCCTATTCCTGCTGGGATGATACCAGCACAGAGCTGGAAACAATTAAACATTGAAATGAGTATTCTTTTCGAAGCAGCATTATTACGGTAATAGCTCCACAAGCTGTTATCTCAATGGAGAACACACTCTTTTGCTTTCCACAGCAGGTTGGTTTGAATTGATCCAGGCTCATTAAATAAGTTTTGAAGCTGAAAATCACCAAAATCCAGGTGAGGCATCGTCTACGTTGCAGGCAGCACTAGGTTTTCCATGTTTCAGAAAGAAGGCAGGAGCATCTCCTGAAAGAAAATAGCAGATGTCCCTCTCATCCAGAACTTTCTGTTGTCAGCAACTGCTCAACATTTCTTGAATATGCAGCTCCAAAATAACTTGTGAAACTAGATACAGCTGGAGAAGTGAAGCTCAGAGGGATGCAAGGAGTGTTCCACCACCTAATCCTGAGTGTAATCCCATGCTAATGTGAACTGCAGGGAGGAGAACCAGAGGAGGGGGGTAGGGGTGTTATCATTCCATTAGCCCTTTACTCTTATTTTCTTTGTCAACAATTACAGGAAGCTTATTGAGCTCTGAGTCAACCTTTGAAATATCTTGGTATTTAAGGGAGGTGCCAAAAGATGTGAAAAGGTACAGGTTTGGTTTATATTTTTAAAGGTTCAAAAGAAGAAGAAGGAAAAATAAAAAAATGAATCAACTGACCTGACATCTGTATTAGGCAATCCATTAAATATGAGAAAGCTAAAAATGTGGTTCAGTCAGTAAATGATTGGAAAAAGCAACGTTGAAATTATTGCCAGTGAGGGTAGGCAACAGAAAATAAATCTTGTGAAACCCAGGTAAATACTAGATTTTGTCTTTGATCCAATCCTGAGCTCAGTGTATTTAAATTTATTCCAGAAGAGATCGATCATGGCCTGCTGGTGTTCACTGGCTGGCAGGTGGCCTCTCTGGTCTGCTTGGCACTTACCATGGTAAGGGGCCACAAATCTGGGGTTCCTGGATCTCCATCAACCCCAACAGCTCAGAGGGCTCTGAAGTGCTGTGGGTGGTTTATTCCTCAGGATCCTCAGCTCACTGCATCTGGCTGCTGGCCAGGGCTGGCTTAAAAACCTCTCAGCAAGAGCAAAACTGAGTTTTGCCATTCTGAGGGTGCGAATCCAGGTAGGACCTCACAGGGCTGGGCAGGCTCCAGCAGCCAGAGGAGAGGGGGGACACCTGCAAAAGGCCCTTGGGAGCAGCCATCACTCCTCATGCAAAGTGGTTTTGTGTTGCACTGGACAGCTTTCCAAAACGAGCAGCTGGGGAACAACTGTGTCATCGCTGCCCAGTGGCCATTTGTTGGTCTTGGACTTGCTTTGCCACTGTCTACAGCCCTCCTAGACTGAACATCTCACACCCTGTCCCCCCAAATAGCTGGTGAAACAGGTTTCTGGATGGATGACTGGCAGCAGGACAGGCAGCCAGACACACGAGAAGCGCAAAGGTGAGGTAGTGTCACCTGCTTGCCAGCCCTGGAGGGCTCAGACTCCTGTTCCCTGCAGGAACTCTTCAAAGAGGAAGGAACAAAACTAAACTTTTTCCATCAGAAGGAGGTTCTGCAGCACGTAAAGCCTTTAAATACAATTTTTAAGAATGATATGGAGTTGCTTGTACCTGTAATGATGGAATGGATGGGAGCAGATACTTGTGAGCAGTGTCTTTTGGCTTAATTGATGCAAAGAATCAGCCCGCAGGCCAATATATTTTAAAGGCGTAACTTTTTAACATTTTAAGATGATCTTAAAAAAAATCTAATAATTTATTTTTACATCTTTCAACATCCACTTCTACACTGCGGAGGCTCTAAACAAATAAACTCTAGTTTATGATGAGGGCCAGAAGGAGCCAGGAGATGTTGCTCAACAGAAAAGCACAGAGTTTACCTTCAGTCTTCAGGCAGCAATTGCAGTTCCTACCAGCTCACCATGTGATAGCAGCACCTTTTCCAGCTCTCACTTACACAGCCTTTAGGAGCAGGGGGCTTGGCAGTCACCCTTCTAGGGACTGCACTTTCAGACCTGCTGCACTGGGCTCTTAATGTTCAAGGACTTGAAAAGACAGCTGATTAACTGCAGTGCCTGTATTTTTATTTAAAGGAGCTGTTAAAATAATTGTTTTCCTTCTGCAAGGACATCTTCAGTAACACTTGTAACAGATGCCTGAGGCAGAAGACAGGCAGTGTTTTTATGAAGACAAGTAATAACAAGTAGGAGTTAGCAGTTTCATGAGCAGTGGGACTTAGAAGTCTGATTCCTGGTGGCTCTTTCCTTTGTTGATTTTCTGATCTATATTAATAAACCAAAATCTTTTTGTCTCTCAATGGGATCACTAATCTGGATAGCTCTGTTCTACACAGCCATCAATATTTGTGGCTCTTTTAGAAACTCTGTATGTTTGAGACATTTAACCTTTGTCATATCTGCTTGAAATTAGCACACAATCTAATAAAATCCATGGGTAGGGCACGAGGAGCAGAGTAGCAGAGCACACAACCACGGGAGCTTTTCCCTTAGGAATTCAGTGTCTATGGTGTGAGCTCTTTTTCCTGTAAGACATTTTATACGACTGCCAAAGTTGTTGCAAAAAGAGGTGATGTCACCAGTGCTGTGTTGCCAGGTTACGAAGTGTCACATCCTACAGAGAAATACAGTCAGAAAAGTGAGCAGAAGTGACTCATTCTCGTACCTTGATCAGGGCTTCACTTTGGTTGGTGTTGAGTCTGAAACCCAGACCTCTCCCTCCCACAGGGGACCTCAGCCACTGGCTCACCAGTGCACAGCAGGACAGCTCATCCTAGAGGGAAACCAGAGAAACCCAAGCTAGAGAAGATGTTCCCCAGCAGAGCTTGAGATGCATTTCCCAGCTTCCACAGACAGCAGGGGGGATTTGAGTCTCATCTCCCATATCTGAGAAGGCACTCAATTACTCAGATACCTGCTGGGTCACAGGCTGGAAATGAACTTAAAAATCTAGCCCTTCCTTGACCCCAGGCAGAGTTATCAAGGCCATCCTTACAGAAGCTTCCCTGCTCCAAGTTTTCAGTGGTGCAATCTTCTGAACCTCCCAGATGAGAAACATAGGAGACAGTGGACCTGTGTCCCAGCTAATGTTTCCTTTGAGGCCTCGTCCGGCAATCCTCTAATAAAAGTGCTGTGTGAATTTGGCACAGAGAGGAGTCAGAACTGATCACTTGTTAGCTCGGTGTCTGAGCAGGAGGAGAGGAAAGGTAAACCAATGTGCCAGAAATAATGATAAACATTGAGACCTATCTCCTGATCATCGTGCTGTTTCACTGAATAAATTATTATTTTGCATTACTTGTCATTTTACCCTTTAATTGTACTTACTAGGTTACCATAATCAATTTTGTTAACAAATTTTAGAGAAATTAAGGAAAAATAAATCCATTTCATGTTTACCTTTTACTTTTCAAACTGTTTAATGACCACTAGTTAAGTGAGACATACAGATTTTTAACTCAGTGATTCTGCAGTCGCTGTAGCAGCCAATGCAGTTCTGCCCAGACTTACAATATTACTGACAACCTCTGCTGTTTCAGAGACTTGCTTTTGGGGTTTGGATTTTTTTTGCTGTTATAAAACTTAAGAGGTTCATCTCTACTCCTCATTCACAAGAACAGTTTTGCTTCACACCCTGAAATTATTCAGATAGGTCAAACCTGGACTCTTAGTTCTCCTAATTTCCTGAGATGTAAGGAGAGGTCACTCAGGTCTCTCTGTGGTTACTTGTGCCAAGTTTGCTTCCCGTCTTTGTCCTTGCACGCATAAATTTGTTTGCTAAGAAGAAAATAAACCGCAAAGTAGAGTCAAACTTCCCCTTAGCCCCACATTCTCAGAGGCCTGCAGAGGACAGAGCCTTTATCTAGAGGATAAAGCCCTCTAGAGCTCTGTTGAGCATCAGGTCATTGGTTTACGAAACAGTAAATATTTTGATTAAGACTTTTCACACAAAACATAGCATATTGCATAAATGAATGTCTTTGCAATACTCTTGTGAGAAAACTTGTCTCTCACATTTCAAGTCCTGCACCAACAATTAAAATGGTTTAATGGCTTCAACCACTCCCAGCAGACTTTGAACTTTTCTGAGGAGCCTCCCTGACAAGGAGCACAAGTTGCCTCGTTATTACAACACCTTCTGTGAAGGTTTGATCCAATTCCCATGAAGGCAGAGGAAGGATGCCCAGAATGATTCAAAAGGCTGCTCCACTGATTTATGTGACCAGACAGACCTGCACTGTTGATGGAATTGACTCGTATGGTTCTCCATCTGACAGACAGGCTTGTCAAAATGAAGGCATGAAGGAGGAAGGACATCAGGACAGTGAGGAGGTCTTCCTCTAGAACCAGGTCCTCTAGGAGGGCTGCTTGGAGGAGACAGGCAAGCTCACATCAGCAGCATCTGAGCAGTGCTGGGCCAGTAGAGGACAAACAAGTCCCGAAGCACCTGGAGATGGACAGCACTGAGCTATTTAAAACCAAAAATGAGTGGCCATTAGTGACCCATTAAACCTAGCTTTGATCCCTGGAAAGACTCTGTCACAAACAAGGATTTTAAGTTCTTGGAGGAAAATTAGATGTTTAAAAAACCAAATTCACTTTTTCCTTTGAGGAGAGACTGGCTGAAGGAGGGACTGATTAATGACAGAGGGTGTGGAAGAGCACATACTCACAAAGCTTGTAGGTGACACCAACCCAGAGAGCCTGCAAGGACTTGGGCAGGTGGAATCAGCATTCAAAACAGTGTTCACAGATCAGAGGAACATTCCAAGACTGACAAGTTTTAATAGGAACCTAGGGAGGAGAAATCCACAGCATCCATTCCAGCTGAGGAACACCTGAGCCACAGATGGGGCAGGAAAGGCTGAAAAAAGTAAATATGAGTCAGCAGTGTGGGCCATTAGGTAGAGAGCAAAGTCTGCTTCTAGCTGATGTCATGAATCCCAACACCATGATTAGGAAGATAGTTATTCAGTGACACAGCTACAGTCAAAACATGATGCTTAGAGCCACCGTGCCAAAGTATTGGTGAGTTACTGTCAGATGTTGTACAAGTTGCAAAAACCAAACAGTTCTCCCAAAACAAACCCCACAGCCCTGAAGTGCTTACTATTTTAAGACTAGGTCTTAGTTCCTTGCTTATGCCAAGTAGTATGAACTCTAATAATTGAAAACACAGGGACTATGAAGTACAGAGGGACAGGAATAAAGCTTGCACAGCCTGGGGTGAGGATTTTTCTGCCTAAATAAGGGCTTAAATTACATAAGATGTGGAGTGTTCTTTTTACTGTGTGTGACATTTTGGCTGAGGTCACATCCACAGCTCCAAACCTTATTCCAGCCGAATAACATGTGCTTTGGAGAAGCCACGAGGCAAAAGTCTTGTGGCCATCTAATGCAAGCCTTTGGGTTATGTCAGCAGCACAAGCTCCCCACACTCTGCAGGATGTCACTCCTGTTCACCTGGTGTGCTCGTTACCATGACTCACCACAAAAACAACACAGCAGATATTGGTTGGCTGTAATTTCTATGCAAACATTGTTCTGAGTATTGTGGGATGCCTGTTTTTCCTGTGATGGATTCTCAGACTTTGCTGTGGTTCAGGAATGGCTCCAGCACCTCCTGCTTCAAAAGCAATCTCGCTGCATATCCTGGAATCAGATTTTAATCCTTCTCCCTAGTGTCCCGAAGCATGCAGTTGATTAATTCTGATTTCATGCCACATATAGCTGTGTCACACACACACACTCTTGCCAGCCAGTAAACGAGCCACATTCTTCCCATGTTAGTCATGGAGTGTGTGTCCTTTAACCTATGCAGCTGTAATTATGGGACATGGGGTGCTCCTCCCTTGACTCAGGAGATGTTCTTGTCACCTGACGCTGCGAGGTGCTGGGCAACCGGGTCCTGATACTTACTAAGTGGTGTCAGGGGATCCTGGCATCCCACCAACATGACTCTTAAGTGAGGACAGAAGGAAGATGGGACGCTCAGTGGGGTCAGTAAACTCAGGGAAGTGGTTAGATGAATGACACGCTTAGGCTGACTAAGACCCCATCCCAAAGGGGCCAGTTGCTGACTCTGTTTCCCATGCATGCACACATGAAAACTTTGGCAATCAAATGCCCCTGGGAAGGAAAACACTGCTCCTTAGTTTATACACCATGCTGCCATCCCAAACTGGATGGGAACTCACTCCACACTTAGTATAGGGCTGACTATACGCTGATATTCCATGAGCCTTGGGTTTCAGAGTGTCAGGTACCCCTTTTGGATAGGCCAGTTCCCTAGGCCTGCCTGACATCCAGCATTCCTTGGCAAAGTCATAGGGCTGCCCTGCTTACAATTCACCTCTTAGACCATCAGATTTGCCAGGTATGACTTACCCAAACTAAGCAAGCAGTTGCTGTTACATGCACTATTCCCTTCATGCTACACAGGGATGGGGAGACTGTTTTTCACCAAAGGCATCACTCATACTGTTTATTTTTCCCATTGCATTTCACTGCTTGCAGTCACTACTCCTACTAGCATAGGACAGTAGAGTTTCAGAAAGGCAGGTTAGAAGAGAACCCAGAATGGTCTCCATTTCTTTAACAGAAATCCAATACAGTGATTGTCTATCATATCAATAGGGGTTTGCAGGTTTCTAATGGCTGCCAGCCCAGTTCTGCAAGGTCTTTGGCCCTGAGCCTGCAATCTGCCTGCTGTGCATGAGGATCTGCCATCTGCCCTCACTGAATCCAACTCTCTCTAGTGTGATTATGACTAGCTGCAGAGTAGGGGACTGCCCAGTGTGAGGAAGGGTATCAGCACGTGGCCTTCACGTGGTGTGTTTGAGACAGGCAGCCAAGCACACTGACAGTTGGCAGGGACAATAAATTGTATTCAATCGATCTTGATACCATCTGGTTCTGAAAGGGCTAATTCTACCAAACACTCGAGGGTTCTCACCATCTTTGCGGTGGATTGAAAAGAAATTGGGAAGAAGTTTTTGCTCTGTCTGCATTCTTTTGTCATCAATACTTATAGATAAGACGACACAAACTTGCAGATTCCCTTTGGATTTAAGCTAGTAATTGTTTAAGGGACAATGGTAATTCTGTATCACAAGAACAAATCATGAAAGAAACATTGTTAGAGGAGAAATCTTTGCATTTTGTCCTTCATTAAGCTCTGAATTTGATGTGGGTTTGCTGAGCAGAGGCTGCAGCTGGTACGATGTGGGGTGCACTGCCCAGGAATAGCGTTTGGCTCACTGCAGGATCATAAGCAGCAGTAAATACCCAGAGACAAATCCTCTGAGATGGTTGCAAGCCCCTCAGCAGTGGCAGGGACATTCTTCCCCTCATATTTCAGGAAGGCTTGGAGATTCCCAGGAGATCAGGCCATGTGTGGTGCATGAAAACAAAAAAGGCAAGACAAGAATGATGTTACCTTAAACTAAGTGGGGAAAAACATAACAAAAAACCCCCCAATCAACCAACAACAACAAAAAAACCCACAAAAAAACAAACAAACAAAAAAAAAAAACGCAGAAAAACCCCAAACATGATTTGGTTCTGCACATTGGAGCCTTTGCTTCCTTACAGTCACTG
Source organism: Dendrocincla tyrannina (assembly GCA_035047865.1). Taxonomy (NCBI): domain Eukaryota; kingdom Metazoa; phylum Chordata; class Aves; order Passeriformes; family Dendrocolaptidae; genus Dendrocincla; species Dendrocincla tyrannina. The sequence continues at coordinate 25,438,034 of JAWWMP010000081.1, forward strand.
GCTACATCCGTGTGTCAAAGTAAGAGGCTGTCTGATGCCTGTCAATGCCTGCAACTCTGAGGTTGAGTTCAGAATCAAGTTTAGGAATCCAAAACACACTGGAATCCTGTCACAATAGTAGCATCAGTAATCTTTGCTTTAACTATCAAAGATATATGGAGAACAGCTCTAGTGTAAAAAACAAGTAGCCATTCTTTCCAAAGTGCTGGAATACTTATAAAACAAGAGTATTTCTGAGATGGAATGAGAAATGTTTTGATGTGATTCATATTCTATTCAGAACAGACACATATATTTTCTAAATACTTATAGCATTTTTCATGTTTATAATTACTTTGCTGTTGTTAATTAATCCTCACAATGAGGTGGGTGATAAATTAAGGCGGATGAAGAATTCAATTACTTTATCTAGGAAATATAGTTATTTTTCTGAGTGTAAAGTGTTAAAGAACAGATAGGGAGTTTTACTGAATTATTTGTATTTCACAACAATTGAGTTAAAATTTTATACAAATGTAAAGTAATCAGTGGAACTATTTAGTTTTGCTGGTTTTGATGTAGAAGCTTCAAGAAATTGAGTGCCCAATTTCCATTGCTCTTGAACCAGCAACACTTCCAGGCTCCTCAAACAACTCATACATGCCCTCTCCCCATTAATGAACAAAGACCTGGCTATGTACCAGCACCTGTTTCAGGGTTGATTTTGAAGAAGAAACCTGTATTTGTCAACTGGATTGGAGCAGTGACAGACTTCTGATTGGTCTTGGATGTACAGGATTAGGAAACTTGCACCCAGAACATACCATGGCGCACAGCTCACTTTCAGTCAGTGTACAATGAGCAACACGTCATTTTCCAACTCTCAGATTTAACACTCATGGAAAATGTCTGGCATTAGCTGTTATTCAATATTTGTAGCCTCATCATTAAGATGAGCTGACCATATTACCTCAACGTGCGGTTCCTGTTGCTGGTTATAGGGTGTGAACTGCTGCTACAGACCATTACATGCTGCATGAGAGACCCAGCTGATAGTAACCTATATAATTTATAGCTGCTTGCTCTGCTTTAAGTCAACCTATTCCTGCTTGATTGGCTATACCTTTTTAAAAGTTTATGTCAGAAAAAAACAAGGAGACAGCACACTGCTGGAGGATAAAATAAATATTTTTTCTGGCACTTTAAACAGCAGCTGAGTTATATGGAGTAAAGCAGGGATGGTACACGCCTACTCATAAATTTGTCATGAGAACTTCTGTGCTCCTTGCCACAAAATGACAATGCAGGTAATGGGAATATTGTGGTGGAACCTGTAGTAATATTTTAATACTATAAGAAATTTTGCTAAATAAAACATTTCATCATTTAAGGAAGAGTTCTTCATTTTGCACTGGAGAAAAGTATCCTCTCCCTGAGGAGGTAGAAGTGCTTCTTCTGTAATAGCCAAATATAAAGTTACAATGACAAAAAACAAACACGCTCAAGAGCAGAAAGCTAATGCAGACTGGCAAATGTGGTTTCTCCACAGCATTGAAGTGAAGTAGGTGCTAAAAATACGTAAGAATACTAGCAAACCTTGGCCACCTGTCTGAGGTGCCCAACTTAAAGGTCCACTCAAAGGAAAGAAACAGGTACCTTGAAGAGAAACGTTGCATATTGCCAGCAGAGACTTCATATAATTTATTTCTTTCTGCTTACTCTATAGAGATCTCAGGCTGACCAGGTTCCTCAGTTAGGTTCGTCTCTTGGGTAAGAGGTAAGAGTGTAGAAAGCCTCCCTATGGGACATGTCTGATTTGCCCAGAGCTGCGAAAGAGATGATTTCCTCATGCTACAGGAGTTTGTCCTGCTGCACCACAGAAGTGTGTTGGTGGAGGAGGGAGCTTCTTCATATCCTCTTCTTTTCATAGTCTCACAGTAATAAGAAAAAAAATAATCCTGTAAGAACAGCCATTAAATACTTCTTACTATTTTTCCTCTATTATTTGCTAAAATACTTAAAAAATTGCACTGAAATCTTTGAAATTCAAAATAGGTACTTTGAAATCTTTTCTTTAAATGGCATTCAAAGGTTCTAATCAGCTTTTGATTTCTCTGTTATGTACTTTAAAGTGAGCAATGACAAATACTTAGCTAACTTCAATGTCTACCTTTCCAGAGTTAGAAAAAAAAATGTTTCCAGGCTGAAGTCAGATTGACTCTGGCTTTACCCTATGGTTGTAAAGAAGGGTTTAAACGTAGTCCAGTGCCAGCCATGGAAAATGGAAAACAATTAAATGTTTTCTAATTGCATTATCTCCCATTTTTGAAGTTAATAAAAGCATAATCTATTTGTACCTGCCATTTGCCTTAGGAGACAGCAAAAGATAATGAAAATATTTTACTATCTATTTTCAAATTATAAGCTGTTGTTTCCAAAGAAAGTCAACCCCCATGTATATTATCACATTATTGTTCTCCAGGGACTGTAGTCACTATAGTGACTGTAATTACATGGCTTCATTAACTTTCTACATTCTACCTGTTATGGGGATTTCACATTAAGAAAATTTGCATATACAGGAAATGAATACCGTTTGCAATAAGCTAATGTCATTAAACATTTAAGTAGTCTCTCTCAAGTAAACAAGGAATTTTCACTAGACTATCCTTTTAGTGTGCATTTTAAACCAACATCGTCACAACTGTCACTTCAAAGAAAAATGTACAAAAACCATTTAGAGTAAGCAACAGCCATATTAACAAAACTGCTTTAAAAATGGAAATAATTCAATTACTCCCACAATCATTACAATGCATAATCAGATGTATTATCCTCCTGTCAGATTCCTACTAACTCATGGTTTAGATGCTGTATGTGTGCTTATGCTATCCTGTAACCAGTGACCTACATTTAAAAAGCACAAGAAATGACAACTTTCATTCTCTAATCAGCAATTGCCTAATTTTTACTATGAATGGATTACACTTGAAAATAACTTTCAGTATTTATGTACAAGTTATAAAAAAGCAAAGACTCTATGAGAACAGAAATTTAACATTATGCTGTAGTAGTAGGAACACAAATTTTGTAGACTGTCACATTTTTGATTCATGTGTTTCATGCAAGCCCTCCAATGCCAAAAGAGAGGTTTAAGGGGGTTTTATGTTTGCTTGAGCCAGTTTTTACTGAAAACGCCTAGCTGCTGACTTCAGTAGTTACAAAATTTTAGAAACATTTCATGGTTTGAAGCCTTTTGCAGTGTCCAGAACTATTATTGCACCATTATGCTTCATGTGTGCCTATCTCATTTGAAGAATCTGACCTGATTCTGATTTAATCCCATTCTCCATTGTAAGCATTTCTAACACTGCTATCATAGTTGTCCCCTTTTTCTGGACTGTGATGGTCACACCTCTGTGACTTTTCACTACATACTAATCCCAGTAGATAACATAGGTACACAAGCATTATTGTTTCCTTTAGGAAGCTTACAGCTCAATATGCAGGTTTTGGGGACCATTCTTCTCATGTAAGTATTTTTCTTATACAACATAGTGGAGAATAAAATGTATAACTGCGCTTTGTACATTATACTTTAAGGAAATCAGAGGTTCAAAACTGAAGAATGGACATCCTAGTACCTAATTTATAGAAGCTGAAGGTCTTTACTCATTCTTCTTGCTTTCTCCTTTGTATCTCTCTGACTTAGACTTTATCTTTAAACTTCTTTTATTTTCTAATTTTGAACAAGACAGAAATACCACAAACGCATCTTTTATTCCCATGGAGTATTACAGAGTTTATATTTGTTCTGCACTTTGAGATCTTCTATTGGAAAAAATACAATGAGCTGGACTTCATCCTGTCAACAAAGAAACATGAGAATGCCCACTATATTCCCTTTTGCAGTTCTAAGTGGAATGGATATCCATCTTATGCTTACTCTGAATGCAAGGAATGCAAGGACTGGCATCCATCCATAAGCAAGATGGGGAGAACAAAGGAAGACATAGACCAGACTAAGAAGGAAGTCTGAGGTTCATCTATGGATCTAGCACAAGCTACTCTTGTTGCATGGAGTACTATTCACACTGCTAACCAAGATCATAGGTTTTGTGAAAAGTTCCTGATTAGCTTTAGTAGAAAATCCAGCACATAAATTCTCTTGTGGTTATTCCAGTTAAACTGGTTCATTTTACAGGAAAACAAACGGGAAGCAGTCACACAAGTTTAGTGTAGCTGAGAGAGGTAAAGTCCTTGGACAGTAGAGTTGCTTTGTGATATAATTTCCTCCTGCCTGACTTTGCAGCATCTGGCCCAGTGCTGTTTTTCTCTTTTTCTCCGGATGCCTTTTAATTGGATGCAGAGATGGGCTTGGATGAGGGAAGAGTCCTCCTTCTCTTACCTCCAATGAGGTTATGAGCTCCTCGGAAAAAATTTGAGAGTGAAATGTGCTCAGTGAGGTGCTAATTACTCAGGAACTACAGTATGAAAAAGGGTTATGCGTGAGAGAAGTCCCCAGTATTCAAGACCTTTCTCTAGAGTGCATCAGACAACCCATACATAACTCCTCTGAGTTAAGATTTTCTTATCTTGGTCACTTACCTTTTTCATCTCTGGATTGGCAGTTATTTATTTATGAGCTCATTTTCTTGGCATGTCTCAAACCCTTCTCTTTTTTCTCCCCCCCCCCCCCCCGCCCGTTAATGTCACCAATTTTTTTTCACTGATTGAACTGACTTTCTTTCAATTCAAAGATAGATTTCTTGTTTGTAATTGTTCGTGTTAATGGCTTCTCTTACACTTACATAATGTCCTTTCCTTTTGCAATATATTCTTCAATGTACCTGGTGTTGCACAGAAGTGACTTTCCAATTGCATATTACAAGTACTCAGACACCATTTGAAATATATTGGTTTCATGGATTGCAACTATTGATCTTAACTTTATCACTGGAGGCTTATGGTGCAAAACCTTCTTCCACTAATTCATATTTTCTCTATGTCTTGCTTTGCTTTACTTACTTCCTGACTTATGATTTTTTTTTCCCTCCGCTTTTATATTTCCTTTCCTTTATCAGCTGTTCTTAAGGAATTTCACTGTTGTATGGTTATTTGTGAACTAGACTGTTTTACTCTCTTGGTACCCGCTGTCTTTACTTGAAGCCTCTAAACCAGTAATTGGTAACAAGTTTCTCTCAGTGGGTTTTACACACAGCTGCAAGGCAGAAAATAAACAGTTCTTTCAAGTTTACACTCTTAGGGTTGCAGCTGTATACTAATGACATCTCCAGCTTGCTAATGCAGTTTTTAAAGAGATATCATCCTTTTATAGTAACAGATTTCTAATAGTTTTTCCACAGTTTAAGCAGTACTTTGTAATGAAAGCAGTGAGAATGTGACATCAGAACAATTTCTTTCCTAATTAAAGTGTCTCTCCTAATTAAACTAGTCACTGGTGTATAAGTTCATAACTTTTCATCAAAAACCAGTTCACATTCTAGAAGTTTTTGTAGCTTATTATAATTTCTTTAAAAGTTGTGATCAGAATGCCCAATGTATTTTCACTCCTAATAATTTCAACAATTAAATAAAAAAATAAATTGCATCAAAAATTCTAATATGAATTAGGATTGTTCAGAATTTTCTCTTCACATTTTTTGAGGAGAAATATTGAAGTATAAATTACATTTAGGTGGAATACTTTTGCTTTTACCAAAAACTGTAGTCAGTAAAACAATGATAAAAAAAATCAAAATGCCATCTTGAGCTTAAATTTTCTATTCTTTTCCTCTTAAGTCTCTGACCAAAAAAGACCACAAAATTCTAATGTTTCTTGGGAAGTGGGGGAAAAGGAAGAATTAAATGTTTATTGAGCTATTCCAGTCTTAATAAGTTAGGTCATGACTTACTACATGAAAGTATGTGTGTTTTGCTGAAAATACAACCTATGTATAAACTCTGTATGTGTGGAAATAGAGGAGAAAAATGGAGAATTACTGCACCTTTTGCAATTAAACTTGTTCTATTGAGATTTTATTTTCACCTTCTAAAAAGAGTAGTTTCAAAGTTTTCAGAGATTTTTCTGTCAAAAATCTGGAATGCTGGAATCAGTATTGGCATCTAATTTTCTTTTTTTTTGTTTTGTTTTGTTTTGGTTTTGTTTTGTTTTTTGCTTTGTTTTTACAGAATGAAAGACTAAGCTCTTGTAGTTTAAGCTTGTCAGGTGAATATTTCATCTCCTAATAATACTTCAAAAGCTGATTTAGCAGGTTCAAAAAGTACCTGCAATGTTGTTTGCACAGGTATGAAAAGCAGACTACGAAAGACTTGGGATGCTGGGAAAATGTGATTATTCCCATCATGAATACAGTAGCAAGAAAAAGAGGTTCACTTCTATTGCTATTGTGACTGTACAACAGAATAGGGATAACCTCCTAACTTAGGAGGAGGTAGCATGGTTGCTGGTCTTCCTGTATTTATCTATGCCTACTGCAGTAAAAAAAGGGCGAAGTGCTCAGGGTTATATGGACTTAAGTTTGGGCTCCAGTTTTGTCATTTTTATTTGTGTAAAATATGCATTGCTTTACAGAGCACTGCTCTGCGCTCCTTGACTGTACTCCCTGTGTCAAGAGCAGAAGGGGGAAACAGCCAGCAGCAACAAGGAGAATCTTGTACCAAGTGCAATGCCTAAGTTCCTGGAGTACAGCTGTCTGTAGCATGTTGGCAGACACGAAGGTGAGGCCAAGGTGTGAAAAACAGAGACCTCCAGCTCCCCTTCACACAATGGCTTTGTGTTAGCCTAAATCTGAATTTCCTTTCCAAGGAGGGGGTGCAAAGTAGGGGAAATTAGTATATTAATACATTATTTTTAAGTTAAGATGCCTGTGAACAAGCAGCTGACTATATTAAAGTATATCCTACCAGAACTGCTCCCTTTAACTTCTGTTTGTCAAAGGCAGGGAAATGAGGTTACAAATATAGATCTATAACAACTACAGATATCAAAAGATCAGAATGTGTTTTTACAAACTTTTTGCCATCCGGGTAACTACCAAGCTTCTCTGCTTCTGTGTCCAGAATGCCGGAGACAATGTGGAAATGGCAGCTTATAGGGTTTTTTTGCCTTTGGAAGATTGTTTCTATGACTTAAAATGTTACATGTCAGATGTAAAGAAATCTTTACTTTCCTGCCTTCTTCAGGGAACAAAATCTTCTTCATTGATTCATTATGTTGAAGATGTAATACGCAGGGACAATTTGAGGTAGTAGAAGTAAGATTTCCCAGAGTGTGAAAAGCATGTTCTTTAGAGATCTCATTCAATAAAGTGTTCTGAAATGGTATTATTTTGTACTTTTTTATTAGCTTCAAGTTAGGAGATACAGGTTTATTTTATTTTTAAAAAAACAGTACTCTTGTAAGTAGCATCTTATTTAACTGACTGACAACAAATAAACCTGTGACCCCTCCTACCTTCTAAATGCGAATTCTAATGTCACTATGCATGGGATAGTGCAGTCTATGGGATTTTTTTTGAAATTAGAAACATCAGAATGGTGACAAACAAAACTGGACCAAACTTCTACAGGTATCATGGTACCTTTGGTTCCTGAATAGTGCATTCTCTTTTAAAATTAATTACAAGTTGAGAAGTGTTTGATAGTTTACAAAATCAGAACACAATCAGCTTGACCGTATTATATGCTGCTGCACATAAGAATTCTTAATGCTATTTAACAAATGACTTTTTTTTTCTACTTTTCATTAGAGCCCCTTGTTGCCATCCAATCTTGATTTTAGAAATTAAAGCTAACAACCAGACTGAAAGAATCCGGAGAATGACAGCATGGGGCACAGTCTCAAAGCCACAACTAACAGCATGAGGCAAAGCAAAGCTGAAGCTATTCTAGCTCTTAGAGGAGGAAGGGGGGTAGGAAAAGCATTCGCAGGAAAACTCAATTATAACAACCTACAGCTATAGTAAAGCACTTCTGACTGTTGACACTAACGCTTTTTCTGCTTAATGTTTTAATTAAATACCTAGAAGCCAACTCTTCTCCTCAGTCAGTGTCAGAGCAGTACTTCTCTGTGGATAAATGTTTACAGCAAAAAATCTTCTGAGGGTTTCAGCAAACAAGTCTCAGAGAATTGAGAAGGCTTTCAGCTGAGGCACTCGAGATCAAGAAAGCACCAGTGATTAAAAACTAGCAGTACAATAACAGGACGATTTAATCCACCCAAATGTCAGTCGCTGGTTTACAAGTTGGCAATCCCATCTTCATCTGCAGACAAAAGGGCACTGTTTAGTCATCTGTTTAATTCTCTTGCTGCAGCATGTCATTTGGATGTTGAAGGAAAATCCCTTGATTCAGTCTGCCATTTCTGACAGTCTCCCTCTAGACCACATTAATAAGCTTTTTAGAGAAGTGAATGCAGAATAATCAGCAGGCAGCCTGCACTCAAAATGGAGACAGAACAGACAGCAGAAATGACTTCTTCCCTTTGTAGTTATGGTGCATAGGTGACCCTTCTCTCACAGAGCAGCAAATAATTTAGACTAAGATTGCCTTTGAAAACCAGAACATAATTAACCACTTCATGCATGTGATGTCTGTCTAGCTACAATACCTGATGCTTTGCAATGGAAAGGATTCAGCTGCATTTGAGTTACATTTATGAAACATGTTAACAGTAGTGCAGACAGAAAGGCTGCCTTCAATCCTGGAGTACCTGGGGAATTTCAGTCAGAAAACAAATATGTTATTCTTTAATGTAGGGTCATATCTTAGAATACAATCACAAGTGGAATGAGACACACTTCGCCTTTTTAACTGTGTTGCCAGAAGGCAGGTAAGTGTTGTGCTACAGACTGTGCTGCTAAGATCTGCATGATTTTAATATATTTTGAAAGCAAATAATTTGTTAGATAATGAGGGTCTTGCTGTGGATATTTCCTGTTTTTCTCTATTCATACTTTCTCTATTGCCAACTATAAAATGAAATTGTCAATAGCTTTGTTTAACCTATTGTGCTGGCTGTTTCAAGGTGCAGCTGAAAAACAAACTGTTTCAGGGTATCCTTATTTTCTTTTGGGAAGAATTTGCTGGTAAGGTACTACTAAACACTGAGGAGAAGAAAGCAGAAAACTTGGAGCCTGAAAACCTTTTTTTATTTCACTTGGAGATGAACAAAGTAAGCACTATTGAAAATCAAGTTCAAGATATACACATACAAACAAGAAAACTGAGAGAAGGTTAAAAGAATAAGGAAAGATGCAATCCTGTGTGATGTGGTAAGATGTAGGTAAGGCTTGGGGAGGATTTTGTCAAGCAGAAAATTGACAAAACCTGCTATTAATTATTGTGCTGATACTATCAGTGACATTACCATAATCAAAAAGTGAGGCGTGAACACAGTTCAAGAAGAGCTAGGTAGCTTGGGGGTTAAACCATTTATTCTCAAAGGAGATTTTAAGAAAAAACATAATTAACAGTCAGAGAGAGCATGAGAATTTTTATGTAGCCCATGTAGTCTATACCGTCTCGGTAACAAAGTCAGACATACTCACCTCTTTGTGTGGGAAGGAATAGAGGAGGGTGGGAGGAGACCTTGTTTGCCAGCTGCAGCTGCCAGGAAAGAGGACTGGATCACACTTAAGCAACATTTTTATAAATAAAGAACTTAGGGTCTCTAAAAGACAATAATCCTGGCACTTTTCCAACATAGTAGCATAAAGTCCCTCTCAAGAAGAGCTCATATTCCAAAGTACTGGGGATATAGGAAAAGAATGCATCAAAAAGAAAATTTTTGAATTGAGTACTTCTATGAAATGCCATTTTATTTGTTGGTTGGTTTTGTGGGGGGTTTTTTTGTGTTTTTTTTTTCTTTTTTTTTTTTTTTTTTTTTTTCCATTTAGAGAGACAGAGAATATAAAACACAGCAGCAAAGACTGAGACAAATGGGCACCACTGTTTTAGAACATCTTGCCAAAGAAAATGGTGGAGTCACCATTCATAGAGGTGTTGAAGAAATGAATGGACATAGCACTTAGTGGTCTGGTTTAGTTGGCATGGAGATGTTCAGTCAAAGGTTGGACTGGGTGATCTTGGAGATCTTTTCCAACCTTAATGATTCTATGAGTGTGTGATCTTCATTCTCAACAATAGCAACCTCAAGAGAAAATGCAAAAAGAAATTAAAACAAGACCAGATCATCAAGTTAATTATATAACTTGACTTGTAAATTTAAACTATTAAAGAACCTGAGGCAAATTCAGTATTTACAGTAGTTGCATGTTACCAAGTCAACATTTACCAACTGTTACAGGCAAAGATGAATAAATAATGCTGAAAGTGTTTGCAAATGTTACTTTGAAGTAAAACAACACATTCACCTTCATTCAGAACATATATTATTCACACACTGCAAACATTCATGCAAACAAGAATGTGTTTATGGTGGTATTGTAATATCTTAGCCTAATAATTATCTGGATTACTATTTACTGTGGAGAAAGTCGTATGGTAATATTAAAATCTTCTAGCTATTCTGAGAGACAAATCAGCAACTAATCAGCAATAAACTTGTTACTAGTGATTTAAGGTATGCAACAGATTGGGTAAGGTATTTAAGGTGTCACAATTAGAAGACCTAAAGATTTTGTTGTTTGTTTAGTGTTCATGTTTCTGTTGTCAGAATGAAAACCAAACTATATACACTGTCTGTATTCTTGGTTCCTTTACCACTCTAACAAAACTCATGAAAATCCTTCTTCCAGGAGGGGTTCAGGAACAATGGCTGATGAAGGCAACGGGTATTGCCTTTCTTGGTAAACAAAAAGTACTTGTTAATACCCAATTACAAGACTTTTTTAGTTCTGAGTAATCTTCTCAGGTTAAGCTATAAAAAACTTTATTTGCAAGGCAATCTCATAGAAAAATTATAATATTTCTAGAGAAAAACCGTATTGGAAGACTAGCAGATGAAACCTTTTGCGATTTTTATGTGGAATGATTTTTCAAGATCTACAATATATTGTAACAAGTCAATGAATTAATACAAAACTGTTATAAATTCCATAACATTTTATTCATTACTTGACAAATTAAATGTTTATAATGAGGAAGCAAAGGAGACCAACAAATAATGTAAGAGAGGTCTATGTAAGAAAGTTAAATGTGTGATTTTGAATAGTAGAGGAAAATTAACTTATTTATGCTTTTAACTTGGTGAAAGCAGTTGTAGGAATGATTAGGTTTGTTTTTTAAGTTTCAAGGAGAATATACAACCAAACCAAAGCATTTCACACAGCATTGACTTAGCACATGTCAACCCATACAACTTAGCAAAGTCTAACCTGTTCAGTCCCAAGTTACACAAAATATTAAGAAAGGAGATTAAGAGAAGAAGTAAAGAAAGACCTACCAGCTACCGGCAGAGTCCTGTGAGAGTCCAGGTTCCATGTGGCCAGATGGTAGGTCTCAAGAAAAGATGGGCTCTGGGCATGGTAACGGATGGTGCTCCCAGTGTGTCAGCCAGTCAGAGGCTGGGTCAGGGGCTCCAGGGAGTATGGTGTGGATGTGCTCCCAGGCTGTCTGTGACTGACAACAGCTCTGAGGTTGCCCAGTGAGGCTGCAGGGGCTGTCATGTGGGACAAGGTGGTACCTCACCTCTGTGTGATTCAACTTGTCCCTCCCTCGCCACATATTTCCAAGTTGTTCCAAGTCAATATAATATCATAATCCTGTGTCTTACAATATTAGGAAGAAATCCTTCACTGTGAGGGTGGTGAGGCACTGGAACAGGTTACCAAAAGAAGTGGTGGATGCCCTATCCCTGGAAGTGTTCAAGGCCAGGTTGGATGGGACTTCGAGCAACCTGATCTGGTGGAAAGTGTTTCTTCCCATGGCAGGAGGGTTGGAATGAGATGGTCTTTGAAGTCCCCTTCTAACTCAAACTGTTTTACAATTCTGCTGTCTTAGTGTGTACAGAAGCAGGCACCAAACAGAGCATAAAATATAATTAGTCACATTGGTGGCAAAATTAAAATGAGATACCTTTGATTTTTATAAGAAAGATGAAAGTTCTTAAAAGAAAAGTTATTAAAAGAAAGACTACTAGGCAGAAAGCCCTCCAGACAGTCTTAGGCATGTAGAGACATCTAAACCAACACATCCTGTATTTGTTGCAGCGAAATGCTGCTTTTAGAGTATCAGTAGGGATCAGTTAAGTGTGATGTAGGACTTACATCAAGTGGGGGAGAAGTTTTTTAGGAATTTGAGGCCAAACCAGGCCAAACCCCCACTTTTCTTCATGGGTGACTATTGTATTATTTTAAGATAAACATTACACTTAAAGCTTAAGGTTCTCTGGGCTATTACTAAAAGGAGTAGGCCCCTATCCATAATTATCGTATGGTTGTGTTCTCACAGGTCCTTAGTCAGTTGACTGCAGAAGTTCAAAATTATAGAAACCACTGAAAGAGACTACTGTAAAGTTAAATTTGTGTTAGAGGCATATACCTCTAGCTAAATTAATTTTTTCACTGCTTACCAATAATGTAAAAGACAGTACTGAAATCTTGGAATATTGTATGACTCAAGAGCCATTTTTGACTTCAAGAGACTAAACCAGCAAAGCATGAAAATTTAGTGTCTTTGCTTCATTTCTGTTTTCTTGGTTGCCTCCAAGTTTAAATAAGAAACCATAAATACTGTTCCTGAAATAAAATCTTCGCACAAAAAAACCCTTAAAATCTCTGTTAAGCCTAATATCTGCAGTCACATGACTGTTCAGAATTACTCACTGAAGCAGCTGTGAATGCATATGAAATGAAAACCTCTGTCTTATGTATGAGGAATATAAAACATGCTGCTACTTGCTGAATACTTAGAGCGTTAATTCTCCACTTCTTATTATTGTAATTAAAAATGTTTGAATTACAGTTGGCAGAGAGTATTTGCTAAAACATGAAGTTATTGGTGTCTCTTGCATAAGATAAAGCTCATGTGGAAAACTGAATCTTTTGAACAGGATGGTTAGCTGCTGTCTTGGTGGTGACAATCAATGACAGTGACTCCTGTGGGATTCTCTGAGACTCCATGGAGCATTTTTTGCTGAATTCTTATGTCCAGCTGGCTCATGGTCTATTTGATCACTTCAGTACATGCACCATCTGTTGCTATTGATCATCCTAAAGTATGTACAAAATAACTCCTAACTACCTTAGTTAGGTGTGAAGGATTGTCCACTGTGATCAATTTTTCATCTGTTGGAGCAGGTTCTGCTATTAACAGATGCATTATTCACATATAGCTTAGTCAATTCTATGGCCAGAACTGTCTGGGAGGAGTTTCTGGAATGACCAGGGTGTCCAGCCAGGACATTAATCATTTTAGTTTAATATTAAAATAGTGCCTAGGAGTTGGACTATGTACTGTAAAATCTGACTGTGGGAAGCTCTGGTTCTGTCTGAAATTCTAACCTGAATTGTTATAAAAGTTGTTCAAATGCTTTGTGTTATATCTTCTAAACTTATACTAGAAGAAGAATAAAACCGGTATACACAGTTGAATTTAATATTCAGCTTTAGATTTTACTCCTGATAATGCTTAAATCAATCTGATGTTTATTTTCAAACAATTCGTTTCTGTGTAATGGTTTGTAGACTTCATCAAATAAATGGACAGACTCACACAACTGCCATAATGTCAACCACTGGAATTTCATGAGCAAAAGCAATTTGTTATCCTGAATCATTTACTACTGTTACATCCATTTTAGATTGAATTCTTTTGAATTGCAAAGCTACTTGTCCTAGACTGACTCAGCACTCAAGTGAGAAACTACTCACTGGAGCAAAACAATTTGGATTTGGTTTGTGATTCCTGAAGCATCACAGGTAGGTGAGCCCTCTTGTGTTTGCTTTTACCTGTTTATTTAGTGATGAGACTTAATGTTTATGGGTCATGTTTTGAACTCTTTTATCTTCATTTGAATCAAATCAATACTATTTGGTCAGATTGGCTGTTGCTTAACATTACAGGCTGATCCCATGCAGAGGATGCCTCCCTTCTAATTGATGCTGCTAACTTAATTTTGTATTAATCAATGGCAGGACGGTTTGTTCTGAGGGAATATAATAAAGGGATTTAGTCAGTTTTGTAATTGTATTGCTGTTTTTACCTTTTTTCCCCCTAAACATTTCAGATAAAATTAACACAAAACATATTAATTAGTAGTACTTGGAAAGGTTTCCAACTATAAAAAAAAACCCAAAATCACCTGAATTCAAATGAAGGCCAATAAAAGGGAAACTAATCTTATTACAATTTCTATACAGAGTCTTAGGAAAAGCAGGGATTGCTCTTTTGGAAGAACTGTGCTATGTGTCTTGAGATGTCCTCTACATTTTTTTAGGAAGTAATTCCTTGTTTGGTATAGAAAGCACACTTTAAAAATACAAAGTGTGGTAAAGGACTTTTTAGTAATTTTCTTTTGCCCTTGTCTCTAATTGCCTAACTATTTTAACCCCAACTAATAAAAGCAGAAAGGATGCTGAGGAATTGACAATAATTTTCCCAAAATACAAATTGAGAGAAAAATTACTGTTATTAATGTTACTTACTCCTCCTTTCCCATCATACACCTGCAAGCTATATTTTCAAGTGATTTATATATTACAGTAGCTCCCTGTTGCTTACATTTCAACTGGGGACCTGGAGTAGTGAGAAGAAAGTACTAAGGCACTCAAATTTATGTGGAAAATATTCAAAGGCAAAAAGCAGTCTCTCTTGTCCACACATGGACAAATTCTGATGTAGAGGTACATTGGTCCTTCATGGCATTCAAAACTTCACATGGTCCTTATGCTATCAGGGTGAAATAAAAAAAAAATTCCCTTCTCAGAAATTCACACAGTTGTCCTCAGTTTCTCATTCAATTTCAAAGCGAAACAAAGGGATATAAGCTATATATTATTCATGCATATAATTGCCAAATAAATAGTCAATTCAAGAAACATGTAAAAAAACCACATATGCACAATTATAGTAGGAAAGTGGTTTGGTTGTTTTTTTTTTTTTTCCTGGACAGCTCAATATTAAGAAGTCTCCACGTTACCTTCTAGCAGCACACACTTCTGATGAGCAGAATAAAACACAAAATAACTTTTGTAGAAAGAAGTGAATGTTTCCATTTGAACAAATGTTGTACCTGGAAAAACATACAAGAGTTTCAGGCATGGTAATCATTCTTTGTGTGTGAAAAAATAGATTCAATATGGTAATAGGATAATAGATATGATTTCTTTTGAGATCCATAACCAACAGTCTACACTGTTCAAAAGGAAACACAGGCAGGATGATAAGAAACTTTGTTCTTTCATAGCTTGTAGAATGGTTGTAATAGAGGGCAGTATGAGAATCATAGGATCATTTAGGTTAGAAAAAAATCTCTAATGTCGAGTCCTACTATTAAAATAGCACCATTGCGTTCACTGCTAAACCATGTCCCTAACAGGTGCCAGCTATATATTGTGTCAAGTCGTGAATTTGATTCAGCAAAAAGGAATGCATATGAACACCTATGAGCTGATTGATCTTTGAACAAGGTGAACTATCTTACAGACTGTTTGGAGATATTAAGGTGTTTACGTGTTAGAAGATTCAAAAGTAATATTCGGAGACAATATGGAAACCAGAAAAAAAGGGAAAGAGTGAAAGCTGAGAGTGCTAATGTGGTGCTACAGCTTTGGAAATGCTTAAGATAGCTATTAATATACAGATTGCTGTATATTAATGTTACTCATTTTTTCTCAAAAGAGTGTTTTTATAGCAGTGGCTGTAGAAATGAAATACCTCAACTGGAACCGAAGCATCTTTGATGTTGTGTATCTTCCATATCAGTAATAAAACAAAGTAAAAAAGGTATAAGTCTATCTTCTGAAGTCTAGCAGTATGAAAATTTTGCTTATCATTGTAACTAAAGGCTATGTTCTCATAGTATATATTAAAAGATCATTAAAAAGATGTAGATGAGGCTCATGCTTTCTTTCCTTACTTGAAAGTAGTTCTGAAAGCAGTATGCAAACAGTTTTTTAATGTAAAATATCTTTTCCAATTTATAACTAACACATGGAATGAATAGCCATTTTCTTGATGGCTGAATATGGGAATCAATATTAACAGATCTTTTATTTAGCGTATCTTAGTATAACACAAGGAATCCAGAGAGGTGTTTAAGCAAATTACTCTTAATATAGGAATACATATGCGTAATTTCTTTAGCTACATTGTACCAGATCAGGCTTTGATCTGTGATCTTTCCAGTGTGTAAAATAACAGAATAGTAAATGTGTATGCAGGTAGAAATAACTAAGTCATCTCATTCAAGCAGATGCACAGAACTGCACAGCAGCTTTTTCATTATCTGAAGTTAAAAGATACAGACATTCTAACCTGGCAAATGTTAGTATCAGAAGGTGTTAAAAATAGCACAGATCTTTTTAATTACGCAGATCTTGGCCAAAGACCTAATTTGAGCTTGATTGGTTTGTCCTGTTCCTCTTTAGGCATATTTATGAGAATACAGACAATTAAGTGATCAAAGCAAAAAGAACTGATGAAGAGATGTTTTCTAGTCAGATATTAAATTTCTAGAATGACCTTTACTTTCAAAACATTGAAATTTTATGATATTAGAAAGATGTCATGCCAGCCAAAGAGGATGTGCCATTTTCAAACAGGAGAGAAGTCAAGATTAATTTTTCAATCAAACAGTCTTTATTTAAAAGAGAGATCCATGCATTTTCTAAAAAAGAACCAAAATCAAAAAAAAAAAAACAACCAAAAAAACCCCAAAAAAACCAAAAAATCAATCAAAGAACAAAAGCCAGTATACACTATATCCTATGCTACTAAACTACCAAAACATATTCTTCCATATATTAATGCAATGATTAGACACAGAGTTTTATGTTGAATATCTGGATCAAAATTTGTCTTTTCTAGGTATGATGTTTCCATTCAGGTTTTTTGGGGCTATCCTGCCTCTCACCAGGAATTAATATACTGGTAGCAAGGGTGTTTTAGGTACTGATGGAAAGTTTCCAATTCAAAGAAAATAGAACCTTCATGAGTTCTCTAATACCTCATGGTACCATCAGGATCATGGTAGTGTTACATCCATTCAGTACTTTTAACTTCAATTTTTTTGTACTGAAAGAAATCGTTGTTGAATCTCATGTTCTGGGTGAAGAAGATGAGTACTTCAGTAAAGAACACCAATTAAATTTAAACTTCCTTAGATCTAAAGTGAAGTTTTTGATTTTTACTTTTTGTTCAGTAACTGAAGAACACTGAATATTAATGTAACCTTAGTCATATCAGCTTTAATCCACTGAAACAAAACATGTGAATGAACAATGTGCAAAAGAAGAAAAGCATTTCACTTAGCCCATTCTTTGTAGCAATCATAGAAAGAAAAAAAGAGGAAAAACCACATCACTCCTTTAACCTTTAGCTGGTGTAGAACACCAAGCTGCAAATACAGCAAACTAACATGTTTCCATTTCTCACTTGCTTCAAGGAAACAGGTTTTGATCTGCCGGATCATGTTGTCACTTAAGCATCTCCTAAATAGAATGTGAAAGGGTTACAGGAAAGGTTAGGTTGTAATGTAACTTCAGAGTACCTGTGAATGCTAGGGAAATTAATTACAGGGAAAAGATTATAACAGAGGCTTCCTCATTAAATGTACGTGGACAGATTAGCTTACAAATAACATTTTTTTTTTTAACTCTGGAAATCAAAATGTGTAAACCAAGTCCAAAAAAATCTATACCAGAATATTAAAATCCAGAATATGTGCACCTAAATCCCCTAAACTCTGTCATAGTAAATGCTCAATTCTTTGAAACTGGTATTTCATGCAAACAGTTTTGAAAAACCCAATGTTAGGTCTAGAAATAACTTTTCCAATAAGTCTGTTATGAGAACTTACAATTATATTTAGAGTACTTACATGTTAAATGTTATTACTTGAGAAACAAGGTATCTGAAAACTGAAAGAAGGTAGAATCTGGATAATGAGAAACATGGCAGTTTCTTTGTTTCAAGAAATATGCATCTTGAGGGAATACCAAAAGGAGTAATGACAAAATCGTATCAGCATAATGGAAATAAAAATACTGTACTTGTCTCATGGGCCATTGCCAATGTCTTTGCAAAACTTTTCTAACTATATCAGGTAAAAGAAAACCCCCATAGTGTTGCTGAGATTTTCTCCTTAACAGAAGTAGAGCAATTTTAAAAATAATTTCCCTCATGCCCTTCTGAATTTTTATAGGTGTGTGGTAAAGAGCCTAGAGAATCAGAAGGTACAGGGCATGCAGGATAAGAGTCATGAGCATCACCTTAGTCCTGTGTTGTGGAAGTTTTGGGGGGGTAGGAAATGCCTACTAAAATGTTCTGAGATACTGTGCAGTGTGCTAATTCAAGGAACTGTTTTAGAAATTTGTTTGGTATTTTAATTTTATACTTATAAGTTTCAAACATAGATCGTCAGGTACAAGATGAAATCCATTACCAAGAAAGATGCAATACTTGAGTGTTATGAAAGGTTCTACACCACACGTATTCTGGAATACAAAAATATTTGAGTGAAAACACTAGAACTTAGGAAAAACCAAGACATATCAAAGGATGTGGAGCTCTTACAAAGCATGGTGATTGTATGAAAGGAAAGGAAACACAAGAGGAAAATTGTTTCAGGGAGGTTGTGTGGTCTGTGTAAGGCAGTAGCACCCTTAGGAACTGATTGGATAGTCACATGTAAGGAATAGGTTAGACCTCCCCTTCCATGGTTAATAATAAAATGGGAGGCAACTATCTGCGTGGGTTGCCTGAAGAAGCTGGCAAGGAGCTGGTGCAGCTCAGGGGTGCAAGGACTGTGGAGACCGGAGTGATCTGTTATTCACTGTTTGTGACTTTGCACTAAAACACAAAAGCAAATGCAAGACGTGCTGCAGAAGGTTGCTTCACATTGGACAAAGAACAAGCAGTCAGGGAGCAATTGTGCTTCAGAGTCTGTCTCAGAACTTCTTTATTCAGGATTGTCTTTAAAGCAGACCCTACCATTTTTCAGGAAGCAAGGGGTTGATGGCACTTTTCAAAGTACTTGTGTGATATAGTAAACAACTCTGGTTACCTCTGATCCTACTACTTCAGAAGACATTTGCCTAGTTTCTTAATTTCCCCTTTAACATAGAAATTACCTTCAGTGTGCTCAGTAACAGACATAAAGTAAATCTGCCTTTCACGAGTACTTCCCTTTTACTTAAAGGAATTCTACATTATCAGAGTAGATATGTTAGTTCAAGAGCTATTTTCAACAGTAATACACGTAGGAAAATTAACCTGGCTAGAAAGGTTCTACACTATAAGAAGTCAGTGTATTTTTTTTCCTTTATTTTTTTTCCCAACCAGTCAAAAGAATACAGTGAAACACCCTAAATAGTTACACCTTATATTTGTCCCATGCTTATTATACAGTTACTGATTCCTCCTCATTCTTTAAATAGAGTTGTCCTGGGGAACCTACCATCTGCCTGATGTAAACTGCCCCGTTAATTCTCACCTGGCTACAGCTGCGAAACAGATGAGAACAAGGAGATGAAGCTAATGAATGAGTCCTGGTAAAGATCTCAGCAGGGTGCCTCCTTTAATTCAGACCACCTTGGTAGTTAGTATGACAACAAGCTGTTACCACCTAATGATTTCAGTTCCTTATGTATAATGAGTCACATGCTCTCAGTAGGCTTTGGACTGGACAACTTAAAACTAATGTTGTGCTTCATAACCCCCTGTTGCGTGTTGCAAAATTCTATGTAGAATTTTCACCAGAAAAGGCTTCAACATGAAAAAAGTTAATGGTAATGGAAAATGGAATTAGATAGCTGGTGATATATTAGAAAGAGAAAAAAAGTAAAAAAGAAACCACAAGAACCAACTCCCCCAAATCAAAAACAAATACCAAAAAATCCCACAATAAAAATACGTAATCCTTTTGGATTAAATTATCCAGTAGCTTATTGAAAGTAATATGGTTAAATAATAACACACAAAAAGTTATTTTCACCAAATGAATATATTATAGAATATCTAATTCTGTATTTCATATATTTTCTTGCTGTTAAGAATAACATATAGTCTGAGCTAATGACCTACATGTGCTAAATGTCAGTTGTTACACGAGGAAAATATCAAAAGAATTTACACATCATTAACAATAATTAGAACAGTTAATAAAGAGTCACAATGAAGAAAATCCATGAAGTATGGAGTGTGAAGTATAAAGAAGCTGAAGAATATCTGAAATTTAAAACAACAGAAATTCAGCTTGTTCAAACTGAGTTATATGTGGCATTACACAGTTTTAGAAAGTTTCCGAAAATGATCCTTCTGAAAAGTTTAAGCATCCTAGTTAAAACTGTAAAAGTTACCCACCTGATTTTGAACTTATAGCTATTTTAGAAGTGACTGTACACTTATATATGCCATATTTTGAAGGTGGAAATGTCACATTCATATGCCACATGAATAACTGTACTTTTTGCATATTCAGACCATCTATTTTGCTGCCAGTGAACATTGCATTGGTCCTAGCCTGTGTACAAACATTCCCCTCAAGATAGTTAAGCTGTGGTGAATTGTTAGGCATTAGAGAAGGGAATCACTATCAATATTAGGTGGTCCTACTCAATTTGGATACAGCAGTAACTTCCCCTTGTATCACTCAACTCAGAAGAGTGTGATGAGGGTGGTAAGAAGGAAGGACAAGAGCACATTCTTCTGTGAACAATTTCTACCTGGCCCAAGCTGGAACCATCACTGTGGATCCAACTGTTCCAGACCAGATGAGTAGAAATGGTATGGCCTCATGGCAGAAATGGACCTGTACACTTAAAAGCCCCAGATGGTCTAATGAGTCACTTGTCCAAAGTGTTAAAGAATGATATAGTTGCTAAAAGTTAAACTATCCTGGTGAAGAGAGTTTAAGGGTTTAAGGGAAATTTTCTGTGAAAGCTATTAGTTAAATAGGGCTGTAGATTGACTGACCACAGATGGCCATTTCAAGATAGGAAAAGAGTGCATTATCATACTCACACCCACATTTATGCCTCTCACACATCACACGCCAAATTTTGCTGGGAGGACTTTATGATAAATTTGACTATTTTGGGGAACTCTTTCATATGCTATGACTAAGAGACTTAGAACTTCTCTTTAGAGACTCCTCCTTCTGTGAGATGGTCTACTTTTGAACATTCTGACAAATCCATTCATGAAATGACATCACAATGGACAAAGAAGTAGAACACATAAAATGAATAATATGAAAAAAACTACAATCATCTTCCTCATGAATTAAGCCAGAAGTGTGACACTTGAACTTCTGTGCATCCTATTCATGCTGTAGTCAACCATCTTTGAGCCTTTCGTGGCATCCTTTTCTTTGGGTAGTCTACCCAAAAGAGTGTAATTCATGCATCCATCCTGTACAGAATTTTGAGGTGCTTCAGCTATCCCACTTTAAGATGACAATTTTTTCAATAAGAGCTTTGGGAAAAATACGCTGTCTAGGCATTTTCTTGGCTGACTAAATGTTTATGAAAATTGGTGATGATTAATGGGACATTCTAGTTTTAAGAAAGATTTTCACCCTATCTATAATTCTGATGATGCAAATGTACTCTATGGCAACTCAGTCTTGCTATCTGGTCTCATGACATTTTGAAAATAAATATTTTTATGAAATCTGCTGCTTGTTTCCGACTGGGGAACTTCCTCTCTATTTCACATATGGAGAGCGTTTCTTAATATCTGTGTTCTTTTCCCAGCTGATTAAACTGAACAGTAAACTCCTAATTAAAAGGTTTTGAAAGTTCTGGTTTTGATGTTAGCTGCAAGTTATTCACTACAGGAAGGGATAGGGTAGTGAGGGTGCTTCTGAGTCATCCCCAGTGCCCAAGCTGCTATGCAGGATATAAAAGACGTGCAGGAGGAGAAAACTAGTCAGATTTGGAACCTACTTTTACATCACTGTTACCCCTGAGATGACCTCAATTCATTAAAAAAGTTATTTCTTGGGAAGTGTCTTAGAAGTTGTTTGAACTTAAAGCTTGGGCTCAGTTGGTATTCAGACCATACCTATTCTCTACATTATTTGGGGCCATGCTTTGAAGTTTTCTCTTTCTCCTGGGTATTTCAGCTAATATAGTTCATTGCAAAATGAGAGCACAGCAAAATACAGTATCATCATATTACTTGTCTCAGACTTGAAATGCCACAAGAAACTTAAGAAGAAAATAACTCTTAGAAATTAATACACAGCTGTAAAATAAAATCTTGAAGACAACAATTTGAAAATTATTTTGATCAAATATTATCTTTTCTTGCTTTATGATGTATGCATTACAAATCACATTACAAAAAAACTGTCTCCTGACTCTTCTCTGTGTCCACTATTCAGAAGTAGCAGAATTTGCCATTGGGATAAGTCAAAAGAGTATTTAATCAGCGTCACCATTTCTCTTTTCCATGCCTTTTCTCTCAGGTTTCACACATGTGCATATACAGAGCAACACATTTGCTGTGTCACTCACTTTGCTTCAAGGAATGTCAGGAAATTCCATGCTGGGTAGCAGGATATCTGTGACTATGCCTGACCAATTCCAACAACTGTGTTTGAATGATACCTGAGAGAAAATTCAGCTCCTACCCTCAGACTGTTATGAGTTCCTTACTTTTCTTCCTCTAAATGTTTCAGCTCCTAGCAGGTCCTTATCACAATTTATTATTTGCCATGACACATGAGCTAATTAAAGATTGTTCAAGTAGCTAGGTAATTTGAACAACTGGTTTCACTGAAAAGAAATTTGAAAACAAAGTAGATTTGAAATTTAGGTAAGTGGGCTTGCAGTGGAACATTCACTCTTCCTTCTCTTAGAGTTTGCCCTGAAGACAGTCCCATCTAGGAAGGAAAAAATTCCTCTGAAGCCACATGTGTTAAGTTACTTATGACATTCATCATGTTAGTTCTCATATTCATGCTGTCACATGGGAAAGGCCCTTCTAAAAGCACTGCTGGAGACAAGAAAGTCGGTAGAAATGCCTGTAAACCAAAGAAAGCAATCATTTGAGCAAGTTCAGCTCAAAAGGATTTTCCTCATGACTTAAGAGTTCTGTGGCCAGTGGAATACTATGCCAGACAGGCAGGTGTCAGGAGAAGCAGGAGTAGAATTGCCTATCAATGTCCCAGCAGTGTATTTAAAGGATAAATAGTATCCTTTAACTAAATAAATAGTATTTATACCAATTATCTGATCTAGAATGAAAAACTAGATTTTGATATGATGGAAAATACTTCAAACATACCTTACTATGTAAAAAATCTACCAAAATGTCTGTTTTTCTGAGAAGTGTTTACAAGTGAGAAACATTCCCTATGACAAAGTATTTCAATCAAGACTTTACTAACCAATCATATTTTTTTTTAAATGAATATCATAGTATTTTAAAAAAAAAAATACATTGAGACATATTGTATTTACTGCTAAGCAGCACTGTTTTGGAATTGCTCTGACTTTTTAGAGTTTCCAGTTTTGAAATATTTTTGCAAAGATCTGTTGTACTTTCAGGTTCAGAAAAAAAGTGAGGGTTCTATTTAAATATCTATTAAAATTCCTATTTCTTATCTTTGAGTGCATGCATGTTTTGAGGGTGTTATTTTTATTGCTTCTATATGTATGTTATTACATTTTTAATGTAATTTATATTCTGTTATTATAAGCTATAATGGCATCTATTGCAGCTAAGTCAGACAAGATCAAACAGAAATCATTAATATTTCCTGAGTCCAATCTGAAACTTGGAATTTTTGACATTGCTTAGTTGGTTTGTGTGCTTCTGTCTTATAACATTTTAGCAACTTTGTTTTAAAAAAAATTGGAAATGTACAGGCACCTATAATGAAAAATTTGAAAGTAAACTAAACTGAAATCTGTGAATGTGTGTGCATGTGTAAAGTGGTGCTTTGTAAAACAAGAAATAGGGAAAATAGAATAATATTTCATGGATGTGATGAAAAGATGTGAAGACAAACTGAATGTGTGGGTGTTTCTGTGTGTACGAAAGAGGAATGGAGATTACTAACTGGATAAAAAACCTCAACATCCACTGCCATCAGTGCTGAGTAAAACTGCCAAAGATGCCAGCTTCATCATTTACTGCAGCTGTGCACCTGCGAATGCCACCTGGATTCTCTGTCACTGCAGCAGTTTTAGAAAGGTCTGAATATTCAGCCACTGAGTATTCTCATGTTTTATCTAAAAAATATTCTAATTACATTTTCTGCTAATAAATGGCAGAGGAAAACAAGTGCCTCTAGGATTTGACTAGGATTGGCAAGCAATAGGGTTTGCAGTGTTTAAAAGTAACTTAATATTCTGTGCCAACAGATGCATCAGTAGACTGCATCAAGCAATAAAATAAGGATTAAAGAAAAAGTCACATTTGCTTTAATTTTCTTAGTTTGGCTGCTTGGCATACATTGCAGAAAACAATTAATTCAGGCTGTTTCTAACAAAGAATAACTTCAGAAAGTTTAGTGTTTATGAGCAGTACAGCTGAAATGTAACTTCTTAAAGTGTCTTTACATTTTCTATCATCAGAAAGGGAAATAATAATAATACAACATTGTTTTTCTCAGGAAATAGCTATTATATATTAATACCACTAACTTTCAAAAGAAAAATAACTGGAAGAAGTACCACTGTTGTAGACTTAGATTTATTTAAATTAAACCATAATACTGAAGGCTGCTGAACAGTGGAAGAGTGGAGAAAGTAGGGTCTGATTATCAAATCACACAAGTTGTGGCAGCCAGCCACTGGCTTAGTGATTGCAGACTACCTGGATTAACAATAAATGAAGGAAAATTCAAAAGGAAAGACATGAAAAATCAGAAGACTAATACAGTCTACTTTCTTGTTGCTCTGTGAATCTCCATAGTTCAATCCCTTGGTCACTCATCCTGAAAGGTTTGTGGAATTTCTGAGAATGAGGTGAGCTCTGCTTCCTTTTTTTTAACTGTTTCTATCCACTGGTATCTTTTTCATCCACCATGGTCATTCTTTTCTGCAGTCAATCAGAGACCTGGAAGCAGAAATAAACAGTCTACAACCTGTTTCCTAAGAGAGCCACAGAAATGAACCTAAGACTCAGTCTATTCTTGGTGAATTAGAGTTATACTCTAAGAATGTAGAAGGATGGTTATCATGACAACAAAACACATAGGAAGGTTTACTGATGTGAAGAACCTTGAAAACATCATGAAGTCTCTGTGGTACTGAGGGAAATGCAGAACAGAATGGAGGAACTCAGTGGAGAATACAATATGATGAGATCATCTTATCAATTAGAATTTTTCTGCTCTCTAATCTGTCACTGAGGGTCATAGGGACACCTTAGTAGCTACAGTACTTAGCACTTACAGTACCAGTAACTATAATGAAAAGAGATTAGGGAACAGGTAAAGGTTTGACCTGTGTTGAAAGAACTCAACACTTGTTTTGCCCATAAATAACTGCATAATGGTCAAGCACAGAGAGATTTTAGAAAGGAATATGGTTTATAAAATAAGGTATCAGTACTAAGCCATTCTAAGGGTTATGTTTCAGGCCTGCTGAAATATGCTAGAAACACCTGAATTTTAAAATGTTATGAAAGAAGAAGTGGCATGATTTATAGACTAAAAAGACTTACCAAGCAAAAGAAGGAATGAAGGCAGATGGCCTCAGTGTTATAGGGCCCAGAAACAGCTGAACCATATATTGTTAAGCATATCAGAGAATCTATGAAGAGCATTGTGAACTCCATTTGTTCACCAAAAATCAACAGAGGGTTTAAGTAAGAGTGAGAAAGGATGCTTTTCTCTGTGACTCTTTCCCTAGAGCTGTGTTTGTCATAGAGATTGTACCACCCTTAGACAGCCCTTGTGGTAGATACAAAACTTCATGTACAAATATTACTAAACAATCAAAACAATTTCACAAGTTTGAATGCTTGTTTTTATTGAATGTGGAATGTAGGAATGTTACTACTTCACATGGAGGCTGCTACAGCATTTAAAATAAGCTTTTACAATAATATTCTGCATTGTGTGTGCCTTGATAGCTTCTACATATTATTATATAAAAACATTTATACAGTTAGATGATTTCTTCCCATTTTGTCCTATATAAAAACAAATCACAGTTTAGGGTGTTTCTTGCAATTTTACTTTTCAATGTGCTTGGTAGAAAACAATAAAATGGGATAAACCCAATAAAAATGGTTTTAACATGTGTCTTTGAGGACATAGTGTGCCCCTTGCATAGTCAGAAGGGGTAAAATAAAGTGATATTTCCTTCATGATAACCTACGCAACGAAGAAATTTCTGCTAGAATATACAAATCTCTTCTCAGGGGTACTTAGCCTGCTCCCTATCCTCCTTTGTTTCTGACAAGAAGTATCTCCAGAAAAACGTTTGCACTCCTCCTAGAAGACAAATTGCTATCAGTAAAGCTGGTATGGGATAACAGACAGATTATTTTTATTTCTTGCAGATATAAAGAGATATGACCCAATCTAGTACACAAACTTAACTGAGAACTGCTTGAGAATTCATGATCAGAAATCCTTTTAAGGTAAAAATCATGTCCCTTACAAAATTTGGATGTTCCTTTCCAAGTTTATTGATCTTAAAAACCCTCAAAAACGAACAAACAAACAAACAAACAAAAAAACTAAAAAAAAGAGCATTCACTGTCCAATTTTTTTGCTGTTTTAAAGGAATGATGCTGAACTACTCCAAACAAACATTTCTTGATGCACTCAGTTCCAAATAAGAAAATATTGAAAGATTTGCTCTTTATATAATCTGATATTTTCTGTCATCTATATACAGAAAAGACCATAAACAACAGGTTCTGTCTTAAATATGTATAAGTAATGTGTCCTTGACAGATTGCATACACTTCTTAACTTTAAAAAAAAAAATTATCTGAAAAATGTTAATTTTAATTTTGTTTTCTTTTAGTAACTGCTTAATTAGAACTGAAGATCCATTGCCACATAAGAACTAGGTGATCCACAGAGTAGAAGTGAGGAACTGCTGATTTACTTCAATGTTCTGTAGCTAATACCTGCTGGGTATGACCTTGAACACATTGCATCTTTATTATAGCATGAGAACATTATCAGGAGTCTGCTCAAATCTGCTAAATCTGGTCAACCTGTATAATGATCATAAAAATGAACAACTATAGTTGAAACAATGAATTCATAACAGCAAAAAAGAAAGAAAGAGGATAGTCAAACAACTTATTTACCTTTTATATCACTTATAAAATAAGTAAAGAAGACTGGATCTGGAATATTTGACTTCTTAAAATGCAAGGTATTAAAATATTAATAGTTTAATCTGTGTATACTTACTGATAATAGATGAAAATTTAAATTCCTGAAGTGTATTCCACTATGAAAAATTACGAAAAAAGTGAATGACTTTTTCTTGAACAAAGAACTTGCAAGTGGAAGCAAAATGTGAATAAAGAATGAAAGGCATTTATTTTTATTCTACCTGCTTTCCCTTCAAACCCATCACAAACAGAAAAATATTCAATTAATTTTTATAGTGATTTTCTCTTTTTCCCCTGATCTGAACTAAAGAAGTTGGATTAGAGTAATCATCCCTCAACATCTGACGATTTCCGGGCCCTGTACTCTAGTACATTCCAGCTCTGGCTGTGGGTGAACAGAAAACACACTTTATATGTAAAACGTATAATTTTTACTGGCATAATTGAAATCTCAACAGTCCAACCATAGTTACCATTAGTACAGTTACCTCACTCTACACAGAATAGCTACACATTAGCTTTACTTAGCTAAAAAAATCATTACTGTTGCATACAAAGATAAGCAAGACTAAACCACCTAGGCATAGCCACCTGATTGTGAGAAAAATTGCAGTTGCAGTTAAGCAGGTGAAAGCAGCAGCAGACGGATTAGGTTCAGACAGAGTAAACCCAACAATCCTATCCTCAGGCCTTGCAAACTCAGTGCAAAGCTTGTGCCCTGTATTACCAACTTCAGTATTGTATCCCTTGTGTCCAGTTATTTCAAATTGAGAGAAATGAGATGTCCTTGTCACTTGCAAATGCATCTTTATTAAGTGGTGTAAGGACTTGAAGAGCACAGTTGCCTGTCTCAAACACTGTTAAGGCCACAGAAGGACTTTGCTGTAAGTACAGAAGGGAGCAACAGGATGGTGCTAACTCCAAGCCTGGTGGAGGTGAGATCTGGTTAGCACATCCTGGGTAATGCATCCAGACAAAAATTCCTACTGGAGCACACTATGTAAGGAAGCAACTGCTCATATGCATATGCATATCTACAGGTCAAACAAAGATCACCCCAAGTTATGGGACAGATGGCATCTGTGACCACTGAATATGCCTTCATGGACACTTGGAACTTGGACTGTAAGTTAATCCACCACAGAGGGAACTTTAGATAAGATAAAGGTGACTAGGTGTTGTCTTAGACCTAGGCGGAGGTTAACAAAGTTGAGGGAGGAGAATGTATCACTGATAATGGACAAAAAAAATGTAGAACTTAATGGCCACGAGGAAAGCAAACTTAGCAACTTTGCTGAAATCAGCACTGACTGGGTAAAAGGTGATTCCAGCAGGTGAAGATTGCAATCACTGACCCAAGAAACCCACTGACTCAAAAGAAAAAAAGACTGAACACGCAGACTAATAAGCATTAGAGAACTGTGTAACCAATGAACAATAATTTCTTTGCATGCTGAAGTGTATAAATAGTGAAAAGTTTTGAATGACCTCAGGACCGCCCCCCCCCCCACCAAGAAGCCCAGGATGAAGAAGGACCAACAAGACACCGCTGAATCCTTGGATGGTGACTATCTTCTGCTTGATCTCTCGCTCACTCACTCACTCACTCACTCACTCACTCACTGTCTCTTTTCTATTTCTTTCTACCTCTCTACCTCACATTTTGTTATTAAATAAAATCCATAGTATTGACTAGGGCATATGGTCTTATCTGCACCTTAATTTAGGTAGAGGCATCTCTCAATAATCCAATCTTAAGAAGTGGCACCGAAGAACAATCAGCCAAAAGTTTTGCCTATTTTCTTTCTCATTTTAAACTGATCCACAGATTTCTATTACTGAATCCCTCAAAACTTCAGTCCTTAACATTCAATGTGAAATATAAAAAATATAAATTTCATAGTATAAAAACTTGCTTTGGTAATATCATGGTCCGTTTTTGTGTTCTTCATCTATAATAAAGAAGTTTAATAGGACTTCTCTGGCAAAATGTAGTGATTAGTTTGCTTCCTTGTTTGGTCTCTAACTTAAATGATAATCTTCCTTTCTTAAGAAAAAAAACAGTGGGATTAAGCCTGTGTAATTCATAATGTGTGCAATGGAGACACAACGGTAAATAAAAGAATGGGTTTTCCCTGTCTCTTTTCATACACACAACCACAAAGAAGTCTTTTCCTCATCCACTTCATAAACATAGTAATGACAGTAAACATTTATTTTTTTTGCTTTAAATACATTTCTATGATTGTGAAACATGATTCACTTTTGTCCTTTACTTGCTACAGTTACTCCACTTGACTTTCTCCTATTCCCAGACAAAGCCAAAAAGTTATGAGCAGGTTAGCCTGAGGGCAAGTATTGGTGAAATAAAGTTTTCTGTTTATTGTGTTTAAAGAATGCAAATGTTACAATTACCTCCTAATAAAACCCTATGGACTAAGAACTTTCACTGTTAAAGGGTGAAATAAACCAAAATATGTAGGATATAGAAAGAGTTTTGTTATAATTTGTTATAGTGTCGTCAGAGGTTAGGTAAATGGTTCTTTAAAATTACATCATAAAATGACAGTACAATTAAAGTGTTTGCTAGTTTTCAATACCAGTCAGTATCAAAATAAAATATTAAATCATCACACTATACAGAGAGACCCAAAGAACTGCCAAAGGCTCACAGAGAAGAGTCATCCTTTGAGAATATTTTTCTGAAGTACAACACATATCACTCACACGTATCAATCAAAAAGGTTGAAGAATATGGAAAATATGTGAGATATAATACATGCACCAGCACCTGTTTGCAGATGTAATCACTCATTTTGAAGCCTCTCTGCTAGTTACCTATTTACATTTTTATCTATACTTATGATAAAATGTAGATGTCTTTATAGTTCTGGATGGAAAGAGTTGACTTGGCCTTCATTAAGAGCTCCTCCTCTTGAATAGTTGTTCAAATGAAGTGTCTGAAGTCGTCGCTGCTTTTCAATCACTAAGATATGGGAGTAAGATTATCTCCAAATCTGGGCAACAAAATTTTTCTTTGTCAAACTCACCCTGAGGCTCTGAGCATGTGCATCAGTCACAGCTACAGTGCGACTGGGTGGGTCTGACTGATAGCGATTGAGTAAAGTGCCAACATAACTGAGTAAGATTGAAGATAACTACACCGATATGCTTCAATTGGCATTAGTATTAATGAACAGGACAGCACATATCTTGACATGAGTAAGTGGTCACAGCCTGGGAATGTGGAAGTGAATATTAGCTCACATGACTTGGTATAACTCTGTATTGGTGTACGTGTGACACATGAATGATTACTGGAAGTCAGTATCAGTGGGTGGGAGTAGCGGTGTCACTTTATATAAATGAGTATCCCTGACAAGGGACAATTTAGTTTCTGCCTAAAGATTTCCTGTTGGTAGAGAAAAACCTACCATCTACCAGTGACAGAATATCCACTCCCTTCAGGCAGTTTCTATCTACTTTCCATTAGGTTGTGGTATTTCTTAACATTTCTGAAACCGCAGATATGTATCACTCCTATTAAGATTGGAAAGCGATATTGCCTTTAATCTTGGCTGGATTCCAAGCCTTCATTACTGTATAATTTTCTCAGTTTCTCTAATAGACGATATCTGTTTCCTGACTGATGAGATATTATCTCTCTTCTATGTTCCCTGTCAAAAGAGACTTCTGAAATTATTGGACCATAAAACTATCTCTATGTATGCATGCATTTATGCATGCATGTGTGTAGTTTATTGTCCTTAAAAAAAAAGTAATGAATATGTCTTCAGAAAAATGCAAATTTAGGTATTAAATAAACTTGATTTCAGGGTCATAGAAATTTCTTCTTAGAAATTCTGGGGGACATAGCCCCCGTTTGATGAAAATGACAGTTGCTAAGTTAAAAAAAGATGGCCTGAAAATGTGATTCTTTTTTTCATAGTAGATATCCTGCTATACCAAGAACTATTTTTTGATTAATCTTATACCAAAATATTTATGCTTGAAGATTCATGTTCCTATATCCTATTTTCTGCCAAATAAGACTGAATTTATGAATATTATGGTCTCTGTCTCTTTCTTGTTGGGAATTTGGACCCTAGATTGTGTGCTTGCAACCCTCAACTTTAGAGACCTCAGCTATGTGGGCACAATTAAAATCAATTTTCCCAAATCAGTTGCAGTTTTGCACTTTGAATTTTTTATGGCTCCTCCCCTGTTTCTTTGTCAGTCGGTCAATAACTAAACGTTCTCAGCTTGGGGGTAAAAACTGAGACATTTAATTGAACACTCGCCATTTCTTGAGCCATTTAAATAAGTGACCTTATATGTAAGACTCCATGTAAATCATGAACATGATCATGTAGGAAGATGACAGACTTTATGGATTGGTCATGGCAAAAATGTCAAATTTCATAGTTTGTCATGCACTAATGGAGGTGATTACAAATACATAAAGTAATTTATAGTGATAAAAAATGATACTGGAAGGGTACAAATATTTTTAACAAAAATAAATCATAAAAATATGTGACATGCTGTCAATGGATTTGAAAAAGATTGTTTTAAACTGGGGAAATACACACAAACTCCCCCAACCTCAAATAGTGATTGTGGTGGGCTATGCCAGAAAGAAAATAAAAAAAATAACATGTGAGGATGTGACCACGTAAAATCAAATTCAATG
Source organism: Dendrocincla tyrannina (assembly GCA_035047865.1). Taxonomy (NCBI): domain Eukaryota; kingdom Metazoa; phylum Chordata; class Aves; order Passeriformes; family Dendrocolaptidae; genus Dendrocincla; species Dendrocincla tyrannina. Next base: position 25,470,171 of record JAWWMP010000081.1, read on the forward strand.
TACTTGGAGTACAGTTAAAATTGCACAGAAGTGTTCAGCTGGCACACTGTTATGAGCTCTGATGCATAACAGAAACAGAGAGGAACAGTGCAAAGACCTTTGTTAAGCCAATATAAATGCAAGATATTGTCATGGAACATAATATAAACTATTCTTATGGTAACAAAGTAGATCTATAATTAAGGCAGCCTTTCAAAGTGCAGAATCTGGTCCAACCACCTGGACCCATGCCACTTCAGCCTGTGATATTTTCTGATTAATCTAAACAGGGCTGAACTTTAGTGTCTGTTTGGGTGGGAAGCCAAATAGCAGCACATTTAAAAAGTGTTGGCTGGGTTTTGGTTTCCCTGGGTTTTTACCAGTCTTTCTGAGAGGCTGCTTAAATGTTCCTGTCATTAGAACGATACTACTGACTCTAAGCAGCTGTCTTCATTTGGACTTCCCAAACGTGGAATTTCTTTTGAAAACGTACTAATGGTCGGAAGTGCAGAAAGTTCAAGACTTTCAAGGTTATGGGAAAGTCAAGAGGTAATATTGAGCTGGAAAGTAAACACATGATTTTTGAGGCCACATAGTTGTGTTAATATTTCTTGTAGGTGAGATACTATGGGAATCATCTCTAAGGGAGTTCAGATAAGCAGGTCTTTAAAGACCTCCAAGTGAGAGAATATCCCACACTGGTGCCAATGAAAACAAGTAGATGTAAAAGGAGACCAGACTGAGAGACTGAGACTGAGAGAGCTGTTTTGGAGCAGTAATGGAGAAAAGCAATTTACAAGAGTTATAAGTGGGAGTGGGTTGTAGAGGAGTAGAGCCTGTACTGTTGCATTAGTAGCAAAAGACTGAAAAATGGAAATGTTCATCTCCTTGCTGAAAGGTGCAAGTGCTTTAATCTGAGCTGCTCAATGTCTTCTCTGTTTCATCATTCACAAACAAAGCCCTCCAGCCCTCTGTTGTTTAGTGGGTTTGAAAGAGAAGTACCAGCAGTGGATGAGGATTCATAGATTACCTGAGAGAACATGACCCTCATAAATTAATGGGACATGATGTGCTGCATTTGAAGGTTTTGAGAGCTTGCCACTGTCACAGGGAGGCTACTCTCCACCCTGAATTTCCTCCTGAGAGCAGAGAAGATCCTCCAAGATTAGAGGAAGATAAATATTGCATCTACATTTTGAAAAGAACAAAGGACTATCTAGGGACCAGGCTCACTTTAGTAACTTGGAAAATCATGAACCAGGTCCTCTAGGAACACATTTCTGGCCACAGGAGAGAGAAGAAGATATCTGCAAAGAGCAAACATCTATGGAGGGTAAATCACACCTAACCACCCTGATTGCTTACTATGATGAAATTATGGGTTTTGTGAAAGAAAAGCAAAGAATTTCAATTACCTTGACTATTTACTTTGAATTTTTACCTTGACCTAGCTCCAGTACTGATACAGGCTGGGGACTGAATGGCTGAAAAGGCACCCATCAGTCTTCATACATGAACTGACAGTGAGCCCTGGCAACAAAGGTGACCAGTAGACATCTGGGCTGTAAGGATAGGAGCATGGCCAGTAGCTTGAGGTGGTTGATTATCAACCTGTATTCAACATTCATTAGATAACATTCAAATGACACATGACTTTTTTTTCCCATTCCCCTGTACAAAAAAGAGATTAATAAAGTGGAACGCGTTCAGAGGACAGCCATGGAGATGGTTTAGGCCTGAAACATTCATCCTGAAGCAGATGGCTGGACTAGAGACCTTCTGAAGTTCATTCCAGCCTGAACTATTCCATGATTCTCTCTGAAACCTGTCTGGAGCACTGCATATCAGTGCTGAGCTGAAGTATTTCTGTATGCAGCAGCCACCTGGTGTGCTGAAATTATAGAGCTCACCACTGTTTTGTGACCTTTCAGTAGAATTTACCTAATTAAAGGGATTCAGAATTACAACATACCTGAAGTTAAAAGCAGTCTCAAGTCAGCCAGCAGTGAGACAGCAAGAAAGTAATTTCAACAGCAACTGAAGAGCTAGTTATGAAGCAAAGTAAGGCCCATATGAATGTACATCCCCTGAATGGATCCAAAAATGGATGAAATATTTTTTTGGAAATTCAGTCTATCTTCTACAGAAAAAGTATAAAAAAATATTGGCTTTTTGTAATTCTCTTTCCAAAGGTCACTATGTCTTTGAAGTTTATAAATCTACAGCTTGCAAACTCTGCATCAGTTCACAGACGGACTTTATCTTATTTAATGAACTCTAACCTGGCTGCAGAGTAAGACTAATGTAGCACATCTGGCATCAGACTTTTTCAGTGGGTGGCACAATAGCATATAGTTAGAGAATTTTTTCAAGGGGCAGTCAAAATAATTTGAGAATGCAAATTCTCAAATTTGCATTCCAGTATAGGCAATCTAGTATATCACACTTACAGGAGGAATATGTTTAAGACAATGAACAGTTTGTCTGTAGCTAAAAATGCAATATTTATTAGCTTTACATGCTTCATAAATATGATAAAATGCTTCTGTTAATGCTCTCAAGCTATAATATAGGACCTAGACACAGTGTTCTATAGTAAACTGCCTTAGTTTTTATAGCAAGGTCCCTTAATTCAGTGGTAGTACCATGTAACAGCTTGAAAATTATGCTGCAGTTTCATTTGAGGTAGAAAATAAGCCATGTAATCAGAATATGTACTTTATTTTTACTGTACTTTTAGTTTAATTTACTTTCTTTACTTTTTCAGAATTACTAAATTGAAATCTACCAGGTTAAAATTGCAATTTTTGACACGTGGTTTTAGTCATATTTGAGCCATTTTCTTACAGGGAAATCTGAACAATCAGAGCCACTGAGGTCTGCCTGCAAAGATCTCTGCTGGAATCTAGGCAAGCACATGAGATTCATATTTTGCAAAATTGGTCAGCATTATCACAGCTGCACTAAAATGCAAATTTTCACCATTAAGCTTCCCAGAGAATCTCACAGACAGCAGTACCAACATGTTCACATGATCTCAAATAATTAAGTCAACACAATTTAATGAACTAATACTTTTCCTGAGCCATGGTAATGGTTGCTTTTAAAAGTGCTCAAATGCAAACATTACTGTTCTGTAACCAACACATGGAGGATGAGGATGCAATTGAAGCAGACGTGCCATGCACATACCAGGTGCCTGATTGTTTTCTTTAGGGTGAGTGCTGGGCACATGCCAAATGAGTGATTGCCATGTGCCAAGAGTGTGATGAGTGTGTGATTTTCTTGAGTCAGGCACATGACTGCCATGTGATAGATGTGTGATTGTCCCAGAACATGAGGAAGAATTTCTCCATGGAAAGTATTATCAAGTATTGTAACAGGCTGCCCAGGGAGCTGGTAGAGTCACCATCCCTAGCAGTGTTCAAGAAATGACTGACGTGGCATTAAGTGCCATAGTCTAATCGACAAGGTGAAGATCAGTCAAAGGTTGACCTTGATGGTCTCGGAGGTCTTTTACAACATAAATGATTCTGTAATTCTGTGATCCTGGGATTGGCATGGGACTGGCATGTGACAGCCGAGTGAATGACACATGCAGGGCACATGATGGAAATGATGCCTAAAGATTTTAGTTTATTTTGTAGATTTTCTAGAATTTTTAGAATTATTTAGGTTTTCCTTGATTGCTCACATATTAGGTGGTTTTTAGAGATCACTGGGCACCTTCTCACACATTTCTGAGTTTTTCCAAGGACAGAGTGTTTTAAACAAGCACCTGCAAGATAGCTTGAAGACAAAACAGAAGGCCCAGAGCCCTTGGAGAGGCTCCAAAGAGCAGTTTTGAGCTTTCTGAGGGTGGGCACCTGGGGAAATGGGTACTATGGGTTGGTTTTAGATACCATATTTGCTAATTACTAGAAGTTATAAAAACTGTAACATCACTGAACCACGTGTGTGCATACTTCTGGTGTGCACCTACAAGCTTCTGAATGAAAGCACTTTTCTATCTCCACTAATGTTGTTCTGAGTGCCTCTCTTCCAGGATTTTAGGCATCAAAATTGTGCCATGTGTCAGGTGTGTGCCAGGCACATGCCATCATAACATGTGTTATCTGTGTGCTGAGCCTGCTTGCTAGAGCAGTGCCAAGAGGATGGGTGTCTGCGCTGGCACCACCCCAGGGAGATGGTTACATTTCGTGGTAGAAAGGATGTTACCTGCTCATGGTGACCCAGAGGCAGAACAAGAAAACTATCAAACCAGATTTTTTGAATCAACTGATTCTTTTCTAGCTTGTTGCAAGTACAATATAAAATGTAACTTTTTGAAATATGGAAGCAAATGGTAATGCATGTTATTTATTGACTTTGTTAACTCTACATGTACCGTAAAGGGAGAACAAACTCAAAGGAAGCTTTAAGAGTAAGAATCTAGAAGTAACAAACCTCGAGGAAGTGAGTATCACAGAATTGTAGGTACAGTCAGCTGAAATGGCTCAACCAGCCAGCAATATCTTGTTACATTGCAGTAAAACAGCTACTTGTGATTTTGAAAAAATAGACATCTGGTTCACATTTTTCAGAGCTGTGATCTGATTCCAGAAGACAATATTTCAGTAGATTATCATTGAGATTTGGTTTGTATGTTTTTGTAATACCCAGAAGAGCTGTGTGCAGGTGTATACACATACATGCATATAGAGAGAGAGATAAAAACACACCCAAGTAAAAATATTTTTAAAATGTGAGTTTAGATGTAGCTCCTTACTTACCACAGCAAGAAGTAAATCCAAAGTATTTCCCAGAGTGGCAGTGTGGTATAGACAGCTACAATATTTAAATTCATTTGTGAGAAAAAAGGAAGAATATGTCCCAGACCCAAGGGTAACTTTGAAGAGTGGAATCATAAAAGTAATGAACCTAGTTTTAGGGAAGAATACAGACTGCTATCTTTCATTCAGAATGAAATTACTGTCACCAAAATCTATTCATTGCACCATTTTCAATTCTCATTATGATTATTCTCAGTAGAATCAGGTACTAAAATTGCAATTCTTCATATGTTTTATAAATCATAGTAGTAGACTTGAGTATTTTGACCTTTTTAATATTCCTTTGTTTGATTGGCCATGGTGCCTATCTGTTCCATGTATCTCATTATTTTACTGCCTCTTCTAACCTATAGGGAAGGAGATGAAGCAGATAACCAATAAAGATGTAGTATATTGTAAAGGTCAAAATACTAACATTATTGCTAAATATTTCAGAGCATACTTTAAGTATTAAAGTTCTGACTGCAGTTCCTTATAACTAATGTTGAACAAAGAGCAGACAATAGTATGAATCTTATCCAGTATCTTAAGCTGGCCAAAATCAAAGTAACTACATAGGGAAACTGTAACACACACATTACATTTCTGAGCACTAGCTCATATTATTTCAGAATTATGCATTTAAGTCAATACTTTGAGTAGGAGAAAAGCATTATGCTCATGCCTTAAACCCCTTTCCCTGAGCATAGGTATGTGTTCATAATTGAAAGTTTTCTGTAGATATGCAGGAACATTTAGGAGCTTTGCCCATGGATTATATTGCATTTGAGTGGAGTTTTGCTCAATGGGGATTCTTTCACAGTAATGTGCAAATGTAAATTGTGAATGGCCTGCTCACCTCTTTGTTTCTGGGGCTTGAAAGAATCTGTGTAAGTCTGGATAAAATTTGAGTCCTTATTTTCATGGTGCTTCCACTTAGACTGGAAGCAATAGGTACCGCTGATTCTGTATTGAATCTGCTTCTACAAATTATTTGCTCATCTTTCATGTAAATAAGATTATTTAGACAGAGCATCTGAAACTTCAGTTGTACGATGATTTTTAATAACTTCCATATGAACTTCTGGAATATAGCCAGTTGAATTGCTAAGAGTTGGTGACTTGCCTTGAAAGTACAAGTAAGGAGGCACTGTGATACACAAAAATCTATTAGCAAATGAAAAGCACTATAGAAGTAGTTTCAAAATTATGGCAAAGACATTTCCTTCACAATATGACTGGAGTCTCTCCAGAAAAAATATTAATACTGCAGGATGTGTGTTGTGCTTTAATAGGTCTTTCTACAATGTTGACCTTTGTTACCAAAAGGCTGAGTAACATCCACATGCACACACATAATCTTCACTGCAATAGGATATTTTCTATGAATATAATAAACAGGATGATGTGTGTTTTAAGGCATATTACCACCACCATATTGTACACAGTATATCATTTGGTGTCTTTAAAAGTTACCAAATGGTTCCACTAAAAACTCTTACATACATTTTCTAAATTTTCAGTAAGAAGGAGTACTTGTAAAATTAGATTATTTATCACCATTATTACCATTTTGAATTTCAAATGTTCAAAGAATACTTGCAAGCTATGTAACCTGAATCCTAAAGTTAAGACTGTTGATCTATATTTGAAGTATATAGAACAATATGCAAGATAGCAAAACCAGTTTAGGCTACATTTTTTTTCAGTTGAAGTTTATAATTCCAAATAATAAGTGAAAAAATTCATTTTTGCTGAATATATCATAAAATGTCAGTGCTCTAGACTGACTTTCCTTCCACCATTGCAATCATGCGAATTTCAGCACTCAGAGAATATTTGTTTCCAGGATGAATTGCTGTACATGACTAGAACTTCTACTGAAATCTTTCTGAAGACAGATGTTTTGTACTCTGTCAAATCAAAGTAGTTGAACTGGCACTGTAGGTTGCGTATTGTGAGAGATGAAGACAGTATATTATCATGAATATAATCCATATGTTTAGAAATCCCTACACTCTTTCTGTTTTCTTCTGTTTTGCTCATACTACAGAATTCAGCAGGGATTCTGTGACAGACTAAAAAACCATAAAGTGATGTTTAATCTGGGGTTTTCCCTCCATCACTTATCCCTTGGCTTTTAGTTATAGGTAACTTCAAGGGAGACTTAAAATGACATACCTGAGGTGTTTAGTATGATATTTTCACACATTTCATATAGTTTATTAGAGTTCCATGACTTTAGAATCCAGATAACCATCCGTGTAAAGCACATGATGAGGGAACAGTGACATCTGCTTAACAGGAATGTATGTTGAATTCCTATTAAAGGAGCATGAAGATGGATGAATTAACCTGCAGTTGGTTTACTGTTGTAATGGATAGGGATGATGGTCTGGGACTCTCCACAAGCCATCAAACAAATATAAATATAGAGCATTCAAGGTACAGTCATCAAGGCAGAAGTGAATCAAATGTAAAATAAAGAATAGATAAATATCTGAAACAAATTACCTTCTAGTAAGAATCATGTGCAAAAGGATACAGAATGCAATACAGAAACAAAAGTGAGCTGATGTTATTGAAGTTACCAAATAGAAAAGTTGAAAGGGGACCTTTGATAGAGAGGTTTTTGATGGAGACCTCAACTTCCCTTATATTACTTGATGCCACTGCCAGATACTCACAGGATTCTAGGACAGTGAGTGCCATATGATGCCGTTCCTCTTTCTTTATACGCAGTGAGGCAATTTCCAGTAGTGAGGACACAGGTGTGCATAGGCTCATCAAGAAGCACTCAGCTAGTGTTCTTGGTCTCAGCACAAGGCCTCAGCAAGTGACAGGATGTTAGCACCACTGAAGTCAGGGCCAGGGCACCTACACCTCTACACCTGTAAATCTCATTGCTATATGAACTAATAGAGGTAAAAAGAGTGCTCCCCCCTATGTCTGTCTGGATGTGTGTTTGAAATTCATGAGATCCTGATATCCACCTACATCTTCCCACACAGGGAACAGACTGAGTTGTTACTCAGGATGCATCAAGTTCAAGAGTAACCAGTTGAAAGCATGTGTTTGTGTATTTATCTGCAGCAGGATTTAAATACATTCAAGTGTGTGTGTCTAGATAGGAGGAAAAGTATAATTTTTTTGTCAAAAAAACACTTCTCAGAACGCAATACTTTTTTTAATTTCCCTTTCATTAGGTGTTATATATATAAGAATAACTTTATAATTAATAGATTGTGATAATAGACCTCACTTTCCAGGTTGTAGTGCCCTTTTAATTCCCTGCATGATATTCCAGTCTAAAAGGCATTAATAGAGATGTTCTAAAGTTGAAAAGAAAAGTGAGGGAAATCAGCATTTAAAACTTAGTAAAGTCCTAGGTAGTAAAAAGCCTTTCTGCTGAAGATTGTTCTCCCACAGAGTAACAGAATTTTCTTTTAGCCTTTACAGTCAGTTCCTATGCAGTTGAAATATCATAATCAAAGCTCTTTGCCACCTTGTGTTGAATCTACTGTACTTGAAATCTTTTTATTTAGTGAGAAACAGTGTTTCTACCCTAAATAATATGATGAAAGCCTTCCAAATGTCAAATGCACATTCACCAGCTAAAAATATCTTCACTTTTTACTATTACAATAGTAGAGGGAACTGCCTGTAGGTGACTGGAATGATTAAAAAGGAATAGAGAATATACAATGGTTGCTCCAAAGGGACTGTGAGAGTTCATCACACTATCAGGTGTCACTGCTACTTTTATCCCCGATTTCCTGACCAGGATGGTGCACTACTTTTTTCAGGACAGGTTTGCACTGTCAGGAAAACTACAGTTTTACTCAGACTCCTTTTCAGTTGCTTTTAGCTTCCACTTGTTATCCTCTCCATTCTTTCCTATGTGAAGGAAGCTAGTGTTAGCTCACAGATAGCTATTCCCCAAAGGAAATGAGTTATTACCTTACCAGTCTGTGCACATGTCAGTCTAGGGTTCAAATTTTTAAGAAAAAAGACACATTTGAAAATTAATTATCTGGAAGTTAAGTGGATCATTTTGTGCATATCTTTATTTTTCCTGTCATCACAAAGAACAGAATTGGTTGCTGGCAATATCTATATATATTAAAAAAATAATATTTTTATAGTGACTACCACTATGAATAGATAGGTTTCCATGTTCTCAATAAGATATAACACGATACTGCAATGTAATGCTGTTCCTAGACTTTAAAGGTCATTAAGAATACAGTATTTCATAATGTGTCATCAAATACACTTATCTCTTGACATAAGCAAACTTATCAAGATGAGAAAGGTACCTGATCAAGGTAGCTACTAAGAAGAACTTCATAATACTACCAGTTTTTCCATTGAAATGCCACTGGCTCTAATTAACTGTAAATCACCTCATACAACCACGAGCTCATACAAGCCCAGGAGAAAAACCTATACTGGTAGGTGGTACATATATCCATGACTGAATGTGCTTAGAATATACCAAGCATGGCATAAAGAGTCAACACCAAGAAGAAAATAAAGAAAAAGAACTGTCTAGTTCCTCCCATTCAAAACACTGTTTTCCCTCTGTATTCCTCATATGTTCTCCACTGAGACAGAAATGAATACAGATCTGAAATGGATTTAATTGTATGCATAAGTGAGAAGGGAGCCCAGAACTGGTAAGAACACCATAGAAAGGAAAGAATCTTAGGAAGAGAAAGGAAGACTTGCCACATAGGTTTTTAAACTCTACTTTGGCACTTAGTAATTTTGCCTGGAAGAAAAAGTCCAAGAAAACCTTGGCTGGGTAGAGATAGCTATGCCACACTCCTGGTGAACTGTGAATTAGCATAACTAGCTGGACACACTGCCATCCAACTAATAGACTTGAATTCCTATTAGTCTTGAATTAGACTTGAATTCCTATTTCTAGTAGTCACTAGTCTGCTAGTGACTAGTGATGGTGATGTGGCACAAGATTCTCTTTGTGAGGCTCTGTGAGGACTTATTCCTAATACAGGTTTTCACTCTCTCAGGAGATTTTTGGTAGTGCCAGGATCATCCATTTCTGCTTTTGGAAACTCCTCTGGTCAGGGAAAGAAGGTTATGAATTTTTATGTCTAGGCAGACCCCTGAAAATCTAGTCTGCCTCAAAAGATACAGCACTAGTGTACTGGGTTTGTGTGACAAAGTTTTGGTAGGGGAGGAGCCATAGGGGTGACTTCTGTGAGAAGACACCGTAAGATGTGCCGAGTTTAAGTAGCTCTAAGGCAGACCTTCTGCTGGCCAAGGTTGAGCCCACAAGTGAGAGCAGTATTCACTCTGTGATAATATGTTTAAGAAGAGGAAAAAACTGCTGTGCAACAGCAATGGAGAAAGAGGAGTGAGAAGATGTGAGACAACACTGAAGACACCAAAGACCACTAAGAAGAAGTGGTAAGAAGTGCTGCTGGTTACCCTGCAGCCTCTGGTGAAGATCATGGTGAGGCAAGCTGTCTCACTTCAGTCCACCGAGGTCCATAGTGGAGCAGATATGCACCAGGAGAAGACCTCATAACAGAGCAGGTGGGTTTATTCTGAAGGAGACTGTGACCTTGTGGAAAGCCAGTGTTGGATCAGGCTTTTGGCAAGATCTGTGGACTTGTGGAGAGAGGAGCCCACACCAGAGCAGATTATCTGGTAGGAGTTGTGACCCCATGAGGGACCTATGCTGGAGCAGTCTGTTCCTGAGGGACTGCACCCCATCCTTATCTTGATGCACAAGCCTTTCCTCACTGCCTAGTTGAGGAGGGAAGGAATGGAGTGGACATCTGGTGTCCAGCCAAGAACAACCCACTACAATCAGTCACTTCTTTCCTGATGCAACAGGTGACAGTATTGTGGTAGATATCCTTCCCTGGGACACTGATGGAGTGCCAAAATTTTTAGTAACACAGCTACACCAGACAAGTCTTTTAGAGGGCAGTCCTTTTTTAGTTGAAGGGTAACTGTTTTGACATGATGGAGGGAGACCAGCACCACCTAACCTTCAGGATCATTCAGTTCAGTATTCTTTCTTAATGCTCATAGTGATCTTTCTCAACTAGTAACATTACAGTAACTATTTTGTTGACATTATTTCAGAAAAGCTGAATTTAGTCATTGTACCAGCAGGTGAAATGTATATAATTAAGTCAGCCAGTCAATAGTGCAAGGGATTCAACTAAAGTCAACTAATCACAGTCACAGATTCACGGAATAGTTAGGGTTGGAAGGGACCTCTGAAGATCATTTAGTCCAACCAGCCTGTCAAGGAAATTAAAGGTATAAACAGATTTGTCATTAAGAATGTCACTTTTTAGACAACATGAAAAGTCTTCAAATTTCATTCAATGCCTAATAGAAACTGTTTAAGGGAAGATTCATGGCATAGAACACCAATCACTCACTTCAGTTAAAGAATAATGATACAATTTTATGATTTGAAAATTCCCATGATAGCCATAAAGTATACACTTAGTATGTGTTCTTTGATGAATACCATTAAAACTTGTCAAAATAATGAGGATGATGAACAGAAACTACTGAAAACGGTCACCATATCCTTAAACACAAGGGAGCATAGTACTGAGTGATGCTAGTTTCTCTAAGTTGAAATTGTCCTGAAATTTCAAAGTGATGAAGTGAAACTATTTTAGGCAAGTCCTTTTATGTCACAGAAATAGGTGAAATACATCAAACAGGATTAGATTTGAAGTACTAACAGCTTTGTCTTAACTGCAGCATATAATTATCTGGTAGTCTAAAGCCAACATAGCTATTGGATATTAAAACAAAAAGCAAATAGAATTTCCCCTGAATAAATACAATCATATAGTTACATTTGATATGAAAAAAAGGCTTTCCAAAGTTTGTACATTTTGTCTTTTTGAGTGTTTACATTTAAAAAACTTACAAGGCCTATGAATACATCTGTGTACAAACCATAAATACAAATTTAACAGGAAAGTTCCTCTCTGTGATGGGGCAGGGTTCACATCTGAAATCAATTTTTTAGCTGACTAGAATTATTTTGTAATAATTTCATTCTTTCCCTCTTTATCCTAAGTTTTATGTGCACATTTTGCCACTTTCAGCCACATATTTGCTTTGATCAAGATTCTGTCAATTTTCTTCCATTAAGTAGTGTGCTATTTTGGGAACACTGTCTCCACAGCATTTCTTATAGAAAGAACGGTACAGCAGAGGAAGAGTGGCAGAATTTGGACATCTGTGTCACAGCTTTGTTTTCTGCAATAAAACTGAATATGTCAAAGCTCTCTTCTAATACTTTGGGGTGATGACTTATTTGGACATAATATAATATAACATAACATAACATAACATAACATAACATAACATAACATAACATAACATAATATAATATAAATTATATATTAGGATTTCATAGGTATTTTACTGTAAGTGGCTTGTTTTTTGGTTTGTTTATTTTTATCATAGCTGTACTCTGTGGTTATCCAGTTATGTGTTAGTCCTCCAGTTACTTTGGCCTTTGTATTACCCTAGGCTTTACTAAGACTTAAAAGAAATCCCAGTCTAAAGCATAGTAAACATGAAAGATAATAACTATGATAATTCTTCCACAGTTCTGTACCAGACTAGGATTGTTTATATAACTTAAATTATATAATAATAAAATTTTAATGCAAATAGTTGTCTTCCTTTTCAATTATCTTGATACCAATAAGAAAAACAAGACACAGAAGTTATAGCCAGCTGGTCTATAGCAACCCTGAAGACTCAAGTTATACAAGTTTCTTAAAAGGAGCACAAGACTACATGCAAAGACAGTATGTGACTCAGCCTGTTTCTTGATAAGGAAAAGTATATACTGGAAACATTAAGCCATCATCCTTGTAAGTCCTTGGCTGTTTTACTCAAAAATATTATAATGTTTCCTTCCTGAGACTGATCCACAGGGGAAAGAATTCACATTCATTAATTGTGCAATGTTTAAAATGACTAGTGCAATCTAATGATCTTGCTTACACTCTGGTTCATGCCATAATCCCTTGAGTTGTGTAGATTGTGGATACTGAGGCAGTGCTGGAAATCTTGTTTTATATACTCAAACAACTGCATTACAACATCGCAAAGTATGATAAAAATTTTAGAAAACTTTGAGATCTAGAATGCTACAGAAAATGTTTAAACACTTTATCCTTGAAAAGTGCAAAGCTATGACATTGTCAAAGATGCTTCCAAACCAAGCCTGTGTGCGCATCCTCAGATTAGAAAGGAACTGACATACATCTTTATTAAGAATTTACATTACCTTTTGATAATCTGGAATAATATTTTTAAAAAATCAGTTCACTTACTAGTTAACTTATTAGTTTGGTAGAGTTTGCATTTCATGGTTCTTCTGTGCCTTAGCCAAAACTGGATGTGTTTTTTGTCTGTGTTGTGACATTTCATAGAGAAGTGATGCTAGCAGAAATGAGAAGTCCAGAAAGAAACTATCTTTGGGTGATTTCCTAGAGCGAAATATTTCTGCCTTCTAAGAGGTCCAAGTCCCTGCTTGCTTTGGTGATGTGGTTATCATACAGTCGACATACAATATTTTCACTGCAAAGGAGAACCCTTATCCAGTTATGTGGGTAGTTGCTGTGACTGATTAAAGCAACAGCCCTCCAAATAGATTTGTTTAAAACTTATTATAATAATTATTGTTGTTATTACCTCCTCATTAGTCCATTGTCTCTTCCTGCATTTCAGGGCAACAAATAATCAGTTGCATGTATGGTCTGCTTGTCTCTCTGTTGCTTATGCCTTTTTGCTTTCATCTCTTCTTGCTGCAGTGCAAAGCACTGGGTTTAAGGTTCCAGGTAGGATTAAAGACATACCAGGGAGAATTCAACTTTGAAGTGGCAGAAAGTAAATGCTTCTTCTCAACTGTAAGTGCTCCCTGTGTCATTGGTTTTTCATGTCACTGGCATGTCATTTGTAAAGATCTCTTATTTCTGCATGCTGTAGTAGAAACTGATCTGTCAGCTTTTTACCAGTGTAACAATTCACTGGCAGAAGCTGCTCTTGGTGGATAATAGTGCCTGATTAGTGGTAAATTAGTAGCATATAATATTCCCATAACAGCAGAACACATGCTTAAATATAATTTTAAAATAAATCATACAGTTGTCTGGCTGATTATATCTTGTTTTTATAAACGGGCTGTCTCATGGCTGTGGTGTTTTTTTTTTTTTTTTCTAAATTACACGTTTCACCTGCTTTAGGAAGGGCAGTGATCCCAAGGGTGAAAGGATTATTGAATAGCAAGTCCCAACTACTATCACTGTGCTCTGATTCAAAAGTAGTTGTTCCTATACATTATTGATGAAGAAATTTATAAGGATAACAAGGATATGATGAATAAATATTTGATGCACAAGCACCCTGAATTTATCAACATTCTTTGACAGGCCCATGTTGCCTATGAGTATTTACAGGTAAAGTATGAGTGAACTCTGAAAGATTTAAGTCTAAATTGCACTGTTAGTTGCCCAGGTTTAATAATATTTTGTTTCCTTCATTATTAAATCATAAAACAGTCTGTTGTTATACAACATGTATTCCAGTAGATATCAATTTTGTTAGTGGTCCTTTACACAACCGAAAATCTTGTTCAAGGACCATGTTCAAGCATTGTATATTAAAGATATGATTTTTCAGGAAAGTTTCCTCCAATAGACTTGAACCTTTGAATGTTTACAGTAAGTGAAGATTAAAGGTTTCAAAGTGTGGCTGAATCAAGCTCGAGTTCAAAATCAAAAGTTTCTCTTTTGAATTCCAGGGAAGAAGACACTCCAAACTTTTGTGTTTAGCAAATGAACTGTTATCTTCAGATCCCTTCTGAACTGAGGGTCAACCACTAAGCTGATATTTTGCAGTACTATTCTTTTCTGAAAATAAAGAAATGGCATACACACAAGTAAATTTTTTATCATGACTTCCAGTAAAGTTGATTTATTAGGGACAAAGAACTGTTTCTGCTTCACTTATAGTGCGAAAACACCAGAAATTTTCTTTAGTGATGAGTGACAAACCATCAATTTTTGAATGTCAAATATGAAACGTATTTAGAAAATGTTAAGAATCTTAAGAGCTTGATTCAGTGTCCAACCACTTCTGTAGTCTGGCTGAAGAACCTTTTTCTAATATCCAACCTAAACCTCCTCTGAAACAACCCCAGGCCATTTGTTCATGCCGTGTCACTGGTCGCCACAGAGAAGAGATCAATGGCTGACGCTCCTCTTTCTTTCATGAGGAAGCTGTACAGTGTGATGAGGTTTCCCTCTTTCTTATATTGTGGTGCCCCAAACTGACCTGCCTATCCCTCCTGAAGAGCCTGTAGAGCCTGTCAATCAAGGTTTTCTAAAAACTTGTTCAATAAAATTATGTAGGTTTAAGCCTCTTGAAAAGGCCAGATCTAGTTCTTTCATTATTCTGATTTTCACAGAATTGTAGAATCATAGAATGGTTTGGGTTGAACGGGACCTTAAAGATCATCTAGTTCTAATACCCCCTGCCACGTGCAGGGACACCTTCCATTAGACCATGTTGCTCATTGACCCATGATTGAACACTTCCAAGGATGAGGCAACCACAAATTCTCTTGAGACAACTTCCAGTGCCTCACTACCCTCTACCCACTACCGCCATGGTAAAGAATTTTTTTCTAGTATCTAATTTAAACCTATTCTTTCAGTTTGATCCATTTCCACTTGTGACATTTCCACTTGTACAGTCACTATATGCTCTTGTAAACAGTCTCTCTTCATTTTGCTTGTAGGCTCTCTTCACATGCTGGAAGGCTGCAATTTGGTCACTCCAAATTTAATTGTTGATTTACTACTTTATTAATTCTCAAATTAATATTATTAATCCAAGTACTTTAATATTTTTTTCAACTGCAATTTTAAACTTCACTAAACTTTACATAGAAAGCACCCATGTGAGAGAATTAGAACATTTTTGTAGGATTAAGGTTTAATTCTTTTTTTCCTTTAGAAAGGAAAATTTTAGAAGATGATCTAGCATACTGTTGTATTTTAAGTTTTCTTTTCTATGTGTTTTAAGCAATATGCAAATGCAATGCCTGCCATCTTTTACCCTCTCCCATTTAAAACCTCAACCTTCATATAACTTTGAATTTCTTTAATATCCCTCTATATTTTTTTCCATTACTGGCAGTTCTGGATGACTTAAGTTTTACAGGCTCTTAACTTTTCTAACTTGGCTGACGTAGTTTCTCAACAGTGACAAACTTGCCATGCATCAGAAGATATATATATGTTTGGAAAATTTAGTACCAACAAACCAATAAAGCTTCTCCAGAGAAAAGCTTGCTGAACATCACACAAGAGCAAAACATCAATCAATTTCTTAATGTAGTCACTTTACTGCTTCCTTCTTTCCCTTTTTATTTATTTATTTAAAGAATCAGGCTAGAGAAAGTAATTATGTCTGTAAAATCTTAGCTTTATATGACTATTTTGCATTCATCTCTTTATATTTTTCTTTTCCTTCTTCTTTATATATATATATATATATTTATGAGTTTTTTCCATAAAAGAAGGGAGAGGACATATTAAATTCTTCAAGAAGGTGTTTTTTTTCCAAGAAAAAAAATTGTAAAAAAAAAAAATATTAAGATTTACTTAAAAAATGTCAGTCTACTTTTAAATCTGGCCATAATAAGGTACTTGTTTAAACATATGAGTCATTCTTGTGAAGGAAGTGACATGACTTTAAAATCATGTACTCAATGTTAGGGAAGAAATGTTTGCAGATTCAGGGCATTCTCATCTTTACAGAACTGTCCAGAACAGAAGTCAATGCTTACAAGTATCTGGAAGTAGAAGATATTGTAAGTGAAAGAATTGTATGTGGCCATTGACATTGTATCTTTACCTTTTTTTTTGAATGTGTGTCCTTTTCTATTTCAGTTTTGTCAAATACAATTTGACAGTGTACATAATACCTGATAGATTTTTGTTAAGTTTTCCTCATTTCCTTGCCTTTACAAAACACACTTGGTAGGGTATATGTATGAATCTGTCACGCTTTTGACATCTCCTTTGTATGAACATACACTAAAAAGGCAAATTTTAGTACCCAGTTTCTCTGTTTTGGTAAAAATTATGCTCCTTTAGAAAAATTCCTTGATTAAGCACATGAATTGAGATTTTTTATGACAGAATCAGCAAATCACAGAATATGATGAGTTGGAAGGGACCCACAAGGATCATCAAGTCCAACCCTTAGTCCTGCACAGGACCATCCCCAAGAGTCACACCATGTGCCTGAGAGTATCATCCAAATGCTTCTTGAACTCTGTCTGGCTTGGTGCTGTGACCACTTCTCTGTTTACTTGTTTGATTACTACTGACTTACTCATAGCCTCCTATGCAAGATGAGTCTCTATTACAGTTTTAATTACATACACAAACTGTGTTAGATTCTCAGTTGAAGTAAATTGGACACTTCAAGTATATATGCATAGATATATTAGGTGAATATTTGATCAACTTAGGGCAGACTATAAAGTGGTATTGTGCATGCCTGGGAAGACAGCTATAAATAGCAATGTTTTGCAGGATATGAGCCAATACTTAGTTAGCTCTGCAGGTCCTGAATTGCAAGTGACCCCCTACTAGGTAATCCATCCTGCTCAGTCCTCTGAAAAGATGAATATAACAATAATACAAAAGATCCAGAGCCATGAGGCAAAAATAAATAATAGCAGAATAATGAAAACTCACATTTGGAGTTTCAAATAGATTTATTTTTTCCTTAAGTGCACATTCAGAATTACAAACTGGATCTGCAATTAAAAGTTTGGACTGGTCTCTGCAGTCAATGTGATTTTGATTTTACAAAACCAAAAATGTAATTCAAATAGTTCTTGTTATGTCGTGTTTTCTCAATATGTTTGCCCTATCTAGACTTTATCTGAACACTGCACACGTCACCTAAAGCAAATGAAATCTAGATGCTCATATAATAAATGAATTCTTTAAAAATTATTATCCTTCCAGACTGAAATGCAGTGGTTTGAGGATGAAGAACGAAGTGGGGTGATGTGGCAAGAAAAGGGAGCATCAAGATCTAGTTAGGGATACATTTGATGTTAATTTTAACACACATATTTATCCAAACAGGATAGCTAAACTTTTACCTACTTACAAATCTTATATTATTAATATGCTACCTTGTTTATATTGGGATGAATAGTGCTTTAACTATCTAGTCACATACTACTATTATCTATTACTTTTTGCAATACAGAAAGATTTTCTCTGATTGACAGTTCATCAATCATCATTAATGTTGAAAAAACTGCTTGAAATACTAATTTGTTTCAAGCTTATATAGATACAAAAAACCATTGATAATATATTTTACTCTAATAGTAGAATTTTATAGTTGTGCCTATTTATTTCTTTAAGTCTTTTTGTGTTGATTTTGTTTATAAGACTCAATCCAAGAAGAACAAATAAACCTTTTTTTTTTAATGCATTAAAAAATTCAAATGACAAATTAATGGATTCAGCAAGATGAAGATTATTTCCATCATTTATTTTCAACACACTGTTTCCAGCTATCAGATGTTATATGTGTACTGTTGTACTAGTAATGAATGGTAAGAACAGTCAAGGCAAAGTTAAAAATTACAAAAAAAATTAAAATCAGAGTTAAAATAATTTAGACATGCTTGTAACTTTAACAACATACATTATGGCTTTGCTCATCATGTCACTGTGACCCAATGCTCAGCTATTTGCTGTTTTCGTGTCTGTAAGATCCCTGGGAGTTGTTTAATTGACTTTATTGGTTATTTTATCAGTAGATACTGTGATGGCTGGTGTCCTAAATAGCTCAGTAAGGTATTTTCTCTCATCTGCATGTAATTACACATAGATAGCATTAAGTGTTCATCATGGAAGACACAGAAACAGTCTATGGAAAGAGATCAGAACACAGGTTTCCTCTGCAGGTGTCCTGATTTATTGAGTGGGAAGGAATTATATTTCCCATTGCTCCTTTTTTTTCTGGACCAAACAAAAATACTGAATCCTTTTTTAAAAAATTTTCAAAGCTACAGTAGGAAAGTTAAAATGTGTGGCTTCTTGAAAAAGTGTGATGTCTTGTGGGGAAGAGATGCAAGCTTAGTCCTTTCATGCTGAGGACATTTTTCAAAGGTCTTCTAGCCTCTCTGAACTATAGAAAAGATGGAAATGCACAGTCACCTCTGTCTTGTTTCACTGGGATCTCAAATAAAAGCATTTCTGCCCTCTGTGTTTTCTACAGAGACTATTTCTAATGTGGGATTGGTGCTATCAGGTTCCAAGGATCTTGATGAGACATGTTCATGGCCGTGGTGCTGAACTACTTAGGTTTGTTAAGATGGCAGAAGCCCTCAGTATTTTTAAAAGTAAAGAAGCTTTATAGGGAATTTAGTAAATTCTATTAACGAAAACTAAGATGCATGTAGAGTTTAGGCACCCAACAGCTTGCTGTTTTTGAAAAGACAATTGAGACTTTAACTCTTTTCATAATGAATCTCATATGAAAATATTCCAGGTAACCTATTCACCATATTGCAGCTCATGGATACTTCTCTGCTGGTTTACTTACTTTCTATTTCTCTCATCAGCTAACCCTCAAATATCTCACTTTGTTGTCTATAACATGACAGGTCAAATGTAAGGTCTAAGGAAGCTAATATACCTCTTCCAAATTACTTAAAAGGCTTATAGATAAAAATCTGAGCTTACAGTTCATATGAGAGATGATATATAAAAAGTAAGTTTATTTCTTTTCATACAAAAGGAGTTTCACAGTAATAGGTCTCAGAAGTCAATCCCATGATACTCAAGAAATTCTGATTGCCAGTAGGTTTTCTTTGCACATAGAATTATAGCACTCAGCAGAGGCACATTCAGCTGCTGGAAAATGGAAATCAACTTTGGAAAACGAGGTAACAAAATATGCTGCTCTTGCATAATTGGGTTTCTCATC
Organism: Dendrocincla tyrannina; assembly: GCA_035047865.1. Classification (NCBI taxonomy): domain Eukaryota; kingdom Metazoa; phylum Chordata; class Aves; order Passeriformes; family Dendrocolaptidae; genus Dendrocincla; species Dendrocincla tyrannina. The sequence goes on from JAWWMP010000081.1 coordinate 25,490,021, forward strand.
ACTTCATACAAGCACAGGGAATGTTTACCAGTGTGATGCTGAAGAATGCAAATATTTGCTCCACAAACAATAGGTGGGCTTTTAAAGACACTAGTTGAAGCTCTTGAAGTTATCTGATTAGAGCCTGTGTGCCCGTAAAAGTGCAGAGATTAGAAAAAATTCTTGTAAATGTATTCATAACGAGAAAGGGGAAAGGGGTTGTGTTTGGGACATGATTAGCCAGTAATCAGTAAAGAACAAACTGATTATTAGCTTTTCAATTCTTGTCAGTCTTAGGGGATTCCACTCAGTGGCCTAATTAAACTGAGTTTGAAGTCCTCACATCTCCATTCAGTGGCAATTTCATTATAGTATTCAGTTCTTTGCATGAGCTTTGCCTTCCCTCTCTTTAATCATACGTTTTGCATTTGTTTAACACCTTCCTTGATTAGTTTCTCAACAGGATTAGCTTCTGATAACTGTATGGCTTATGAAAGCAAATGCCATGTATTAAACAATCCAGATATTAGAATTTTTTATCAATTCTGGAATTAAAAAAAAAAAATCAACTAAAGTAAACATTTTTAATTAAGATTTTCATTAGATGGAAAGCTATTAGCTCTTAAAAAGCTAATAATTCTAGATTATGAAGATTACGAAGTTGGTTATGTTTGGTTTTGGTTCTTGGTTTGTTTGTTTTTTTTCAATTGCTGGAACAGTCCATATCCACAAGTATTAATGGGTTTGGTTGACTCCGAGAAGACAGCCACAAAGCAGAACTGAGAATCTCAGCACAACTGTCCAGCTGAAGGACCAGATGGTGAAGTAGGCAAATGTTAGGGTACGTGGCCTACCCCTTTTCCAGAAGAGGGCTTGTGACTCACATATACAAGGTACTTATAGAAAGGTGGATAGGTTAGTTCGGATCTGGACTAGGCTGATTTTTTTCTCCATTTATAGAACTTTATTGATACTTAAAATACAACTTGGTATTTTTTTTCCTTCAATTATTCAGCATTTCTGCCTTATTTGTACTTTGTATTTTTTGATAGAATCTGGAAAAAAAATGACAAACTGATAAGAAATGAAGTGATGCAGATGTGCAACCATGCCATGATGAAATACTGGGAACTTGAACACTGAATTTATGCTCTACTTTTTATTTGAATATTATGAACCCTCCTATGCAAACCCAACTTATACTGATGTATTTTAATTTGTGTCAGTACTGTTACTCCTGGTTATCTTTTTGTTTTGTTTTGTTTTGTTTTGCTTGTTTGTCTGTTTTTTGTGTTTGAGGTTTTTTGTTTGGTTGGGGTATTTTTGTGAAATATGAAAAAATTTAGAAGCAGAAAGGAAAAGAAAGAAATTCCAACTCTTTCTTCTTCTGGAAGCATAGGCAGGGATTTAGGGATATATGCTAGGTTTAAAGAGTGTATTTTTTTCAATCAAGATGGTTGCTGCTGTTGAGTTTATCAGATTTTCCTATGCCAGAAGTTGAGATGGGATACATAAGCTCTTTCAGAGCTTATTGTCTATAAAAGATATATCCTAAGTTTCTCAATTTAAAGAAGATAAAGAGAGATTATTGTGAAAATGCATGTATATAAATAAATATTAAACTATGAAGTTATATTGTCCTATAAAAAACATGCATCACTTAATCTAAAAGAGCACATTATGAGGACGGGAACAGTACAGAAATTGAAAGTGTCATCTCCCAGAACTGTGAAAAAAACACTGTAAAGGCATCCTTGCCAGTATTTGTGGGGGTGTGGGTTTTTTGTTGTTTTGTTTTTTGTTGTATGTTTGTTTGTTTGCTCTATCCTGTGTTGGCATATCTTCCTCCATTACTGTTCCACAATGTGTAATTCATTCACACCAGAGAATTTTAATGAAGGTTTTGAAATGTAGTAAGAGTTAATTAAATCTCAAAGCTTTTCTATAGTTAGCTGTTCTTGTAGCCGTCATGGTTTTAGCAAGGAAATGAAGGAATATGCTAAAGGTTGAATTGTGGAAAAGCAGAGATAAAAAGCCAGGAGTCCTGCCTCCCTTAACCCCATTTCATCCACTATTTTTCTGCTCCATGTGTGACTTCTAACAGGAAAATAAAAACATTTACTGCAGAAAAAGATGCACAGGAGAATTAAAGCATTTCAACATGTGTGGAAGGAAACATATATGATAGCGTATATTCCCAAAGAGTGAAGGGACCATATTCATTGATATAGTGGTGATTCATGCTTTTCTTTGCTTCTTTTATAATGATGTACACAAATAATGTAGAGAACTGCCACCATAGTGGCAGTGGCTGAGTTTGACTGCTATAAGTCTGCATTGCCAGCTTGTGCTAGTAATGCCAGAAACTGGTACTAGTTTAGCTGACACAGTGTTGGAGCAAGACTGAGGTTTATTTCTGTGCAAACAAGCATATTTTAATTATTTTTTACCTACCCTTTTTTTTTTTTTGGCAAAATGAATAAATTCTCTATATGGACATGATGCCAGTTTTCTCAGATTTACTACTTTCTCTAAGGTAGTACTTAAATTCCTCATAATCTAAATTTTTGCCATATGCTTTAAAAAGCAGCTTTGAATGCTAAATTCTTTAGCATTTAGGCTACTAAATTCTCTAACTTATTATTTATCATTAAACAGTTGTAGAAATAAAATCTTTCATACACTGAAAATCTGTATTGTTTGCAGTTCTTTTTGTACAGTGCATCATTCTATGGGCAAATTGATTGAATGTCATCTAACCCAAAGAAATGTTGGAGTAGATCTTTCGATAGTATAAATCAGTCTTGCTCTTCCCCTTTCTTTTCTGCAGATTTGGCTGAAAATAGGGATGATTTTGAATGTTAATGTTGCTGCTTCTGGGAGGTTTATTGATTTGTTCTACTTTAGTTTTTTAAAAAAGGAAATGAAAACTATTTGTCAGTAGAAGAAGATCGTAAGAAGAGAAGACCCTCAGTCTTCATTTGGACTCAAACTGAATAATTTTAGTTACTGGTCATGCACTGGAATTAAAAAAAAAAAAAAAGAAAAAAAGACCTCTTGGTCTTGTAATAAGAGTAATATTCAATCATCACAAAGGCCCCTGTGAAACCATTTAAACAACTCTATTGATTTTTCCCCAGTTGGCAGCATTTAATTCAAACAACCCCCAAAGAGTACAAGCATCACTGCAGACAAATTATCAAGTGTTCTGGCCTCTATCACTCTTTGACCACCATTGATACAATTGCAAGTGACAAAAATGAGCATTTCTCCCCCTTCAGTCTCTGCATTGTCTTGTGGTAAGCTAAGAAAGACAACAAAGTGCAAAGTTTGAATCTCTCACCTTAACTCGTAGTATTGAGAAGAAACTAAATGCTCTGTGTGCATACTTTTATCACCAGTTACTGCCAGGATGATAAATAATTTTTAAAAGGGACTGTGGCTGCCTTTATGAAATACATTCATGAATTACTATCCATAGTAATTCCTCATTAACATTTGGAAAGGACATAACCGGTCCCCTGTACGTACACAAGCGTCATTCAAAATAAGTACTGAGTAAGCAGTAGATCTGCTACAGAAAGTGTTAATCTGCCCAGCAATTTATAGGAGCAAGGATAGTAAATAGAAAGTCCTGGGAACAAGCAATGTTGCTCTGTGTCTCTGTGGATACATTATGTATCTATTATATCAAGCTGATTGCAGCTGGGAACTTTTTCCCTTCACTTGCTAAAGACAAGTGCAGTGAGAATCTGCTTATTCTTACAGAAAAATTATTTTCTCCCAGCGGGCAGAAAGTGATAGATATAGTGATATCTATAGATACAACTTATTTGGACATATCTTGCCTATTCTTCTACCATATGGAAGCATGGACTCTGGATGGACTGTGTGGACTGTTTCCTGAATCCCTTTTAGGGTAGTCTAGAAATACCAGTTACATTTTCAATGAGTCTCTACTTTTTGTATAGTGCCCAGCAGAAAGATTTCATAATTTAGAGAGTCAGCTTATTCCAATCCAACCCTAACTTTCCCAAAATCTTTTTAAAACAAAACCCAAACCAAAAAACCAAACCAAACCCCCAAAACCTAACCCGAAACCCCAAACCCAAACAAACAGCAGTATATAGAAATATATATGTATGAATAAGGAATGTTTGACTAGGAAGGACAAAATAATATATTAGAATAGAAAATGAACTTGGAAGAAATGTATATAGCTGTCAAACTATATATATGTTTGTAACAAGTATGTAGCAGCTTGACACAACATAGGATATCTAATGAGTAACATTCTGAGCCATAAATCTTGAAAAGATGAGGGTGGACAAAGGAGGTAAAGATTGTGATGACAAAATGATTGTAAGAATAATATGAATCTTATTTCTTCATGCCTAAGACAAAAAGAAGAGATGATATGGTTTAAAGAGGGACTGCTGAAAAAAAGTTATAAAAACTGCTTGTGAAATGGGAAAAAGGAAACAAAATTAGCAACAGATTACAATTGGTTAGGATTTATTAAATAAGAGGAAAAAAATCCAGCAAATGGAGTAAATAAGCATCATACTGGAATGAACAAGAGAAGTGTACATAATGTATTATGAAGCTGCTTATTAAAATATTTGAGCAAGAGAGAGTTGAGAGAGATATTGAAAGTGGATGAGGAAAGGAATTCCATTATAAACTGTGCCTTTCAGGAACGGACTTTTTTTTTTGTGAAAAGGTCACCTTGAATACTGTGTGCAGTTTTGATCACTGCAATATTAGAAAGATATAAGCTTAAACAGAATCCAAAGGAGGGCAACAAAGATGCTGATGGGCCTCGAGGGAAAGCCATATGAAGAGTGGCTGAAGGTATTTGGTCTGTTCAGCCTGGAGAGGAGGAGACTGAGGGGAGACCTCACTGCAGTTACAACTTCCTTGTGAGGGGAAGAGGCAAGGGAAGGCACTGATCTCTGCTCTGTGGTGACCAGTGACAGAACTGGAGGGAATGGCCTGAAGTTGTGTCAGCAGAAGTTTAAGCTGGATATTAGAAAGACGTTCTTCACCCAGAGGGTGGTTGGGCACTGGAACAGACTCCCTGGGGAAGTGATCACAGCACCAAACCTGACAGAGTTCAAGAAGCATTTGAATGATATTCTCAGGCACATGGTGTGACACTTGGGGTTGGTCCTATGCAGGGAACTTGATATTCCTTGTGGGTCCCTTCCAACCTGGCGTATTCTCTGATTTGTTGATTTCAGCTCATGGTTAGTACATGAGACAGCATAAAATGTAGATATTGATGAAGCAGTTGGAAAGACATAAACCCATACTAATGAAATTTATTTTGTGTATTTTTTGCATGTTCATCTAGATGAACATGCAAAAAATACACAAAATACACTGTATTGCAGTAATGCACTGTAGTCAATGGCTACTGTTATTGGAAAGCTGTGGGAAGAAAATCACAGAGAATGAAACAAAAAGCAAAGTCAGTCTACAGCAAAAATGGGTAATAAATTTCTTGGCATTATTTGCCTTAATTAGAAAAATTCTAGGAATACCTAGGGAAGTCCTTTTCACATCTGTTGAAAACACTGAGGCTGCAAGCTAAAGCAGAAAGTAAAGACCAAATCTGAAATGTGATGATGTGACACCAAGGTACTAAAGTTTTTGTGGTTTTGTTTGTTTTCTTTTTTTTAATTTCTCTACTAAATGAAAGTTGAATTTAAATCTGAGTGTTAAGAACATATATTTGACTCCACAATTGGAAAAAAATATACTTTGAAATACCCTGAGTTCTGGAAAATATCTTGTAAGCTATCACTTCCTGTCTTTAAATGGTTTTGATTTCATCATTTCCACTTTAACTACTTTTATTTGCAAAATTTACCATACAGTCTCATCAGTGTTTTATT
>JAWWMP010000081.1:25503733-25528005 GCA_035047865.1 Dendrocincla tyrannina
TTTTTTTTTTTTTTTTTTTTTTTTTTTTTTTTTTTTCTTTTTTTTTTTTTTTCCCCAGAAATCCTTTTGTTACACCTTGGTTCAGAGGTTTCTTGTGACCGCTTTTAGAATCTGACTATTAAATCAGTGCCTCATATACACAGTGGGTTTATAAAGTTGTAAACCATAGGAAAACTGAGAGGACACACATAATGAGAATTCATCTTCATGTGGATTTGTTGAATCTGCATATCATTAAAGAGCAGACTTCTGTTTTCTAAATACTCAGTACTATGATGTATGTTGGGTTGGGTAGAATAGTGAAGGGTCAAGCAGATCAGAACATCCTGACAAGTTCTTACAAATTCAAGCTGTAGCTGGTAGAATCACAAATTCAATTTTATTAGTAGAAATATGAAGTATCAGAAAAGACATTCTGGCTTTTGAGTTGCTGCCAAAACATATAGTGGAAGGGAAAAGGGGCTTATTTTATAACTACTTTTAGTTGGCTACTTTATCACTGCAGTGGATCTGCTGGGCAGCAACCCTGATCTTATTAGCTGCTAAGCATCAAACCTGTGCAATATCACAAACAGGGTCTTTTTTCTGCCATATTTTTTTTCCTAGTGCTGTAAGATTTCACTTTGAACCAGAGTTGGTGATGTGAGCAGCTCCTGATTAGATGATTAGAGGAAGCTTCTTGTCAAGACAAAAGTCTTTTTCAAAGACTCATATGTTATTGATCTCAAATCTGAGAAAATATAGGCTACCTGACCTTGACCCAAGGTTTGGGTAAGTAAGGCTTTTAATGTGTCATTACAAGGGGAAAAATGCCTTTTAGGACACTGTCAATACATGTTTCATAGGTCATCGCTTTTATCAATGAGTTATTCTATGCTTTTAACATGTAGTCATTTTCTGTGTGTTGTCTGAAAAGACACATATACTGTATGTTCTTTTTTTTTTTTTTGTCTCTCTTATTTATGAGAAAAATGTCATGGTGGGGATTAGTCCTCTGTCTGATGAAATTTTTGGCCCAATACTTTTTTATGTTCTTTCTTTTTTTTTAAAAAAAAATAAATCTACTCATATTTATTCAACACATTTTTTCTCTTTCTTTATGAACAACACCATGAGTCTTTTGTTTACAAGGAATAACATCAGAATGAGAATGAAGCAAAAAAGGTGCAAACCAGTAGATTACGAAAATAAAGAAAGATAGTTTAAAGACAAAGTCTCTGAGAATATAGTATTTAATGTTATTTCTGGACACCAGCAAAATAAAAAAAAATCCATAAAAATTAAAAATGTTTTACTAAATTCTTGGAAAAAAATCAACTAAAAGCTTTTGTTAGTGATAGGCAGTAATCCAGTCTGCATTAAAGGTCTTTGCTACTAATTGGAATGAATTCATGCCTTCCCCATTGTAAGTCAAAACTGCACAAGCTTCCTCTCTCTGATAATGTTGCAAAGGTAGCCTCGCTTCCATCTATTAATGTCATCTCTTGTGTGCCTGCAAAATTTGCCAGAGCTGATTAGAGCAGATATTAAATGATAATTGGACATTTAGTGCTCATCAAACAGAAAGTGACAGATGGGCCGCTAATTAAATTATAGTTCTGACATTATTCACAATGCTTTATGAATCTTCAGTAGTGACCTTCATGCATCTCTTCTCCCTTTTGGGGGAAAAGAGAGTGATAAGGAAAAAAAGAGACACTATTAAAATTTTAACAAATACGTGCAAAGTGAAAACCTTCTTTCTTTCCTCATTGATCTCTCCATAGAATTAGATAATTCATTATGAAATAGTGCAACAAATAATCAGATTCAGCAAATCAGGTTGAGTGGCTGAAGCTGCAGGGAGAAATTAATCATAACCTGAAAAAGTTATGCATGTTTTAACCAGGATTTCATTGTGGAAAAAGAAAACGTGTCTAAATATAGTCTGATCATAGAAAAGGAAATTCGGTTGCTCTTGTAGTGTGCTCTTTTACTTATCAATTCAAAACTACATTACCTACTGTCTCTACCAGCTAAATAAAAGGGCTTTAATGAAAAAGACTAAAAACCTGAAATAGTGAGACACAGTTGCTGAGCCAGAACTACATACTCACTTTCAATTAAAAAGGAAAACAAACTGTTAATTACTTTGTAACTTTGCTTTCACCAGTCTTCACTCTTTAGAAACTAGATTTAAAAAGTAATAACTATAATATTCCTGGTTATCAGCAGTCTTCATTTTTGTGTAGTATATATCCCAATAATTGGCTGACTAATATTTGTATAAAAACATTTAAATAAACAGATAAATAAATAAATGCTAATTTTAGCATTTACATATAGTTCTATTTGTTTATAACATTGTACAGGCATTACTGTATTAAAGATATTAGAGAATTTATATCTATAGTGTTACATGTGCATATATAGCTTCATACACACATAAACATATTGTAGGAATTCAGAGACCTTCTGCTATGAAAAAAATGAGTAACTCTTATGTAGAGAAGTAGCTTTATTGTTTTCAAGAGGGACTCGTCCCCAAGGCAAAATTCCCATCTATATGTTTCTAGAAATTACCTTGTTAATATGAGGACATACAGATAAACTTTAAAACTTTGGAAACAGTTATATACCTATTTTTTCACTGTTTTATTTAATAGCTGTAGGTATCGGAACTATTAATGAAGCCACTATGTATGTGTACCTTCATAAATTTAAATTTTTTCCCAGTATTTTCTGATGGATAGATTGTATAACAAATATTCAAACTGAAGCTCACACAATAAAGTAAAAAAAAAATACAGCACAAGATAACAAGCACCCCATCCCCCCATCCCCAATGAAATCCTCAGAAACAACAAACCTTTGGAATAGTTGAAAATAAATACAATCCTTATCAGGTTTTGTTAATATGCTTCATTATACAAAACTAACTGGAATTTTAAATATTTGAAGCTTGCTTTTTAGGCATATGTCTAATTCTATCTGTAATAGAAAATTTTAAATCTTTAAGATTCCTGAAGGTTCTCACTCACACACGACCAGAACCTCCAAAAGAGAGTGTGTAAAACACACAATACTCAAGTCCATTTAAATTGTACCATAAGAGATTAAAAAACACAAAACAAACAAAACCAAAAATACCAAACAAAAACAAACCTGAAGATTTAAAATTCAGAAAATATAAGTAAATTTCTATAGAAAATACAGATTTTTTTAAAAATAAAATTCAAGAGTGTTTGGCATCAAATATAGCTAATGTAAAAAACCCTATCATATCCTGAGTGCATTTTAAAACACTTGTCCAAACGGTAAAGATTAAAATGCTGAAGAAAAGCAAAATGTTATTGTTCTGAAAGAACTGCTCTCCTCTGAGCTTTCAGGAGCCTCCTGCTGTGAAAGTCATTTGGACTTAATGGAAAACTCCTTGATTCAATTATACTCAATGGACCCTTTTCTCAGTTAAACTGGTATAAATGTGAAGTAACTTCACTGTCTTCAGTAGTTACTCTGGATTTATACTACTGCCCTGGTCCACCTAATCTTCTGCTTCTGTTCAGTAATGGGTATTTGCAGGGGTAAGTAGATTTTCTGAATAGTCTTTTTAACATTTATTTTCATTCTTTTTTTTGATCTACCAACGTGAGAAAGCCCATTAATCACTGCTCATGAGTTGTGTTATACTTCCTATGTTATGTACTGAAAATCCCTTAAATTCATCATAATTTCTGTTCAAATTTTCTCTTAGTATCTAAGTCACACACAGAAAATACTTCTAATTTCTAAGGTATTTTATGTCTGAAAATCTTAGTCTATTTTATAAATTCTAAGGAGATGCAAGCTTCTATGAAGTGAGCTGTTTAAGCTACGTTGTCACAATAGTGTATCAACCAACTTCCTATGCTCCTGTCTATTTCACAACTTGTCTCAGGGCCATGAGCAAATTTCACCCCTTCTGGGAGTTTATGTGGCTGAGCTAAGGTGATTAACTGCTTGAGCCCAAGGTCACTACTTCACTGATAAAAGCTGTTGTAAAGAAAGCTTGAAGTGAGGGACTGCTTCTCCTCTCCATTGGGACTTTACTGCCAGCCCCAACCTGTTCACCACCACAGATGGGCAGCAGCGAGGTCTGTGCTTGATCTCATACCCTCCTCTATCCATCCTGACCTTTACTCATGCCTGCTGACTGGGCTTCCCAGCCTTCTCTTCTTTGTCACTGTGGACTCTCCAAGAGATCACTGTACTGTGTCTGACTCTGATAACAGCTTCTATACCCAATTCTGATGCTAATTTGTCACTTCTTACTGGTCATCAGAGATCCCCTCTCCCCCTCATTCTGAAGAAGACAGGAAGGAGAAGTGACCTTAAGAAGTGTCCAACATTAGATGACTCCTAGAGTGGTTGAGGGGTTGTTTGCATTAAAAGAAAGGAAGGTTAGGAAGCCAGAACAGGAGTATGAGATCTTCAGTACAGGATCCAAGCAAAAAGAGAGAGTTCAACCAGCTAAAGTCCTTAACTCAGCCATCTAACTCAGCCCAATAAACTCAGGCAACTAAAGAGACAAATGTTCTCCAGGCCCTAACATCCTAGTTCATAGGAGAGTGCCATCTCAGGTCTTTGAAAGGAATAATAATGGCAGCTTCTGCATGAAGCAAAATACAAAACCCTTTTCTGGGCAAATATTTCATATTGGTCATCTTCTAACAGCTGTCTACTGGCAGCCTGAACGTACTTTAGCACATGCTCAACATATTAGGAACAAAAGAAAGAAAAAAACCAAACCAACAAACAAACAAAGCCTAAAAACAAACAAAACCAAACAAAACCAAATGAAACAAAAAACCCAAATAAATGTCCCAGTTTTTCATGTAAGAAGATTTTGAGCACAAGAGCTTTATATCCCAACTGAATACAAAGTGGGTTTTGGGGAATCTTCAGCCCTGTCACTTCTTTCCTCTGACTGCTGGTAGTTAATAACTCAGAATTCACTTATTTCCCGAGCTTCCTTCTCACTAAAGACAAGGGAAGATAAAGTAGCGGTGGATTTCAGGAAGACAGTGACACTAGGACCCTACCAGTTCCAGAAGGGCCTTAGAACAATCAGAATCATCACACCATTTGAACAAGCTTTATACGCATATCACACACATGGTCTGGTTTATCATTTTGATATCACTTTCTCTTCAAGGCTTTTGTTTTTCGTAAATATTATATTTTTTTCAGTGTGACTGTTTGGATACCATGGTTATTGCTCACAAGGAACACAGCACCTGAAGTACACAAGAGACATCAGACTGATGGAATTCTCCTCAACTAGCATACAGTAAAATAAAGCTAGGACCTGAGTAGAGACAGGAAAAAACAAGTGATTCTATACTTGGGTTGAGAGATGCGTTTGGAGTCCCATGATGGTGCTTTGGAAGGGTAGAAGCTGTCCACAATATCTACTGTTGAGAAGATGAGAACTTGTTCTGTTTATGACTTTTGCTGGCTGCACCCACTGGGTGTGGTCAATTCAAAGTTGGGATAGCAGTTTTTTGTCAGTAAGATCAGGATGCAGAGGATTTATTTCTGTCCACAGCATATTATGCAGATATATAAGAGACCAGGAGGATCCTGACATGTCTCTTGGATCAATATGGTGATAAAACTAGTAACTTATGCAGCTGAATGATCTTATAGTATATCTATGTTTTATCACAGCTCTTCTGCACCCCTTACGCTGTCACTGACAGCAGTCCTAGCAGTTTGTCAAAACTGAAGCAGATATGGTGAGGTCATGGGAGGCTTATGCTGACAAACTGATGCAGAAAACAATAAACAGTGCAAACAGTAGCTGATGGGGTGGGAGGAGAACACACAGCTGCCTGATGCCATGTGGAAGGTAGAGCTTGAGGAAGCACTGCCATAAGATGAATCCAAACTGCCAGGTAGGACCTGACCTGATCACAATTCACCAAAGTGACCTCTTTTCCTGGGCCTATAATCTATGAGTACATGTCACCGAGCAGTGCAGTTATCTTCTAGCAGTCTTCTAACTCACTTTTTCATCTGACATTGGCATATGTGCATTTGCCATAGCTTGTGTCACTATATCACAGGATGCAAAGAGCCTAGCTGTATGGGAGTGTTGTGTGTGGTTTTTTGTTGTTGGTGGTGGTGTTGGTTGGTTGGGTTTTTTTTGGGGATGAGGGTGGGGGTTGGGTTTGTTTTTTTTGCCCTGCACTGAAAGGGTTGTCAAGCATTGGAACAGGCTGTCCAGGGAGGTGGTAGAATCACTATTCATGGAAGTGTTCAAGAAATGACTGGGTATGGCATTTAGTACTATGGTTTAGTTGGCATGATGGTTCAGTCAAAGGTTGGACTCGATCTTGGAGGTCTTTTCAAATCTTAATGATTCTCTGATTCTATGAAAAGGAGGAAGTAGGAAGAGAGAGCATGAAAATCTTTACAGCATTGTATAAGGGCACAAATTTATCCCTCTTCTTGCTCAGAGGAAGTTGAAAAACTTCAAAGTTCCTCAATCATCTTCTTTTATTACTGAACTCAAAATATCTTACTATTTCTAGGTGCAAATCTCCTTTTCAGCTGTTCGTATGATAGAGGCATTTCTGATTTTTCAATCTTAAATAATTTCTGATGTCTAGATCAGACCACTTGTTAAATGATGTGCATGGTTTCAGGAGTGCCTTCAATCACAAGAGTGTCGATGATTAGGCAAAATAATGACTCAAAATTAAGGAAGATGCATTTTTAATCTTTGTCCCTATGTTCTCCACACTTCTTAATTAATTTTTTTTCTAGTCATGACAGATAATATTTTCAGTTGGTTCAACAAGAGGGATTCATTTGATCAATTTCTTATAAAATTAGAAAGAATTCAGGAGTGAAGTGCTACTGCAAGTTTGAATGAACAATGGCAACTTGTTATTTTCCCCAGGATCATTGACTTAGAAACATTTTAACAACAAATAATAAGGTAAGAACAAAGAAGAAAAAGTTCTTCTTCATGTTTATTCTTTTATTTAATGGGACTTGAAATAGAAAATAAAAGAATAAATGCAATTTTTTTATTATTAGGATAATTAGGCTTAAAAATGTCATAAAATTGATTAGCTGCTTTTCTCAGAGGCTTACAGTCACAAACATATTCATGTTAGACCATAATGAGTATAGCTTTCTCCTTTACTTCTGATTTACCTGGTATGGCAAAGGAAGAAAATCACAGAAAAGTGTCTCCTCATCCTTCTCACTTTCCTGCTCCTCTACTCTCTTCTCAGTAATTCACATGATCAGTCACTGTACAGCATCATTACTACTAAAAGAACTGAATTTTTCCATCATGTGTCCACTTCTGTTTTATTGGGTATGTTTTCCTGTTTGGGCTGTATTGAAAACCCCCTGACTAGGATAATAGGATTTTGATTTCAGTATGTTTTAAAGATTTTAAAGAAATTATAAAATAAAATATCTTTTTTCTCTTTGCTTGAACTAGGAACAGGGCATAAAGATCATTCCTGACGAATGGCAGTACAGCATTCTGGGGTATTGGCCACTCCTCCCAGCTGTGTATCATCAGTGAACTTACTCTGTCCTTTCATCTGCGTCACTGATGAGTAAGGTGAATAAGACTGGACCCAGTACTTACCCCTGGAGAACAGTGCTGCTGACAGACCTACAGCTAGTCTCCGTGCCATGGATCACAACCTGTTCAGCTCTGCCATTGAGCCAGTCTCAATCCATTTCACTGTCCACTCATCTAACCCACATTTCCCATTTGAGCTTACTCTCAAAAGCCTTGTTGAAGTCAAGGAAAGCAGCATGCACTGTTCTTCCCTTATTTACCCAGCCACTCATGCCATCATAGAAAACTATCAGACTGGTCAAGCATGACTTCCCCCTGATGAATCCATATTGAATACTCCTGATAACATTTTTTGTCCACATGCCTAGAAATGACATCCAGGATGTGCTGTTCCATCACCTTTACAGGGATGGAGACTAGTGAGGTTGTGGCCTGTAGTTTCCTAGGTCCTCCCTCTTGCCTTCTGAAAACTGGAGTGATATTGGCTTTCTTCCAGCCCTCAGACTCCTGCTCTTCATGACCTTTCAAAGATAATGGAGATTGGCTTGTCAATCTTGGCTCCCCCAGTGCTCATGGGTGCATCCCATTGAGACACAAGGATTGTTGGGTATCAGGTTGGCCTAAATGATCTCTAACCTGATCCTTCTCTGCCAAGGGAACATCTTCCTTTCTCTGGACTTTCTCTTGACTCCAAGACCTGTGATTGCTGAAGGCTGGCTTTAGCAGTAAAGACTGAAATAAAGAAAGCATTCACTAACAGTGTCTTCTCTGTATCCTCTATCATGGGGGCATCCTTCTCATTCAGAAGTGTGCCCGCATTTTTCCTAGTCTTCCCTTTGCTACTGAGTGCTGGTACTTGAAGAAGGCCTTTATGATAAGGCCATAAGATATGTCCTTGAAATATCTTATCAGTTTTAGTTTCAAGTGGACCTTATCCTTACTGGTTACATCTGCCTGCAGACTATGAAAATATTCCCATATTCCTATGTGGTCTGTCCCTTTTTCCACGTTTCTCTAGACCCAGTAAAGGAACATGAACTGCTTAGTTCAGCAGCTAAGTTACCTAATGAATCTTTATAACTCTGAATCTCCAGACTAGAGGATTATCTCTCTTGTCAACAACAGTGCAGACATACTAGTGTTTTGGCAAAGGTGAAAGTCTTGCTTAGAGGTGCACATACCTCTTTCATGGTAGTAGCTTGCAGTGATTTTTCCATCTGGCCATTCACTGTAGCTTTCCTGCCACCAGTGATGTATGTATCTGATTTTAAACTGTCTTATATATAAATCAGCGAATTGACACGAGTTAAAAATACCTTAGGGGAGAAAAAGAAAAGCTGTGGCAACTACTTAAACTGACATTGCCATAAAGAAAGGTAAGCACAGAGTCTACCTTTGAATTGGTAGAAGAGGTTTCAGGTAGCTTATTGAAAAATTGCAGAACTTAAGCAAGACAAAATACATTAAACAAGAAAGGTTTAAATTGATAAGAATTAAAAGCCACCTTCATTGTGGCAGACACACCACAGAAAAATTGCAGATGGAATTATTGCTAGTGATGTGTGCTGATAGTTCATGCTGTTCTAATGGATAGCTTATTTGTATGCCTCTAAACTAAGGAAATTAGTGGTTTGCTTTCAATAAATAAAAGTATAAATAAAATATTTTAATGAATGCTTTCTTCCTCCTTTTAATGGGAAGGAAATAATTTTATGATGCTATTACATGCAATACTGAATTGGGGCCTTATTTCATCACTGTCAGTTAATCATGAAATCCATCTCATTAGCTATATACATATGTGGCTTGTATCACTGGATGTAAACTCTTTTTGTATACAATTTGAAATTGTAGCCTGCAGTTTTTTCAATGCTGTCAACATGACATCTCATTTTTGTCCTTTATCTCACAGCTACAAGGCTTGTAAATGAAAAGGGGGTCTGTATTTTATAAAAAATGGAAGTGTGAGTTAAATTTTTCTATTTATTTTTGAGAATTCATAGGCAAAAAAATTGTTCAGTCCAGACTCCAGTGAAATGAATCGAGGTCTTCTACAACTCCATCCAGTTTAACTATGTTTTCTTAAAATCCAGGGTGTTAGAAAATTGTGGTCTGTCTGCTGAATATTATGTAGCTACTGCAGTGTGTTAACATCAAAGACACCATAGCTTTTCATCTGTTGACCAGAAATATGGACATTCATTTCTCAGAGGTCAGCAAGCTTTTCCATGGAGATGATCATTGTAGTACCATAGTGCTTCACGCACACTAACAGATTAAGCTTCACAGTGACCTGAATTTGAACTTAAGGAGAGATCTGTTCTCCAAGTTTAGTTGATAAAAGTGCTCAGAGCTTTGGGCTACTTCTGTGGGGTTTTCTGGTTTGTTTGGTTGGTTGTTTTTTGGGGGGTTCTTTGTTCTTTTTTTTAATTATGATACACACCTCCATAGTCCAGAAATGTGACTTCTGCCCATGTTTCTGCTTGGTAGGATAAAAGGCATTTTACAAGTGAAGAATGCAAATAGTCCATCACATTCTGTGGGGTAGACAGAAAGTGTATGAAATAGCCTAAGGCACTAAAAAACACAATCAACAGAAACAGATGAATCTGGCTTAGGAATTGTGAGGACTGGTCCAGTGGAAATTTGACTAATTGAATCACTCCCCTGAAATAACTGGTTATGGTAACCTGAAGTACCAGTGTAGATGAATTCACTCCTCCTCACCTCAAGTAAAGAGAAGATTGAGATTTGTGCAAGTGTGAAGTGGATAAGAAATTGTCTACAAAAAAGATGACAATAAATTGTATACAAGGCAGAATTCAGGAGCCAGAAATGATTACCAGGGTCCTTCAACAAATACTTTTACATGGAACTTTATTTAATGTTTTCATTAGTGACCTTATCATAAAGTCAATTGTACTAAGAAACTATGCTTATGGCACAAACCTGTAAGACATCAGAGACAGACATCTATATACAGAAGTAGCATGGTATCTCACAAGAAGAATAAGCAGATATTGAGAAGTGAAGTAGTAAAATAGGATTTTATAGGGATGGGTAAATTGGCATTTTAGTATTATCTGGAAATTGATCAGTTAGAAATTAAGAAAAATGGCTTTGTGTATTAGGCACTAAAAGGCTAATGATAAAGCATTCAATGTGCTTTAAGTGGGAAATTGTACCTACAGAATTCAGACTGAGTTTGGTGTGCAGGGTCTGTATTGTGAAGTCAGAATATTGCATCTTGCTCAGTGGTGTGTTTTACTGAAGGCAAAAGACGCAGTATTAAAGAAAGAGAAAGACTGAAGCCATTGAACTGTCTGGTGAGACATATGGATTCAAGAAAGGTGAAGTAGCAAAGCAGATGCAAAAAAAGTCTATTTGAATATATGAAAGCACAGTGGAATAGATTCAGAAATTTTGATTTGTTTATCCTAGTAAAATGTATGCAGAGAGCACCTATGGGGAGAGGCTATCCAAAAGTATATAAACAGATGGGAAAAATATGATAGATGATTAACACCAGGGGAATAAACTGCAATTTAAGCTGAAGAACTAGAAAGAAATGTGAATTGGGACACACATTTTATGTAGACTGGACATCTGAATATTAATTACAGTAAGTTAAATTATTATATTCATGTATAAACTTCCACTATTTCTGGCAGAAATCACAGGGACTAAAATCCTTAATCTAGCTGAAGAATTAATTTGATCCAATGAATTCCCAAAAGCTACATATCCTGGCACACAGGCAGAGAAAGTTTTTATAGTAGATTCAGGGACACAAAGAATATGGGTGTTAATATTGTAGTGTAGAATATGAGCTTATTGAGTTCCTGCTCAGAGTTTTAGCCTCACATCAACATTCAATCTTTTCTTTCCTCCAAGTTAGGCTATATTCAGCCTATAGCATTTTAATGTACCAACCTCTTTATTGCATTCTATGACTTCCAATTGCTTTTGTAGGAAGATCTTGAAACAAAAACTTCTACTCTGAATGTTGAATTCATCACATTTATTACAGGAGATCATTATTAAAGATTTTTCTTAGGAAAGAATATGTGTTATAAATTGCAGTTTCATAATAATATATGAATCTGTTTCCAGGGATAACCCTTGGCATATACGTATGGATTAACAGAAACAGTTAACTTGGACCTAATGACTTACTGTCATTGTAATAAATGAAAAAATAACCCCACAAAATTCTTGGAATTTGTTACCCCATATCTAGGCAATCTTACAATGTTTATGATTTTAAGTTTTACTCTTCAAATTCTAAAAAGCTTGGATTAGGCTACACTCTTCAAAGTAGCAAATGAACAAATATATTAAAGAGAAGTAGATGGGAAATTAAAGTAAATGAAGGATTTTTAACGAAACTTATTAAAAGAAAAAATTAGGCTAAAATGTCGCAGTCATTAAACTCTATTTAACAAATGTCAAATAAAGAGTTTTACAGAACTTTGTAGCCTTCGTGAAAGTCTTTTCTCATCAACTAGGACAGGTTAAAAAAAACATTATTGTCTTTCACATCCATTGCTTCTTCCAAGTTTAATATATATTAGTGCTGTTCATTTCTGTGGAAGAAACCATTATAGATATTTTTTCTTCCTTTCAGCAGCACAGCTACAATAGACACAACTGCCATACAGTCTCATCCTTTTATGACAAGTCTAAGTAACATCTAAAGTGTAATGCAGATATAAATAAATCCTTTACTCAGCTATAACGTATTTGATTTCAAGTTCTGTCATCCCATACAAAGCCAAAGGAGCTTCTCTTATCAGTCTTAAACTTCTCCAAAATCTTGTGATCCTCATAACTGTCATTTAATGATACCCAAGGAATAAAACATTGAGACATCATTATTTCAACATTTTTAACTCTCCACTAATCTGCTTTTCAAAGGACCAGTCATCAAGATCCAGAACAGAGGCAGAAGGTACTATTTTATTCACAGAACAATAGAATACCAGGTTGGAAGGGACCCCAAGGATCATCTGGGCCAAATTTTCTTGGCAAAAAGCACCATCTAGACAAGTTGGACCAGCATCCTGGCCATCTGGGGAATACATCACTTCCCTGTGGAGATTATTCCAATTGCTTGTTGTTCTCATTATGAATATTTTTCTTCTTGTGTCTAATTGGAATACTCTCAGTGGTACCTTGCACCCATTACCCTTCATCTTTTCCATGTGACTCCTTGTAAAAAGGGAGTCACATCTTTGTAACCACCTTTTAAATACTGGAACACAGTCATAAGGTCTCCCCTAGCTCTTCTTTTCTCAAGGCTGAATGAACCCAGTTCTATCAGCCTTTCATCATGCAGCAAGTTTCCTGCTCCTTAGGTAATTTTCATGGGTGGACTTCTCTGGACTCTCTACAGCCTGTCCACATCTGTTTTTTGTAGCAGGAACCAAAAGAGAGCACAGTATTCTAATTGTGGTCTGACAAGTGCTAAGTATAGTGGGATATATTTTGGCTGCTGATGCCCCTCTTGATGTAACACAGCATCCCACTGTTTTTTTTGCTACAGTGGCACACTGTTATTGAGCTTGTTGTCCAGCAGGTCCCCCAGGTCCCTTTCCACAGAGCTGTTCCCCAGCTGGATAGACCTCTGCACTCCCAGATTATTCTTTCACGTTTTGTATCGAGTTGGCTTCAACCAGTACAGTCCATCACTCAGACACAAACATTTTAGTGGTTAATTGAAAGAAGTGAGCTCCTATTTTTATTTTCTAGTAGTGCTACACAGCTGAAGAGTATTACTAGGAAATGCTTATGCAACTGTGCTTCTTTAGGCCATTTGGGGATACAACACCAGCCTGTGTTACAGCAAAGGAAAATTTGAGTTTACATTGCCTTGTTTCAAGCTGTGGAATGGCGGTAATAGTGAAAATTTCACAAGTCTTTCCATGATGGTAGAATCCTAATGTCACTGGCAGAGGAGTCTATAACATGATTATATTTCAAAATTCCTTCTTTATTTCTAGATGTTTTCTGTCTTCGTGGTGTTGTGGTATTTAGTTATCACCATTCCTATTGTATGTTAAGCAGATGTGAATGGGATTCATCTTACCTTGTCTGAAACTAAGGTGTCACTGTGCTATACATCTGTATGACAATATTCTTTTGAGATGTATACATCTTTATATGATTATAATAGGAACCTCGATTACTAGCTTTAAATGGGACTCTAATTTTTATGATAGGTAAAGTTAAATAAGATTCATCCTAAATTCAAAATATGAGACTTGATTGTAGTACTACAAAGTATATAACATACTCTTTGCCACTATTATTGTGTTCTGGCCAACTTTTGGGCTCCAACCAGATAAATTACATGTCTGTAATTTTCTCCTGTAGTCCTGTTTACAGACTTAAAATTACCCTGATGTTCTCAAAAATTGATGTTTACATAATCAGGCATTCACCTGTGAAAAGGGTTGTTGAACAAGGATAATTTTCTCCATGTAGAGTCAGTCACTTCTAAGTATTGCACAATGAACTTTCCCGTTATTACTTGTTTGCATCTCACTGAAAATGTCTTCCTAACACTTGAATGGCACTACGCTATACTAAAAAATATTTGATGAAAGTAACGATGATTATTAGTTTAAAGGTATGGGTAGTAAGAAGATCAAAAATGAATTGTAATTCAAAGGGATTCTTCAAGATTATAAAAGGTCATACTTTAAGCTTAACACTGCACCATTTCGTTATTTGACTGCATGCAAATTGTTTACAGCATTAACTGTTTTTCTATTTTTTTTAGAATTCATTCCATAGCTTTTCATAAGACTGAATAACATAAAAGCAGGTTATGAGGTTTTACAGATAAAATAAATCTCTGAAATAATTTAAAACTCATTTGCCTTTGAGACTTGTGTTTAATGAAAATTCTGTCATTAAGCCTCTTAATTTAAACAACTGTACTTGATTCAATTGGACATAAAGTTTAAAAATAATTGTCATGCTGCAATATTAACTTTACACTGGCCTAGAGTCTTCCTTCCTTAAAGTGAACATAAATTTCTTGAGCATTGACTAAAATATGCAAAGCGGTACCTACTTATAGGTTTTGTCTTGCTTTTACTTTTAAATAGCATTATTTTGTTTTACTACTATTTCTTCCTCTTTCTCTTTATTTAGAAAATGCACATGCTGTTTGCCCAAAGCCCATTAATCTCTGTAGGAGGATACTGGAGGAGACTAGGCATTTTGAATGTCTCACCCTTAGCATGACTAAAAGTTGTGTGTCCGCCATTAAGAAATGTTGGTCAGTAATGACTCCTGGAAACCAGATCCCTATAAGCAGTTCAGAGGATATGTTTAAAATGCAATTAGGCTTGAAAACAATTGGGCAGCTTTCACTCTATACTCTATAGTCCTTTCCCATTTATACCAGATAAAATTAGCTATTACTGCCTTACTGTTATTTTCATTTTGGTTTGGGGTTATGCACTGTGGGGTTTTGCCACTTTCTCTGATACTAAGAAGTCTGCTATGTGAATTACTTTGAAAGGATTGCCACAAATTATTTAGAAAACATAAGCTACAGTGTTCACTCATATCTGAATTGCTTTTTGAGTATTATTACTATAAAACAAAAAACTCTCAGTGTCTGATCTGAAAAGGAGAGAGATTGGATTTCAGTTTAGGAAATGAGAGAATTAGAAGGTTAAAACAGTCAGAATTGAGTGAATTACCTTTTTAAAAGTGCCTGCTTTGGGACTCGCTGCCATTTGGAAGGCCTTCTTTTCTTTCTCTTGTGTTTTATATTTGTAGCCCCATAGATAGCTTCCCGTTTTATCTGTACCAACGAAAAATTGAGGCTCTGTTTCCCTGAGGGATATTTCTTAAAACTTATATGAATAAATTTCAAGTAAGACACAGCTTTCTTGAAATTCATAGCAATTTGACATTTGCGTTTGAATTTTAAGTGAGCTTAGGAAGAGCCATTACCACCTTAGGCAGATATTGCAGTCTATTTCTGTGATAATGAGGTAACTCGTGTTTTCCAAACTCATAGTGCAGATCTTGCTGAGAGGTGTCTTATTTGTATTCACTTCCATTGCATCTTCCCAAGTTCATAGAATAAATAACATTTACAAATCTTAATATCTTTTATCATTTGTGCACATGGAAACTGCACAATAGAAAATGACTGGTTTTTTTTCCTGTCAGAATATAGAATGCACGACTGAACCAGTAACAGCCTACAAGACTTCAATCAGTGTTCTTGATCTACCAGAGATTCTGGGTAAGACCAAATGTGCAAGTGGTAGGTCAAGGGAACAGAAAAGCTGCTGTGCTTTGAATTTACAAGGAAAGACAAAATACTTTAGTGTTCTTTAAAAATGGTATTTCCTAGAACTCCTTAAAGGCTTTTGACAGCATAAATCACAGTCAAGTCATCACTGACTTTGGTCTTTTTATTTTCAGTTGTCCTTTAGAGTTTGAATTGTCTTTGTGGAAGGAAAAGGTTCACCTCATAAACCCTTCTTTGAGCTAAGAGAGAGATACGACAATAAAGACTTTTCATATTTTTTTCACAGTAGCAAAATTAAATAACTAAGACAGTGAGTATTAGATTTGTGGGCTGGCTTGGCAGAACACAGATGGGCCATGAGAAAAATGATGTTTTATGTGATTGGGAAAAGAAAATCATCTCTGCCATTTTTGAAAAAATATTGCAAAACCCAAAATACCAAAGACACATTTTCCATTTTGATTCATACACATAATAACACAAACTCTAGTAACTCATATATTTGGAAGAAAATAGCCACAAGACACAGAAAAATAAGTGCAGATTCATAGAAGGTAAACAATACAAAATTACAGAGAACTCTTAAACAAAAGTTTTGACACCGAAAAGGTGCATTTATTTAACTTCTGCCACATGTGAAATTGAGCTCATAGAACTTATATCAAAAGGCAACATATTCCTCTTCTACTGAGCTAACCACTCACAGGTCCAATTGGTTTAGGTTCAGATCATCAGATACAGTAATGGTGCCTAATTCAGAGCTGTGGTTAGTCATCCAAAACCAGTGGCACATGGTGAAACACTTCTCTGCAGCAAATGATCCTATAGGTAATTAGAACATTGCTGGATCTAACAAAAAGATTAGAGAATTACATTTGAAATCTAACCCCTCAGGATAAGAGTAATCTCATAAAAATTAGATATCTAGAATTTAAGCAATTTCTCTGAATTAATCATCCAGGGAGTAAGTGTAGTATCAGAAAGACAAAGCCTCCTCAAGAGTGGTTCTTCTCTGTGTATCTCAGCTGCATATTAGTGGGTCCATTTTCTACACCCATAATTGAAGACTAGACATGTCTTTCAGAACAATTGTACTTTGTTTCTAGTTAAGTTTTGGAAATGTTTGAGTTTTGGGAGATACACAGGCATATTAACACATTTGCAGGAATATTTTTAATTTATTTTTTAATTTATCTATTTTGTGTGCTGCCTGCAAATGCAAACATACACAATGCTCTTTGCCATTGATGTTCACTCTGGAAAATCAGACTTACAGATCATGCATAAAAAGACATGGCATTGAAGCTGGACTAATGTTTTAAGAAGAAAACATTTAAGGGCCAAAATAGCTTCATGACCAAATGACCTCATTACGTGATGTCAAAACCAAGAGGTTACATGCTTTTTTTCACAATCACTTCAAAGTCATTACTTCAAGGTAGGTGCTTTGACTGATAATACAAAGAGAGGGGAGCAAAAAGCTTTAAAACAATCAATACTTTACAATGAGTTGCATGCTTCGTAATTCCTTGGCAAATGGGGCAATGCTCTCTTCTCTGAATCCTGCATTTGGTCAGTATTTTCTGTCCCTAACACCGTGTTGATTTAGACAGCCAGATCTTATGTCTTTGCGATAGAGAATTGAGCACTACAAATTCCTTTAATCATATACAGTATATTTTAAATCTCACTGTACACCTTTTTCCATCTTTTGCACAAATATGTCACCTGTAAATATAAAATACAAAAGGTTGACTGGACTCTTACTACTCTTCTGACCAAGGAGCATAACTGGAGTGTTCAGGGCTATCCACATAATCCTTTAGGATTTCAAATACTTACATTTAAACCAGGCCAAACTCTGCTTCACAGCAGCATTTCTTATGGCTCCATCCTGAAGCCCAGGGGAGTTCTTACTAAATATAAAAGTGTGCTGGGAAATTCAATTGTTGTTTTATATGTTTTAATAAATCAGAGCTTGTATCTCCAAGAAAGAGTTCAACTATTTTAAAGGAGTGGTTTTGGTTTTGTTTTCTTTTTACTTTTCCTTTCAATCAATACCTTTGTTCAAACTTGATATTCTAAAAACTTCTTTGAAATAGGAAGAGTAACTTGACGCAAATTGATTCTCCAAAAGTGGAAAAGTAGCCTGATTTTCTTTTGGTTTTCCAAAATAGGACAGGGTTTTTTACAGTGATGGTGTTTAACTGTTGGATAAAGATTCAAATTGTGGGCTCTCCCTCACTTGATATCCTCAAATTAGGCTTCCTTGGAGGATGTTCTTCCATCAAGGACATGCTAATGCACTGAGTATGGTTGAAATTAAAGGAATATTATTACAATATTGGAAGTTAGACTACATTATGCAAAGATGGGGTTTTTCGAGCCTAAAACAGGGAAAGAAATTACAAAAAGCTCAGGATTTTTATTGAGGCTGTTTACAAATGATCTGAATTCTCTGTCCAGGGTCAGTAAGCACACAAGCACAAACCAGCTTAATTGTTTGTAAGTCATATGGCTATGTTACCATGCCCAAAACGATATGCCCCACCTTTCACCCTTCAGTTACTAAATCTGTTAGTTTTGGAGACAATATATACATTAAGACACAACACTATACACTAACAAATCTCCCTGCCTTCTGGGCAGGTCTGCCCCTGGGTGACAAAGGCTGGAGTGCAAGCAAAAGAAGTAAGATGCCTCATTTTTTTTACTGCAGTAATGAAATGATCACTATTGCAAACCAATTTCTTCTTAAGCTATCCACAATACCACAGCTGGAGTTTGCAGATCTTCAGAGGTAGTCACTTGGGCCATTAGACCTTTTATCCCTGTGGAGATTATTTCTGAAGAAGCATGTCATGCATTTTTGAAAATATGATTGAAAATTATGATCCTAGTCCTATTGACAAAATGATAGTTTTAGCCCACAATTTTGCATTGCTTTTCTGAATGAAACAGGTCTGCAACTGGATGAGAAAAGGGATCAGAAAGAAAGGCTATTCTTTATATTTCAGTGCAGTCTATTGCTATGAAAGCTGTTTCGGATTAAGAAGGAGAAGGGTATTACCTGCACAGTACTCTTTCTAATTATTCTCTCTCTCTCTATATATATATATGAGCAGATATATTCTTTTCATTGTAAAAGATTGTTAAAGGCAGGTAGGAAAATGGAAGCAAATCTGATGCACTTTGTGCATCAGATTGTTGAGATGTGAGATGGTTGTGCTTTAGTAAACTTAAACTGCACTTCCATAGCTATCAAAGAAACAAATGACTGCACTATAGAAAAACCTGTAGTATTCAGTGTCTACTGAACTGATAATAGCCCCAAAAAAGGAAATAAATCTCTGCATTTTATTTTTTTTCAGGTTGTGGTTTCTATTGCAGTTTATTTTTTTCTTTGTTTTCCTGAGTATAGATCTAAATATAAATAAGGGAAGTAAAATAAGGTAAAACTAAGTATCTTCTTTAAAAAGTCTACTATTGTAAAACTTGGACTATGAAACAAAGTCTACAAGGAATCATCTTGTTAAGACATACAGATTCACATTCACTGTTAAAAAGTAATAATGATCTTTGGTTCTCTATTTTCACCAAACTGGCTATAATGTATTTTAGTGACTAAGGTATTAAATATTTTTGGGGAGAATTTTATTTCAGATTTACCAAAAAAATAGTAAATAGTAAAAAGACTATAATTATTTCCCAGCACTTTTGCTAGAGAGATGACACCTATGGATTTTTCACACCAGAGTAAGAAAAATATGAGTCTCAAGACCAGCAAAAATAATAATATTTTCTTAAAAATAAGTGCAAATACGCTACTGCAATCATTGAATGTTTAGCCATAGTCTTCTGTGGGATCAAGATTTTACTCAGTGTTTAAAATTCAGTCAATAAACATCTACTTCTGAATTTTCTCTTATCTGAAAGCTGTCAGAACTGTATTTTTTCTAGGAACAACTTTGTCATATAATTTTTGAGATAAGCTAGTGCGATAATACTTTGTTCCCAATGAAAGTTAGTGTAAACAAATTAATATGTAATATATTTTTATTTTACTCATTAACTCTGATATTAAACTAGGATTGAGGGAACTTCATTTCATGTCATTTATACTGAGGTTATTTGCAGCAGCCATGAAAATAATGTAAATCTTGGTCTCTACAATGTGAATTTTATAAATCTTGAGTTACTAATTGAAGACCAAAATCTCTTGAAGAAGAGATTTGAGGATTAATTTTTAAATCAGTTTTTAATCTGCTTATTCAGTTTTCATTACTGTGCAGAAGAAATTTATAATGAAAATACAGTACTCACCCTTTAATAATTTTCCTGTTTTCAATATACTTAATCTCAAAGAGCCAAAAGACACTACACATTTGAAATATACTCTAGGGGAAAGGACATACAGTTCACATAACATTACTTATGTTTTATTTTACAGTAGATCTATCAAACAAATTTTACAACTATTTGTTATAACTTCATTTGCTTAATGTAACATATACTCTTTGGGGTTTTTTAAATATGAGATCTAAACTGTCAGCAGAACCCCAGGCAGAAAATGTTTCCCTAGGAAGTATTTTGCCATTTGTTTGTGTCAAATGGCAGAAAATATGAATGAAAAAGAAGTCTTACTTGCAACTAATAAAAAGTTGAATTTTTAAAGACATCACTTGCAGAGATTCATTGATATAAATCAAATCATGCTCTGCTGAATAAGCCAAGGACTTTATCTGTCACATGTAGACAAGCAGAAGTGAACGGAAATTAATCTGTAGTTGTTTTTTCACTTGACTCATGGAAGGTAACAGGAGGTTTCTTCCCTTTAAAAGTATCAAGTTTTTGTACTAGGGATGGATTGACACAAAGGATAAGATTTTACGAAATGCTCTTCCTTTTGCGATTATGCAGAATTAGTTTAACTATGGTTACAACTGCTGTCTGCACTAAAGAATATTTTACGCAAAATCCACCAAAATTACTGTGAAGCTGATGATATTAAGTTGCTTGATTTTTCTTTATTTTATGCTGCATTAATGTCTGAATTTGGATTTAAAGTTAGGATTTATCTTCAGGGTGGGTGAGATTCTTGTTCATAATACACAGACAAGGGGACAAGGAAGCATTCATTTAAGTGATGTTTAAGTGCACTTGAATTAGTATTCATCAAGTAATTTGCCAAATTTAGTTTTGGCTAAATAAGATTTTTTGCTACTTTTTGGGGTGAGGGGATATCTGTTGCCTTGTTTTAGAGAAGAAAGTGCAAGAAAGAAATACACTATTTCCTTCTGTTCTTTCATATAAAACTAAACTTCCACTGAGTCAAAGATGCCTTTGAACTAAGATCTTCCAACCAAGTAAGATGAATAAGATCAATATTCTCACAAATAAAATACTGTTAACAATTTCAGCAGTATTGTTACTAATTTATAAAACTTTCATGCAAACAACAACCCTAAGCAAAATCTTTCATTGTCTATATAGTATTTATTTTCCTTTGCCAGATTAAGAGAATCATCTTGAAGGGTCATCTTAGGTAGTATACAACTGGAAGGTAGTATACCAACTGCCACTAGACAGTGTCTAAAAGAGAAACTAAGAACTTAGCTTTGGAAACATGCAGCAAAAACTGTGTGAACTTGCAACATTTACATACAACTTTCTCTGCAATGCTCAGCTTATTTGCATAGGGAGATATCTATGTTTTTTAGAGTGCTAAGACTGATACCATCCGTACCTGCTACTGTTTTTAACTCAGTTGAGCAGTGGGACTCAGAAAACTTTAACAAGGCCTGGAGGAAGGCATAGGGTCAATGCATGCAAACCTGGCAGTGAGTCATGTGCAAGGTTTCTGGCACAAACTGAGCTGCAGTGCTGGCCAAGGACCCATTTTGAATCTCCTGCCTAGAGAAAGACTGAGTTTATGGCTTGCTTTACTGTCTCTCAGACACTTAGGTGCTCCTGCTCTGCTGCAAAACAAGTTTTGATGCTCCACCTTGCCCTAAGAAACAAAAGAAATACCACTCTGTTTACCTGCATTTGTTTATTCTCTTAAGACTTAGTGTAGCGATCAAAAATAAGGATGGATGGCATATCACATCAGGCCCATGGGCACCCATAAACCTGGCTAGACATGTATAGCATAGCAATGTTGGCATTTTTTGCTGCTGCTAATTTGTTTGTTTGTTTTGTAGTATATGCAACTAGGAATTCCTAGAGGTTGAGTAAATGGCTGAATGTATTTTGAAAATGTTAAATTCCAAAAGCCAGCAAGCTCTCTGCAAATTGACTTTAAACTTATATGGATCAACTGAGTGTGGCAGGGACTTTTCGCCATACATAATATTTAAAGAGTCTCATTTATTTTCCAAGTTGTTTCCCTCCAGCCTCCCTCAATAGTCCTGCTGGAACTGCTTCTGATTAGGAAGCTGGCCCTTTCAAGGACTATTGCCCTCTTCACAGATCTCTTTTAGAAGAGAAGGAACTTTCTTTTCTTAACCTTAGACTGTCCTTGCTTTTATGATGTACAGTGTTAAATTGAAAGTAGCTAGGATGTATGAGCAAGGGTGACTTTCTTTTTGGAGGGGAAGCATTTTTCAGAAACTGCCAAAAGCTAAAATTCAGAAATGTCACAAAAAGTCTTTTCTATATAGTTATTTCTTTACGTATTTTCTTTATCTTCGAACTGAAAAAAAATAGCAATATTACTCTAATTCCAAAGTTTAGCAGTTCATTGATACCCAGTAATATCATTCAAATTACATAGAAAAGGTGTGCAATTATCTTTCTTGGTAAAACAGGCTCTAGATCTATTTTCCACTGGGTCTGTGCACATAACTGCATTTAACCCACTTCAGACACTGCATTTCAAAGTAACACAGTAATTTCTTTTAAACAAAAATGTTCCAAAAACGTAAGCAATGCAATGGTACTACTGTTTGATTTGATGCTCTGAACAAAGAGTTCTCACTCCTCAAGAATGGCTTAATCAAATTTTCCGCATTGTGGACATGAAAAGATACATCACTCCACCCTGCACAAGACATTCTTTCCTGTAGAAAGTATATTTAGGGACTGAGCAAGAGGGAAAATCTCAAAACAATCCTTTATTTGACTGGTTGGATAGTCAGAGATTAGGCTCCTTGGTTTCAGTATTTGGCACAGTGAATATTCATTTAACCCTGCAAAATGACAAGAGGCAGTTCAATAGCTCATGAGTAGGATGACAGTGCCATGACTGTGTTTTATAGAATCTGAGTTAGCATTTCTAGGCCATGGGAGCATACAATTTTTTCTAGGTTTGTACAGGATTCTCTTAACCCATTCCAGATCCTAGACAGATCGGTTTTTTGTCCAATGATCCTAGTGATAAATTCATAAAATTCCATTCTATAATCAGGTAGGCCATTAGCTTTAGTCACACCTCTTGGAATGCAGTGGCAGAGTCCCTAATGATCAGGAGTCATTTTATAACTTCCAGCCCTAATTTATTTGTACTGGTTTTATGCAGTTATGCCCATGCACTAATGTTAAGCTGTAATTAAATAAATTTTCCTCCTCAATGAATTCCTATCTTTTTCTTACCTTTATGTTTTCTCTTGTGACTCTTTATCCCGGTCTTCTTACGTCAGTTTGCAACAGAGGTGCTTTGTTCCATTAGTTACTTTGGTGGACAATTTCTGTGATAGTTGCAGCCTGAATGAAAACTGTTTTAAAGAAAAGCAATTGGATCTGTGGGGTTTTTTTAAGGTTGCCCTGTATGATGACTTTAACACATGACTGTCTCTTTGGGAAATGGCTGTTACATTCTGTTTATGTATCTTCCCTGATGCATTCCATGTATGCATGCTTGTGTCATTCCTAAACACTTTTGCTTCCTTCTTCAGACTAGTTAGGAAAAAATCTGCTTTACATTGCATAACACTGTTTTCTGCTTTCACTAGACCAGGTTGCTCAGAGCCCCACTGTGCTGGTTTAAAGGTAAACCGGCAGGAGAGATGGACCCATCACAAGAGAGATTGTAAGTCAGAGTCACAATTTAATGAAAGATATTACAATAAATACACTGACACAAAGAGAAAGCTGCTTTCAACTCACCAAAACCCAGCAGTATAACCCAGCGTCCCACAGCACAAGACCAAAGGAGTTTGTTAGCCCCTTGTGCTGAGACCTACGTGGTTCCCTAGAGTCCAAAGCAAAAGGAAGTGAAGAACCTGTTGGTACAGATGATGGCTGTGGTCTGGTTGGGAGTGCTAGTTGCGGTCTGGTCGAGAGTGGTGGTTTCCTCCTGTCAAGGTCCTACTGCTCCTCCGGATCCAACAAGAAAAGTGCAAGATCTTCTTACCCCCCACTTATGTACCCTCAGGGAGCACCCAGTCCCTCCCCCAGGGCGGGGACTCACACAATGGGTGA
>JAWWMP010000081.1:25528105-25559785 GCA_035047865.1 Dendrocincla tyrannina
TAGAGGGGGTAGAATACATAGCTTTGATCACCCCCACACAGTGATAACTGGCCCCTCCTGCTGAACTAGGACACCCATCCAATCTAATCTTGAACACTTCCAGGGATGGGGCATTCACAGTTTCTCTGGGCAACCTGCTCCAGTGCCTCACCACCTTCACAGTAAAGAATTTCTTCCTAATATATAATCTAAACCTACTGTCTCAGTTTGAAGCCATTCCCCCTTGTCCTATCATTACATGTCCTTGTAAAAACTCCCTCTCTTGCTTTCTTGGTAGGATCCCTTCAGGTATTGGAAGGCTGCAATCAGGTCACCCCTAAAACTTCCTCTCTTCCAGGCTGAACAATCTCAATTCTCTTATCCTTTCCTCACAGGAGGGGTGCTCCATCTCTCTAATCACTTTGGTGGCCTCCTCAGAACTCGCTCCATGTCCTTCCTGTGCTGAGGACCCCAGAGCTGGATGTAGACATGGGAACTCACCAGAGCAGAGTAGAGAGGCAGAATCACCTCCCTTGACCTGGTGCCTGCACTCCTTTTGATGCTGCTCAGGACACGACTGGTTTTCTGAACTGCAAGTACACATTGTCGGCTCATGTCCAGCCTCTCACCCACCAGCACTCTCAAGTCCTTCTTGGCAGGGCTGCTCTCAATCTGTGCTCCCCAAGACTGTATCGATACCAGAGGTTGCCACAACTCAGGTGCAGCACCTTGCACCTGGTCTTGGTAAACCGCATGAGATTTCTAGGTAAAAGAAAAATAGCTCTAAGTGGGATGCAATATGTCACATGGATACAGATACAAACATATTCTTATAACTTCCACAGTGCCCCACAGAGTTACTGTAAAAGGAAAAGGAAAAAGTTAAAAACTGAACCAATTAAAATAAACTTGTCTCTTTGTCCTTCTGCAGCTGCTATGTCTGTCTCCTTGTTTTTGTGTGTGTGAGATCTCAGGAAGTCTGCTTTAAAGAAAAATCTTCTCAGCTGAACCTAAGGAATACCCACTCTGTTATTTTATTCTTTCAGGGAAAGGTACAAGGACATGGATACATAAAGTCTCCTTCTTGCAAACTTAAGCATGTGAACCATTTTGTAAGGCCTTAAAAATATTTTATAAGGCCTTAAAAAGATTTGGGCCCATGTGTCTTCTCAAAACCATGCAAAATTTGTCATTGTCAACATGTAAATGGATTTGGAGCAGAATGAGATTCAACAGCTTTGTTCTAACTGTATTTTACCCAAGGACCTGTTTATCTGCATTCATAGCTGACTATGTGCATTTCACAGCAGTCAACAAAGGTATTTATATGTGGAGTCCCTCCATGGCTTCACATTCAGGATCTCTGCAGACACCTTATTTGCAGTTTGGTAGCTTTTAATATTTCTTTATATGATGGAAAAAGGTAGAAAATATATAAAATAACAGTTGGATATTATCTGTTGGAACTCATTCTCCATGATGCTTCTCTTAATCTGAGATTTTTAATTAAAAATAGAAAAAAACTTTTAAAAACTGACATACTAAAATTATTGTGGATGTTGATTTCTTATAGAGTACTTCTTAAAAGAAAAGTAGTAGAGGGATGGTATTTTGGATAATCAAAATGAGAGTTTTGTTGTCAATTAACCCTTAGCTCTATAGCTAAAATTATTTTGGCTGTTTTCTAAAAAGTGTGGCAATGAAAAATACTTTTGAAAATACTTTTCAAAATATATCATACCTCCTGTTGTCAGTAGTGTGAATCCCACACCACTGCTAATACTACATCATTATTATTCAGGAATAT
This sequence comes from Dendrocincla tyrannina, assembly GCA_035047865.1. Classification (NCBI taxonomy): domain Eukaryota; kingdom Metazoa; phylum Chordata; class Aves; order Passeriformes; family Dendrocolaptidae; genus Dendrocincla; species Dendrocincla tyrannina. The sequence continues at coordinate 25,529,892 of JAWWMP010000081.1, forward strand.
GTTAAAGAAACTCTTGCAAGTTCTGGGAAGGCAATCTCTACAGGAAGATACTGAGTTAGTTTATCTAAGTATGGGGGAATGGGGAGCCATATCTTTCTTTCATGAATGGTATGAAGCTATTCTTCACAGAGCTTTCTAAGCATCTATTGTTACTATATCCTCAGGCTTCTCACTGCAGGTCTTCATACTGCAGGAGGGATTTTCATCTTTGTTTTCAACTCATTCCTAAAACCACCCTAATTGAGTTGTAAATGGATCATTCAGTCCAAAGAGTCACAAGTAGCTCAATTTTAATGTAGTCATATCACCTCCGCAACGTTGACTACAGTGAATTACTCTTAATATATGTCTACAGAAGCTTCCAGGCTTATCTTAACTAAACTAGCCTGGGGACAGGGTGGGACATCTGTCCTAATATGGAACTTGGTAGCCAGCTCTCAGGCCTAAGTCTGTCAGTGTACATGAAGACCTTAAAGGTGTTTACTGCCATGCTAGCTGAGATAGGAAAGTCCCAGTTTTACAACTACAAAACTGAGGTGAACAAACATGAAGTCCCAAATCCCTAAAAACCAGAGCAAATCCTTCTGCTCTTGGGCAATGTAAAATTGAATAGAAAATACGTGTAAAAACTGTTTTCCCCATCCTGTTACTATTGAGGCACTCTTCCTGTTGAGGTCATGCCAAAAAGAAGTAAAGGACTCAGCAAAGCTCTTCTCGGAATAATACTCCAAACTATTTTCTGTGCATCTTGAGGTTTCTCAAGCTGGTGTAACAGGTGGCAGTCTTGCTCCAAAGCTGAATGTCTACATGAGGCAAACGGCCAAGAGTCTTAAAACAGTAATCACACACTACCAGCTACAGGCAATCATACAGTTTTTCCCAGCTCCCTGAAAATGATAATCACAGTGTGGTTGGGTGTGTGTGTCTATTTCTGACAGAAGAGGTACATGAAAGTGGGTTAAGAGCACACAGAAATTATTTTCATACGTATTTGTTTTTCTGTTCAGTGAAGTCTTCATTAAATCCTACACACAAAATACTATGGCTTTATAAAGCATCCCTCTACAGAATCCTTGAACATCAATTTTCATATTTTTGTCTACAGTGTAAGAGAACTTTTGTGTTAAGTATTTACCAGTTTTTCTCTTGCTATTACCTTTTCCATTCATAAAGAAAACAACATGAATGGGTTACCTCTTTACATTCATTAGAGGGTCATTGACTAAACCTGACATTTGTACATTTGAGAAACCCACACTGGTTTTGGAGACATGCCTATAAACCACTGGACTGAAATGACATTGTATGTTTGGGTGTGCAACACCCAACATTTTAGAGGAAAAAGCAGGAGACCGATAATGCAAGAGAAAATAGCTATTACAAAAAAATACTACTTCTGAGTCAAGAGAATGGGCTAATGTTCATACCTGTCAGAATCACTGTTAACAGGAGAGTTTTGGGATTTTTTACCTTTATTTTCAATACGACACTTTTGCATGGGAATGCCCTACAAGACCCTCAACATCAAGTTTGCCCAGAAGTGCTGTAATTAACTGTACCAAATGGTCTACTACACTGTCAAGTTAATGCCTTCTATCTGGCTGTTTGCTGGCCATCATGTATCATTGTTCAGCAAATGACAGCAGTCAGGTTATTAAAGGTGTAGATATTAAATTAACAACAGTGGTAAACATTGTAGCTGTACTTCACATCTCAGCAGAGCCAATGAAGTGGATGACACTGCATCCATGCTGATATGCTGCAATGACAGATGGGCGTCATTTAACACAATACATCAGTGGGCAACCCACGTACCACAGCTGTCCTCCACTAAATGAATTAGATCAGGGTAATTAATCTAAGGCAGAAAGTATTACTAAAGTGGGTCCTAAGCGGAATTAGAAATGAATGGAATATCCTGTAAAAAAAAGGAAGGGAAAAAAATAAAAAGGAAAACAAAAAAGGGCTCATTGCAACATGAGTGTGAAAAAAATTAGTAAGCATTTTAATTCCACACACAGTAGACCATGCCCATCTCCTTGTGTGAAAGAGTATATAATGAACACCTTTTTGTTCTTCAGTATTTTATCATAATCTCTTTTTTTCACCATGTGCAACAACAGAGGCAACAACAGCAAGAGATCATGACCAAGATGTCACATTTGACACAATACTCTAATGTAAGAAAATCCTATCACCTTTTTTACTTACATGTAATGCTGATGAAATTACTCCTTGTTACGGATCCTCCACTTATATTAATTGACCTGTTCAATTTCTGTGGCATTTTATCTGAGGGATGTCTTATTTCTGTTTTTGGCCTGGGATTAGCTATAAAAAAACTCTACTCAACTCCTGTTCCTTAAACAAAAAATTGTAGGGTTTCTCCATCGTTGTTTTCTCTAACCTCCAAAAAAAAAAACAACAAAAAAACCAAAAACCCAAACCCATACAACAAAAAAAACCCCCACAAAAAAAACCAAACAAACAAAACACAAAAAAAATCCACGAAAGAACAAACAAACAAAACCCCAACCAAAACCAGAGGAAGTAAAATAAGTTTGTCTTGCTGTCATTCAGATTGATTACAAAAATATTTTAACATTTTTTACTATACTTTGATATCAATGTTCTATATGAATATGTTGCAAGTTTTTTTTTTATTAAAAACAAATCAATATGTGCATTTGAGATCATAAGGTGGTTAAATATCAAAGGCTTAAAGCTAGGGTATTTCAATTCATTTCTAAATGTAGACAATTTAAAGAGCTGTTGTAAAGGGAGAACAACAAAGAACTGCAGCCCAGAAAATTTGATTGTTAGTCTTGCAGGTTCTGTATTAATTCTGTTCCACTTCATTTAGTCTATGACATCTGCAATGGAAAATTTCCCTAAAGAATGTCTCTGACAAAGACGAGCATTGATCAAGCATCATGTACTCGCTTGATGCTGTCAGCTCACTTGCAGCTTCCTCTTTATTCTTTTCCCTTTGCCTAAGAGAGCCATCATCCTTCAAAACACATCCGTCTTGGTAGGTAGAGAATGAGATTTGCTACTAGTTTTAATCTTCAGGGGAAAAAGGAAGGAGAATTATTTTGGGAATAGGTATTATAGCAGTGATTATGTTTGACTGATGCAATGGAAACATATGCTGCTACTAGGCTAGTGTGAACCAACAGGAAATTCCTGAAATATATTAACTTTTAAGAAAGTAAAGTTTAAAAACAAGTCACAGTATGTATGCAAACTCTTTGGTGCATTTCAAAGTGCATTCAAATGATTAAATATATATTTACTGTTGTTTTGAATAGTCTCCATTGTGAAACAAACCTTATTCTCTGTGAAAAGTGCAAGTTCTTTCTGTTAGCCTCTCCACACTGCTAAACCAGAGCAGTCTTACTGAAAAAATACGACATGCTTGGAAATTCCAACATAGAATACTATGTATATAATAGTATATAAGTTGTTTCCTCATGTGTAAATACTTTAAAAGGAACTGAATGACAGGCATTCAGTTATTTTTGGTTAATAGCCATACTTTTTTACTTTGGTGTTACTTTTGCTTCTGTGGAATCATGAAAAATATCCATCCAACTCACCAGCACTGTCCCTTATCTATTCCTGCTTTCATTATTGAATCCTCCTCTTTCTGCTTGAAACATTTTTCTGCCATGCACAAAACCTAGCTGCTCAGATCACCTTTTCCCTATAGCTTTGAGCATGAAACAGATTTCCTCCAGTTTTAGTTTCAAGATGCAGCATAACTCTCGTCTCTCTAGTTTTATACTAGTGGAATTTTCCTTTGCATAGATAATCATGGTATGCCTTCCCTGACTAAAAAGACAGTCCTCTTCCCTTGTCTTCAGGTTTTTTTTCTCTTCTCATTCCCACCAGAAAACCAGCCAAATAGCACTGGCTGAATCAAGCAGCATGTAGGGGTTTTATGATGTCTTAGAACTTATTCCTATGCAATACATCAATGTTTTGAACCCACCCACACATGGTTTCTACATGAGTATGATATCACTTTTATACTTGTAGACCTTTGATCATCGATGCCTGGTATTCAGTTACTTCACTCTCACATAAAATTTCTGAAGTCTGGAGCTTCATTCTTATGAGGAGAGACTGTGGGAGCTGGGCCTGTTTAGTCTAGAGAAGAGAAGACTGAAAGTGGATCCCATCAATATATATAAATATCTCAAAGGTGTGCGTCAACAGAATGGTGCCAGACTGTTTTCAGTGCTGACCAGTGACAAGATAAGGAGTAATGACCATAAACTAAAACACAGGTAGTTGCACTGTAACATGAGGAAGAACTTCCTTACATTGAGAGTGGCAGACCAGTCGAACAGGCTGCCCATGGAGGTTGTGGAATCTCCCTTTCTGGAGACAATGAAAACCACCCAGGCATGTTCCTGTGTAATCTGCTCTAGGTGATCCTGCTTTGACAGGCAGGTTGGACTGGATGACTTCCAGAGGTCCCTTCCAACACTAGCAATTCTGTGATTCTGTGATTCCAGCTCTCTAAGAACAGGAGTCATACAAACCTAAGGTTTTATATATAGTCATTGCTATGATTATTAACATACTCCAAAATAATGCGTGGACTGCAATATAAACTAAATGCATAGAACATGTCATCTGAAAATTTTTGGGGAGATAAAATGCTACCAGTTTTTCTCTGTTACACTGCTTCTGACTTGCAGAATTGTTTAAGTCTATGAAAGGAATTTCCTTTCCCTGAAATTATGCCAGCAAATGAGTGGAAAAGTTACAATATGGGTTTTGGTGTGTTTTTGTTTGTTTGTTGTTTTGGTTTGGTTTGTTTTGTTTTTTTGTGACATAGGACACTGTGAACTGAATTGAGACAATAAATTCACTTTGTTCAGATGAAGAAAAAGATTTGTATAGCTACAACTTCAATTTCTTCTGATTTGATCCCAAGTTGAACTGCTAGCTTTGAGGTGAAATGCAACAATTTTCACATTACTATTATCTTCTCTGACTTGGACTCTGGAAAATGATCCACTTTTTGCAAACCTTTGAAAATTAGCATCCATAACAAGTACAATCAGCTACATTGCAGAAAAATCATACATAAACTAAGTTAGAAATAAATGATGATTTATCATGTTGTGTGGTGATGGATGAACAACAAAGATAAATAAGTACAGTTCACATACTCATTGAAATTTCACACCCTCATCGGTAATATATTCCTATAGCTCTTGAAAATTAGCTGAAAAGCTTAGAAGAAACAACTGCCATTTTGAGTGCTTTACAGTCTCCAACTTGTTACAAGTTGTCTGAAATATCTAGTAGTGGTGATTTTATCTCCTGTGCTGACTGCACTGAAATCTGGAAGAAGTTTTATGAACTTTTTCAATGTTCACACATATCCAGCATAAGGACTCAACATCACTGCGGTCTTTAGGTACTTTCACAACTTAAGCATTAATAATGAATATAATAGTGATTTTTATGAATGTGAAAGTGAACGTTTCTCCTAATATCTTAACATAGCTTCTTTTACAATATAACATTTCAGTGATCAGGTTACAAGTGCTACATGAGGCATGAGCATGCCATCTCAGGACAGTGGAAGATTGTTTACTCTACAGATTGAATTTCTTGTTTGACTAAAAAACCACTTCACCTAAGACAAAATCAGTTTTTTTCATACGATTCATCAGTCCCACAAGGGAGTACCCTAAAATATAGAGAGTACAAATTGTTCTGCATTACAATTGGATTCTATGTATAATTTGCTGAATCAACCCAGGAAAGGTTATAATGTTATGCAAGCAATGATCCTCGGGGAATGGAAGAACTAATCAGAATACGATCACACAAGATTTCATGATCAACACATGATAACATCTCAAAACTGTTGACTTCAAAGGAGAAGAAATTATTTCAAACGGCATTGTTAAACTTCCCCTGCAATCTATCTAACTTTTGAGATTGCCCTTCAACTTTTCTTCCTTACTTTCTACACAATCATCATTACTGTTATTTTAATACTGTATTTTTCATATGGAATTAGTTTCTTAACCTGCAGTTTCATGAGAAAAATAATTCTTAACATGATTTATAACAGAAGTCCTCCTATTATGTAATTTCCAACCTATTCTGGGGGAGAAAAATTTGTTGGCCACCATTTTCAAAAAAAAAGGTATGAAGCATGAAGATATTTTGTTCTTTAAATGTAAGTGTATGTTATTTACTTAAATTATTATGTATGTTATTTACTTAAATGTAAACATTTAAGTTCAGTTGGCTTTGTGGAGATTTGAGAATTAGTTTTGTAAAAGTAAGACACCACAGTACAATAGAAACTAAATTTTAGGATCCATTTTCAATGTGTGTTATTTGAGACACTTTTTCAGCTTTTCAAAATATACATATACATAAGATATACACATAGTATACATATACGTAATATATACATTCCTCCCTATACATGCATAGCTCCATGAAATACCAGCTGTATAGAAACAGAAAATGAACACTGAACCAAATCACTGACACTATTTCAGAAACTTCACTGTTCTTACTAAGTTTTCAGAGCTTTCTCTTATTGAATCTGTGCAGTATTTCTACACAAGTAGTACCATAATAGCACCTCATGTCCACTTCATGTTAAATCCTTATTAAATACTAAATTATATTTTCATCTGACTTCTAGGCAAATGCAAAGATAACAAAAGGCTTGTTTGGCCCTAAAATCTCTTACCAGATGATGTCAGGTTAAGTGGTCCTAACCCTCTCTTTTTGCTGACCCAGTGTGATTAGGTTAATTAATGCCAGCATTTGCTCCCAGCAGTCTTCTCAATCTTAACAACTGCTCAGTATGGGAATGCTGCTGCAAGGCAAGTACAGAGAGGCATGACTTTTTGTGTCCTTTTCCTTTCCTTACACACAAGCATAGAGCTCGTCTCAATAAATCTGCGTGATATATTTTATCATCCTTGACACAAGAACTCGAGGAGTGGGAGTTTCCCTCAAAGAGACTATTTAGTTCCTTCAGGAGATGCATGTGTTTTCATTCTGGGAGGCCTGGTCTACACATTTCAGTCCTCATAGTGGGTAATCTGTTTTACTACAGGGAGTGGGAATAAAGCTTACCTCATTTTCTGCTGCAGTGCATTGTCTTGTTTCCATGTCTGTTGAAACTAGAAGCTGCCTGCGAGGCTTACTGTTCCAGTGTGTTGAAGCTTGAGGAGAGAAGTGTACTGGAAAACAAGGCATAAGGATAAAAAAAGGTCAGGAAAGATGAATAAACTAATCAGAACCAAGTACTTCAGTTATCAAAGGAAACAATTCTCTATTTCTTCTACTCAGGAAGGCAATCAGTAACTCACTGGTTTTGTCTGTCAAAAATTATCAGGTATTACTAGCTTATAGCCTATAATACTGTAGATCTTAGATAAGTAAAGAAACAAACATTTTGTCTGTGAACAAGAAATACAAGGACTTTCACTGGGCTCCAACTCTTGCATTTTTGAGAAAAACCCAAATATTAATCTCAAGCAAATTTATGTGGTATTGCAGGGCTTTCCTTTGGCTTTTAGAGGCTTTGAATCAGGCTCCTGGTGAATGATATCTTTGTTAAGGAATGATTTTCTCACTCTTTTTCATCTACTTTTATTCATCCCTGCCCCTATTTTCTTTAAAACAATCACATTATATTTCATTGTCATTCTTTCTAGTCCACTGAAATCCAAGACTGGAATTACAATACAGAGCTGACAGAAATGTTTCATTGATTGTAGTGGAACTGACCCATGGATTTGTTTTACTAATCACAACATTTTTATTGAATTAATTCTATATATTTCATTAGAAGCAATTCAGCAAGGAAAATCTATTAGGGTGAAACTAAAGTACAGATCTGTTGAAGTTTATTCACACAAGGAACTTTGTAGTAAAGAATTAACATGGCAACATCTTAACATGTCAACAATTGAAATAGACTGCTGAAATGATCCTCATCACTAATCAGGAATGAAAGAACATGTTCCTCCTCGTCATAAACTGATCCAAATAATTTTCAAGTCACTAAATTTATTGTTGTTAATCTTGTTGTTATTCATAGTAGTCTAGCAAAATTTTGGCAATATGGTGTTACTTTGCACCCAGTTACGAATGGCACCCAGTTATGAAGTTACAAGATGAATTAAACAGCAACTGAGTTTCCAAAGTGCAAAACTATTGCAGACTTTTTCAGAATTGCTCTTGGTTTATATTATTGGAAAAGAAAAATTATTTTTTCAGTGATCATTTCCATAAATGGAGATCAGACATTATACAAAAGTCTACCAAAAGACAATCAGCTGGAGTTAATTTTAAATTTAGAAAACATATATATAAAAACAAGCAGAATTCCACATCCACAGAGAGGCTTCATATTTCAAAGCATTACACCCTAGATATCCCTGTTTCAGACAGCAGCTTACACAGCTTTCAAATACATCAGTGAGTATTTAGGTCTTGCTTCTGTAGAACAGTTTGAAATAGCGAGGACTTTATTCACTAAATATTTCAAAGAATGACGGAAAAAGAGAAGACAACAAAAGAATGTGCTCTAAAACTAACAAATTATTTGTACCACCTGATGCAGACCAAATGTCATTAGAAACTGCATGTTCTAATCAGAATTTCAAGGTATGAATATTAAACAAAAAATGCAAAAGCTCCTTACCTGACTTAAATAACCTACTGACTATCATTAATGGAAAAAAGAACACATCCCCACCTTCAATGAACCCTCTCAAAATCCCATAAGCCCCAACACCACACCCCCTCCCTACAGAAGCTGTTTAGGAATTAAGATAGAACTGCCTCACCTAAGTAAACAGATAATATTGTACATGTTAGTTGGCTTACCTTGACAGGCAAATGTCCTTCTCTATGTGACCCTTTCTCATTTTCCTACAGGAATTTCCATTTTTAGTTTAAATTGATGAAATTTTGCACCCATTTCTATCAGTGAGAGTTTTGCAACTAGTAGTTGGTGAAAAAACATGATTTCAGATGGCATCTGTATGTCCCCCAATTCATGCCCTCTGATCCACAAGCAATTCTCTTATGAGATAATTAAATGAGGTCAATGAGAATCTATTCTGTTCTAATCACTGGCTGAATTATGAGGGTAAGACACAGACAGATATCGCTCCTGGCCACAGGTATTTTGATACATGGTGAAATGAAGACTTACTGCTTACCTGGAGGGCTTGACAGTGAATTTTCAAGCTGGGTACTACAGGGCAGTCTGGGTGCCTAGGTGCAGAAGTGGCTGGAGTGGGTGGTAAGGCTGGCTATACCGGATCACCAGAGCTTAGCTGTGCTGCAGTTGTCTTTCCCTGTGGGTTTATAAACTGACTGGGGAACTGGTCCTTTGAATCCATCCACACACTATTCCCAGATCTCTCCATCCTCTCAGCAGTATCTTATAGTCTCTCGGCCATTGGAAGACTCTGAGTGCCATACAGGAAAAGTTGTGCACCCTTTTGCATTAAATGATGTCTCCTTCAAATACCTTGCACTAATTCTTCAGGGGAAAATTGTGTGTAGTAAAGCATTCAGTCGTGCTAGGCATTTGGCACTGTTTTCCAATGTACAGACTTATTTTTTTCTATGTTAGAGTTGACAAGGTTAAAGAAGTGCATGTTGACCTGGTCATTTCCTTGCAGACAACACAAGAAAAGTGGGTTTTTTTGGGAAACAATTACAAAAGGAAAGGGCAATGGCTTTCCTGACCCTTTTTGGTAGGGCACTTCATTCATATTGATAATGGGAAGAAAGCCATACAGCATTTGTATGTTGGTATTGAATCGTTGCTGAAAAGATGTGGTCTGATGTGATAAGAGAGTGGATGAAATAGACTCAAAAGAAAAATCATCAAAACACACTTTTTAACAGAGCTCTAAACAGAGTGCTATTCCTGTGTTCCCTTTTATAATTAACATCCAGTTTTTATCAGGCTTCCTTCTGAAGTCTAAATAAATGCCCCTATTGTGTGGCTTCTGGCTCATATCTTGTAGAAGATACAGGTTCTAGTTCATCATTAAAAACAAATCCTAGTTTTATGAGCCATATAAAGAATAAGGCTGCCCATGGCTATAATTGAGTTGCTGGGTTTTATCTCACTACAGTCTGTTGGGTGTCTCTCTAGCTATAAAACAAGCAATTTTACAAAGACCCTGCGGTGAACAGAGCAAGGCTTTTGGCTTTCTAGTTATTTAGTTCCCTGTTTTCTGTGCTTTTTTTCCAGAGGTATCAGATGCAAATTAGGTTTCTAGTTTCTCTTATCTCTTTGTTCCTTCCAAAGCTGAGATTGATAGCTTTAAGGAGATCAAAGTCAATTTTCAAATGTATCCCAAATTGATAATCTCCAGACTATCATACACCTTGTACTCAGAACAAAACCCTAAAATTCATAATGACATGAGCATGGTAAATATGGTTCTTCTGTTAGACTAAGTAAAAGTAGATTATACATGTTTTTTAGACTTCAAAGGCCTGTCCTTTTAGTCAGGTTTCTTTAAGGTCTCAAAGGCACTGTGTACTCCCTTTTGTGTAAGAATAATAAAAGACACTACAGCAAGAACTTGAGAGGATATTTTCTTGCTAACATGGCAGTTTCAAAAATAAATGGACAAAAAAAATAAGAAAAGAAAAGTAGGGGCATTTCTAGTTTATTTAAAGCAAACAAAGATGTATAATGTGCATCAAAAGTAGTTTGTGCTCATACCTGACTGTATTAGGTATTAGTGTATTTAGATATGCTGGCTGAACAGGTTACTAAATAAAAGAGACAAAAATGAGGGACCCTTATATTCTCTTCCTATGTTAAGAAAAATGAAAGAGAGAAATGCACATTTCCAATAGAGTGAAAAATCTGTATGTCTAATCCAAAGCCAGTTTCCACTGACACTAATGAAAAATGACAATATTTCCAAATGTCAACATTTTGGAGTGAACTGCCTGGTGCAAATGAGACTACAGTTGGGGCCTGCAGAAATTTTCATGACCAGGGACATGTCAAAACCATTGGTGCAGATCTCACACACCGTCACTGCAGAGTGCCTCTCTGACAGTGCCAGGGCAGCTGGCAGGTAGCCACTTCGCTTGCTGGCTGCCAGCCAGTGGCTCTTACCTGTGCCCTGATGATCCGATTGTAATAACGAATCCCAGGTTTAGGGAGAGGTTTTAGTATGAACGCTATGGGAAAAAGTGTCAGGAAGAGCTACATCCTCTTTTCCAGGAGTGCCTCTGACTTTTCTTTCACACAACGCTTTTTGCGAAGTGCTCAAAGGAAGAATTTTGGAGAAAAAACATATTTGATCCTTCCAACTGTCCTGTTCTCTCCCAAAACACAAGGATGTTTGTAGGTATGTGCATGTGAGTGGAAGAAAATAATCCTATTGTCCAACATAGATAAATACTTCTGTGATTTGTAATTAAAAGTATATGCATGGGATAGTACATGGTAATCTGCTTGTGGGCTAAGAAATACATTCTTTCAAACAACATGTCTTCCTGGTATAGCACTGGGTGACAGTTTGATCCTGTATATGCTTACAAAATATGTTTTGTTATTCTCTGTGCAGTGCTGGAAGCATCTGCATGTTTCCCTTATGGGAAGCCTATTGCAATGCAACAGATCTTCTCAGACAGCACTTCTGGGAAATATCAGAAACTCTACACAGCACTAAAGATAGAACAGAAGAAGAAAATATAGGAGTTTGAGTGTTTTTATACTTCAAAAACTGTTAGAGAAATATATTATGAAAACACTAGACTGTCAAAAGAATTCCCTTCATTGACTGATAAAAAAGCAGCAGCAAGACTGTGCCATCCTCACATTACTAACTGCTGTGTCCCAACGCCCACATCTAAGGAAAAGAAAGTGTATCAGCCCCTCTGGTGTAGTCACTCAGCTGAGGCTGCCAGTAAAGGTGTAAATTGTTGTAGTTGTCCTGACTTGGTATGTGTTATAACATAACATGAAAAAATAAACTCTAAATGGAAAAGAACCTGACAATTGGTGACCTGTCTATATGAACTGAAACTGATTCATGACCATAACAACATTTGAATGCCTGTCTGAAGTGAAGAATATCATCCAAACAAATTAGGAATTCTGATTACCTCTGGAATACAACTGACTCTAAATAAAAGTTGAAAAATGAAGAGACAATATTTTTGTTTTCAGTCCACAAGGGCAATTAATTAATAGAAGACTGAAAAAAAGGAATGAAACTTACAGGAAAATATTGTAAAAGGAGCAGTTTTCTCACTGGCCACCAGTTTGACAAGAATAAAACGCTGCTTCACATGAAGTTCTTTAGAAAAAGCTCCTCCTGCCACACCTCGGAGCTCTGCAGAACTGGAAAGAATGACTAAGGTGGGAAGAGGTAGGGAACTGAGCTCTCATTTTCCTACCCCAAGTCTGCTGACATCTGTCAGCAGTTACACAGTTGGGAAGAAGGGATTATATCTTGGACCTTGCCAAAATGGCTCTAAAACATCATCGGTGGGTTTGCTCTGTTGATTCCATCTGTCTGTGTCTCAGTGCACATGCAAGGTATTTTTAAGCCACCTGCTGTTGATACAGTGGTTTCTTTTTTTTTTTGGCATTCTATCAGAGTGGCATTCAGACTTCCAAGATCAAAGTATTGATCAGAATTCAGTAGAAGGCTTAGTATTATTCCTAAACCTTAATAGTGACACTACTATGGATGCTGCCTTTGATCATAACAAAATTATACTAACGATATGAAATTGTTTTTTCTTTCCTCACTCTCATTCAAGACTTGGACCCAGGTGGGCTTAAGAAGGTTGAACTAAGGAGAACTTTGTTTCTTCTTTCTTTTATGATAGTAAAAAAAAAAAAAAAAAAAAGGCAACAGGATGTAAATGCATTCACAACAGGAATTGTGATGTGTGTCATCAAACACTTGAATGTGTCCAGCAAAAACAGCAGAAGAACAGAATTGTGGAAGACATAGAACAGTTGTGAGAACTTACTCAAATAGTGATTTTTTTCACTGATAATTTTTTTGCTGTTTTTAAAAGGAAAAGTAAGAGAGAACTCAGTGTCAGAGGAAGAGCTTCAAATAGTAATTATAAAGTTCTAATGATTTCTGTATTTTTCCATTTGTGTGAGGAATCACTCATCACTTAGGTCAATGTTTTAACAGTGATTTCTGCAGAAACAGGATTTAGCTTTTACCGTACAAGGATGCTCTGTTTCATTATTTTCAACATTGAAGAATTAAATCTGAAATGTCAGGCTTTATGGTAAATTTACAATTATGAACATGAAACAGAGAGGGTTTTTTTCACCTGTAGTATTCCCTTTTCCAAACATCTTATTCAAAATTGTGCAAAAGATAGGAAATTTCAGGAGATATTTTAAATATTTCCAAGGGATAAAGTTGAAAGGATGGTTCATTCTCATCCCCAAAATATTCTTTATAGTGAACAAAAGACAAGCAAAACTTTGTGGAAAACTGTTTGATGCAATATACACAAAAGTTTTGGGGGATATAGATGCTTGTGTATGTATACATATATATGTGTATATATATCTACATAAACCAATTAAGATGTAAAAAATCAATTTTTAAAATTATAGTATTTTTAAAATTAAATTATTTCTATGAAGTTTAAATCAAATAATGAAAGCAATAAATGAATCATCATAAAATCAGCATATGAAATTTAGTTCAAAATATTGCTATTAATTTAGTTTTACATGAAGAAGTGAGAAAAAAGAAACTGGGAGATTGATAATACAAGTGTGTATAAAAATATGACTATAAATACAAAAAGTGCTTTGAAATGAGCCATTCCTCAGTACAATTAGTTCAAATATAAAATTATACTTGAGGACACCTATGAAAGGTTACCATTGTTTATCCCCAAACTCTCCATAACATGGTGAGACTTTTTCTGCAGTTTAACAGTCTTTCAGCAAAGCAAGTTTCTGCCAGTAATGTTACCAAATGTATTTTGAATTTATGACAGGTTAGCTTACTGGTTAGCAACTGCTTGGAAATCAGGAACCAGGAAGAAGCGTTTCTTAGAGTGATCTTCTAGACAGTTACAGCTTTGCTTTATCATTCTAGCTGTAGACTGCAACTGCTGTGACTCATAGTCTAGCTCCCTGATATCTGTGAGGACACCAACACAAAACAAATTGCGAAAGGATGAGTAAAAACTGTGTCTCACTATCCTTATGGCAGATAACTCACAAAACATTTAATCTAAAGAGGTCACAGAACGTCAGTCAGACAAACTTGAAGTCATCTGTTCTTCTTGGTCAAAATGCATTATTTATGTTTTTGGATCTCCACCAGCACTTGGTTAGTAAATGATACTGTTAGGTAGCTTTCAGTAGCGAGACTCCAGAGCAAATAAACTCATCCTGTGGTAAGTATTATAGGATAGGCATTGCTAATTATTTGTTTCCTGCTGTTAAGCGAAAACAGACTTGACTGCCCTCACAACAGCTGCAGCATTACAATGTGTGAAACACTACGAACTTTATGTGCTCACTCTCCTGAAGAGCTCTGGGGGCAAGGGGCATTACAAACAGGTAGACTAGTTGTCAGAAGAGCCTTCTGAAGAGTCCTAGTGCATCAGCAGCAATTAATGCAGGTGGTATTTTAGACAAGGGAGCTAATGAGCTTTAATATGCATGCAGGTGAGGGAGTGCTGAATCAGTAGAGCCATTAATGAACCTATGACAGCCTAATTAGCTACAATTTAAAATCTATGGAATCTAATCAGAAGAGCTGAACACTGCTGCAAATCTGTGTATGAATGAGTCTTTCTAAATACTCCAATCTGTTGCTTAGTCACTGATTGATAGTAATTGCTTTTTTTCCTTCATTGTGTATAGGAAAATGCCCAATTTTGTTCTGATAGAGGAGGACACAACATTGAAGTTAAATGCCTGAGATGTTTGACTGCTTAAGTTTTAATCAGGCGATGTTTAAAAAAAATATCAAAGTAAAATTAATTTCCAGCTCTGAATATAGATGATTAAAAATACACCACCAACTTTTCATGTATTTGGCAGGCATAGATTATACGATAGTTAATCAACTCCAAATAGCTTATATGAAATTAAAGATAGAAATACAGCTGAAGTGGCATAAAATACACATACTAATATATGAAATTCTTTATATAGGAATGTTATTAAACTCCTTAGATGAATGATTTTGAATACAATCAAAAAATAATTCTCCTATAAAAGGTGAACAATATGTTGTTCAACAACAATGAAAGTTGTTATTAAAAAAATAAAAAACAATAAGAACATATTATAAGCTTATTATGAAACATTACATTTTCCTTTTCCAAAATCATTATGGGAAAAAGAGTATTTGGCAGTGAACAGTAGAGGAAGTACACAACACAGCTAAAATGTATGTCCAATATTCTCACTGAGATATGAAGTATTTTAATAAAGGTTTAAATACCTGAAACACAATGAAATTTTCCTTGTGCTGATGGCTCAGATCTTACTACTTTATGCAGGTAAAATTCCCTAAGAATTTTTCTTTACTAGCCAGCTAGTTCTTTCTTGCAGTAGTACAACAGACAGGCGAAGATTAGCAAGTAGAAAGATGCTGAAAAAGAAAGTTGCTGAGGATGCCTTTTTTGCCTAAATTTACCTATCCCTGGTACTCTTAGTAAACATTACTATACTGATTATGGGTATTAACATGAATCCACAGGGATTTGTTATTGTTTGAAGTCTTTGCTACTTTTGCTATTTGTTATTGTTTGAAGTAATAGTGTTCTGTGTCACTACTGACATTTTCGTGTAAATGCAAAGTACTTGAAAACAGGAAAGGTGTAAAATAGACTTTTAAGTCATAGCTAATGGCCATGAACTTGAGATTTCTATTTAGTGAAGATAGTATGCACAGCACGTTGACCAAGAAGGAAGAGGAAGGATGCTGGAAAGAAGGACTTGAGAAAATTTACACCTTAAAGATTGCTTGTTTCTTCCTGTGATTTGATGGTAATTGAGACCACGTGAAGCCCTCAGCATCCCAGATTTCCTCTTTTGCTACCTTGCAGGTAAATTAGGAAATACCAGAGAAAGTACTCTAAAGGATTTTCTAGAAGGAGTTTTGCCCACAGCCTCCAGTGACTGGATTTTTAGTAGAAATTGGTCAAGAAAACTGTTTTTTTCCTCTACTTTAAGGTTTCTTCCCATAACTTATGCTAAGCCTCTGTTTCCCAGAGTTAGCATAAAGAACTGCATTTTCACCAAGGCTTTTTTTTTTTTTAAGTTAGGTCACATATGTTTTCTTCAACATGTTCTACAAAGGTTAGTGAGAAGCCAGTGAGAAAAGGCTCTGTTGGGACACCTGTTACCTGACCTACTCCTCTTGGAGACAAACAGAAGCTTCAAGCCAGATGTGTAATTTGAATAGCTGTTCATGAATGTCTTTCATATCAAGATGCACTCAGTGCATCTCTGAACAATTTTGAATTGAGAATAACACTGACAGAATTGCTGTCTGATCTCACATAAATCATGGACAGAAGAAATGATGAAATTCATAGAATAAATAATTTGCTAGGAATTATTTCCTTGGCTGTAATCATCCCTTCAACTCACACAAATAATTTGCTGAAGCAGCAACACCAGCTTTACTGCAGATGAACTTTATTTCTGGTGCTATATTTTTTTAAAATAAGAAAGAGATATTGAGGTTTGATTTCACATAACCTAACTGCACAATCCTCTTCTTTTAATGAACAGGCATATCTAATAGGTTTTACCTTACAATTCCAGTATTGAATTATACAATGGGGGAAGAAATAAAAAATCATTGATCCTGATCCTGAAGTGTTTATTCATGCAAATAGTAACTTTGCTTGAATTGTATGCAGAATCAATTCTTAAGCAGTTCACTGTATTTGCTTTAGCTTTCCCTAAAGTAGTGAAGTATTTTAATGCCATGAACATATATGTTATAATGACGACATTGTCACACAGTAGGCTTTCATTGATATTCATATTTTTCTTAGCTCCTTTGGTCTCCATGTTTAAATACACACACATATGTCTGCTTACATTCATGGAGGTGTTTACTGTGCATAATGCGAGTTTATCTCCCCTGGTTTCATAGTAATAAGCAATTCTCAGCTTGTCATTATTGCTAAGACCATAAAGACTTTTTATGTCACTTTTTTCCCCCAGTGTTTTTTATTTCATACAAACAGAACACAGCTTCTTATCACTGGGCAAAATTTTGTCACCCACCAAGGAGAGTCCAGTGCCTGACTTCTCCTGGACCCAGCGGAGAAAGGCAGGGATACCTATAATAAATATTGGAGGAACATGTCTGAGAGCAGGGCTTTCCTGTTCTTACTACCACAGAAAATTTGGCATATTAGAATAGAAGTGAGTACTGCTGGGAGAAGTCATGGAATCCAACTTTTCATATGGCATCAGTAGGCATAGTGGCTTTCCAAGATTTTTCACGGATAAAGCGTGTAGCCAACCTAGGTCTGCTGAAACACAGCAGAATCACTGCATACTTTGTTGCCCCCCGACTGTTCCTAAACACAGGGGAAGTTTTGGGTGATCTAGATATCAAAGGAGTTCTCTGGGTTGATAAACCTAGCTCACACTGGTATGACAAAAATCCTAGTGGGAGACTTACAGCTTAAGTGTTTATAAAGACGAGCTTCATTTTACTTGCATGTAAAACAAACCTGGAACAAAGGTTCTGAACACTCCATCTTGGTGCAGCAAAGGTAGTTGTTTGTTGTTGATTTGTAAGAACAAGTAAACCATGACCTGTGGGGCTAACAAGTATATCCAAACTTACATAGTTCATGGCAAAGCCAGGTTGATAACCAAAGAATGACTCTGTTGTCACTTCTACCACTGTGCATCAGAACCAGCCCCACTGAGGCCAGTGAAATGACATAATGTTTTATTGGGGTGAGACCATGCCATGCTCCTACCTGGTCATTAGGCAATCCTTGGCTTCTTTAAAGATATTGTGCTTCCATGTGAATTTGAGTAATACCCTTATACACAAATACAACTGAGACATACCATGAAAGATGACAGATTCCCAGTGAAAATCATTATTTGGCTGTAAAAGAAACATTTAGAACCGCCCCATCGCCCTCTTGGAAACAGAATTGCAAGAAATTCAATTTAAAATATAATTTCAAATTTAATTTAGGGAGATCAGCTATTAGAGATAGTAAGTTCACCAACATTTAAACTTGAGGTAGCAGGGGCCTCTCAAATGCTTCTGTTTAAAGACATATTTACCTGTTTGTTGAATGGGTCCTGGGAATGTGACAATACGAAGACTGAAGCCACTGGTGAATAGAGCTCTTTACCCTCAACCAGTGCAAAGCAACCTACATAAAACTATGTTAAAAGAACTTCTTTTTTTTTCTTTTCCTTTTTTGAAAATAGTTTTATTTATTTATTTTCACACAGTGTAAATTTTATTTTTTATAGTTTTTCCTGCTGAGACATAGTTGAATAAATTCATTTTAAGCTAGTTGGCAAACTGTTTTCTTTCTGTTCATCTCTGGTGATGTATTTTTTAATAAATTATTTTTAAGGTGGCTGTTCCAGTATTTTTCTTATTTCCTGCTGTGGAGATGAGTTCTTTAATAAACAATTTTTTGAAGTGGCTAGTTTTACATTTTTTTCTCCTGTATCCTGCTGTTACAGTGCTGTAAGCTTGTTACATGTTCATTTGTTTTAAATAGCTGCTGTTCCTTGTTTTTTAGAAATTATTGTTGACATTAGCCTTCATTTTGAGAATTTCTTTCTCTCTTCTCAGTAAAACTAAGTAGGAAAAGGCAGCAAAAGAGATTTTTTTTTTAAAAAAATGTTAGTATTGCAATTCACAGACAGAACTAACCTGAGGACTTAGGTATAATAACATGTAAGTCTTCCAGATCAAGTTACAGCATTGACTATTAATAGGTTCAGGCTACTCACATTTTCCCAAGTTTAAGCTCATTCTAGTTACCTTGGTGAAGTTCACCACAGATCAAGTGCTTACATTATAGACAGTTTGGCTGATCCATGAGTGTGCTAACTCAAGGATGGGTTTGAATGCTGACCTCTGTGTAGAAAACAGTAAATACTGCCATGTTAATACTATTCCTAAATTTGAATTCTATTGATTACTCTCTTGCCCACATGACAAAATTTCAAGAAATGCTGCCATATTTAGTGTTGATTTTTACTTTCTTGAAAACCTGACCAGCCTAATATTTCATTTTGTAGTAAAAGTTGTTATTTTCATCCAAAATGAAAATGGACTTAAAAGGATGGAATGTGAGGTTGGCAATTGATACATATTTTGGCTAGGAATAAAAAGGGGAAAAAACAAAGTTTTTCCAAAGCAAAAAAAAGAAAAATAAATTCATGATTTATCAGAAAAAGCAGTTAAATAAGAACTCCAGTATTCATTCAGTCCTACTACGGGACTACCAGGATTTTTTTAGTAGCAGACCAGTGTTGCCAAACCTAGAATCATGATGAGAATGCAAAGAATATCACAACGATATCAAAATGTTGATGTGAGTAAAAAGAGGCGACTAGAAATATACAACTGTGAAAATAAGGAAAAGCCATACAGATATGAAAAGTTTTCATTACAGTAAACAACTTCAATCTAGAGGGCTGATACATAGTTGAAGCTAAACATTTTGGTTCTTAATAGTCTCTGGACATTAACAAAACAAAACAAAATTAATTACAAAAGAATCTCAGAGGTGTGATGTAGCCTAACCTTTTCAGACACCTACTTAGAATGGGACGGTTGCTCTCCCGGAGGCAACTTGCTATAGGGAGCACCTCAATACTTAAATTTTGACAAGTGAATATATGTAAGACAAATCATACCTTTTAATGCAATTATGTAAACCGGGGGGCATTACGTGAGAAAGAAGAGCAGCTAAAGTGATTAGTATCTACAGCCATATCTGAGATTATGTCCATTTTCTCTTTTGTGATTATACTGGTTCACTGAATTTAAATGATGTTCTGGCAACACTGAACTGAACAGAAGCTTTGGTGTAGTTCTAAATAGTCTCAGTGCCAATTTCAAAGGGACAGCTTAATTCATCAACCTTCTGCTTCTCTGATGAGCAGTAGCTTATGATGGACCATAGTTTGCCTATTGAGGAGGTACAGTCTTGTTTTATCTCCTACATAAATAGTTATTGTCCTTGAACAGAATTAGCCATAAAGCGCACAGTGATCTGTTCTAACAAGTTTTCAAGCAGTTACTGTGGTCAGAGAACATTAAGACAGAAAGGAAACTCCCTCACTGTTTGCTGGATACTAGACAAAGATGTTGAATCAGAACATAAACGTCAATATTTTCGGTCTCAGGGGTACACTCTTGCTGGCCAAGAATGTGAACTAGAGTTCAATTTATTGAGCCCTGCCTTAGTTTTGCATTGTGTTTTCTCTCTCTAAAATATATTTACCTACAGATTAAATCATACAGCTCACTGAAGGGAAGATATCTGCTCAAATATTCTTGTCTTCAACTGATCATATTTCACTACAGTGGGGTTTCAAGTTCTCTACTCTTCGTAAAGTGTAGAGAGTTGAAAAATCCGTTTTCTTTAAGAAAAGGGTACACTGTCCTAAAACCCTATCACAAAACTTGCTTGGAGAAGACAGGCAAAACTTTGCCTTTTCTGTACAAAGCAGTTTTCATAATTGCTGCTTTGTATTTGCAGAGAGTTTGAAGAGTGTATAGAAATAAAGTATTTTTAAAAGCATTTATTAGCCTTACTTTTAATTTTAATTCCTGTCCTCTTCAAATTAACTCCTCAAACTCAATTTAATGCTGCATGGTCTGCAGGTAAACAAAATACATTTGTCCCTATGTCTGGCCTTTTCCATAAGCACAAAAAAACGCCTATTAATTCAGATTATTTGTACATTCTGGAATCAAATTAAAGCAGATTGCAAAGTGTCTTTATTTGTGGAACAACTTCTGAGGTGACATAAGTAAAATTTCAATTCTACTTTCAAACAGTTTGTTTGCATCACAAACAGTGGAAAAGTTTGCTTCCCAATCGAAATAAGAGGAACACTTCTACTGACATCTGAAGAGTAGAAGAGCTGGAGGTGGAAGGGGAGTGAGAAATGGAGATCTGAGTATGTGTCAAATAAAATTACTCTGACACTTTAAAAAACTTGCTTTGTTCTTATGCAGTGTGAGTGTCTTGCTTGTTTAGGACAAGATATTTTTGATATTGCTTTTGGCTAAAAGGAAGCATTTAGTCTAGACTATGTAGGAACATTCATCAACGTATGAAAGACAAATTTTATGGACTTAGGGAAATATTGAAGCTCTGACTACTGCCAGAGACATGATTAAAAACATAAAATTTTTTCAAAGACTGGAGTTATCATTGCAAAGCAAAGGAATTTAAGCCACTAATAATACCATGCATTACCTTGCGCTGCATCTATCTTTCTCTTTTATTTTTTTTCCTCACTTGAATATGAAGATACCCTGTGATTGAACTATCAAGTACTGAAGAGTCAGCATTGCTGCTGTATTTGAGAGCTACATTGAGAACTTTATTATGCACATCTGAAAAGCAAAATCAGTAATTACAAACAACTTCCAGGACAGCTGAATGTAGTTAAATCATTTACTTGCAATACACCCACAATCTTAAAATGCTTTAATATATAAAAATATATTCTACAGCTGCAGTACTTCTATCTGACATATGTTCTCTCTTAAGATTAGGGGAACTCCACTTTTTAGGAAGGTGTATATGTTCCTTTGTAAGCAAAAGGTAACAACGGGGGAAAGGACATCTATATGCTTGATAGTTCCTTGAAGCTACTCTGATCATTGTCAATATAGCAGAGAACTGTGTAGCATAATGCAGTGTTCTTTTCATCATCTCCAAAATCCCTTTAGAAATTGTCTATGTGCTCTTAAGCAAAGGGAACTTTAAGGTTGTTATATCATAATGAACTGTTGAAATAGGATTACAACCTACTAATATTAATGGATAAGAGAAATCTGAAGATAGAGAAATAATCAGAGATACGTGGACATCTCTACTTATCTCTCATCGTGTCTACTAATGGCTCATTCTGGTTGTATTTCCAGCCTTCTCTCTCTTTATGTATCTAGATTGGAATATTATTAAAAGCCAGAAGAACAAGGAGTCACATACCTTTCACATGGGAAATGTTTGGTTAGAGAAAAGTTGGGAATATTTTTCTATGAACAGATGTTGATTCTTATATCATAGTTTTAATATCAAAATTTCTTTAATATCATGTATTGGTGCCTTCTCTGAGGGACACTTATTTCTGTTTTAAAGTAAAGTCTTGGAGCTCTTTTGAAATCTGTGATTATTCAGAAAGTGATCTGCTGGAGGCTTTGAGGCTTAAAACCCGTAACCTTGGGAGATCTCACGTCTGCCTTTCAGCCAACAATGTACTCTGAAGTAGAGCTGCACTAGCAGCAGCAAATTCAATCTCACTGTAGTTTAGCCACTTCATTCTTCTTCACTGGTAATTACACCATGGGAAATAACTATTTAAATGGAACCTTGCGCTATGATTACATTTTTCAAAAACTGATTACAACATACAAGACAAATTTCAATTTGAACTTTCAAGTTCTAATTCAAAACAACTTTATAGTAACAATTTAGACCTGAGATGTACAGACATTAAAGTGAGGCAACTTACATTCCACTTATTTGTGCTGCTACTTCATAAAGCTATTTCTAGTATATCTGGAGATTAAATTCTGCCAACCAATGACTAATCATCAGAGTTGGGTAAATATTTCATAATGAACAAGTAATTTGAAAAACTCTGCCTTTTTAGTGAACTACACACATGCATGTTTGAAATTTCTTAAACTAGATTCCTATATAGGTCCCTTTGATCCCTATATTCAGTTTTACCTTACTTTACAAATAAATCTACATGGCCTACCAAAACTCTTATATGGTGCTCTGTGAGGTAAATGTTTAGAATTGACTACTGAGGTGACATTTTCGCAACCTACATGACACATGATGAAGAGGCAAATTATTCTCTTTAGCCAAGAGACACAAGATCCTTACTACATACCCCAAACACTTGCTAGTACTCTGAGAGCAAGTCACAGAGGTATTTACTAAAATTCCCAGTGATTCTGGCATTCTATTCTAGGATATTAGTCTAGGCCTGTGGTTGAGACCAGGAAATATCATGGTGATATTTGTCTTAATTACTGCTGTTCTATCGACTACTGACTTCTGCAGTCAGGTATTTAGACTGCCAGAGTTCTAAGATGGAAGGGGATGTAGAATTTTACAATCCAACAGTCATGGCTTGGCCATCCTGACACATTCAGTTGAAATGTTAAACCAGCTTCATTTCCTTCATTTCTGGTTGCTAAACAGAGGGGCGTAACATAAACTGTCATGGCAATGGATTGTAGTAATCTGTAATGTTGAGACTTGCTAAATTATTTTACAAGAGATATTTTCACTATGAAAGACACCTTATAGAGTTACTTTTATTGTCTTACCTGATGGTAAATATTTCTTTTGGTACAATGGACAGGAATCTATTTTGTTTTAATTATATATGATGATAAAAAATTGATTTTGAAAGATGACTCAAAGAGAAAATCAGAAGAATGAAAGATGTTAAATATGATTGACAACAACTACTTTCTGAGAACTTCTGAAACTTTTTGAGTTTAGTCATTCACCAGATTACTACAAGGGTGAGACCTATGGTAGCATAGTTATGACTTCATTCTCCTTTTATTTGACTGAGATAACCGACTTCAATTGAGTATATCCTAGTTTATACTACTGTGAAAAGAGAAATGGCTTGGTGGATCAGTTTTTGCCATATCATTATGTGGCAATTTATTAATTGTTACTGTATTACATTTTGTCGCAGTCTGGTAGGATTAATAATTATTTTACATCCAAGCACCATAAAATTATTTTTAAGGGTTGGATATAATAACTTTCATACTGACTAACCGATTGTTAATAAAAAGTGGCATTTGTCCAAAAAAAAAGAGGGGAAGAAAGTGTTTTGCTTTCATAATCAGCATAGTAGAATAATTTATTATCTTGGATTTGTATACAAGGATAGATAATTTTTCATTTGTCTATGATGATATGTAGTATCAGGTAAAAAAACTGAAAGAGATAAAAATTAAATAGAAGTACAATGTAAACTCAAACAGTGAACAGCTGTTCTGTGAAAAGTATAACATACAATACCATTATCAGTAAAAAAGTTCATGGGTTTGATGCCTTACCCTTAACAGACCAATATGACCAGACCCATCTGTGTCAAATCCTCCAGGCAAGGATATTTTATTGTAGAATGGTATTTGTCCAGTCAGCAGTGAAATGGGTACCAGCAAGAGCCAAATAAAGCAACAGGAGATCACTCATCAGATATCCTGGAGACTTTCTGGTTTAGGGGCATTTCTCAGCAGGAGATTTTCACCACTTGCCTGTCATAACACAGCATGCATGGGTCCATTTCTAAAATAAACACATTTATTGCAAAAAACTACTCGGAGTGTAGCTGCTATTCCATGTTGCTGCTATTCCATGTTGAGAACCATCATCATCATCCCTTTTCAAACAGTTTCAGGAGACTAGGGTTTTACAGTTCACATGTAAAAATTATAAAAAATTATGCTTATGGAGACTTCCTTGAAATTAAAAAGAACTGCTAGCAAGACACCAGGTAGGAGTTTTCCAGTGCCACAAAGAGGCTATGGTTATCATAGTATATTTTAAAATTAAAAATATTTTCTGTTCACAGCTTGGGAAAAATTGAGTATCTATGATACTTTTTGAAGTACAGCATGCTATTATAATGCAGTGCTTTCCTTATTTTTCTCTAAGAACAAAGCCAAGGAGCAAAAAAATTTACCAAAATTAGGGCAAGGAAAACATTTTCTTCCTCAGACTGTGGTTCCCCTGTAGCTTAACCACACAATATAAGGAAGAAGCACGAAACTGAAAGATAAACTTAACACAGTAATGTAAACAGAGTAATTCAAAAAGATATACACTGCAGGTTTTTCTAGTGAAACAGCTGTTGGTCTTCTACCATTAAGAAAGCTGTGAGTTAATTATACTAGGGAGTGTGGAGGTTTGGGTTGGCTCCCTGCCAAACCCAGCCTTGGCCAAACAGATTCCTTTCCCCTTCCCCCCACCCCGAGAGAGAGGAAAAAAAGTACTAAAAGAAAATTGTAGTAAATAAATATATATATATTCACATATATTACAGTTATATACAATTAAACATTATGTATATACAGGACAGGAATCCCAAACAGCCCCAGGAGTGAAAAAGGGGAAAAGGGGAAGGCAAAAAGGACAAAAATGGGTAGAAATAAAACAAAACAGACATACAAACTCGAAAACTCAGGGGCTAGCTCAATAAGGTAAATAATACAATAAACTCTCACCAAACTTCCCTCAAGAAACAGCAGAAATTTCCACCTCCATGTGGCTTCAGACAGCAGTTTCTTAGATCGGCCGCAGCTCACATAGATAAGAGTGAAGCCGACACACCGAGACCTACTGTTCTCCAAGCATCCGAAAGGAAGAGAGAGAAGAACCTCCCCTCCTTGTCTTATATACACCTGATTATGTAAAGGAATGGTGTGGAATACTTGCAGAATATGCAGAGTGGCTGAGTTCACTTGGCTTGACCAGGAGTTGGACTTTGATGGTCCTTGTGGGTCCTTTCCAATTCAAGCTATTCTATGATTCTATAATACAAGCAGAGCTGGCTAAAGTTTTTGTCCTAATCTCTTTGGCATAGTTATTTAAGAAAGATCACGAATGATATCCCAAAATAACCCAGCATGGGAAAAAAAGGATGCTTGCATAGAAGATGAAGAATTCAAGTTCAAATCTCCTTCAACAGACATGGTTATCCATACAATTGTTAATTGTTTTGGCCATTGTATGCTGTGAATGGGAAAAGCAAACTCTCCATGATGGTGTATGGCTTCATCCTATACATAATTTCAAAACAAAAAACTTTTTGGAAGTTTTGGAAACTTATTTGGAAATGCAGGAAAACCAGCTAGGACAATATATATTCTGAGAATCCTGATGGAATTGAGACATGACATATGTCACTTGTTTGGTGCTATCAATCTTTAAGTATCCAGGGCAGCAGAGAAGGAAAACTCAAAATTTGTTCCTATGACTTGGTTCCCGAAGGTTACTTAGGTTTTCCTGGTTTCATTCTTCTGCACTGAAAACACATCCAAACTATTTACTATTAACAAGTTCAATAGTTCAATTAATACATTATTTTAGTCTCACAGCTCTTCATTTAAGTGGTTGCTTGTTCAGCTTATTATTTTTGTATTAATCAGCATTTTTGCCTTCCTAATTATTTCCCATATGGCCAGTATAAAGTGATAGACTCAAGTTATCTGCAGTCAACATAAATTTTCTCTCTGTAGAAAGCTACTAACTTGCTCAGTGAAATCTACCAAATCATTCTGTCATGAACTCTCTAGTAAATCAGCATATTATTAACTTAATTCTATGTGAACATTCAACATACTGCACATTCTAAAGTCTTGTAAGTCATAGAAATCATACAGCTTACATTAGTTTCTTAAATGCAGGTGCTATATTGTCATTCCATTGTCATATAACGGTGTTGTTGAGTTGTCACAATTTTAAATTTTTGCAACTCAATCTTTGATTTCATGTGATAGTTATTTCAGAAACCTAGTATCGTCACCACCTTGTGCCCATACTTGAGTATATTAAACATTTTTAATTTTCTTTCACCTCATCATCGAAATTTCTATTTCTTTAAATTCATTTCTATTACCCATCTCATGATGTCCTCACAAAAAAACAAAACAAAACAAAACAAAACAAACATACAAATAAACAAACACTCCCTCCAAACCCCAAACTAAATTATATTTAATATCAACGCTTTATTCTCTTTGTATGCCTCACTTCTTCTGCCTCATTTATCATTCATATGCCTAATATTTTTGTGTGGTTTCATGTACTTTATAAACGATATCTCAGAATTTTTTAGTAATTAATTCTACAACCCATGGACTCCATGAAACAACATTCTTTCCTAATGGTATATTTTTTATTCATAAGTGATGAGAAAATTCTCAAGGAATTTAAAGTTCTTCAGGGTTTAAAGTAAGTATCAAGAGTTATAATACAATAACTCTGATTAGAATAAATTTGAGAACTAATTCAGAACTACTTTGAGAACTAATTGAGAACTATTTTTGCCACCTAATATCATTTATTTGTTTTATAGTGGCATCTGCAAGTTTCAAAGTAAAACTGAATATGCATTGTGTTAGACATTTTACAGCTGTACAAAAAATGTACTGGGTCTGAAAAGTTACTCTTTATATGGCAATGACAAAAGATGCTCAGAAAAGTAGACACAGAAGACTTGCTAAATAGCTTCAGAATCTGGCAGTAAAGAGTAGAGAAACCAGGTCATGCAATCAGTGTAGTATACAATGGACTACACTTACTACTTGTATTGCTATTTCTTGGCACAGAGGATGCACACAGCCACTGTTCCTAGTTGCTAATTCTTTACTCTTCTAATGCTGAATTGCCCAGACATTGCTGAATTCATTCTTCCCAACCTTGTTTCCCTCAGAGAAAATTTTACCTTTTTTTGAAAGATCTTCAATTAGAAGGAAAAGCCAACAAATATAAAAAATTCCATTCCACCAGAGGCAGAGGTAAGGCTCATATTGACATGAAGAGACACAGTTTGGCCAACACTCAGTGCTTTTAAAAAATCTCACTTTTCAGATGATGTGCAAACAAAGGAGAATTTTATTTCAAAACTGTTGAGAATCACCACAAAAATGAAAGAAAAAAGAAGACAAAAGAAGTCTAATCAAACCAAAATGCATTTAATGAACAAAATCAAGTGTATCTGTTTAAAACAGAAATTATAATTCCAGTAATTGTGCTCTGGAACATGTTTTTATTTCTGCTGATATGTGGCTTCAGCTATGTGCAGCTGAGTGTTACCGTGCTGACCTATTCTGAGAGGATAGTAAGGAGCCATTTGATACAGAACACTTTAGGCTTTTGTTATCTATCCTACCTATAAAACTCCAGCAGGAAAACCTCTGAAGTTTTCAAATGCAGTAACTAAAGTGGAAGAGCCCTATAAAAACGTGGTTTTAATGGTCTGTCTGCTCTTAGTAGTCTTTAAAAAATTTAATATAAATAGAGTTTACCAAGACACCTGGCAGGAACAACCTCTGAACCTGTGACTTGCACCCTGCCCTCTCTAGACTCTTTGTTTCCCTTTGCACTTGCTAGTGTAGTCTTTCTTGGTAAGTATTTTTAGTTGCAACATATTTAGTCTGTTTGCATCCTCCTCTCATCACTCCATAAACAAAGTATATAGAATCATAGATTCATACAATGGTTTGGGTTGGAAGGGACCTTAAAGATCATCTACTTCCAACTTCCTGCCATGTGCAGAGACACCTTCCATTAGACCAGGTTGCTCAAAGCCCCATCCAACCTGGTCTTGAACACTTTCAAGAATGAGGCATTCATAACTCTCTGGACAACCTGTTCCAATGCCTCGCCACCCTCACAGCAAAGAATTTCTTCCTAACATCTAATCTAAAGGTACCCTCTTTCAGTTTAGAGCCATCACCTACATGTCCTTATAAAAAGTCCCTCTTCTACTTTCTTGCAGGCCCTCTCTATGTACTGGAAGACAGCCATAAGGTCTCCACAGAGCCTTCTCTTCTCCATGCTCAACAACCCCAGCTCTCTCAGCCTGACTTCATAGCAGAGGTGCTCCAGCCCTCTGATCATCTTTGTCGCCTCCTCTGGAATCACTCCAATAGGTCCATGTCATTGTTATGTTGTGGGCTCCAGAGCTGGACAGAGTAAGTAAGGTGGGATCTCCTAAGAAAAGCAATTTATTAAGTACTATCTGATAAAGTATACCTTGTTCAGGATTTTATGTTTCTGTTTAGACTACTTACTCCAGTGAAACAAGATGATAGTTAAAAGCAAGCCCAGTGGCAGCAATCAAAACAGATTTAAAAACTAGATTTTTTAAGTAGGTAGCTCTACAGTTTTTGATGTAAAGATCTGATCTCTTAAGGGGAAATTCTTCTGTTCACAGCTGAAGCTAGGAACTTAACATTTATGGCATCAAGCTGTTCAAATCTTTGTTCTCATTGCAGTAGGCTTTTAAAAACAAACAATTTTACATGTCCTGCGTATTAAATGGAAGAGCTAATGCAACAGTAAGATTTTTCATTTTTTAAAATTCTAATAAGTTGTGTGTTTGCATTTACATTTCCTGCATAATAGGTGTGTGTTTTCTTCTTTTTTAAACAGTCAAGTAGGTCACAGTAGGGAACAGCAGATTTTTTTTTTTTTTAAATGCTAGAAGATTTTTCAAGTAATTTAACCACATATAGTTCTCTTGCACATGGCTGAAATTTCATTCATTTGGCAAAAATGAGAATCCTTCTAACCTTGTACATCAAAAGAGCAGCACATCCACAGGTGGGAAAGATGCAAACTTTATCTAAAGGCTCAAATAAAATATTTTGTGGAAGACATAAAGCACCTTTGCACAGAACTACATGAATCATTTCTGAATAGAAGAGTGTTCCTCTATTCTTCTATAATATCTTCTATATATCCTTCTATAATTGTGCTGGTAGTATATGGGACAACACGGTCAAGTGATTCCCTTCCTTCCTTCCTTCCTTCCTTCCTTCCTTCCTTCCTTCCTTCCTTCCTTCCTTCCTTCCTTCCTTCCTTCC
>JAWWMP010000081.1:25565352-25586236 GCA_035047865.1 Dendrocincla tyrannina
TATATGTATGTGTGGTGTACAGAGGTGTATATATATATATATATATATATATATATATATATATATATAAAACTTCCTGGTCCAAAGAAAGTGGAAAGTTAATCGGAGAAGGACAGGTAGGTATGATGGTATCAAGAAATGGTAATCAGCCAGTCACAGAGCAGTACAATATTTAACAAAGTGAAAGCTCCTATCCTAAAATGGAGATACCTCAACCTAAAATGATAGCCAAAACTTATGGTAGTTCCTTGTGTATACAGGGGAAGAGCCTTTGGAGCTGGTGTACTTCCTATTAAACTGGTAGTGGGTGTCTGGTCCTGGGTGTGACTTCCAGTGGAAATGGCCCCTGATGCTTCTGTAAAGGGGAGAAGCTAGAGAAGCTACTCTGAGAAGCTAGAGAATGGTCAACTCACTCATCTCATATATTTATGGCACCTACACTAGCCACACTCTTGTTTCCAACTAGCCCTATCTTTCAAACAGGCAGAGCAAGCCTGGGTTCTCATCCCAGTAAGTGGTAGTGATATCTCTTTTGACTGTAAAGGAAATTATAGAGGTTCTCATCTGCTTCCTAGTACTGTTCACACTGCCAGTGCTACCTTCTGCCTTCCAAGGAGATGTGATCTACCTCAATTTCATATCAAACCGACAAAGTAGCACTGACACTGACAGTATTGACGTTCTTTCTGCCTTGGACATGAATTACGATCTAGTAGAGTTTCTACCACTTTCCCTATGAGCATTAGAGTCAGTTCAGCATGGTAAAAAGGGAGATCAGCAGAAACATAGCAGGAATGGTATATATAGGAAGATTTTCCAGAGTATATTAGTTCAGAATAATATTTTTAAATTGTTCATGATAGGATTTATTTTCTATTCATTATACTTGTAGTTCTTCCAATGACATTAATGGGAATTTGCATAGGTATAAGGGCATATAAAAAGATCTTGTATTCTGTTCTCCTTTTCCATTCAGTACAAAGTTTCCACTGTACGGAGGAAAGATACAAGCTTTCATTTTTAAGAAGCAATATTTATTTTCAGGACAAAGCAATATTTTTCACTTACAATTTCCATTCTTCATATTGTTTAGCAGTGTACTATATACATAATGATGACAGAAGTGCTTCTTGAAGAATTTTGGTTATAATTCTTTTTTATGTATAAACTCCCTGATGTGATGATGATATGATGAACTAAGTTTATTCATGACCACATCTGACAAAAAATCACATTTAGTCCCCAGTGTAAACAGTATTCTACAACTTCTAAAGGATAATACAACTTGTATAGGACCAAAACCATCAGGCCATTGTTTATAAAGACACAAAAATAAAGTTTGGACACAACTTTATTGTATTTAGAGATATTCTTGTTCTGGCTTAGAGGTGACTTAGAGGTAATTAATACATTATCTTTCTGTCTGTCCTCCCCTCTTTCTGTTGAGAACAATTAATTTATCAACAGTTTTACTTTGTCATTGTGTGCAACATTAACTACTTCCAGAGAGTTGTCAATAGCCATTATAGGTCTTACTGACACAGCCATTAATCAATACTTTCTTCTATGCACTTCCATTCTTGATTCAATCCTATGAAATGCTCATATTAAATTATTTAAAGATTTATGGCATATAGTTTAGATGCAGGTAGCCAAGGTCCTTATTCAGGTTTTATCCAAACTCAGTAAGCAAAAGAGAACAGAAGGACTACAGTACTTACTAAGTTAACCAAAGCTTTTTCTGATGCTTGATTAGTTTATTTTTATTTAACTTAATTTACAACCTGCCCACAAACTGTCAGTGTACTGTGGACTAAACACTCCAGGATGTCAGACTTCCTATTCTTGTGCTACCTTACTGATCTGCAAATAAGCAGTTAAGTTCAACATGCCAGGTCTAGGTAAGTCCTCCGTACAAGTTCATCAAGTATGATGAGTCAGACTTCCTCCTTGTCAGCAAAACACTCATCACATTCCAGACTTTTACGAATCAGCAAATCTTAACTTCCTGTAGGCTATAATAAATTTGAGATTTTTTTCATTAAGAAATGTACTTGCATTGGGGCAACAAGATTAATTCTATTTTCCTTTGACTGATTGTCTTTTTCACCTCTTTGTTGTAAGGTTTAATTTGTATTTGAACTCCTCTTTAACATTATTTTAAATATCCCAAATGAAATTCATCTTTTGTTGAGTCTAGATCTCACAGACAGAATAATTAGGAATTTTCTTCATATATGGGTATATCAGGTATGGGTTGCAAGGGGTTTGTGTCAGGGCGGATTGGCTGCAAGGATGTCTTTGAGGTAAGAGGTCAGGGCTGTCCTGTGTGAGACACAGCTGGTTCGGGTGGATTCCAAGAGATCCACTGCAGTGCTCACAACTCAACCCATCAGCCAATCTAGTGGCAACTCTGGAAAACATGTGCCAGTATTTTTTGAAAAAAAGTGGGTAAAAGAGGAGCCTGATATTCTGCATCTATTCAATCAGTAATATTATGCAGAAAATATAACAGCCTAAGAATGTTATTAGTTAAGAGTTTAGATTCACAGCTAAAGGAAAAATCTGCACCAAAATTTACCGTACTGATGGTGAGAGCTTAGAAGAGATCTCTGATTCATCTTCTAAGGCAGAAAAGAAAATGGGAACACTAAAACTCCCAGAAGCTATGTGAAAGCTACATTAACTAATACTGTATAAAGTTGTGGTTGGCATAATGTATTAGTTGGGCAATATTACCAACTTGGTTTTACTGTCTTTTTATTCATCTGCTCTCAAATGGACTGACACAAGTTATTGCTGCTTTCTATTTCTCCCAAGGTCTGTCACTAATTTTCTTTCCTTTTTTTCTTGGATGAGTATAGTAATAAAAAATGCCTTTCCTTGTAGCGGTCAATTGATAGGTGTAGAAAATGAGAACAGAAAAGGACCATTTTGAAAAATGTGACAAGTTATTCACAAGGACAATATTTTAAGCAGTTCACAGAATTTCCTGCCAAATGATTGTATGAGACATTGATAGCCTTGCTTTGCTTTATGACCCCTTCATACATGTTTAAGCACAAATAACAGATTGTAGCCTTTCCCATTCTGTTAATATTTACTTATTTTGGCTTGATTAACTGTCCTTAACAAACTTTGTACAGAAAAGAATGAGATTGCGAACAATTTGTTTGATGGCAGGTTTATGTGACATGATTGATCTATACGTAATTTAAGCTATGCTAAATGAAAGCCCTTCCTTTTCTTTCAGTTGAAAGAAGCAATCATAAATACATACCCAGAGAATAATCAGAGGGATTAAAGTGAATAGTTACTGCTGCTTTGCCACAGAGAGCTGTACCGCACAGTGTAGTATTATGGAAAATTAGTGCATTAAATAGGAATAACAGACCTGGATATCTTGGAGGGTGGTAGACATGCTCAGAATGTCAGCAATAAACAGAGAGGACGATGGATGTATAAACATTGTCATGTAAGACACTGTCAGATTGTTTTTTGTCACATAGGTCTGTCTTACTAAGGCTAAAACACACGATGGCAGAGAGCTAGGAGGTGATCTGATACAGGAGGGTATGACAATTATAAAGGAACTTTTTTTTTTTTTTCTGGACTGTGAGGGTTTGGCTGTAATATAGTGAACTCAGATTTATGTCAGGATTAGAGAGTAATGGTAGTCTGTGTCATGTTATTATCTCAGCATCTACTATAAAGGACTATCAGGTATGAGACCTGTGAGGGGGTTGTCCATATCAGATTAGATACCTACAGGCTATTCCTTTCCAAAACAGACTAAGCTCTAACACCAACCCTTTATATATGGCAGCTCAGATCTCAGTTTTGCATGAATTATTTGAGTCAAAGAACTGAGCTTTCTTGACTACCTTAAAAGTCTCTTTTATCACCTTTTGCTGTTAGAAGAAAGTTTATGAGATAAATAGGACTAAATAAAATGGATAAAGAATCATGCACATTGGTTTTATATCAGTGATTTTGATATTCTATTGAATTAGATCATATTAGCAGCTAATTTGTATTCTAAAACTGAGTCTACATGACACTGGTACATACCTGCACTGCTCAAGGATCAGGCATGACACAAAATTTCCACTTTGTGTTTACTGCTTTTCTATTAATGACCCTGATAAGCAAAAAGTGGAGGTCTGTTTATTCTCTTCTTCTGTTTTATGCAAATGTGGCTGGAATCTATCCTGAAAATTGCCTCTTCTCTCCTTCAAAGCTGGAGGTACTCCCTGAAAAGTAGACAAGAGGAAGCAGTGAGAGAACAGTTCAATCTGCAGGTTAAAATACAGACTATGACAGGATAGCCCTTTATATGATGTCCATGTTTTCTTCAGTGAGGAAGCCATGGAACATAAACTTACACTGAATATATTTCTCAGAACATGTTATTTGAATATGAACCCAAATTTCAAAACCTTACTTTTTACTGTATGGTATTTTTTTTTCTCCCTGCACTAGTGTCATTCTTAAAATGAATTTGGGAGAAAATCTTTTCAGGAGAAACCATCTGTACCAAGTTTTGATAAGGTAAACGAAAATAAAAAAATGTCATATCACAATTTAATAACAAGGTCAAACTGAAAGCAAAAAGTCTTACTCAATTATTTGTGCATCAAGTCTCCCTTTGAGTTTATATTCCCATTTTATATGAGCCTTGGAGGAAAATGGAGTATTGCACAGCAATGACTGAACTGCAGGCAGGAGACAAATTGAGTGCTATGTGTTTTTCAGAAATAGTACAAAATTAGCAACTGATAATTTATTTATTTATTAGCATCTAAACTATCCAGAATTTATAAAACACACAAAAATTGCAGTGGCCCTATGAGATGGAGTTTACATGCCTATTACTGTTCTGTTTTACTTGTTGTGAGGTAAGTTTGGAAGTAGGAAACAAAAACAAAATGATGAAGAAAATGTCTACAAATATAATTGACTAGTTTGTTGGCACAGTGTGGAAAAAGAATTGCTAAAGTAACAATGACAGGACCAAAACTCAGAACACACTCTACTAGTCTTGCTACATAGGATCCTGTGACTGCTTTCAGTGGAATGATTCCTGGCCTTCATTTTCTTTTTATTTTATATGGCCAAAGATTTCTTCCCCTTTTAACTGCACATCTTGTTTTACATGTGGAAAATTAAAATAGCTAGAAAAGTAAATGATTGATTTAGTTTCCTATATTTCTGACTTATTGATATGTTCTTTCTGAGAAAGCTCCTGTGAGCTGACCAAGTGGAAAAAAAAATGAACTAGTGAATTTTTAATGAGTTTCATGAAATGTCTTATTGTAAAGTTCAAACCAGAAACACAATTCCAATAACTATCCACAAATAATTCCCAGGACTTACCATTGAACATACTGGTCCCAAGAGAATAAACTACATTTCTACCTTAAGAATAGATACTGTGAATTCATGAGGCTATATGCCAGATTTTCTGCAAGCTGCTGTATTCAACTTTCACTGAAATTCACTAATAGCTAGAATGTTTATTTAAGGTTCATTTTGTCTGGATGAAGTATGGCTTATCAGGCCAAAATTCAGTATTTGTAATACCTACTTTAAGATGTGAGTCTGCTAACATGTCTTGCATGACCTTTTTTCAGTGTTTCTTCTAGAGTATAAAACAATAAGCCTCTTCATTAAAATAAAACTTGCATCCCACTGAACAGAAAACTGATATACATATGTATAAAACAGAATTTATCTAATGATGCTGGTGTGGTCTTTGTTGCCTTCATAAGTCTCCAAACATTGTGATCTTAATGAATTTCCTTCATAGAATGTTAAGACAGAAAATATTACTCTTGAGAGAAAATACTTATATTGACCTCCAGAGAAAATTACATATAGTTTCCAAAGAAATAAAGAAACTACTGTATTTCTTTAAAAAATCAGCCATGATAAAAGGTCAGCCATGGCTGTATCTAATTCAGTTTGGAAAACCTCCAAAAAAACCAGAACTGGACCCATTATTCCAAGTGTGTCCTCATCAGCGCTGAGTAGAGAGGAGGGATACCTCCCTTGACTTGCTGGCAGTGCTGTTCCTAATGCAACCCAGAATGCTGCTGGTCTCCTTTGTACAAGGGTGCACTGCTGGCTCATGGTCACATTCCTTGCCACCAAGACTCCAAGGTCCTCTGCAGATCCACTTGCTAGCAGGTCCACTCCCTGTATATTCGAATGCCTGGGGTTATATCTCTGTAGATATAGCACTTAACATTTCTCTTTGTTGGTTCCTCGATTGCCTATGTCAGGAAGTAGTTTACAGTGCACTCCAGAAATCTCATAGGCTGCTTTTTTTCCTCCTGTGTTGCACTTCCAGATGATATCACACAGGCCTAGACTTGTGAATGTGAGATTTGTTCCTGTTCTGGGTATAGCTGAACACTTGACTGCTAATGAGAAGTGGTGACTGAATTCCTTGTTTTGCTTTGCTTGTGCATGTGGCAGTTGCAATGCCTATCAAACTATCATTATCTGGACATACAAGTTTGTTTTGCCCTTCTGATTCTCTCCCCCATCCCACCAGAGAAGCATGAGTGAGCAGCTCTGTGGGGCAGACCTCCATGCATTCCAGCTGCCTTCTCACATAAAGTGCAACACCCCTTTCTTGCTTTCTCACCTTGCCTTTCCAAAAGGAGTCTGTATCCATCCATTGCAGCACTCCAGTACTGTAGTATATTCCAACATTCACCCATTGTCCTCATGAGCTCATGGTCCAGTATCTGCACACAAACTTCCAATTCTTCTTGTCTGTTCTTCATGTTACATGCGTCAGTGGATGTCATTTGTATTACTTTCCTTTTACATAGTTCTACTCCTGCTTCTTATATTCTATTTCTAGTCCTTTTTATTGTAATTCCTTCCCCTTACAGCAACATTTCCTTTTCAATATTATATCTTTTTTTAAAAAAATAATTTCTTTTGTTGCTATTGTTTAACCCAATCCCTCCAGAGTCACTAAAATCTATGTTTTTTTAGAATCTATGCTCCTATTTCTCATAACACAAAAAAACTAAAGATTGAATTTTAGATGATCCTCTGCCATATGCTCATGCAAGTTTATTGTTGTTAAAACAAACTTTGCACGTATCAGAAGTGGTATGCACATGGCCAGAATTTTCTACCACTTTTAATATTCCCTGTTGATACTGATTTATACAATACAGTATGACCAAAATATGATATATGATGCACTAGTTTAATGGTGATATTCTGCATGTTGAGTTCTTATGCAAACTGAGTGACCTAGTATTCCTTTTTTAAATTTTACTGCACAAATAATAAAATTCCATTTAACTCTTAGTTTGACAAAGTTGTCACAGTAAACCTGAGTAACTATAACAACAAGATCTCCATGATATGTTACTCTCTTTATATATAGGCAGGTTATTTTTTACAAATTTCCTAACAGAACAAATCTGAAACTCATTAATGACATTGCTGCATAGCTTGCTTAAAAACTTATCTTACAGATATTGCCATTACGTCAAGAGTGTACAAATACTGTGGGCATTATTTAGACATTTACTGACAGCATGAAAAATAAAATGTGGTTTCATATAGAACCAGATTAACAGTTTAGAGCAAGAACATTTGTTCAGAGATGCACTACTTTAAATGTTAAGTAGTTTTTGTTTTTACCTAAAGATGAATGAGATGTATTAAAATCTAGCTTCTAGTAGAGTCATCAAATGAGTTCAGACTGTCACTGCTCATAAAGGGAAGCTGGACACAAAAGTTTCAATTGGTGTCAGCTTTGTCAGAAAAAGGACTGAAAGGTTTATTTCCAGTTTCATATCTGGTGTCTTTCATTTAAGGTCTTGTTATATTTTCCAGTCTGAAGAACTTCCTCTTGTACATTTCTTGCTCATTAAAAGATTTTAAGGATCAGAGAAAGAAGGCATTTTTGAAAGTTGTCAATCTTTTCTCTGAAAGTGCATCAATGACCTTTTAGTTTGGTATAAATGAGCAGCCACAGTTTTGATTAAGAGACGCACATTGCTGGAGATGTAAGTTCCTTATCGATCAACAGGTCAAAGCTTCATAGCTTTTTTCTGTTTAATCCTTAGAAATAATTCAATGTGTATGATGGCCGAATCCTGAGTGTTAACAGAGACTGTTTTTATCACTGGGTAACAACCCACTACATGCATCAATGCATGATTGTTTCTAATGGAGAGATGATGGTGAATCCTTCAAGCTTATTACAGTTAGAGTGTTACAGAAATTAATGTTTTTCAAAGGGAAGACCTCTATGGTGCAATTATATTGATGTGGCTTGGGTATGTTCCACCCCAGAAAGGTATCCGTGGTAGTTGTAGGTATTGCATAACTGAAGAAATCACTGGTTGCAGTAAGGGCTAGATTGAAACATTAAGAAGCCATTACTAAAATAGTGGCTTGAACTATTATCCTGTACTGGTTTTGGCTGGAATAGAATTAATTTCTCACACAGTAGCTAATATAGAGCTATGTTTTTCTTTGTGCTGGAAATAGTGTTGATAATTTGGAGATATTTGATCTATTGCTGGGCAGTGCTTAAACAGAGTCAAGGTCTTTTCTGCTCCTCACCCCACCACACCAGTGAGCAGGACGGGGGGCAGGGCAAAAGGAGTTGAGAATGGGCACATTCTGGACAGCTGACCCCAAATGACCACAGAGATATCCCATACCATATGGCATCATGCCCAGTATATTATGCTGGGGGAAGAAGGAAGGGGGAATGTTTAGAGTGATGGTGTTCATCTTTCTGAGTCACTGTGACATGTGATAGAGCCCTGGTTGCCTGGAGATGGCTGAACACTTTCCTGCCCCTGGGAAATAGTGAATTAATTTCTTCTTTTACTTTGCTTGTGTGTGTGACTTTTGCTTTTCCTATTAAACTGCCTCTATTTTAACCCACTTTTACTCTTCTGATTTGCTCCCCATCCCACAGAAAGGGGGAAAGTGAGAGAGCAGTTTTTTTGGGGTTTAGTTGTCAGCTAGGGTTAAGCCATGATACAAACAAACGCTAGGCAACATTGACCTGAATGTTTCAGGTACCAATTCTTCCCACCTATACATTCATCAGTACGTTTGAAAAAATATTTTATTAAATGAGGAAAAAATCCAATCGGTATAGAATCACAGAATGTTTTCCTTTCTACATTTATTTCTGCAGTGTAGCTATTAAGAGACTCAACATTGCTAGAACGTCTAGTGGCTTTCTCTGATACAGTTCAGGATTGTCATGTCTTTCTGTGGTAGGTTCTCCTTCTTCTGACTACTCCATGCTCTGCTCTACAGCCATCACTAACCCTTCTTCATGGATCCTTATTCTTCCAGCTACTCCTTGGTGTGCCTCACTTCATTAGTCGCTGCTAGTCACTGCTATCAGATACTTTTTCCTCTTCTTGAGCCACAACCTCTGTCAGGAGACACTCTGGCCTTTGCATCAACTAGCACTTTCTCTTATTTTGGCTCCTGGCCAAATATTCCTGGGTATCACTGAGGTCTAATAGTTGTGACAGTGTACCACATGCTTACACAGGTGACTCAACTTGCTGCTGTCACTTTACAGATAACAGAAGACTTTTAAACAATATACTCTTGCTTTTTCTTTCCAGGATGAACATTTTTCATATCAATGTTATGATGTGATTTGCTATACCTTTTAGCATAATTGCTTACTCTAGACTTCTATACATTAAAAAACCAGAACCTTTTCTCCACTTGATGAAATCAGTGATTTATTGATTTGATTTCTTTTTTTGGTTCAAATCAGGAATGGCTTGCTGACACAATAAAATGTTTGCAAATATATGTAAAAACATACAATACTAAAAATATAAATAAAAATAATAATGGCAATTATCATCATCTAGGCTTGCACATTCATCCTTTTTATTTTTCTCCCCTTCACTACCTTATGTCAATAAATTATTTCTCCATATTTGGTCCCTCACTCTCTTGGAAAACTTTTCAGCTGTGAGGACAGACATCTTTTGCTTTAGACTTCAGTCTGCAGTATACTGTGTACAATGTACTTCTGTACTGTGTCTGCACCAGAAGGGGGGTTTTTGGTATGCTACTGAATAAAATCAAACTACAGCTTCTAAGTCTTGTGATTTCATCCGTGTTTCTTTCAAAGTCATAATGACTTGTCTTTGGCTGGAGGTCACCTTTGGGTTTGTCCACAGAATGCTGTGGAAGCCCAAGATGAAAAGGTACTGAAAGCATTTACGAGAGAAAAATCTGTCAGAGGCTGCTAAATACAGGATACTGTCTCTAATTCAGGAAGACCTTAAGTCACAAAGCTTTGGAAGCCAAGAGATCTTAGTTAGAACTAAGAGATCTTTATGGTATTCACATATGTTTGCATTGGCTTCTGCTGCTGGAAACAAGGTAAGAACGGACCTTTATTTGATGCCAAAATTAATTTCTTTATTTCTCATGTTATGTCATGTATAATAAAGCAAAACTATGTGTGCATAGGCTCAAATACATTTTAATTCCTTTGCAATTTATATTATAATTACATTTTCTACTTGGAATGCAAAACCTTTTGAGCTGATTCCTGCTATTGAGCTGATACCTATGAGCTGACTACATAAGAAACAGGTGTAATGCACAGGAGGAGGGACCAAGGTTTGAGTTGCTGTGCTTACTTGCAGTCAGAACTATACTTGTGATGAATTTACCAGCTGGTTAAAGTAGGCCATCCTAGGCACACACATCCTTCATGTATGCAGAGAGCACCAGTCGTTTGATGAACTTGTGTCCGCGTTGCAAGAAGGGTGCTCTAGAGGGTACCCTGGTGTATACCACATCTATTCCATCAGGAAAGAAAACCAAATTTCAAGCATATCAACATTACACTCAAATCTGTACTGTATCACTTCAAGTACAGACACTGTAAACAGTGGAAGTACCCCTGTAGCAGACAGCTGCATTTGTAGACATATTCTATGTCACTTATGACAAGTTCATGGAAAGGAAAAAAAAAAAACAAAAAAGCCATATAGGACAGGAAATTCAAAACAGTGGCATTATAGGCAATGAGGAAGCAATGTGTGAAATTATGAAAGCACTCTGACAACAAAGTGCCTTCCCAGCTCCACTCACAGAGGAAGCAGCTATTCACAGCAGCAAATAGGGTAAAACAGAAAAGGTGGGAAAAGAATCTGAGAAGCCTGTCAGTGTTTAAAGCAGTATAAAGAGAGGAAAAGGACATGTATATATAAGAGAGAGAGATATGTCTTAGAATGAAAAAGTAAATAAGTGCTCATGTAAATAGTGGAGGACAATTACATAGAGGAATTGGTTGGTTTGATAGGTGAGTTGTATGGTTGGGACAGTTTTCCAAATGAATTGCATTGAGATGTGAGACTATGTACATGTATAAATTAAATGTGTCTGGGACTGAGCTATTGCAATGAGATCAATAGACTGTGTCCATACCTACAAATGTTACTTTCTACAAGAGGGTAGTCTTATCCAACTAATCAGTGGACTTCATATTATGTTCATGGCTCAGTTTAACTTGAGAGTAGTGCCTTGAAATTTCCTGCTACAGTCCTATTTGGGCTGAATGGAGTCTTGTTGAGAAATACCATAGAAATGTACATATAAACAAAAGAGAGTTTCAGTGCTCAAAAATGTCCCCATGCCAAGGACTGTCCCCCAATAGTATTTAATTTACTAGCAAAGATTTGTTGCAGATTTGTAATTTTTGCTGTTGTGAATGGCCCGTAGGCTTCCAAATCCCAAATACACACTTCATGACAAATCTACATCCATAACAAATTTTAAATAAATGCATATTAATTGTCTGACCCACCATCCAAAGAAAAAAACATCCCACACAACCAAAAAGCAAAAAACCTAAAAAACCCACAGCCAAACCCCTCCCACAGTTTCTCACAAGGTGTTTCAAAATCCTTCTTTTTTTTTTTTTTTTCCCCCAGGGAAAACCAATCTGTTTATTGAGTTAACATTTGAGCAAAGAAAATCAACACAGAAAGAGTTTTTACAATAGAAACACAACTGAATTTGTACATGTGGTTTGTGCTACACAGATCAAAAGGAGCCTTGGAAATATAGTGAGTCTGAATAAGTTAATGCTGCAATCTGACTACAGTATAATGAATCCTCAGTGACAGCTGGTCTGGTAATGAGTGTTCTCAGAGAGGATTTGAATACAGTTCTGCATCTGAAGACCCTTTCGAACCATGGATGCCCAAAGTCCTAAGTCAGTCATGGATCATGCAGTAGTCTTCACCTCACATCTTAGATCTATTCTTTAAAACTAGACAAAATGTATTGGATCAGAACTATATTAAGGTATAGAGATAATTCCCAGATTGGAGTTGTCCTGCATATGACCATCCTGTGCAGAAGTTGTTCTTCCTCTTTCCTCTGCCCACATGCACACATTCATGCAAATGCAGACCACCTCTCAATTCATACAGCATGAAAATTAAAGGATGAATGCAGACATCTTTTTTTCCCCTTACTTATGGCATTAGAGAGATAGTTTTAATGTTGACACTACCAGTAGCAGCAAATAAATTGCATTAGCCATGAAGGACTAAGAGGATTGGAGAATGAAGATAGCAACCTGAACTTTTGATCTGATGCTATGGGTGGAATGTTTCATGAAAATGTCTATTCCTTATGTTTATGCATTGCAAGCCTAAGAAAACTCTAAAATTCTCTAAATCAAATCACAACTACAGTTACAATTTGTGTGTGCTGGAGAGGGGTGTGGAAAGACTAGAAGACAGTCAGAAAAAGCAGGGGTTAGGAACGCTGATTTTTCTAAAACGTGGCAAGATTATCTGTCAGGTTAGAGATGGAATAAAAGAGTGACTTGCCTGGCATGTCCAAGGACATGAAATACACAAGAGACAACAGACATGAGTAGTAAAGAAGAAGGAAACTTGAGATGACTTAGTGGTAGAAAGTATCTTGTTTTAAAAGTAGCCTTTATACTGAGGGCACCTGAATCACAGCCTTTGTCCATGCTCAGCTTTTCACACTGGAAGGTTTTTCCTCAAATAGGCTGCTATGTATACCTGAAATCAAGGGTTACTTGTAGTTTTGGGGATATGGTTAAATGCTGAACTGTGCTTTCTCTCAGTAAGGATGGAGGTGAAGTTATCACCTGAAATATATTTGCACTATTCCTATAAATCCTCACTGGTCCCTCCGCAGTTGAGAAAACAAAATAG
Organism: Dendrocincla tyrannina; assembly: GCA_035047865.1. Classification (NCBI taxonomy): domain Eukaryota; kingdom Metazoa; phylum Chordata; class Aves; order Passeriformes; family Dendrocolaptidae; genus Dendrocincla; species Dendrocincla tyrannina. The sequence continues at coordinate 25,578,597 of JAWWMP010000081.1, forward strand.
GAAACAATGTCCTTGTCATATCCAGATACACGGCTGGCCATACACAAGCAAATGGAAAGACAGTAACAAGTGAATGCTCACTCAAAACCTGATACATCCATAATTCATGTCTGCAACAGGGACACATCAAACTCCTCAAACTCTTTTGAAATAATAAGTAATCATGTGAAATGCAGTGCACTGAGGGACTATGTTTTTAGAATGCTTTTAGAAAACAAATCTAATGACCTTCTGCTAAAATACTAATTGGCTTTTTTTTTTAACTGTAACTTTTTTTTGTTAACTTGATGAATTCATAATATTTACAGTTATCAGATCAAACTCAGGAGGAGGTTTTATTACTCCAAGTGTTTTGGTGATTGAAGGAGACTATAGTTTTGGCTCTGAAACCTCCTCAACAAGGCTGTAGCTTTTATTCAAGTCTGATCAAATCTGCACAGTTATTCATTTCAATAGCATTCTTTTACAGTTTTATTGTACTGCTGCTATGCTCATATCAATAAATATTTCTAAATGACTTGACAATTTGCAGCTTTTAAAAGGGGTTAGTCAAAAGCAACTGAATTCCAAGTTCAATTAACGTTCTATGAACCTGGCAAAGAGTACACAAAGGAATAAAGGCAAGAATTTTAAAATTATTTGCTTTACAGTCATCCCCTCTGGATAGTCTAAATTAAGCACAGCAGTCACCAGGACAAGTACCCCAGGATTTTTTGTAACCACTTAATTCACTTGCTGTATCACAAAAAGTCAGAGCTTTCCCGCCCATCTTGTAGAAGCAGCTCATCACTGTGTTGACAGCCTCAGGATCCACATGCTTAGTTATAATTTTACTTTAAGGTAAGGTTTATACTGAAACAAACAAACAAACTGAAAGAAACAAACAAGTATATTAATGGTGAAATAATACTATGAATAATACCATCTAATGAGGCCCCAGATAAGTGAAAAGGAATCCTAGGATTTCTGTAGACTCATATTAAGAAAAGGGTACATCCCTGATTTTTTTTTTATTGTTTGTATTGCCAGTTTTTTAACAGCCTTTACCCTCCATGCTTGCTGACTAAATAACTGTGGTGACAGACTGTTTTCAACATGTAAGTACTCTATCCCTTTTCCATTCAAAAGCTGACATTTAAAATAGTAACAGAAAAGATGCATGAAATAAAGAAATTACTTTCTATGTTTATTCCTAAATTCATATTTTTATTCCTGTAAATGATCACTACTACTTTGAAAGTATTTTATAGAGTTGATTCCTGACGGTTTCTCACTTTCGAGGCATATAGAACCAGGAGATTCAAGAGACGTTTGCAAGATCAACTGAAAGGTGACGTCACTGATATAAAGATGTAATAAGTACCCGGATCAAACCGGGTAGTTTAAAGTGTTCATTGTAGTTTAAAGTGGTTCAGATATCACTACCTGGAAATAATTTTTAGCAGTAGTTGCTGGCATCAATAAGAAGTGAAATATGACTACTGATTAGTTCAAAGAATGAACAACAGTATTAAAGCACGTGACAAAGTTCAAGATCTACATGACATGTCACACATATTTACTCAGATAAACTGATGATTGATAGAACAAATTATATTCTTTTTGCAATTTCAATTGCCCTATGCCTTTGTGCACATTAATCTTCATTAGGGTGTGGTATAGCATCAAATCTTTAAGCAACTAAGTAAAAAAGCTTGTATTTTAAAACTCGTCTTGCTATTTGAATGCTAAGATTGAAAAAATAAAGATATAAAGACTTCAGGAAAAAACCCAAGTATCTCCCTTGAGAGAAGAATGATTAAGATTTTTCAGTATTTTGTTGGGGTTTTTCTGATTTTCCTTTCTTAATTCTCACAATCTCTTTGACACAGTCTTGAGATTCACTTTTCCTTTAACAATATGTACCCTTACTTCTTCTGCATTTCAAAGGAAAGACATGAACCTTTGTCCAAGTACCTCAAAATTCCCAAAAAGACTATGTGAGATGGAAAAGGTTTCATGTTTATTTACAGCAGATATAACTGAATCAGTGTCAGTGCCTGAAAAAAGCCAAACCATAAAATGCCAGGACCTGATCTAAAAAAAAAATAAAATAAAAAAAAAAATGTTTCTTTACTTTGAAAATAAATGGAAAACCGGATAAGGGCAACAATTACTGGGAAAACCAAGAACTAGTGTTAGGGTTCAGAGATTCACAATGCCTACAGCTCCAGAGACACTGGGGCAGCAGAAGTCATGCCAAGGGGAGTTTGGCACTGCAATGACATTGCTCCCTCCGTTTCTTTTCTGGGCTATCTCTGGTGCTGTGCCACTCAGACTCTCCTCTGCTTTTACAACTATTATTTTAAGGCTACTAAGAAAATCTCTGAGTAGATGCAAGGGATATTTATATCCCTTATATATATATATATTATATATATTATATATATATAAATATATATGAAGTATATATATAAACATATATATATAAAGTATATATATAAACTTATATATAAAGTGATTCTTTTTTACACTGCTAATTTTTTGTTTCTCCTCTCTTTTATTCAGAGTAAATCCTCTTTTTTTCCTCAGTAGTTGTTATCCTTCAGTGTGGGCTGCCACAAATAACTAAACCTTGCCCTACTTTTATGTTCATCATTTCTTTTCTGTCTTTTTACAGCCACCTTTTGGAATTTTTTGTAGTATCTACAAACCTTAGCAGAATAAATTTTTAGTATTACTGTAATTCTTGCTCAGTTAAGGCCTATTTGCATTCTACCTAGGCTAAATTATATTCCATTCACCATAGTTCAGAGAGCTGGCACCTGGAATATTATTAGAATAACACAGTTGTATCACATTTGAGCAGCCTTAGACTGTTGTTTCCTTCTCATAGCACCAACAAATTTTAACTTCTCCATCTAGTTTTACTTTCTCAATCTGGATGTACACACCAGTCCCTTTTGTTCTTCTCTGTTAACACAAGAATAACAGCACGTGTATTGGTATTACACTTACCCTGTAACTTTACATAACCCCAACTCTGTATTCAGCTACTTACTTACAGAGACATGTAAGACATATTGTGCAGTACTTTTGTGGGCACAAACACATTGCAGTGGTAATGCCTATTAAGTCATTAGGAAATAAATTAAGGAATAAACTGAGGAAAATATTTTCACCAAGGATGCAGTAAATTTAATATGTTAAATCAATAGTTGTTACTGTCTTCCAAGTTTGGCTTTTATTTGACACTATTTCTGTACTGCTGGTTTTTTTTTTTTTTGTGCTACTTGTTCCTCCCTAATGTTCCTGTTCTCTCTAGACTGATTTTTGATTTCTTAGTTCTATGATTAAAATGATTTTTTTGAGAGTGAAACCAGATCATAATTTTAACCATTCTGGTGCTTAACAAAATAAAGGCTCATGCAAAATCATGCCTTTTTTACATCAAATCTTAGATGAAAGTTACAGCTTGATGCACCTGTGAAGTCAATGGTTCACTTACAAGGGCCAAACTCTGTCCCCAGAGGAGGGAAGCTTAAAACGGTGGATACAGTAAGGTTAGGAAAATGTACTTGAACAGTGCCAGACATATAGAAAATGTCTCTGAATCCCAGGTTACTTTAGAAATCAAATGCTGCTATTTGCTAAATGATTACTGCTGTCCAGATAATAAAATTTCAGTTTGTTCTCCAGACTCTCTTTTGACTAGGGAATACCTGGCTGTGGTCAGATACCAATAAGCTCTTAGCTTTCTCTACTGTTCATGTTTTCAGATTCATGTAGAGGGCTGGAAGTTATCTTGCAGTATTTGGTATTTTCCAGAGGAGCAGTTCGCATACGGTTGCATTTTTTTATCATTCTTTCTAATAAGTTCTTTAAGTTTAAAATCAGCAATAGATCTGAAGAAGCTGAAATAGAAAGGCTAGGATAAACAGAAAACCTCTTGAAATACATTTCAAAAAATCCTAGTGTCCAAATGTAGCAAGATGTATTTATTTTTACAGTATACATTATACAGCCCATAAAGATCAGATATTTTATCTTTGAATCCATCTCTTTCTATATAGCCAAAGAAAAAATAAGTTGGGCTTGATAATTTTAAATGGAATTTTCAGAAATGTGTAGCTTTAAAGTCAAATTATAGAGGAACCAAATTAATCTCATAATTGAGAGAGAGCGAGTCTAAGAAGTCATAGGAATATTCAGAATGGGGCATTACTCACTATTTCTTTCTGAATTAAATAAAAAGTTCTTTACAATACAGTTGTCAATCAACAACCATATGAAGATTAACAAGGACAAGTGTAGGATTCTGGACCCGGGACAGGGCAACCCTGGTTGTGTGTATAGACTAGGGAATGAAAGGCTGGGAAGACACACTATGGAAAAGGACCTGGGCATTCTGGTCAACAGCAAGCTGAACATTATTCAGCAGTGCCCAAGCAGCCAGGAGGGCCAACAATGTCCTGGGGGGCATCAGGCAAAGCATCGCCAGCTGGTCGAGGGAGGGGATTGTCCTGCTCACCTCTGCACTGGGGTGGCCTCACATTGACTGCTGTGTGCAATTTTGGGCCCCATAATATAAAAAAGACATTAAGCTTTTGACGAGAACCCAAAGGATGGCAACAAAAATGGTGTAGGGCATTGAGGGGAAGCTGCATGAGGAGCGGCTGAGGTCACTTGGTCTGTTGACCCTGGAGAGACTGAGGGGACACCTCATTGTGGTCTTCAACATCTTCAGGAGGGCAAGAGGAGGATCTCTTCACTTTCATGGTCTGTGAAATGACCTGAGGAAATGAGCTGAAGCTGTTTCAGGGGACTTTCTAAAAATATTCAACGACATTCAAGAACAAAAAAATTTTCTGTTCCATAAGTGGATTTTGAAATAACATTGGAAGTGATAAACATACAACAGAAGTTTGCCTCCAACTGCTATCCTAGTTGTGCTAATGCACTTCCTGGCTTGTGACACATTATTATGAAGGATTACAGTGTTTGGCAGGATCTTGATCCCTAAAAGAAATGGCAGATATACTTATCCAGTTAAGTAACAGTTATTTTACTGCTGGGATCAAGAGAAGGTTAAAAGATGTGGTCTCCTTTGGTTTCTTTAATAAACCTAACAATTATATATATATTGCAGGGCTTGCCATAACATCCTCTTTGGGCAAATATTTCAAGATCATTACACTCTAAATGTAAACCTAATTAATAGCCAGACAGTCAAATTAATAATAGTCAGATTGCAAATATACTTAGTTGTTTATTTGTAGAAACCATTCTAAATTGGTTGAAAAAATATACTTGGATAAAGACAGACTGGGAATTTTCAGAAAGAACTCCAATTGTTGTTTTTAATGCTCAAAAGCATTGAAAATGTAAATATTTATGCAGTAAAATATGTGTTTTGGCTTGAGAAAATCTTCATATTCTACTTATTTTTCCTGGCAAATCTCTTTCCAGTTATGAGGCAAGTGAAATGACCATGATGAAAAACAATCAAAGTTTCCAAATTTCTTTTCCTCTGGCCCCAAGAATTGCATTCGTGGCTGCATACTAATCAACTTATGGAAGGAGGACAGATATTTCTCTTGTCCCTTCTTTCCAACAGTTTTTTTTAGAGAAATTGCAAAGGTGGTTTTTATTCCCACTGCCTGAGGAGATCACTGAAGAAAGAGAAGTGCTTCAGCTATTTTGTGTATATGCAATAAGCATAACTGCTGGTTGTATTTCTGATTTGTGTTTCATGCTATGCTCGGATACCACCTGAACTCTCTGGTGTGCACCTTCTGGAACACAGTCAGAGTTCAGGCAATGCTCTGCATATCTGGCAACTTTTTTTGTCATTGATTTTCTAACACTTCCCATCATATGAATTTTACCAGCACTTGTGTATGGTGTTATTTCTTCTGCTAAAATATTATTTTTCTACATATTCACCAGAGAATAAGAAGGTTGAATTCCTACAATCAGTGAACAACAGCAACAAAAGTACCCTAAAAATCTTTTTCCTTTAAACAAATTTCTAACTCTAGTGCTACAGCAAAAATAAATCATTTGGTATTTTATGGTATTTCACAGCAAGAATACATTGCTAGTGTCAAATAACAAGAGAAAATTAGAATAAGATACATGAACTCCAACAATAATGGAGATGCTTGCTAGTATTGGAAGTTGTATGCTGGAGGCTTTCCAGAGGCTACTGTATTCCCTATAAATCTTACTGGTGACAGATTTTCTGTACTGCTGACATTTCTTTCATCTTTGTATTTGTATGAGTATTGACCAAACCACTCAAATGGGGATCTGAGTGAATATCAAGTTATATGATCAAGGTCATTGCAAATGTTAATATTCCATTTCCTTGGAGATGTAGATGTTAACACTGATGTTGAAACACTTCTCCATAAGATAGACTCTCATTAAGTTTAATAGTTATTAGTTTCTGTATCAAGCTTTCAACAACTGCAGTTGCTAAAAGCCATGAGTATTTTATGGGAAAAGTTAACTATCCCAGTGTGACATCCTTTTGGCTTGTATAATATTTAGGACAATAAAATTCCAATCCCTGTCTAGAGATCCTCCATGACAGTGACAGTAGATACAATAACTCCAAATTATGCCCAAATAAGGATTTTAGAAATAAAAAATATTATAACTACTAGATCAGACACTTAGATACAGAGTTCGTTCAAATGTTATTTGAAATATGGATCAAAATATTACATCTTGTGTACATTTAAAGTCAGAATTTATAATAGGGGAAATTCTGAGTGTTCTTTATCCACTGTGGTTCACTAAGCTTTTGACTACTTCCTTCCACAACCTGTCACTTAGTTTTTTGATGCTACTGACACAAGAAGAAAATTGTAAATTGGAACTTTCAACTAAATGTTATTCCAATTTTAAAAAGCCGTCCAAGGCTTTGTAAGCTCTAAATGGTTCTCAGTTTACACAAGATGCAAGGTTGTTCCCCGTTCCCTTAACAGACTGTCTCCCTTCATAAAAGGAAAACAAAAGATATATTTACTTCAGCCTACTCTTTCTTCCTAATAATCTTCCTGAAAAAAGAACTGTGGAAAAACCAGGATTTCACTTTTACAGACAGCCTGAAAAACACTGTAATAAGGGAATAACTGTAATAGGGAAGATGCAACTCCCAGTCAGGAATATCTGTTACCAACAAGCCAACCCAAGAAGAAATAGATACCTAATATTTAAAATTTTTGAAAAAGTGTCTTTTGAGACTGTTGACAATTCTGCTTTACTTTGTAGTTATCTGTTTTGCAGTGATAAAAGTTGGTATAATAATACTTTTTACAGTATACAATGAACAAAGAGAATGTAAGATCTGCCAGGGAACAAGCATCTCTATACAAAATTACAATGCAAAAAAAAAATATTTAAAATATAGAGAATATAATATAAAATAGATAGTATAGTCTAATTTATTTGGATCACAAAGAAAATGCAAACTTTCCAAATAGTGCAGCTAACAGATGATAAGATCAATATCTGTTCTACAGAGTGCACCACAAAAGTACAAAAGTATGTGCACATATATTCGTACTATTAGAACTTCAGTCTTTTTACTCTTTTTCCTAACTTCTATGACTTTGAATTTAAAAAAAAAAAAAAAAAAAAAAAGAAAAAAA
>JAWWMP010000081.1:25586336-25597471 GCA_035047865.1 Dendrocincla tyrannina
CTTCTCTGACTTTGAATTTAAAAAAAAAAAAAAAAAAAAAAAGAAAAAAAAGAGAAATTAATCACTTGGCTTGATGTCACTGAAAGGTAAAATTTTGGTTTTTGACAATTTATCTTGTAACTGAATAACAAAATGTCATAGCAAATATCTTGAACAAATATCCTGAAATGAAAAGTAAGTGTTCTGTCAAAGAAGGTCAGCTAGAATGTTTTGACTTGCTTGCAATTATTTCAATGTTCTTTAAAGAAATGTTATTGAAAGCTAGCTACTTTAATTTTAATGAGGTGTCATTCTTCAATGAGAGTGCTATTATCTCAGAATATTATATAACTTTTCAATTTTTCTTCTCATATCTGATGCAAACGTGCATTTTACATAAACAACTAAAAATGGGAGACACAAAAGTGTTTCAGATTGGCTCAACCTTGCTTCCATGGAAGGAAAGGAGATAGAGAGAGGAAGTTACCAGACATTTCACAAACTACATACATGACTACTGCGTCACGAGTTTTGTTTTGAGCAGTGTCATTGAAGAGTGATGGTGAATTTAACCCTACTTCAGACCATAGCCTACAGTAGCCAATTGTATATTAATTTTCTCAACTCCAAAATATAAAACAGAGAACAATAAAGACACCTAGAATAAAGCCCTGCTTATCACCCTATTGTCTGTATAAATTACACAGAGTCGAGCTTTTCAAATTTATCTTGCCTTTTAAGGACATCTCACCACAAAAATATTTTGCGACTAGCACTAAATTAAATCCATTGTGCTTTCCTGTGACACTGATGAAGGAATTGTGCGCTATGTTTTCATGACAAACACATCATTAGCGTACATACATTTAAGCTGATTATTTCATTCAGCAAAAGGGACATTAGGGTTAGAATGATACAAAAGCACAAATCACACTTGATGTTTCTCAAATACCAAGCTTTGTGTGATCTAATCAAGATTTCATCAAATGTTTTATTAAACTCAGTCACACGAGCCTTGCTGAAGCCAGATGATCTCCTATTATCAACTAGGAGTAAATTACATTCATTTTTGAACTGAATTTCAATGAAACCCTTCCTAAAATACTTGGAAGCTAGAAGGGGGTTAACTTATAAAACCATAAAATTGCTACTGTGTTTTTCCTTAGAAATTAAATGGTAAGCTGAGGAAATCAGCATTATAAATATTACTGATCACAAAAAAATGAAGAGTATGATGCTAGAAATATGTCATATGATCACTAATGGCTAAAAGGAATTCACTTTGGTTTACCACTTCCTATTTTTATTACCAAAAGTATCTTTTTAATTACAGCACAAACAATAAGAAAATATTCCTGACTAGGGAGATAAATTGCATGTTAATAAACAGCATAACAAGTACCATACTTTTCCTCCATATCCAAGTTTCAATCTTTTATATGTAAGACGGACAGGGGGAAAACCTAAATATATATATTTAAAAGCATGAGTGAGCCCTTCACTGAGAGGGTGAGAAAGAAAATGCTGAAAAGAGGTGTTTCTTCAGCAGGCCTTTCTGAAATGTACCCTATAGTAAAAGTAGCATGCACTAGATGAGTTGTAGCGAAGGTAGAAAGAGACTTCACTGACCACTAAACCCCTAATTCTACACTTGAGGTATACTGAGTGGAAAAATGACTCCAATAACCTGAAGATAAATTGTTTCTTAGCAAGAAAGGGTATTTCTAAGCTCTGTAATGCACACTCCACAACTGGAAATCACGACATTAATTTAGCTGAAAGTACAATTGCAAGTATGAATCCTTCTTAAAAAGAAAGACCTTAGAAATTACAGAACTATGCACATGTTAGGGATACAGCTGTCTGAGGCATTTGTGAGGGCAACCTGGCTCCTACCTGTCATTGTCGACACACATGTGTAAGTGGAAAGCCTTGTCTTCACAACTCCGCTCCGATGAATTAAACCTTTCAGCAGGCACTGGTAAGGCACAACGAAACACCCAAGCCACACATCTGTCAGTTAAATTGCTTCCAAAACCAGCTGATTGTATTTAGTCTGGCATACTACCCTGGGCACATCTGGCAGGGTGGGCGTAGCAGGGTGCTGCAAAGTGGCCTCTCTGGGAAGAGGCCATGAACTATGCTGCACTGGTATTGAGCAGGAGGAGGATGGGGGTCAGAGGTGTGAGGAGACACCAAGGAGACTCTCTTGGGGAAGTCAAGTTGGGGAGAAGCATTTGGAGCCACATAGCATCAGACGTACTCCTGGGAGGAGACAATGCCAAAGAGTTACACCCCTGACAGACAGCGGTCCGCAGATGACCCGTGCTGAAACAGAGACACGCCTGAGGGACTGCAGCCCATGAAGGACACATGCTGGAGTCTGTACACTGAGAGACACAGAGGAGGGGAGGATGCCCAGTAGAGAGCAAGCAGAAGCAGAAAGAAACTGTTGCACACATAACTCCAATCTCCTGCATTGTCCAGCAAAGGAACTGGGATGGACGGAGTTTAATCTGCAGGGAAATGAAGAAGTTGATACCAGACAGGGGGCAGGATAGGTGCTCAGCTTAACATGAACCTAGGAACCGAGGGGGTGTGTATGGGGGGAAAGTGTTTGTTTATATTTTCTTTTTTTCTCAATTACCAATCAGTGATTATAAATTTATATTGACTGGGAATATATTAAACTAACTTCCCTAAGGAAAGACTGTATTTTCTGCAACACATCTCTAATGTCTTACATTTTTTTATGGGAATTTCCCTGTCATTCAAGTCATTAACTTCATCAAACAGAGGGAATAAAACTGCTTTGTCAGCTTAATTATCACCATTAGTCCTCCACTGGAAGAGGTCTGATGTACGAATATTTTTAGATATATACTTAAGTGAAATTTATGACCCTGATAACCACAGTAAATGTTCAGGACTATTTGCTCCTCATTCTTTTTGTTTTCATTACATTGCAGCTGTTTTGTATTTTTAGAGCAGATACAAACCTGGAATCTGTTGCTTCTCGAGTACCAAAATGTACACGTTATCATATAATGTCAGCACTGTATTAATGACACTGTATTAATTGACATTATTATCACATAAGGTCAACCCTTAACTGTAAATTAGAAATTTAAGCTGGGCACTTATTTGGCAATTGATTGCAAAGTATGAAAAATAAGGAAATGGCTCACTTTAAATAATATTATTAATCAGTATCTGATAGGCCACAAATCCTTTTCTATCCAAGTACACTAAAACCTTCAAGTAGCGAAAAATAAAGCAGTCACTTTGACCCTTGGTGTAGTATAAGTCCTCTTAGATTCCATTAGGCTATACTACTTCCTAAAGCACAGATCTTTCTGAGATTGACATCTCAGAAGGTTGAGACCTCAGCTTCTGTAATAACCTAATATAGAAATTACAGGAAGTACACAGGAAAGTGGCATGGAAATAATCATTGATTACAAAGGAGATCAGGGCAATGCAGTTTCTGTCAACACTGATTAAAGCAAACAAGCCAAATATTTCATGGCATTTAGAAACAAAAATTCTTTTTCTTTCAAAATACAGAGTCTAATTAGACAACCACATAAAGAAACATGCATAATTTACTGTTGGATAGAAATTACATAACAGGAATATTAAATTGGAAATTTCTAGTGTCAAAATTTAGCCCATATAGTCTTATCAATTACTACTTTCTCAGGGAATATTGATGACTCCTAAAACATCATTGACCAAACAGTCTAGATAAAGTGGAGGACCTGAAAGTCCTGACCAGGCATATGATTTTTAACTCTTTGGAAATGCTCAAAACCTTGAAACATTGGATAATAATATCGTCACAGATAGCCAGTATCAGTCTATACCTTTTCTTAACATGGGATATGACTTAAAAATGCTCGTATTTTTCTTTTTAGGATTTTTTGTACTAAAAAATCCTAAATTTTTGTACTCACTATTTTGTACTAAAATATCAGAAGACTAAATGTAGCATAAACTTAAATTGGGATACTGTTATGGAAATTGTCTGTTTCTTCATGACAAAAAAATCCAATTCTATATACACCTTTTTTTCAACTGCATGCAAAGGTATTTAAAAGGTGCAAGTATTACATTTAATATTGTAAAACTTTTATTAGCTTTAGAAGAAAGAAAATCAGATTCGAGACAAAATGTAGAAAGAAATGTTTCTGTAATAATTTCCTAAAACTAAGATGCTATCAAAAATGCTGGTTCTAGAGCTGCCATTTCTGAAGAGAAGCTCCATTTATGTGAAGTGTGGAACCAATTTAAAGTGATTCTGGTATGATCTGAAGAGCTGCAGATGCTGTACATGCTTCAGTAAATAAGATGCAAAAGCACTGATTAAGATCGAGTCAGTAATTTCAATTATTTGTCAATGTTGATTTTCAGTATGTTATAATCCCTTTTGTAATTCATGATGAGACAGTTTCAATCACCCCCTTTTTTGAGGTCACTGAAAATTTGCAAAGAAATATTTAGCTTTTTAGTCGCTGGTAACAGAAAAATCTACTTTGAAAGGGTCACTTTGAGATATAAATCCATGAGGTGCATGAGACCACTGATTTATTTTATTTCATATAATGGAAACACATCTGCAGAAATAGCAAATTAAGTCCTGATGAGGCCAAGCACCCTGAGGAGTCAGAGAGAAGGATGGTTATTAAGCAAGGAGCAGTTAGGAAGCAATCATGTTGCCCTTTCTTTCAGTCTATATGAAGCATTTCAGCCTGGCTCTGGCGCAATAGCCTCATCCCAGTGGCTCAAGTAACCATCAGCACACTGAAGCGACTTCTGTTTGAGCACTAAGATCAGGTTCATAGGTGAATCCTTTCAGTACAGACTGACACACTGAAACAGTCTTAAATTTACATCTTTTCTTCTTGTACTGCTCTTGGACATCCACCAATAAAATAGCTTTTCACTTCTAATCTGCACAAAACCTTTTAAGAACGACAAAACTACAGGGTGTGCTATATGTAAGCCTGATCCTGATACCAATGATAGCAACAATAGTTTGGCATTTTAGTTTCTGTAGGAAGATTAGATTGATTAAGCAATGGACATTAATAAAAGTAGACGGTTACTAGTGCAGTTTAAAATTAGGCAAGTAATCTGTTTCAGTGATAAATCCTGAGGAAACCTAAGTACTTGGGTGAGCACTCTATAATTTCAAATCCTGTATTTGTTAAGGTACAAAGAGATGTTTTTTTTTCTTTGTTCATCAGAACAGAAGATTACAGAAATCTGCTCTTGAAAAAGAAATAACCAGATAGAGATACTCCCACATTAAATTCAATAGGAATTTCGTCTGGGAGTAGGTGTATATGTAGAGAAAATAAAAGAAAAAGTGAAAATGCAGTATTTTATTGCGAGGAAGTATCTAGAAGGAAAACAGCATCCTTTCATTTACACATTAATATATTTCTTTCTAGTGCATGAAGGAAGTTCTGACTGAGAAGACCATCCTTTTTATAGAAAGGCATTCTTTGAATTGTCTTAATTGTAGGCAGGGTCTCAATCCCAACATACAATCCTACCCACTTCAGGCAGCCAAGGTTACAATTTTATTTCCAAATATAATCCAAGAAAAAAGATTGTAAACTAATTCCAAGAAATGTTGGCATTCCCTGGCATACACTGTCTGTCTAATCACCTTCCAACAGAGACAAACAGTTCATAACTCTGGTTTACCTGGATATTTAAGCACAGAAAGAAGTGTTTTGCCAGAGTTTCACAGTATAGCAGCCTATATCAGGAAATCTCACTGAGGGATTCTTAGAAAAAGATCCAGTTATTTCATCAAAGGCAGGAAAATCTTGCCTTTACAGAAGAAATTTATATTTCTAAAACAAACAGAAAGTATTTTAAATAAAATATTTACTGGAAAGCAGAACTAGTCTTGATATTTGGTAGTATTTATTTGCTACTTTTAGCCTCATGAAAGTTTATTTTAGAACAGGTATTTTGTTGCAACATGCTTTTTAAATTTAAAATACAACAGAAAGCTTCACAACCAACCTTATTTTCTCCTGATCCCAGACATCTGGTTCATAAAGCACATAAACACTGTTTTCTTTATTTTTTGGTTCTTGCAACTTTCAGTCATCTCACACATACATACTGATACACAGGAATTTGAAGTCAAAAGGTGTTACTTATCTAAGCTGTGGTTTCAAAGAGACAGTTTAGGCCGGTGAACTTGTACTGAACATACCAGCTGATCATCTGGTCTACAGGCAGGCAGCATTGACTTAAAAATAATTAACACCATTCAAAAGTGTCCCTACAGACTTGATTTTTCTATATAATTTTAAAGTAGGATGAGTAAGGCTGAAATTAATGGGGTGAGCATTGCTGTACAACTGACGGCAGAAGATTACAGGACTATGAACTGTTATTTCCCTTCATTTGACCCAACTTCTTCCATGTCATCAAGCACTATAGGAAAGAGGCACAGGACCTGGTAACAATGATATGCCATACCAACAGTCTGGACAGCTGCCTAAGCTGGCTAAGGCTTAACGTCATCTGCAGCTCTTAAGGATGCACTTCAGCAACAGGAAGACATGGAATTGCTATTTGAGAGCAAAGAAATTTGCAAGAAAATTGCTAAGATTGGACTGCTAAGACGACCAGAAATATGTGTGCAGGCACTAAAATTAAAATATAAAACAAGGGTTAAAAGGGTGACAAGGTTAAAACTCCTGTATTGACAACATAGGACATTGTTTTCAGAACTCTACTCCCAGGAGTAAAATTAAGAAATGTATTATGTCAAGACTAAAAGGCTCACAATCGGAAAAATCAAAGCACAGCTGCCTGTCAGCAAAAACCTGTGTTGTAATACCATGAGGATGGCAGCAAGATTGCATTTCATCATATATACCAGTTCTTGTCTTGTTAACTGTTCAGGAAAACAAACTGCAAACATATATTTCAAGCACATATATTCAAGCATATATTTCAAGCTCGGCAGAGGCTGGACCGAGCGCACCCTGTGCCGGCAGAGGCTCTGGGTGCAGCCGTGGGGGGAGCTGCCCATCGCACACCCAAACCTTTGCCCGGCGGGGGCTGCCCCATCAGCCAGGGGGTGGGTGCACAGCGAGGAGCTGGAAGAGGGGTGCCTTAGGGACGGGGAGGCAGCCCTGGAGCCGCGCCGGGGCATAAGGACAGCTAAAAGCTGGGAGCGGACAGAACGAGTAGCAGAGACAGCAGCGCTTTGGGAGGTTGGGAGGGAGATTGGGAATGGAATCCGGGGCGGGAGGGAGTGGTGGGGAGATGATTGAAGTGGAGCCTCAGGAAGGGTTAGCAAAGGTGTTTCACACTGTTTTCCTCAATACCGGAGTCGGGAATGAAAAAAATTATGTTAATCGGCAGAAAGTGCTGGCAGCTTTGGATACGGGGAAGTTTGCCGGCGGCAGCATCCAGTGAGCGATGCCCGCCGGGGCTGGACGAAATGCGGGACTCGGCAGCTCTAGCCCGGGGGCTGCGGGGTCGCGCGGGGCGGGGCGCAGTGCTTGTTCAGATTGTGGTACTCCCAAACCCAAGTCTGGTCTTCAGGGGCGAGCGGTGGAGAACTGCCTTGTGACTCTGCACACTGAGCAAAATCCATCCCGATTATCTGAGAGGAAAGGTTGAGCTTAGAATTCAAATAAAGTTGTGATTATGCTTAGTTTATAAAAGAGTGTGTATTCAAACAGGAGTATTTCTAGAGAAAGTGGAGAAAGCAGAGGAGGGTTGGAAAGAGCCATGGTTGGAGATGCAGCTGGAGAGGTGGTCCCTGAGAGAAAATAAGGCTCTGAAGGACTGTGGCCTGTGAGTGCGTTGCCCAGGGGGGCACTGACACAGACAGCCCCGCAAGAATGTCACCCACAGACAGCTCATGCTGGAACAGAAGAGTGGTAAGAAACCAGGACCCATGGGGGAAAAGAGGAAGAAACAAGGATTAGCAAAAGGAAAACATTAGACAGCATCCTAGACATAACATCCCTCACTGTGCACTGCTAAAATAAGGAAAGATTAGACTGAGAGAGGATAGATACTGGACTAAGCTGAGTCTGGGGAAGGAGCAGTGGGGAAGAGTTTGTTTGACTATTGAGGGGGAAATAGGAAGACGATCAGGAATTTAAAGCTTATTTTAATTGCCAGTGATCAAATTAAGTGAACCTTCCCGAGTCAAGATTGTGTTGATTGGAATGCTGGGACTGGCAGAGTATCTTCCCTCCTCTACCCTATTTTCTTAGAGGTATCTAAAACACTTGCCAATTTTTCTGTCCCCCTGTAGTTAAAAAGATAAATTCACAAGTCTTCCAGGCAGATAGCCAGTAGTCATCACCATGATTTTCCTAATAAAAATGAGATCTTTTCAACAAATCTGAAATTTACTTTTGAATTAAAGTATACGTTTCTATCAGAAAATATTTGTGTCATGAAATAATAGGCTAGATCTTTCATTAAGAAGGACTTAATTCTCACAATTTTTGTATTCATTTTTAAACTGATTTTACTTACTTTTTATCACTGATATTTTAGCAGCTTAAAAATTTTACTTTTACTCAGACCTAGTTTGTTGAAGACCTTCTTATCTTTAGCAGAAGTCTCCCCTGTTGTATTCAAGCAGATCAATAAAAGAGTTACCAAAGTGTGAATGCAAAATACTCACTGGCCTACTTTAGGAAAAGCATGCACTCACCTGCTAATGATAACTCTTGAGAAGGAAACCTTTCCTGTGAATGCAGTCAGAAAAATCAACTTTATGTATTTGTTTTTATATCTGAAATAGGTGTTTCTTGTGTGTCTTCTGAACACCATGTCTAGCTTAGTGACAGAAACACATTTATCTTGTCAGCACTGCTGATCCAATGTAGTTGCAGATGCTCAAGCTCTGTTCTGTTTTATCTCATCTATCAGCCGAATTTCCAGATTAATTCTCACACTTCCCATATCTGAAACAGAAGGAAAAAAAAAACCCAACACTGATTTTGAAATCCTGGGTCTTGATCTGGAAACTTTGTCTGAAAAACAATTTGTGGACTGCAAAAACAATTAAATTAGCTGTGTTTGTAGATAAAGAATCAAGGGGGGCTGCATAGGAAAAAAGAGAGGCTGTATCTCATTCAGTTCTGTGTACAGGGAGAGTACAAGAAGCTGTACATTTCAGATGGTTGTTCAATGTCTTGGCTCAGTTGAGGAAAATAAGTGACACAAGGGGTTGTATGTTGTGAAGTTGGTTTTCATAGGGATAAATGAATTGATTCCATGAATCATGAATTGAACTATTTAAGGCATAGCAAATTAATGAATTTAGATACCTTTGATACTGAATGACCTTGGCAAAATCCCTCTGTCTGAATTTGTTTAAATTCTAAGCCCATCTCCCCTGTTGTCAACAGAAAAACATACATTAGCACTGCATGTGTTCTATGGTATCTGCAGCTCAGTGAACTGTCAGTGGTGTAAAGTAGTTTGTTGGTTGGGATTTTTTTTTTTTGTTTGTTTGTTTTTTTTTCAATTCAATTGAAATGAAATGGTATTGCAAAAAAATGAAACCCATGAAGATGGACAGTGCTTGATATCATACAAAAAAAATTCAGTATATATTAAGAAACTCCATGTATTATTTATGGCTATTCTGTTACTTCTGCATTAAATAAGCTGCCATCATTAGGCAGGAAGAAAGTTACATACTCATTAAAAATGGAAATGATGGTTCTAGAATTTGTAACATAATTGAAAGTTGGAATTTTCCAAACAATTATTTCTCAGTTTTACTCAGAACTTGCCTTAATCTGTAAATGGCTATTGATTTCTCATGATAAAAAGTCCTTTACATTTACCATTGCCAGTATGGTCTGCCATCGAGTACAAAGTAGTCCTTGGCTCATTGATATTGTAATCTTAACAAATAATAGAGGTAGGCTGAGCTATCTTGTCTCTAGACTGTCAAAAGTGGGTATTTATGGGTTTACCAAGAGAATGAGCCTCAAAATAACTGCACTTCTGAAGAGACAGTAATCATTTCTGCTTCATACCCATTCAACTTAACACACTACTGAGACTGGACTGTAATTTTGTTAAAAGTTAATTGAAAAAAAATGGATTAATTTCTGCAAAGATATATGCAAGAAGGAGTGCTTTGACTCTTTAAATTAAAATAATTGCTCAAAGATTGATTATAAATGAATGAAGTCAAAAAGATGCAGAAGAAAGTGTTGATTAAGACTTACTAGGTTATAATTGAGAAAGGCTGGAAGGAGGTCTCTGTGTAGTAAGCAAGGTGTTTACTCACAGCAAAAGAATTTGTGAGTCTTCCTAAGACAGGCCTTCTTTGTGCAATAATAAGAGAGTTATCAGCCAGATGAGGGAGGTGATTGTCCCATTCTTCTCTGTGCATGTGCAGCCTCACCTTGAATATTGTGTGCAGTTTTGGTCATTACAATATAAGAAATATGTTACAATATAAGAAATATGTTAATCTGTTAGGGAGTTTCCAAAGGAGGACAGCAAAGATGGTGAAGGGCCTTGAGGGGAAGCCATATGAGGAGGGTCTGAGGTCACTTGGTCTGTTGAGCCGGAAGAGGAGGCTGAGGGGAGACCTCATTGCAGCTACAATTTCCTTGTCAGGGGAGGAGGAGGGGAAAACACTGATCTCTTCTCTGTGGTGACCAGTGATAGGACCCGAGGGAACGGCCTGAAGTTGTGTCAGGGGAGGTTTAGGTTGGATGTAAGAAAAAGGTTCTTCACCCAGAGAGTGGATGGATGCTGGCTGGCATAGACTCCCCAGGGAAGTGGTCACAGCATCAAGCCTGACAAAGTTCAAGAAGCGTTTGGATGATACTCTTAGATACATGTTATGACTCTTGGGAATGGGTGCAGGGCCAGGAGTTGGACTCAATGATCCTTGTCCGTCCCTTCCAACTTGGCATATTCTGTGATTCTGCGAAAGTACTTGACTTTGTTGATGCCTAAAGGTTTGGTGTGGATTTTGTAGAGTTTTAGAGTTTTAGAAGTATAGGTTTGCTTGCTCACATATTAAGTGGTGTTTGAAGTTACTAAAGTGATTTTCCCACATATTCTCAGGCTTTCTGAAGGTCATGATGTTTTTCAGAGCCACCTGCAAGATAACTTGAAGT
>JAWWMP010000081.1:25597571-25623800 GCA_035047865.1 Dendrocincla tyrannina
GTCCAGGGGGCATAGCCCAGGACCCTGAGGGGTGGACCACCGAGGGAATTAGAAATGATGATTGGTTATGGATATCTAATATGTTAATTGTTTGGAAGAGTATAAAAACTGTAACCTTTCTAAGGGCGGGGTTCTTCTGAGATTTTTGGGTGCAGAGATCCTTGTTGAAACAACGCGCATTTTGTAGGCCCAGCAGAGGCCCGAAGCCTCCGATCTCCCAATAAGGGTATTATCTATCTTTCTCCATTAATGTTTTCTCTGAGTGCCTATCTTCCAGGATTTTAGGCATTGTTGTAATAATACACCTTTTAGCTCTAGAGCTGGACATCGCTTAGGGGTTGACTTCCCATGTGTGTTATGCAAAGTATTCTCTTTTTAGCAGGTTTTGGGTGGAAGTTTTTTCTGTTTCATAACAAGAGTGAAGAGAGGATGATTACTGTACTGGTTCAGCTATCTTTTTTAACATGAGATGGTGTAAGGGGGAATATGGAGGAGAAAAAAGGCGTTTAATTCTGTTTCACAGTAAACTATTGATATAAAAGTTACAGACTGCTTAAAAAAAACCCAAAACATTAGAAAGAGAGAGAATGGAGGGAATGAGTTAAAGCCTGAAGAAAAAAAATTTTGATGAAAAACAGTAAATGAGAATGTGGTATGCTTAAGACTTCCAAACTCTCACCTGAGTCAGATACTTTTGCTGAGTGTTGATCAATGAACAGTCAGTACAATATGAGTCAACATTTTTCAGCTCAGCAAATCAAGTCTTAAAGAAGCAAGCTTAAATAATTTCATCTTAGATGACAATATGCAAATCCCATAAAGTATTTTCTGGTCAGGATTTGAATAATGTCTGTGTAGTCCCAAGAATTATGTTGTGTACATCACAAAACTGTATCCCCATTTACCTCCATGACTGAAAAGCTACAACAAATGAACAGAAAACAGTAGTATTTTGCATTTTTGAAAAAGTAATACCAAATTTCAATGCATATTAAAGAATAAATCCATTCAAACACACCTAATCCTTCCTTACTCAGAAGAAAAGCAGGACAGTTATGTTTACCTTGCAAAATACTGTGTGTTTCTCTTATAATGAGAAATTCATTCCAGTTCCAATTCTAAGGTGTTATTTATATAATTCCTAAAAAAAAAATATTTCCAACTAGAATTAAAACACAGATCATCTAAGTTTATCAGAATGTAATTCAGGCTGTCAATATACTATATTGTTTTCTGCATCTTGGGTTCTGACCTTATAGCAAACAAAACCATAAGATATCCATTTAAATTCTTAGAAAACAGAATTTTATGTATACAATCAAGCCAAAGTTCATGTCTTTAAAATCCTAACTCCACAGTGCTGCTTGAATGTAAATTCAAGAATTTGAGTGTTTATTTCAGGGTGCAAGGTAAAGTGTGCCTTTGTGATGTTTGGAGTTTAGCTAATGAGCTTCCAACAAACAAGGCACGGTGTGTAAAACATGAGTAAAAATTCATGTCTGCTCAAACAATGGGCTTGAACATTCTATTTAATCAAAATATATTTTATAAAATACTTCATTTTTTTGTAAAGTATTATTTTGAAAGGAGGAAATGAAAATGTTGAAAACTTTTAAAATTTAATTTTTCTGAACCAATGTATAGGGTTTTATTCTAAATTTATTTTCCACTTTCAAATATATATTTCTATATTAAAAAATTCATACAGAAGTATTCATGCAGGAAGAAAGTAATAGTGCAATAGAAGTAGTTCCAGAAGACATGACATGACTGTGGGTCAAAATGAAGTGAAATGTTTTGGGGTTTTTTTCTGTTCTTTTCCTTGCAATAGAAATTCAGTATAAAATTTGGTATTATTAAAAATTTTTTGAAGTGAGAAATTTAGTAAAAAAGACCAAGGGGTTTTTTAAGAGGAAAAAAGATTTAAGTTAAACATTTCAACTAGGATTAATTTACCTCACATTTTCCATCCAGAGGTGTGATACCTAGTCTTAGGTAGTCATCAGAATTGCCTCCAGAGTCCACAAAAAGAGATGGCAATCATCGGATGATTCATCTCCATCCTTGGGTCTCTTTGTGCACAATTTATCAAAGAATTATGTACTTTGATGTATGAGAAAAATCATAGGAACTGTTCAGAAGTAAAATTTTATTTTTTAATACATAAACTGATTGTAAGTGCAAATTTATGGCCCAAATAAATATCTTAATCCTAAAATATATTAAAAAAATCAAGCAATACAGCTAAGTAGCAATTATTATCAAGGTGTAGAATTAGCTTGCAATTTACTCTTGCATGGTCTGTAGCTGTCTATTGTAGTGACTTGATTTTGTGCATCAACATGGAGAATTGACATTTTTCCATTAGAAGGAGAATTGTGTCTGGATTATGCTCAAAATTAGCATTTGTTTTATAATTGCTATTCACACAAAGACTCAATTACTGTGCTTCAGTCCACATGTGAAAAAGAATATCTATAACCAGTATTTCAGGGTGAAACCCTAAAAAACCCACAGGGACATCAGCATCATGAGGATTCCTCACCGGTTTCAGTAGTTTCAAAGTTTCTCCAATCAGTCTTAGGCATACAAACAGTTACTGCTGAGTTATTTCTGTAAATACTCATAAGTGCATCAATCTGACAACAGCATTTCTTAAAAAATGTGTATTTCTAATTTGGCATTTATCAATGGCAATCTCGTATTGTTCAATTCAGCAGCTGTTTAAAAAAAAAAAAAGACATCTTGCTGACTTTTAGGAAGGGAGATTATACAACCAAACATTTCTAGTCTCTCATGTTGTCTTTTTTTTTTTTTCCCATTGGCCCCAAATGAATTCTAAAACTTCAAATGAAGCTAAATGTACCATTCATCTTTTCAAGTCAGTATTTACACTTAGGAAGTCAAAAACGGTACCAGTGATTATGTAGCCAAGCACTTAAATTTATCCCCAAGTTATTTGTTTTGGAAGACCCTCTGATATAGTGACATATATTTTGATGCTATAACATTCATTGGGTATGTACTGTTGGAGCAGAGTATTATTACATTCTTTGGCAAATTTGTACCCAAAGCTCCACTACAAGGAAATTGAACATCGTTACTCAACTAATTCTATCAAATTGGGAATTTTTTATTATACCCAACAGTGATCATTGGCTGCAATGCTTTCTATTCAACAAATAATTTTCTAAGTTAAAAATGCTAATAAGTCTGGTTAACAGCATAAAACAGAGCTAAATTAGAATTACAGATGCTCTCATTTGCACATAATCTTTGCAGATACTAACCACATAAAATTGAACAGTAATGAACTGCACTAAACTCGACAAATCTTTTAGAAATGATTTTACAGACTGACACCAAGAAAGTATTTATGCCAGTGCAGGTAAAAATAAATAGGCAGTGGGCAGAGAAACAGGGAGTCCAAAAATATTCTTATTCTTCTTTGCAGGGGAAATATTGTCCTATCAAACAAAACAGTTTGTGGGACATATGGACTGTTACAAAGAACTTGCATTAAGCATATAAAAATAAATTCTTAATTCAAAAATATCTTCCTTTTTGTTTGAAAACTGAATATTATTTAAATATTGTAATGGCTTCTAATGGATCAAAAGGAAACTCAATGGCCTATGGAGTAGAAATACATTCTGCTTGAACAACTGATGAAAGTTTTGATGATTTTATTTTTCATCTTGATTTGGAATAAAGGAAAATGAAGTCTTAGGCATTCAGGAAGCATTTTCTACCCACCTGTACTGAAAAATTACTCATGGTCTAGTAAAAAAAGTGCCACTGAAACCTACAGCTTTAGCAAGGACAGTGCTAGTTCAGTGTCAATTGGGCAACTCTACCTTGACTAGTCAAGGTACTGTTAGTGCTCAGAATGACTAATGACTCAGTCATTAGTTGCTGCAAGATGGATGGGAGAAGGGGAGATAGTGGGAAAATTATTTATTTCTTGACTACTGCCTCCTTTGGCAGGTAAGTTCTGCTGCATAAGGTGGTTGTTCTCTGACTATGAACATCCGGTATTGCTTTTGTCTCTTTTGTCCAAAGGTAAATTTGAATTACCCATCCAGGATGAGAAGGAAATGAGCCCTAATCTGTATTTCCAAATATCTGCAACAGATATCTGCAGCATGCAGTAATGCTGATAAAAGTTAATGGTAACTTAGACAAAATAGGACATTAATTGCAGAACTGTAACTGCTTCAGAGAACTGTGTCCTCCATGAGATCAAGCTACACGTGTTAGAAACTTGAAGTCACATCACTTTGTGAACAAGTCTAATAACAATGAAAGAGAGCCAGGCATTCTGGTTCATCTTTAGTTATCAACAAACAGGGATTGCTAATGTGTGAGGTATTTCTGAGTCTTCCAATTGTTACTTGAATTTTCTAGTCCTTTGAGAAAGAAATCATTGGATTAATGAATTACTGCTAGATTGCTTAATTAATGCCTGTTGAGCTTTTCTTAAAATGTGCTAAAAATTCAGAGACAGTGCATTCAACCCAAGAATTCATTAGCACTAATTTATGAATGGCACATGTCCAGCTTGTTCTGGAATGAACTAAATCAAAAACCACTAGGTATATGAGAAAGAGCAACAGAATTATTTCAACAGGACTTTCCAATTTTAAGATATAGTGGCATTATATATTGGACAAAATCCTTGCATTTAAGGAAAAATAAAATGAATAAGAGCTTCCTTTAATCCTACCTACTGGGAACTTTTATTATATTTGCTTTCGAGTATTTCTCTCAAATTCCATTTTTTTTTATTCTTTTTATCTTTCAACAAAGCTCCTGCCTAACATGGTGTATATGTGACAAATTTTAGCTTTTCTCAGAGCAAAGATCAGTGATCAAGAAGACATTTATCAATGGATTCTCAACAATTTTGCGCAAGTTTCAAATTGGCACTTTTGTATGACATCTTTTCAAAACTGTTTTCCTTCATACAGACAACAAAACATATCAGATGACACAGCAACATTGCAGCTGCATACTGTCTGGACAGTTATCTCTGTCTTTTTGCTGTTCTTTGACTCTCTTTTGACATTATCTTTTGCTATCTCCGCTTAATACAGTTTTTTAATTATATTCTACTTGATCTGTTTCTCATCCTTCTGCCACCTTTGTCTGTTGATATTTCTCTTTCTTCCTTATGCTATTTTTTTTTAATTTTGTGAATATTTGTGTTGTAACTTCTTTAAAGATCATTTGACACCTTAGAGATTTGCTTCCACATTTCCCTGTTTGTTCTCTCTTTTCTTATTCCAAGAAATCTTAGGTAAATTTGCTTCTTATTATTTATTCTGATTTTTTACCTACTTTCTTCTTAATATGTTTACTGATGTACACAGTGTCTCCTGCTGTTACTAGCCCTTACTGTAAGTTTGTAAAGTACTGCCTTCACTACAGAAGCAACAAAAAGCAACAAAATGATTGCTTAAAATTATCATACATGTATTTGTCAAAGACAGCAGAACAGGACTTTGTTCCTTGTGAGTTTTGGTTAAAGCAAAAAACAGGTTTTGTTTTTCTGTAGTTACTTAATGGAAAGAAATATTACATAAAAAAGGGAAACTTCTGCTGGATTCATTATTCTTCTTTATTACTGTGTTGCAGACTGTATTTTATATGGCTCCTAATATTACCTTTTTTATTTAATTTTATTTTTTTGGGGTTTTTGGGGGAAGGGGATGGGTTTTTTGTTTGTTTTGGAGTTTTTTTGGAGTGGTTATTAGTTTGGTTTGTTTGTTGCTTTTTTCCCCCCGGTATAATTCAGGTTGTCTGTTACATGAATTTCTATCTCCTTTCTGAACATAATCAAATAGGTCTCCTGTTCAGAAGTCAAATTTTTAAGCTCATCTTGCTGACCCATCTATAAAGCCTTTCATCATGGTAGTCTGGTCTGATGGTTATACTCTTTGATTATTTAAAAGTTGTTGCTTTTATATCCAAGCATTTTGGCTCTTTAGTAAGATGAGAAATGCTACAGCAGCAGCATAACTTTTGATGCTGAGTTCCTTTCAACTTATCTATGCACTCCTAAGAAGAGAGCACCAAGTTCTACCTACAGTATTTTAGGTGCCATTTGCTATTCAGACCTCAGAGAGTGACTTTTTATGCCTTTGTCTTGATATCGAATCATAAAACCACAGAGTCATAGAATCATTAAGGTTAGAAAAGACCTCCAAGATCATCAAGTCCAACCTTTGACCAAACACCACCTAGTCAACTAAACTATAGCATGAAGTGCCACGTCCAGTCAGAAACAGGGATGGTGACTGAACCACCTCCCTCAGCAGTCTGTTTCAATGTTTGAAAAGTCTTTCTATGAAGAAATTCTTCCTGATGTCCAACCTGAACTTCCCCTGGAACAACTTGAAGCCATTTCCTCTTGTCCTATCACTAGCTGCTTGGAGAAAAGGCCAAACCCCACCTTGCTACACCCTCTTTTCGGGTAGTTGTGATGAGGTCTTCTTCCCTCACCCTCCTTTTCTCCAGGCTAAACACCCCAGCTCCCTCAGCTACCCCTCAATGACATACTCTCTAGGCCCTTCACCAGGTCTGGTGCCCTTCTCTGGATATGCTCCAGCACTTCAATGACTTTCTTGAAGCGAGGGCCCAGAAGTGGACACAGTAGTCGAGGTGTGGCCTCACAAGTGCTGAACACAGTCCTGCTGGCCACACTTTTGATACAGGCCAGGGTACCACTGGTCTTCTTGGCCACCTGGGCATGCCATGACTCATGTTCAGCCCTCTATCAACCAGCACCCTCAGGCCCTTTTTGACTGTGTAACTTTCCAGCCACTCTGCACCCAACCTGTAGTGCTATGTGGTGCTGTTGTAGCCAAAGTGTAGGAGCTAGCACTTGGTCTTGTTGTACTCATACCATTGATCTCAGCCCATCTCAGATCCATCCTGTTCAGATTCCTCTGCAGAACCTTCCTACAGTCCAGCAGATCAATACTCCCACCATTCATGAACTTACAAAGGGTGCATTTGATCCAGGTCACACTGGGTCCAGTACTGAGCCCTGGAGAACACCACTAGTGATTGGACACCAACTGGATGTAGTACCATTCACCACCACTGTCTGGGTCTGGCCATCCAGCCAGTTTTTAAGCGATATGATCCTTCCCTTCAAACAGTTCCCAAATCATACTGACCTTTTCTTGTTGCAAATTTGCTTTATAAACACACACCTAATTTACTGTCCATTAATTTACTTATCACATAGAAGTCCTTTTATCAGTTTTTGTTTCTGGATTGGTCCCTCATAGAATGCCGTTAATTCATATTATTTTTTAGTAGTTGATACTACCTAAAAATAACATGTGTATGTATGCAATATGTTGCATTTCTTTTAAACACGTTTTATGACCCTCCTGTTACAAAGGTGTCACGACTACAATCTCCTAAATGTTCGCTTAGTGATAAATTGTCATAGATGTGTTAGTTCCAAGAAGAACAAGAATATAAAAGGCTTATAAGATGGCTTATCATTTACTCTACCCAGCACAGGAACTCTATCCAGCACAGAAAAAGGTGGCATATTTGCTGGTGTTCTAGTCTGACCACACACCCTTAGGTAGCAAACTCTGGGAAGACATATCCCTACATCCCTCCATCCCTACTCTGCAGGCATAGAACACAGGTAAATGAACAGAGGGCAGTGTGCAGCCCACATGAAAAGTGGAGGGACATTGAATTCTCTGTTCAAGAGAATTACTGTAGCTTGTAATTTCTTATCAGATCTGCTGCCTGAGTGAGGAGGCTGGAGAGGGTGTGTAATTGTCAGTGTTTTTCCAAACCACCTAATAAAATTTTAGGCTTCTTTGTATGATTTTCCTACAGTTCTTGCATTATATATGTTTCCCTAAGCAATGAGTTACATATATGGTTCCTAAAGATTAATATTCTGTCTATTCCTTTTTTTGTGATCACTGTTATGTTTGCTTTTCTCTAGTGCTTTCTGGTTCTCTATGGCTTAAATAGTTGCAAGTGGTTAGCTAAGTCCCTGAATACCCTAAAAGTCATTATTACCTACTAATTGTCTAAAGCTGTTTCATTCATTTGGTATAGCACTAACACTTCTTTCTCTTAAATTGCACCTTGGGAGGACATGTTCATATAAACTATTTTACCCCACTCCTTATTTATTGATGAGCTAAATCTCACTTCTTTTTCTTTGTCCCTTTATTAGATCTGCAGATATATTCCTTACTCCCTTGACCCTATTTTGCTAACATATATTACCTAATTATTTCCAGTTATAAGATATGCACTTTTCACTTCTAACAGAGATCTTGTTAGCCCATCAAGAATTTACTTTTTTCCTTACATTATAACTTTCTATTTTTTTGTGTTTGTTTTTTTTTTTTTAATAGCCTTACATCTTACATAACTTGTTTCCAAGTATATATTTCAGCAATTATTTTTGGAATTTAAGCTTCTGAACAGCATCCTGATCAATCTACTGCAGTGGCCTTTTAACATCAGGAAAAGTTGCGACTAACCATCTCAATTACTTCACTTTCTGCTTAGAAAATATAATATTTTTATATTGTTTAGTTCAGGTAGAGTATTTCTTACTTTGCTAACTTGAAGCAGCTCATGGTCAAAAGGTACCAAATGTCACTATTTCTCACAATTTCTACTAATCCTTCCTTAGCAGGATACTTAAATTCTCTCCTTTCTGCATCATAAAAATGCCCTCTGTGATGATGCATGCTTGATTAGTTCTGTTTTTATCCA
Source organism: Dendrocincla tyrannina (assembly GCA_035047865.1). NCBI lineage: Eukaryota > Metazoa > Chordata > Aves > Passeriformes > Dendrocolaptidae > Dendrocincla > Dendrocincla tyrannina. The sequence continues at coordinate 25,606,344 of JAWWMP010000081.1, forward strand.
ACAGCTGTGTTGGTACTTAATGTTCCCCATGACAGGTATGGTTTTCCTTATCTTGGAGAATGATCCAGGAATATTTTTCTGTTTCAACCACTCTTTATGTTGTCTTTCAGATGTTCAGTGTAGTTTCCTTCCATATTCCTTTTCTAATACTCTTGATCCAAGTACTTCACTAAGTTTAAATATATATATATATTATAGGTGCATCAGTTAATCTATATACATGTTAGTTTTGCAGTTAATTTGAATTAGTTTAAGACAGTTTGTCAATGGAATTAGGGTAATCTGCCTAACTTCCTATGCAGGAAAAGCATCCAGGATACTGGATACTTTCCTGTCTAAAAGGACGCAGGGTCTCACATGTCCATATACTCAGTAAAATGTGGTATTTGATACAAATTATTTCAGGTAATTAGATTGTAATCAGGTAACTAGAGCTTCAGAAAACATTTTGCCATAATTTCATCCATAATTTACCCCTTCCCTAAACTTCTTTTTGTCTCAATTCAGATTTTTTATCCAGCAGTTTTAATTACTTCTATTAAAAGAACCTCTGACACCTCAGATGGGATTAAAATGTAGATATGGATGGACCAGAAAATATATTCAAATGAAATCAGTTGCTGTTCTAAAGATCAGACACTTAAGAGAACCAAGTTGGATGAAGAATGGGAGAAGTATTAATAGCTTATTATACAGATAAGGAACTGAATGATAGATTAAGGTCAGACAGGGAGGTTGTGGCAGGTCTGGGAACTAGTCCCAGCACACTTCCTTAATCACTAAATCATTCTTCCTCTTTATTGGTGGGGGTTTTTTTATTGTTTGTTTTATTGTTGATTTTGTTGTTTATTTTTCAGACATCTTCTATGGAGCTGAAAGAGAAGCAGAAGTTGGATCAAACCCTAGATCTAGAGTCACAAAACTTTGCTGTTAAAAGCAAAGACTAACCCCACTATAGGGTCTCTGCTGAAGTCTCTGGGTTCTTAGAAGTACAGTTCTTATGAGCTAGTGATCTGGAGACAAAAGGCTTTTGGTTGTCTCTAGTTAAATTCAGGTCACAGCAATTTTTATACCTCTAATACTAATTAATTTTTGCACATTTTAAAAAAATAAAATCTACTTTTGTTTCACATTTTGTTTTATACTAATTTGCATTATTTGATAATTCAGTTTTCTCCATCTTGTCTAATTTGTGTAAGTAAACACATCTTTAGAGCATTAATGTGCTATTCTTCTGGTATAAGTCAGAACCTGATAATCCTAGTTGTCACTGCCCATATTTTAATAGTTTGTGGACTCCAAGATCTGCTCATTTACACCAAAAAAGTTTCAAATTTGTCCTGGTCTCCTGTCACAGGGGATTTTCACTGTACCAGAAGCTATGTTTTGCAGTTTCTTAATGGCTCTAAAAAAGAGCAATAAATGTCAACAGGTAAAAAGGCCAAAAAGACAGGGAGAACTGATACTCACTAAGAGATCTTTTGGGGATTAGTCATACCAGTTTTTGGTTCTTTCTTTCTGCAGGCATTTTTGCAATAAATGATATAAGATTTAAAAGCAAGATAAATGTTAAACATTCTTCTGCCTAGTCAACAAATGAGTGAAAATTGAAGAAAACAGCCCTTGAATTCAAATCTTTAGTAATTTTAAGAAGCAGGTCTTGCTATTTATAGCTTTAATTATCTCAAAATCTGTGTCTCCTGTGGCTTATACAAAGAAGCATAAAACATATATTTAAAAAGAAACCTGTAAATGCATTTTTATCAAAATTAGTTGTGTTCTAAATTATGCATATTTTTATAGATATGGATATTGCTATTTCAGTCATTTATACTGTTTTTCCCCATATTAACACAAAACAAAAACACACAAAGAGAAAACTCCACAATGTATATTCACAACTGAATTATATTCCTGAATATAATAGTGAATTATAATGCTGAAACTACGGAATAGTTATAATAGCCTCATAGCTCATATACTATTTATTTTATCTTGTCCTTCATTTTAGTGGTTGCGTAGCTCCCCTCCTTCCATAGGATAATATTTATAATTGTTTTAGGAAAATGAAAGTGTCTGCTTGAGCTTATGTTGCTTTTTTCAGTCCTGTCTGCAGACGCTCTTTGTATTTGTACAATAATTCCAGCTGATAGAGTTAAACACTAAAAGAATTTTGGGTGTTTCAGATTCTTAAATGGGCATCGTATCTGCTTAATGTGAAGTAATTTTATGAAATGTTCCACAACCTGTATAGTCAGATGATGATTTTTCCTGTCCTTGCCCTTTGCATTCTTAAGAACCAAGCTTCTCTCCACCTGTGTTCATATCCATGAACATATCTCATGGACATGTCTGTCCATGAGATGGTCCTACAGTAGTCTGATCTGGTTGTTTTTGAATGATGTGGAAAATAAGAGACCCTACTCTTCAAGGTGGACCTTTGGACTAGTGTGCCCTTCATTATTGTTACAAGTTGATATATACATAGAACCAGAGATTACCATCTGAATTTGGTCATACGGAGAATACCACCCACCCCACCCTCTGAAAACACCCTCTTAATCTGACTAAAAGGAAGACCCTGAGTCATATTTGAAGAAAACCATTCACAGAATCATTGAACCACAGAATATTTTAAGTTGGAGGAGACATCTGGAGGTTATCCATGCTGGCTTCCTCAAAACAGAGCTGGTCTTAAAAACAGAGCCCTTGAGTTCCTTATATGGTAAGGCCCACTGGTCCAAAGTTCAGCCTTTTTGTCTTTCCCTGTCTTCTTTCCCCATCAAGAGGTCATGTTTCTCACCCCTGCTTATTCAAAGTATCACAGAATCAAAGAATCATGAATGAAGTGAGTTGGAAAAGACCTCTGAGATCATTGAGTCCAACCTGTGACCAAATACCATCTTGTCAGCGAGACCATGGCGTTAAGTGCCACATCCATTCTTTCGTTAAACACCTCTAGGAACAGTGACTCCATCACCTCCCTTCCATTCGTGTATAATCACCCTTTCTCTGAAGAAATTGCTCCTAATGTCTAACCTAAATCTCCACCGATGCACCTGTCCTCTCATTCTGTCCGAAGACTGTCCTCTCATTCTGTCCCTAGTTGTCTGGGGGAAGAAGCTCACCCTCACATGTCTACAACCTCCTTGCAGGTAGTTGTGGAGTGATAATGTCACCCTTGAAACTCCTTTTCTCCAGACTAAAGAACCTCAGCTCCCTCAACTGTTCCTCACAGGCCTTGTGCTCCGGACCCTTCACCAGCTTTGTTGTCCTTCTCTGGGCACACTCCAGAATCATAATGTCCCTCTTGAGTTGAGAGGCCCAGAACAGGACACACCACTTGAGGTGTGGCCACACCAGTGTTGAGTACAGAAGGGCAATGACTTCCCTAGTCCTTCTGGCCAGTATTTCTGATACCTGGCCAGCATGTCATTGGCTCTCTTGGTGACCTGGGCACACTGCTGGCTCATATTCAGCCATCTGTCGACCAGCATCTCCAGGCCCTTTTCCACGGGGTGGCTTGTTAGTCACTCTGCCCCCAGCCTGCAGCACTGCAAGCCAAAGTGTAGGAGCCAGCACTTGGTCTTTTTGAACCTCATAACAGTGGCCTCAGCCCATCAATCCAATCTGTCCATCATCAATAAAGATACTGAACGGAACTGGGCCCAACACTGATGCCTGGGGGATGCCAGCAGTTACCAGATGCCAACTGGATGCTGCATCATACACCACTGCTCCCTGGGTCCAGTCAACCAATAGTTTCCTGCTTAAACAACAGTTTCCTTCTGTTTCAAAGCAGAAACAGGAGCTAAGCTTTAACTGTCTTGCGGTACTCTAATATAAGTTATACTGGATAGTTAGTCTGAGATGCAGCCTCTAATTGGAGCTAGCAGCGTTTGAAGCATCATCCGAGGATCCACAACCTACTCTGCTGTCTGCTCTGCACTGTAGTAGATCCTGTGCCAAAACCTAACCTCGTGAATGGGATAAAAAAGAGTTTGGTGGGGAGGCAAAGTTGGGGCAGAGTTTATGGGATAGTGGTTTTGGAAGACTGCATACAGTTGATGGGGAGTAGGTAAACAACCATGAAATTGAATGTAATTTTTTCAAAGTAGGGATTGTAAGAGTATATGGAGAAGACAGACCTGTCATCATACACCAAGCATCATACACTACAAATGGCACTCACTTTTTGATTCCTCTCATATATTTTCTCATAGCTTTGTATTTTATGTGTGTGGTGTTGGCACTGCGGGCTGGTTTCACCTGGTCGTTACACAACAGAAGAAGCCATTAAACAGAAAATAGAAGGGCAGAGATTAATATTCCTCTTCTTCTTGGAAGGTTAGTTTCTTATGGTTAGAGCTACAGAATGAGGCATGTGTGGGTGGCTTCCCAGAGATGGAAAAGTCAGTGGAAGAAACTTAATGAAAAAAATGTGAACAGCCGATTTGCATAGCTGGCAAATTTAAACAGCCAGATCTACTGGACATTCTATGTCTCCAGAAACACTTTGCCTTACAGAATTGAAGACTTGTTAAGAATAATATGTGGCTCTATTGATTTTTTTTCTGGAGGTCTGAACCATGAAATACAGACTCTGTCTTCACATTTTTTATAGTGGGCACCAAGCACCTTTCAGGAGCAGGGCATTTGAGATTAACTGCTGCTTTATTGATATCACAGATACTGTTATGGCAACTAATAGCACTTTCACAGACAACTTTTTGTAGAGACTCAAGCAACAGGACAAGAAAAACTGAAAACACTGTCTAGCAGTGATGTATACTTACGAACAGTGAAGACTGAAAAAAAGCACTAATCCGCTTTATGTTCAAAAGGTTTAGAGCACTGGTGGATGAGAAAAGAGCAACTGACATCATCTGTCTGGATTTTGCAAATCATTTGACTCTGTCCTGCATCACACCCTTGTCTGGAAACTGGATTTGATGGATGGACCACTCAGTGGAAAAGGAATTGGCTGGATGGATGAACTCAAAGAGTTCTGGCCAATGACTTGAAGTCTGAGTGGAGACGAGTGAAGAGTGGTGTTCCTTCTGAGGTTGTTATCAAGGTCGGCGCTGTTTAACATCTTTGTCAGTGAGATAGATGGTGGGATTGAATGTGCCCTCATCAAGTTTGCTGAGAAAGCTGTGTGGTGCCATTAACATGCTGGAGGGAAGGGATACCATCTGGAGGAACCTTGAAAGACTTGAGAGGTGGGCATTGTTCAAACCTCAAAAAGTTCAACAAAGCCTGCAAGGTTCTGCACCTGGGTTGAGGGAATCCCAAGTACAAATAAATAATAAATAATAATAAATACCTGGTGAAGTGAGCCCAGAGAAGATGGTCAGAGGCTGGAAGACCGCTCCTATAAAGACAGGATGAGACAGTTTAGGTTGTTCAGCCTGGAGAGGAGGCTCTGGGGAGACCTTAGAGCAGCCTTCCAGTACCTAAGAGGCTTAGAAAAAAGCTGGTAGGGGATTTTTTACAAGTACACATAGTGTAAGGATAGGGAATAATGACTTTAAAGAGAATGAGGGTAGTTTTAGGTTAGATTGTAAGAAGAAATACTTTATTATGAGGCTGGTGATACAGTAGAACAAGTTGTGCAGAAAAGTTCTGGATGTCCCATCCCTGGTAGTGTTTAACTCCAGGCTGGATGGAGCTTTGAGCAACCTAGCATAGTGAAAGGTGTCCCTACCTGTGGCAGGAGTTGGGACCGGGGGGGTGGAGGGGGGCTGGGTGGAAATAGATTATCTCTAAGGTCTCATTCAACCCAAACCATTCTGTGACCTGTGAACTGTGGGTACCCTTATACCCGAATACCCAAATACTGTGGGTATTTGTATGCTTGCTGTCTTTCAGTCTGTCTATCTAGCTAGCTAGCTAGCTAGCTAGCTAGCTAGTTTCTATTACCTACTTATCTATGTACTTACCTACCTACCTACCTAGGTACTTGGTGTACTGATGTGCTATGAATGTTACTGACAAAATAAAGAAACTTACTTCTATTCATTGCATATGATTGGTAAGTGCTAGGAGAGTCAATTGTGTCCTGCAATGCATCAGGCAAAGCACCGCTGGCCAGGTGAGGGAGGTGATCATCCTGCTCTGCTCTGCACTGGGGTAGCCTCATCTTGAATATTTTTTATTTATTGTGTATTTTTTGGGCACCACTTTATAAGAAAGATATCAAGCTATTAAAGAGTGTCCAAAGAAGGGCAGCAAAAATGTGAAGGGCCTTGAGGAGAAGCCGTATGAGTAGCGGCTGAGGGCACTTGGTCTGTTGAGCCTGGAGGAGATTGAGGAGAGACATCATCGCAGTTACAACTTCCTCGTGAGGGGAAGAGGAGGGGCAGACAGTGTTCTCTTCTGTGTGGTGACCAGTGACAGGATCTGAGGGAATGGCCTGAAGTTGTGTCAGGGGAGGCTGAGGTTGGATACTAGAAAGAGGTTCTTCACCCAGAGGGTGGTTGAGCACTGGAACAGGCTCCCCAGGGAAGTCACAGCACTAAGCCTGACAGAGTTCAAGAAGAATTTGAATAATACTCTGAGGCACATGGTGTGACTTTTGGGGATGGTCCTGGGGAGGGCCAGGAGTAAAAATCGATGATCCTTGTGGGTCCCTTCTAACTCACAGCCTTTAACTAACTTCTAATTACAGCCTTTAAATATGTTGTTGTAAGTATGTTGTGCAGAATGAACTTGCCTTTAGTTATATTCTGAGAAAGGGAGTATATTCTTAGTACTGCATATAGGAATCTTTTACAAAACCTTTTAGTTTGCATCCTCCATAGAATACAGGAGGCTGTGCACATGGTTTCTCTCACTTTGCATGCTTCATATTTGTACTCTGGTGTTCAAAGATAACAGGGTTGCTCATGCCTAGGCAGGAAAAGAGATCAGATATGATCAGTGCAGGGTTCAGAGTATGTAGTCTTCTACACAGCATCACTTCAAGTTACAGTTCTATATTTTAAGGGATGGACATGGATTTGTGCCAGTGGTGAACAGGTGGCTATTTTTGAGTTATTTTGACTAGTTTTGAGTATTTTTGTTAGTGCTTCTAACTCATATGTATACTCACCACCACACTTGGTTAGCACAGGTTACGGTTTGTGAGCAGAATCCTTGCTCATAAACCATAGGAAGAAGTAAAATGCTTCTTTTAGGAAGTGATGATTCAGATATGCCAAACCGTCCATTAGTTTTGCTTCACCTAAATTCAATTAGAGACTCTGTATGAGCTTTTAAATCTCACTGATTTTTTAACACTGAATTAAGTATAGCTAAGTGCAATAGTCCCAATCAAGACTTTTTTTGTCCTGAACTGATGATCACACTATGCTTCATACATCCTTTATCTGCTAGCATTCTGGATTTCTTATAGTATGATTATTTCTTTAATATAATTCCTTTTCTGTAGAAGTACAATGGAAACAAATATCTAGGTATCTTGCAACTGACATGATTCTGTCTGACATAAGCCTTTTGAGAAGGAATGATAGGAGACTGAAAGTTGTCTTTTTTTTTTTCTAATTTTTTTATTTTTTTTTTTAATCAGAAGATAAAATGGAAGCAACTGAGCATTTCACAGTTTGTAAGCTGTAGCCCTTGGATAAAACAAGAATATTGCTGGCTGAAAGCAGATTTTCTGCTTTGACAATTCTATTTTCACTAATACCAAATTTCTTCTCAGCTCCTGCTCTGGTGTATAAAAAAAACCTTTCACTGAGGTAATTTACTATTTCTTCCGGGAGAGGACAGGATTTCTTCATGTGTTTTCAAGTGTTAAAATCTCACCAGGGAAGAGAATATGCATCAACACAAAATCTCTCAGTTTTAAAGTCAAAGTCATGATTTTGAGGGAAAAGCCATGATTTGTGATTGTGTAAGATTAGCAGCATTAGAGGACACATTCACAGTGGTAACTTGTGGAAAAGACATTAGTGACTGTAATAGGTAGTATCTGGTATCCGTACCTGTAATATCCGATGGTTATTCCAATCATAAACTTAAAGATGAGTTACAAACCTCTCAGATTTACTGACAATACCATGTTCTCTCTTCTCCCAGTGGCTTGTGATTAGATGTTCAGTTACTCTTGTAAATTCCGTTTTCAGTGGGCTCTACAGTTTCTAATGTCCTATTGGTAATTTCTTGTTACTTATATTCGTTTGAGAGATTTAAATTTGAACAACCTGACAAAATACTGAATTACATTTGCAGTGAGCAAAGCATAGATCAATAAGAAAGGACCAAATGGCTCCAAGTCACTGTGGGAATCGGGCAAACACCTTACCGGTTGTGGAAGAGAGGAAAAGTGTCCTGGAATGAAATGAACAAGCGAGATGACAGTGTCTGGATAGAGATGAGATCGCCAGCAAGTGAAGAATGAAATTCCCAAGTTAATTGGTTAAATAGATAGAAAGTTAGATGCTGTATTAGAATAGTAATGGAATTGTAATTATTCCCTCTGTTGTTATTGGTCCCCTGTACCCCAGTTCTCCCTGGTTACCCCTTTCATTGGCTGTTGTTTTCACGGGCTCGGCTTCCCTTCCCCAATGGCCAGGCGTTGCCCGTGGCAACGGCATGAACACCCTTGTCTGTCTTTGGCTGGCCACTCCCTAACTCCTCCCTGATCCACCCCAATTTATCCTAATATTATAAGATCCTACCCCCTTTTTCCTTTTAATGAGGCGGACCTGTCCTAGTTCCTCCTACTGATCCACCCCTTTTCCAGAACTTTCCCTTGCTCATCTATATAAGCTGGGGCACGAATTTAATAAAGAGCCATTGTGCATTTTTCTTCCCCTCGCGTGGTAGTCCGTCCCTTTTTCCCTTCGCGGTCCGCGTCAAGTCAGCTTGTTAGTTTTCACTCTCCAGATTTGGCAAAGGACCTGGATTTTTCTTGAAACAGAAAACAGTCACATAATTCTTGTACACCCGTATCTTCAAAGAGAAATCATGCTGTCTAAATAATTTTTCCAGTTCCAAACTTCCAACTAGTCTGTGATGATGCTAGAATGATGATTGCTTTGTTGTCACAATACAGAATAAATTGTACAGAATAAATCACTTCTTCTGTGTTCTTAAGCAGTCTGAAGAAGCAAAACACACTGAAGCAGAAGAGTGTTTTCCCCCTTATGGTTTAGTAGCAACATTGTATTCAGTCCATTGTCACATCTAAAGTCAAATAAGGCTGCACATCAGGTCACCACTTCGTAGACTAAGCCACAGAGTTTGAAACAAGACTGTTTGAATTATATGTTTTAACTGGGAAAGGAATATCATTTTAAGGTAATATCATTAACTAATAATATGTTTGATTCATACTTGTGCTCATTACTTTGCATTTTTGTGTAACATCTGGTGCTTACAAACAGATTCTTCTGGGCATTTTAGACAGAAATCTACTTTCTACCTTATAAAAATGACTCTGCTTCTCTATTCACTTAGACCGTTGTGAATTAGAAACCACAAACAAACAAACATACTGACAATCAAAATCAATAGTATTAATCCTGTAAAAGTGAGCTCAGAGGCATGTCCTCTACTCATTGTCAATTTAGCCCTTTTTCCCATCATAATTTAATTAATAATGATTTCATGTTCAATTTTTAATACAATTATTAATTGTTACTTGTGAGTTCTTGCAATGTCAGACAACAATTTGAAATTCATCTATTAATAGTAAATCATTCATTTTGGCTATATGTAGCTGATTATTCATTGTTTGCAGGGAGGAGTGGTAACCTGCCTGTGAAAGATCCAACTGGGCCTTGTTTTTGCTAGATTACTTCTATTTTTGAAACAGGGAAATGGCAAAGCAACTACTTTAGCTCATCCATAAATACCTTTGCAAGTGTTTGAATTTACATGTTCAGTATGAAGATTAAGTCTCTCTCCTGATCGTACATAATCACAGAATCATAAGAATAGACTATATTAAACATATGCCTGGTAGAAACACCATATTCATGTTCATAGATGCAGATAGTTCACAAGAGAATGATCATATTTTTTTATTTTTTATTGAACTATGCAGTTCAAAAATAATTTTCTCTCATATTTGGTCACTAGTAGTATTTGATTTGACAGTCCATTACTATGGGAATTGTTCTTTGTTCCTTTTTTTGTGAACATAATACACCTGGCTTAGGTCAAGTAATGATTAGCACTGGAAGCTTCCCATATTTGCTAATGCAGTCTGGGTATTTGATACTGATTTTCCAACATATAATAACACTTAATTGGTGGCACCATGAAATTCCAGCAGTCTGAATACTTGGCTTTAGAATCTTGATAATGTTCTTTTAGAGTACATTGTTGCTGTGCAACTTCTTAGCCAATTTTCTCTTAAGTGAGTTAAAAAACATCATTATACTGCAAATAACATCCCTTTGACATCCATTTTTTTCCATGTTCTTGGCTGTAATATTTTAACCATCCTATAGGTGTTAGGATTTTTCCTAATTCTCATTGGCTATTACTTAAAAATGACAGAGTTTGTTTAAATTTCAAACTTTATGAAACACAAACCGTGCTTCGTGGTATATAAAATGCCTAATACTTTCAGTCCAGGAAAGTACAAAAAAAATTAGCTATAAGAAGCATTTATCAATAAAACGTTAGTTTTCTTATGAGAGCTTTTTTTTTACTTTGTAATCTCCATACTGCAAAGCCAAAATTTTGTATTATAGCATTTGGTATTTCATAGTAGTTTAAGAGAGATATGAAATTATTAATGGACTTAAGTGCAAAACTGAATGTAGAATGTGAGTTAATCACATTGTTAATAACATAGGGAATTTCAAAAATATAACTATCACTAAGCTAACTGGAACAGCAGTCAAATAAAGTAGATGCAGAAGTCTAAAGACTGCAATGATAGATATTTCAAATTTTTGTGGACATCCATGTATAGCAATTTTCCTGCCTCCACGTGTGTATAGATTAGAATGTGAAAATAGGAAGCAAAAAGAAATGTTCCTTCAACTAGAATAATAGAGAAATTTTGGGATATAAACCCCATTTCCAGATTTCTGGTGTAAAGATAATGTCCTTTAGTTGTAAAGTCTGTTGAGATTCTCAAAGCGATGGTGCTGTTATGCAATGCCAATGAAAGAACTGAATTATTTTCTATACTTCAACAAAGGTGAAATTACATTAAATGGTTAGAAAAACACCATTTTAAAAGATGAATCAAAATGCAATATGCTTAATTTTTAAAGTAAAATAACCGTGTTTCATTTTTTTTCGATTTTCAAATTGTGCTTTCACTTGCAAAGACCCCTGTGGTTTAAATAAGCCAGTCCGTGTACCCTAATAAAAATCCCATTAAATTAAATGGCCACTAGGCATATAGAATGTCCTGTTGCAATTTCAAGAGACAGTTTGTTACAAGACACCCTGCTATGTACCTTTTATTTTATCAAAATAAAGGAGAAAAAGAAAAGGTTGCAAAATGTGTTTATTTCTATGAAAAATATTTCCAGTGTACTAGAAAAAATTGGCGTGTTGTTTGCTGGTTTTGTTGAGGGCTTTTTTTTTTCTTTTTTTCCCTTTTTTTTATATAGAATGAAAGAGTTGTTTTTTTCCATGTCTGGTACATTTATAGCACAACCTACAATAAATATATATAATCAGCAGAATCGATCAGTAATTTTCATCCTCTGAACTATTACTTGTTTCTTTTGGAAGGTGGCAATTCAAGAAGTAATTCAGTTTATATTGTATTAGAGTAAACTGTTTTAGAGCACATACTGCACTTGTTTGCCAGCAAACATTATTTCTGAAATAGGGTACTGTTTTTCTTGCAAATGTTTTTCTTTCTTTTCTTTCTTCTCTTTAAAAAAAAAAAAAAAAGGCAAAACAAAAAACATCCCCAATAAAATCCCCAAACCTGTGGTTGTATTGAATACTTGTGAAAACAAATTACAAATATCACACTGAGATGAGGTTAGTACCTATGGTTCTCAGCAGATATTCCCCTCCATCCTGCCTACCCAAGCAAGGTCTGTGATTTTGTTGAAGTACAAAGCAAGAAATAGGATAGACTATCAAACTAATTTTACTTTGTGAGATTTTATCAGAAGCTTATATTTCCAGAAGTTGCTAAACCTCCTATCTTGCATTCCCATATCTCCTTCATACTCATGGAAATCACAGCGTTGAAATTTAAATTCTTTAAATTTGTCTTAAATATTCTGGTCCAGTCCCGTTTCTCTGCTTGTTTCCTGTTCCATCACTTTACACGTGGCCAATTCCATTTAACAATATCTGACTCTGAAAGACATATAGACTCTCCAGGACTTTGCTCACCTCATGTCTAGTCTATTAATTAATTCCTATGGTTTCTCCGAAAAATGAATTGCCAGCATCCTTATTAGTACCTCTATCATAGCAAAGGTATATATTCAAGTGTTGTTTAATGACAATATAAGGACAGATATAAAAGACTTTTATTAAATATAAAATTGAGGTTGTCTCATTTTAAAGACATAGTTCCCCAATTCTTATTTTAGTCTTTGTTTCCTTTTGCTGATATAAAATATGACGGGTGTAAAATGTGTACAATAACAAAATATAACCTAGCCTTGATATAGTAAGGTGTACATTAACTCTTCTCAGACCACTGTGTCTGTATTATACACAGGTGTTTTGAAAGAATTTTGCACTCACCTTCTGGTGTTAGAAAAAAAATCTAAAGACCTGGCAAGTATAAGAGGTATCTAGCTGTACCTTTATGAATAATGTTGTAAATAGTTTTTCCATTGTACCTTCCAAGTCAATCTCTGTCAAGCTCTGCCATGACTACCTGTGGTTTGGAAACCCCTCTGCATTTCAGTTGGCTGTGCTGAATTTTTTTCTGAAAACATAATTATCTTGACACTGTCCTCATTCCTTTCACCAGTTGCTTCAGTGAGCTGAAAAGACAGTCTGCCCTCAAAAGTTTACAATCCTACTGTTTAAAGTATTCTCATGTAGTTATTTGTCTCTAAGTACTATCCCAATTTCTCTTGTTTTTTAACAGCCAGCTGCTAAACCAAACTAATGGATTCATGCAGAAATTTTCTCCTGAAAAACATAAACAAAACAACATTTTTTCTTTCAGAACAGGACAGGTGGTAACAACATCACACTTTCAGTCCTTCTCAAAGATTAAGTTTTATGGGAGAACAGATAGATCTTGACTGTCTTAACATTCCTATAGACCCTTCATGGTAATAGAAAGTATGTGATGACTCTGCTCAATCTTAAACAACTTCACTCCACTAGGTAAAACTCAAGGAATTCTGCAGTTAACCCTGAGCTGGCTATGTGAAAAAATTAATCTCTGTATTGAGATATTAGAGGACAGTGACATTTTTTTGGCTAAAATTTGAAATGGTGTCAGCAACAGCTGGTTTAAAAAGTATAAGTAAACAGTGTTCTTTTGAAAATCACTTATGTTTATATGTATATATAATTAATTTTTTCTGAGTACATATGATTCTGAAGTGCCACCATGTTATGAAGCAGTTAAGAAGCAGCACACCAAAAGTGTATAACTGCTCAAATTTTCAATGATGAGTCTTTTAGATGGGGTTGCTAGCACTTCTTATGACTTTGAGGAAACAGACAAAGCATGCAAGAAGTGTGAGAGAGGAAAATGTCTTTCATTCCTTTATTTAGCTGCTTAATGTAAATATTTAAATTGTATGTGACTAATGTGATGTATAATTGAATCATATAGTCTTCTTACAAGTAACATTCCTGCCCACTACCCTCTTGTAATTAATATGTGAAAGAAGTTAGAGAAAGAAGGCAAAATTAAACAATCTGCATTTCTCAGCATTGTCATTTTTCAGCTGGAACTCTCAGGTGTCTTTTAAATAATGATGAGGTAGAAAGCAAAATGTTTTTTTCCCACTCAGTTTTTTGTTAATTACTGTGATAATAATGTATTTGCATATTTAATTTCCTCCATTGTAAATGAGCACCTTTGAGACACTTGCTAATTATTTTATAGTATTCTTGTATTCATTTTCATGCATTGAATTTACCAAATAAATGCCTTTTCCTTCAAAGGGCATTTGAAGGTATTAGAAACCCGTACATAGATCAGTTGTTTTCAAATACAGTATTAGAAGGGTCAGAAGGGAGTTCTTAATATGAAGCAGATGTTAAATAACCAGAGTTCTTTATTTTGTCAGAAGTTTGGTGGTTTTTATCTGTGTGCAAAATCTGAAAAAAACATGACTGTATGAACTGATTGAACTAATGTATAGGAATAAGAAAAATGCCATTCACTCACAACTTTCATGTAGATTGACTGTATGAACTGATTGAACTAATGTATAGGAATAAAAAAAATGCCATCCACTCAAAACTTTCATGTAGATGTTAAGGAGTATACCACAGCAGCCCTGGTAGTGTTGTCCAGTCACTGGTCACTACTGACCACTAGTAATTTATTTGGAGATTTTGTATGTTCTCTTATAAGGTTTTCTGTTTTCCTTGACCATACATAGCCCTATTGCTGAGTCTGCCCAACATAATTTAATTCAGCTGCACTGCCTGCAGGAGGCAGACTCCTGTTCTCACTGAGGATGATTCCCAGATTGCATTACTTTGCTCATGACTTTATACATACATAATCACCTCCATTGGTTTGCAGTCTTCATAGTCTTTGTGTGTGTGTTCCTGCTTCTTTTCAGGTATCTAGATAATATTTTCAGGATCAAATAAAGCTCACTTTGTTTTTCTGCTCCTTGCCCTTTTCACCTCTACTTTCTTTCATCCTTAGCTCTCTCTTTCTAGCACTGTACATCAATCCTCCGCTTCCACGATGCTATTTCTTCCTGATTGCTAACCTTCCATTATGTGCTCCTTAATCTCTCATACTCCTCTTGGAATCCTCCACACATTGCAAGTAACCCCCAGTCTCTATCATTGATTGCTGTTTCATGTGATAGTATTGGACAGCCCTAAAGGAAGCCAGCACAGCATTTCAGACTGGGAGAAAAATGTATGGGCTGCACATTGGCAGTCTTGGCAGTTCTGCTACAGCATCACTTCAGCATTTAATCAGCTACAAAAGCCATTTAATGCTTGGGATACTCAAATGCTATAAATATGATCCCTTAAGTAATTACACAGCTTTATGTCCTGTAACATATTTGGTAACACTTTAAATAAAGTGTCTTCAATGCATTTTGATGCATTTTTAATTTAGACTAGGTACAGCTATGATTGTATGCTAGATAAATAACAGTTCAGATTTAAATGGATGCATCTATATTTCACAACTAGCTAATAATTAAATAACTTGGGATATAGCAGATGGAAGTAGCAGTGTATTGCAATGATTAATTAATTACATATAACTTTTAAGAAAAACATCTTTCTTAATAGCACACTATTAGCCACACAGAGAAGTAGTATGGTGAGGCCTATTACTTTGACTCCAAATACAGGCTGAAGTGGAGATTGCTTTTGGAGTGTAGAGAAAAATCTATGCCATTGCCTGCGTTTCACTGTCCTTTTATCACCTAAGGATGAGTTAGCTCAATCTGTCATTTACCAATGACATTCAGTATTCTTCTGGCATATTTGCCTCCGGTTTGTGAAATTACAGTATAAAAATAAACAAACTGGCCTTAACTAAAGAGCCAAAGTGCTTTATTGTCACAATTTTTAAATGAAATATATATTTTTGCATGAAAAAAGACTTAATACTTTTCTCCAACTTCCCTTTTAATTTAAAATCATTAAACCCCTTACTTGACTATGAAGTAGTAATCTTTGCATTTAAAGATTAAATTCCAAATTAAGATTTTTTTTTAATTTAAAACCTATATTAAAATTAACACCCTCAAATATACCTTTGGAATTTATAAAGGACAAAGAAAATATACAAGTCACATTATATATTTTGTCCCTAAACTAATACTTCTCTGGCCTTCATAGTTCTACATCATTGTAAATACACACTATAACTGAATAGACACAATCACTGCACATGTGAGTCCAAAGTAATATATTTAACAATTTAATGTTTAAATAATGATTGCTTATTCTGTAATTTGCATTATAATTAAAGTGCCAGTTGAGGAAGCCTTCTAGCAGAACACTTCAATATTGCAAGCATTCACTAATTTCCAAAAATAAAAAGGTAAAAGAATGACAAAAAAGAAAGCCAAACCTCTTTTTACTAACAGCCATTATCCAGATAGCTGAACTACTGGTGAAATCTTTGGAAAAGTAAGATACTTCTGCCATGCAAGGTACATTTGTTCCGCATTTAACATTGTTAAGCAGAACACTGAAGAATTTGGTCCAAGATGTACATCTAGGAGAATTCAGACCTTTATTATACAACACCTTTCAAAGTTTCACCCAGCTACTGTATTAAACCAACAAAATAACTTTCTGTTATGCTTGGGTTTCTTAATTTAATCAGTAAACTTAATCACAAATGCTAGTAAAATTCTCACCTTTGCGAAGCAAGTACAATTCTAAAACAATCTATCAAGGGACATAGAGATGGTAAGAAAGCTTTGTGGCAAATGAAGGCTATGTGCTTATCTAGAAAGCCTAGAAGTGAAGTAGACTAAAGAAAAAAACATGACTGAAAAGCATTTCAGTTAAGCTTATAGTGTCTGTGTGTTTTGGTATCCATTGAAAGCTTATGCCCCAAGTTCAGTGAGAAACTACTTCTTTAAAAGGAATAGATCTGACATGTTGTGGATCAAACAAACAGTAAAATAAAACCATTATTTTCTTCTTTCTTCATTTCAAATGCAATAAATTGAAAAAATGAGGGAGATTTCACAACAGTCTAAGTTAGTCTGTTCCAGTGTTTCGTCCAAGCAATTATAAAGAATTTTTTAATTTTTCCTAAAAATGAATGTACATCAACATATCTCCAGTCTCATTAGGACTGATAGGAGGGAATAATTATTTTTCATGTCCTACACAGGATACTTCTGTTGCTGAAGCTCTGACCTGCATTGCCTAGTTAATGTTTTTATAAAGGAAACATGCACCTGGCTCATATTTAATTTCAAAGACCTTATAACCCTTAGATTCTTTTCTGTACTCTCATACAGATCTCATTTTGTATGAGTGCATTTAAATACTCTCTTTGAACTGTGGATCTTTGCTCATGCTTTCATTTAATTTGCTCTTGTCAATTCCTTGCTTTCTCTCCAATTAGCCAAGATCATTTTGATTTATGATCACATTCTCCAAAGAGCTTGCAAGTCTTGTTCTTTGCAGTTTCCAGAAAAAAATGTCACTCTGACATCCAAATTGCTGAAACTGTTAAGTGGAATTTGGCCTACAGTAAGTCCTATTGAGAAGATCCTTTCCAATTTTGACAGAGACATGTTGGAGAACACTGTCCCAAAGACTGCCAGAAAAACCAGGATGAACAGTTTATCAATGCCAGAAATGGACAACTAC
>JAWWMP010000081.1:25642034-25746299 GCA_035047865.1 Dendrocincla tyrannina
GAAAAAAAAAAAAAAAAAAAAAAAAAAACAAAACCTTTTAGCATTACAAATGCTAAACCAAGCTTTGATAAGTTGTTTGAGCAAGACACCTATTTGGATTATTGATTTTATGTACTCTTTTATTTGAAGGGTTTAGAACAAGTTTTAGCAGTTGACTAGATTGTGATTTTCCTTCCCTCACTCCTCTCATGAGAATTTTTAATTTTAAAATGCCAAAAGAGAAGGTGTACAATTCAAACAATGGCCAATCTGCAAAAACAGTGGGATAGGCGTTTAGTTTCTGGAATAATTTCCCAGCTCTCATATTGAGAGTTAAAGCGGATTTCTAATTTTTATTCCTCTCATTACTATACAGGAACACTGAGGTCACAGCAAATAAAGCAGTATGAGTTAATGAGAACAGCTTTAGCAAAAAGAGGAGGTGTTTCTCAAAGTACATCAAGTGCTTCACATATATTAAGAAACCCCAGCTGAATCGATTTAATAATGTTGGGATTTACACAATTATTACAGAGCCTTCATTATTCACCCAGCCTGCACATACCACAGCACAAATGAACATCTCAGTCTGGTGGTATTAACATTGCCATTTTCTAACCCGTTCCCAGGCCATCTGCTACATGCTGATCATTCACTGCTTTAACATTTAACAGTTACCCAACTGCAACTTAGCAGATTTGTGTACTTTTGAAAACAGCTGGTTTAATAACTGCTTCAGAGCTTCTGGATAAAGAAATTATTTTGTAGTGCTTTACAATAGAGCTTTTTCTAAAAAGTGCCTCTGAGAAAAGGGTATAACAGTTACTCCCACAAATTTATGAATTTTCAATGCTTCAATTTATTTCTTGTCATATAAGAAAAAAATGTTTGATTTTTTTTGATAGAACAATAATTCAAGAAATCCCTTTTAACCTTCCTGGTTTATTTTTGTCCTCTCTTAGGTACAGAGAAAGTACTCATATGCTGGAATAATGAAAGAGCTTAATCTGTCTGTCTGAAGGTCTTAAACATGGAGTTTGTCATAAAAAACAAGAGACCTGTATCTTAAAATACAAAATCATAGCATAATATTTACCATTAAACTGAATGAATAGGCAGTTTTGAACATAGTTGAACTGTAACCCTGACTTTCCAAACTTGATGAGAATGTGAATACAATGTATAATTCTTCATTATGTCACTGATCTTGATGTCACAGTTGATTAGAAATTTAAAAATTTTAGCTAATGCTAATTGCTGGATTCTCTTTCCCTTTTTATTTTTTTTTTGGAAATTATCACAATTTAGACACTTGTAATTTCAAAAGATAATATAAATCACAAAGGTAAAAAATCATTTTTCGTTTACCTGAAGCACTATACGTATATATATACACAAACACACACATATCTTGCATCTTGTTAATCATCATTTGATTTGCCTAAATACCTTTCAGATCCTTATTAACTCTTGCTTCATAAACATTGAAGTAGTTGTTACTGGATGCTGACATTGATAATTTTATTAGAAACCAGAGTGCATGGAATTAAAAGGAAGAACTTTGTATTATTGTGCCACAAAAGTGACAATTCATGAGGGTCTTTTTTCAAAAACACCTCTTTTACACAGCCATCAATCAAAGTTACAGCATCCCTTAGACTAAGTTTGGATTCTCCAGCACAAATTAATTAATCCGTCCAGTACTTCCTGTCTCCCTGTTTCAATCAAACAACAAATAAAGCCAATCAGGACTTCAATTCTTTGCTGATTAGTCAATAAACCATGACTACACTTGTGAGAGTACTTCTGGGATTCTCACAGAAGCTTATTTATAGCAGGTAGCAAGTGTCATGATCAGTCTTTACAAATGGGTGTACATTTTATTATTATTTTTTAAAACCATCTTCTTTATAACAACAAATGAAAAATTGGAACAGCATAAAAATAAATTTGATAAACACATTATCTGAAACAGAACATAGCATAAAATTCAACATCTCAGAAATCCCAGAAAATGGAAGTGCTTTGGTGGTATGCAATAATAGCTTTCAGTTCGTTTCACTGGAACCAGAGCAGTTAGGAGTGTAACACTGAGATATGCAATGATCTGCACGCAGCTGGCCAGAAGGGAGGTTGCACTGTGGAAATGTCCTAAAGTAATAAAAAAACCCCATCACTCTAGCCACATGAGGAGGAGTGAGAGCAGAAATATCTCCAGCAGCCTGTGAGACATTAGGAAGGAATACTGTGCCCTTGACACAGAGCTCAATTAACATCACATACCGTAAGGTTTGGACCCTTACAACTAGATTCTTGCAACTGGAAAACCAGGACAGAGTCAGGGGAACAGTTCATTCCACTACAGTTTACCAGCACCACCCTAGATGACTTTTCACGCCTAACACTGATATACAAGAGTATGCAATTTCCCTGGGCACAACACATATAGTTCCACCTCACAGGAATGAAGTCACCAGTCCCGGAACACACAATGTTATCTTTCAAGCACTTTAAATTGATGACAATAGTAGGCCCAAAGGGGAATTAGAACCAAGAGTAATGTAGTGCACATGAGATCAGTATGTTTGAGAGAGAACTCATCCCAAGCATTATGGATTAATTAATCTGTACCACTTGACCTTGGGACTGAGGCTTGTTTCTTGTCCCTCTTTTATTTAGCTGTTCAAGGATGTTCTGTACACTCTAACAGGGTCTCACGTCCCAGTCTGAATATCTGGTGGAAAACTCAAGTAGCACAGTTCTGCCCTTTTCCACTTGAGCCTCAAAGCAAAATTTTCATGTCTACAAGGGGCTGCTCTACCATATAACTTTTTCTTAGTAGAATGGGAATGCAAAACGTTGGATTACTGAACATGAATTCAACCTAGATCTGTATTCATCATCATGACCTTTTGTCAGTTTGGTATCACATGAGATCTTCGCAGTTTTTGTTAAACAGAATCAAATTTTGCTGCTGCAGTCCTAAAGGTGCTTTTCACAATTTATTGTAAAGGTCTCATTCAAGTTAATTCAGTACCAAAACTCAGATAACAAGACCAGGCATTAATGCAATAAAGATCTAATTCTCTCTTTATATAATTCCTACCAGCATCCACAATTTGAAAAGAGATGTCTGAACAACATCAGAAAACTTACAAAACAAATATGGAGATATTCTATAACAAAACCATTATGGCTGATAGAAACATGAACTATTCTATTTTTCAAGTGTTCATGAAATCAAGCTACACACTTTGTGCTATTACTATGAGTATAAAGTTACATTATAATTAAATTCCTAACTAAAATTTTAATACTTTAAATTACTTAAAAACAACAGCAAAACAACAAAGTCTGAATGAGTAATATTGTATTTCACATTATTTTCACTTTCATAATTTCAGCTCTGAAAATAGTGTGCAAAACATTATTAAAATGCTTCTTTCATTTCAAAAGTTTTCTAATTAAATTAATATAATTAGATGCATTTGAAATTTGTAGATCTTGAAAAACAGAATGATGATGAAGCATAAAATATTTAATGTCATTCTGGATGAGAAATTACAAAGAAACTATATTACAAGTTAAACACAGTTGATTTTAGATTGATTTATTTAAGTTCAGTTTTTCACCCACAACATAATAAGGGTTGTAGCTGTCAGCCAACCTAATATTTACATAAATACATATTAACATAAAGTATCAAGAATCTTAAGAAGCAGTTCCTACACAGGATGACATTTTCTGTGACAAGATATTAAGACTACCTAGTAAATATAGATATGTGCATTTTAAAATACATTTTTGGTTTCCTTCCTAAGTGTTCTGACCTACAATCACAATTAAACTCTGTTAGGCATTGATACATGTGTAGTCCCTGTAATTATCCCCAAACAGAAGCAATTCTTGTGTTCCTAAAGGCACAATAATATATGTCTTGACTGAATCCTGGTACTCTCACTTGTCCTGCTCTTCTTCCTACAGATTTCACTTCCTTTACTCCTTTTCTTCTGGTTTAATTTATTTTTTTATTATTATTATTTTAGCCATACAGACCTAAGCATTTGGGAATTTTGCTTATAGTATATATATATATATACATATATATATAAAATATGTGTGTGCTTGCTCACATACAGGTACTGTTCAGTTCACAGAGGCCATTAACCTTTATTAGCTGGTTTTACAATTAGATTTACAGACTCTTAAGTAACAATTTTGTCTATTAATTATTTTAAAACCGAGGTGAATGATGTTTACACATTACTTAATTGTTCCATCTCTGTTTCTTAGTTTCTTTTCCACATTTTGCATGTAAAGTCCTGTTTTCTTAGAATCACATCAGTGTTGTTGTTAGCAGAATTTGGGACCAGTGTTTTCCTCAATGGAAACTGTCTCACACTGTTTTAGTGCCATCCTTTCAAATAAAAAAAAAAAAACTATGTTACACCAAGAATGTGCAAACAATGAAATACTGCAAAGTAACAAAGAAAAAGTAATTTCAGTCTTCAGAGCAATGCTTTGGATTGTAACACATTTCATTAAGTCTCATTGGTCAAGTCACATTTTGTCTCTCCTGTAATATAAGGTGCTGTAGGCTGAAGCAACCTGATGTGTTGTGTACATCAAAATGTACCACACTGTATATCACCTAAGAAATCTTTGACAATATTATTAGCAAAAAGCAGATGATTCGGTGAAGGAAAAAAACCCAATACTGAAATCACAGAGAAAAAGGAAATGTTTCTATGTGTAACTAACAGATCACATTAAAAATATGTATCTGAGCTTGGATTTATTCTGGTAAATGAACTGTTCATAAAATAGATATTCTTGGAACATATTTGCTTTTAGGTGCCCTGATAAGGACATGTCTAGTGACATACTCACAATGGATTTTATCCTACTTAAGTGTCTAAGGCATGCTGCTTATAATGTATGTCTTAATTTGGCCCCAGGAATTTCTTTATAGACTTAAAAGATCCTGATTTGCAGATAAGTTGCAGAACACTTAATCTTTTAAATCTGAAAATAAGATGAAAGGTATCTAAAATGTTGCAGAATTCCCACTAGAAGTACTATCTGAAAAGAGAAATCTGGTGGAAATAATTCTAATTGCTTCTTTTGATCTGCTTGGGGAACTAACAACACTGACAGATGAACTCTGGTGAGTCCTGTTGAAGTAAAGATTGTATCACCACAGCTGCTTGCCTTGCCTTGTTTTTCTGCTTGAGGTTTCTATTTCCATGGTCATGCTGTCAGAAGGGAAATCTGCCTACACATCAGTAGGTGTCTTGGCTTGAATTTCATGCCTTGGCTTAAAAATACAATTTAACTTGATTTGCATAAAGATACCAGCCCCTGCATGGAAGCACATGGCTATGGCTATGCATTCTCTTCTAATTCTTCTGTGGAAGGGGTAAAATTTAATGGCTACTGTAATAAATCTAACTTTCACAAAAAAATTTTTAAGTGCCCTAAATCCCAGAGTCTGAAGACTTAATAGAAAAAATTTCCACATGTGCCTTTGTTAAGATAAATCTCAGATAGATAACTTGCTCATTATGGTATCTGAAAAATGATTTTTAAGTAATTTACTGTTTCTATTTTTTTGCATCTATCATGTATGTTTCTGCAAAATTTAAGTTCTTATCTGAAGGGCAAAAGAAAGCAATTTAAAAAATTGCTTGACAAGTTTATTTTTAGAATTGTCTCAAAGCTTTGTGAAAAGTTGATTTTAAATTAAACAAAATCTAACCCCACAGGTTTTTGAGGAAAAAAAGTAATAAATTGGAATGAAGATACTTTTACCTCACAAAATGAAGAATTTGAAAGAAAAAGTTTTAGATTAACTAAAGGATCTTTGCAGAGGAAACGTTATTGTCAGAACTGGTAAGATTTTTTTACAGCAAAAGCCAATAGTTAAAAACCAACGTCTATGCACTGTGCACATAAAAAGTGGCTTTATTGTTATTTTACATTCTTCCTAGTCAAGAAACTTAACCGTATTATATCATGACTCATGCTGCCACTAAACAAGTCCCTGATGCGTAGCACTTAAATTCTAAGTTTAAATTGAGATGGCAGAGATGCACAAAAATTTCTAAGAATACACTGCCAGTCTGCAAAATCAGCATGCATAGTACCAAGAATCATCTATTATCAACTTTTTCATTGATGTCACAGAAATAGAAAGATTTAGTAGCAATGTCAAGGGAAGCTAACCAAAAAGCATTGTAAAAGTTGAGAAACAGTTTCTTCCAAAACTCATGGTTTTACAGACAAAGAACTTGTAAATATTAGATGGTATCTGTATGGATGGATTATGGTGGTTCACATCAACACTGTAGCAGTTCTGAGTACCAGCTACATACCTTTTATTGTTTTAATATTTTTGCATATGTGATTTTTTTGTTTATTTCTTTTTTTCAGGTTATATCACAATTTTTCCTAGATTATTATGTACATTCCTGTCCTAAAAGAAATTTAAGGGGGTCATTTTCCCTACAGTTGCTGATGATGCATTATTGCACTCTATCATAGTTAAAGGTTATACTTTTTTAATTGTACTTGAACTCCTGTTATTGAGTTCATTGTCAATGAAAATTTCATGCTAAACACATAAATATCATCAAACCACTAAAATTAATTTTTTCTGTCTTCTTTTCCTCTGGCCCTCAAATTTAGAGAGGAAAAAAGTGAACTAGTTAACCAGTGTTTAAAGAGAAAATTACTCAGGCAGCTTCAGCATCTGAAACTCCAAGTTACCTTCCTTCTACAGGGATCCCCACTTGCAGCTGTAGAGTGGGGATAAAACAAATCAGTTATGAGTTACTGCTATTGGTTAACTCAAACCACAAATGGTTTCTCTTATTGATTCACAAAAGACTGGAAGTTTATTACATGGAATTATTTTTTATTTAAATATAGTAAGGTAATATATTCTCTCATTCAATTATACATGTAGAAAGGTTTTCTTGGTTTTAGCTTCAGAATGGTGCTGTTGAAAGCAGACAGGTATTTTCATAGTGCAAACAATTTAGTTTTCAAGGTATTACAAGGAATGTATGTTTGATGACCTGAATGAAAGTGATTTCTATAACTGATAAGCCTTTCAATTATTTTTATTTTCCCTCACTCAACAATTCTTTTACTTTTATTGTTTATTACCATTGATTTTGGGAATTCACTTAAAATTTCTTAAAAATATTTTGTGAGCTTTTTACTGCAATCAAAAGGAACAGAAAAATTCAACAGAAATGTCATATGTACACTTGAATTGGATTGTAAAGGAATAAAGTGCTGTTTTTTTCAAAATTGAACAGAATATTTTCTCCTGAAATTTACAATAACTTTATTTCCCTGATTACAGAGAGGCTATGGGAGAAACATGAAGCATTTAAAAAAAAATAAAAAGGAAGAAAAGAATAATTTATTTCAGTGAATAAAACCAAGATCTAGGAAATTTCTTATTTTTTCTGGTTCTCTCTTTTCAAACATGTATGACCACCTTGAATTATTTTTTCAATAAACAACAAAGTCTGTGCATGTGTCTCTATTTCATAAACTACACTGGAAAATTGATTTGGAGAAATGTCAAAATTGCTGTAGCATTCAAGAAGTTACATACATTTATGGGTTTTGAATAGTTAAAAAGGCAGATGATATTTTCATAAAAATTAACACTTTTCATTTCATCTAGTTATGGAACAAACATATTAATTTATTGCTCCCATTACCTTTCCTTTGGAATACTTTTTCAATGAAAAGGTAACAATATAATTTAAATGCTGAAGTATTCATTTGGGCAAAAATAAGTATATATTTTTTCAAGTTTCATTTTAACCATCACATTGAAAAAATCAAGCATTCACATGAGTAATATGACTGATACTACATTTCTCATTTATCTGTGTGTTGAGGTGCATGCTGATTTCTGCAAAGGTCAGGAGACACATTTCCTTCCACCTTTTAACCCAGTCTACAATAGTTAATGCTTGTCTAAAGACATTCCCTGGGACTTTTGCCTTTCTGCTAAACATCAACTATTAGTTACTGCCAAAGGCAAGATTCTTTCTTATCTTGTATGGCAAATTCTACGTTCTTTTTTCTCTTCTCATGGGCAAACAGATCTGTTTGAACTGATATAGAGTCCTTAAAATGAGATGTCTTTCTCAAAACATTTTTTCTACTTTAAAAAAGTCTGTTTAATAAATGTTATGTGAATGCTTAGAAATGGCTTTATTTCTCTGAAGGAATAAATAGTTTTTGAGGGTTAGGGGGTCTTTTTTGGTTTTTTTTTTTGTCTTGTTTGTTTTGGGTTTTTTGTTTTTGGTTGTTTTTTTTTTGTTTGGTTGGTTGGTTGGTTTTCGTTTTTTTTGTTTGTTTCTTGTGCATTTCTTTGTGTTTTGTTTTTTTTTTCTCTGTGTGTGTGTGGGGTTTTTTTTAAAGTTTACGCAAATTTGGCAGGACAAGAAAACAATATTGTTTCTTAAAGTGGTTTAGGGGACAAAATTTTATCTGGCAAGAAATACCTTGCCTTGTTGAGTAATTAGTGTTTTACAGGATTCTTACTGGTCTTCTAAACTTTAAAAACCTGCAATGCTCAGAATCAAGATCTTTTCTCTCAGTACCAGAACCTCGTATCTCTTTCTAGGCACAGCATTCAGCAGAAACTGTGAATGGCAGTTCACTACCTGCAAGAGATTTAAGAGTCCTCTTCAGTGGCAAGAGTTTATGTAGTAGCAGAGGTCACCGGATTGAAGTAATCCCTACTGAATTTTTTCCTTCCACAAAGCTCTTGCAACCTCTGGTAAGATGAGAGTCTGTAAGCCAGAAATCTCTTTTGGTCTAGGAAGACTACTTTTGGCCTGACCACTTCAGGAATGACCAAAAGCTAAAATATGTTATCAGGGGCTCACTGTCCAGGCTTAACACTTAAACACTGATAGGCTTCCAGCATTGATCACTTCTCTAGGAAGCCTATTCACCACCCTCTCAGTAAAGAAATGCTTCTTAATGTCCAGTCTAAACCTCTCCTGGAAAAGCTTAGAATCATTCCCAGTAGTCTTGTCAGTGAATATCAGAAAAAATAGCTCAGGACCTCAATCTCCAATTCCACTCCCTGGAAAATTGTAGAGTGGTGAGGACACCTCTTCTTCAAACTAGACAAACCCAGAGTCCTTAGCTGCTGCTAATAGGACGCTGTCGGCCAGTCAATAATCTACACGTTCCCAGTTTGGGGGTAGAAACTGAGACATTTATTGAACGCCCGTGCTACATAATATAGAATTGAGAAGCAGAGTATGTTAATGAGGAAGTAGGACATGTTAATAAGGGGGATGAATTATGTTAGCTAAAGGTTAGGAAATGCATTCACCATATTTCATCATAGGGTAAGCATTTCTCCATATCAGGACCACCTGGTTGGGGGGAACAAAGGGTCTCTGGATATCCTGCCACATCTTGTAAAGTCCTTCCATATCTCACAAGGGTAGACAGGGCTAATACACATAGATAGCTGAAAACAGTCCAAATCCTCAAGGTATCTTCTTGTGGCAGGCTCCTGTCTTATCAAAAGGAGGAACCCATCTCAGTATCTGTTGCCTAGGGTTTGCTGGACAATCTCTTCAGGTCTCCTTCTGTTAATACCTGATTCTCTTCCCCAGCAACATTCCTTCCAGCCCTTTCACCAGCTTTTTTGCCTCCCTGTTGACACATCTGAGTACCTGAACATCCTTCTTAAATTGTGGGGCCCAGAACTGCACACACTACTCCAGGTGAGGTAGCACCAATGCTGAATATAGCGGGACAATCACTATGTTTGACCATCTGCTTGTACTGTGTTAAATGCATCCCAGGATGCCATTTACCCCCTTGCCTGCCAGGGCACACCACTGACTGACACCAGCGCACCCATTCTGCAGGGCTACTCTGCAGCCGCTCTTCTCCTAATTTAAACTCATGTCTGGTGCCATCCTAAGTGCAGAGCCCAGCATTTGGACTTGTTAACTTTCATCCCTTTAATGCTTCAATTTATCCAGATTCCTGTGCAAATCATCTTGCCCCTCAAGACAGTCGACAGCACCTCCTAGTTTATTAGAGACTGTCACTGTAACACAGCAACCATACAGGAACCTAATAGAAGACCATGCAAGGTTCCAGTTCCCCCCAGGCACTGCTGAAATTCAGAAGTCTTTCTTAACCACAGAGAGGAGATTCTGGGATCTTCTTGGAGAAGAAAATGCAACAGAATTATAAAATAATTTTTATGTTTGTTGCTTCCATCAAAATATGATAAAGATCATTACTTTTCAGATAGTAGTAATAAAGTGAAATCAGGCACATGAGTTGAAACTTTGAGAATAATGTTGAAAGAATGCTCATATGAGAAGTGCTCATTGCATTTTGATGTTATGTTAAAGGGGAAAAATAAGAAGTTTGTAAACAAATGGGAGAGGCAGGACAGAAAAAACCTATCACAGTACAAGGGAGAAGAGGATGAAATAAAGCAAGTGTACTTGGGCATGAAAAAAGCAGAAATTGTAGCAAGTAGATAATCTGAACAAAACTAGGTAAGTTTGCTCAAAACTGTGAGTAACAGATTCTGTTTATCTGTGCTTTGGCAGTAGTCTCAAAATCCTGTATTGATAGCTGATGCTGCAGATCTAAGCAATGACAGAAGAATTTGTCATGAAGTTGAACTTCCTCAAGTGTCTAGTTTCTGGGGGAGATGAGGGCCCTTTTTTACTTCTAAATAGTTTAAGTAATTTTGAACTCAGAACAGCCATGTCTGAAAATTCCCTATTTCACACTGCATAAGACTTTGAACTATCATACTGTTCAATTTGATATGGGTAGATTAGAAGATATGTGATAGAAATTAAGTGCTTCAAGCCAAAGGTTAAATTCTCATCTCAGTGGACTGGGACTTAGGTGCCTATCTGCTTTGAATACTGTCAGGGCAGCTATCATATGCATGAAAACTCTTGAGCAGCAATATACAACATCCTCAACACATGAAAGGAGCATTAACCTAAGTATTTCAAACAGCATATAAACATTTTTTTAAAAATATAGGTAATATAAAGTCACTATAATTATCTATTTTCTACATGTCTTAAGCTCTTTTGGATGTACAAATTCGTAGAAGTTTTGAAAAATAAAGGTTGCTATTGATTAAATGTAAAATTTGTTCAAAGCTGTGAATCAGGTCTAATGCCTATCAATTATTTGTTATTTCACATTTGAGACACTACTGATTTTGTCACTTGCAGGCAAGATTATCCTTCCATTAAACAACTCACTTTTGTATACGTGACACTTTTAGGTTTCAGCTTCTTTGAGGCTGCATAATTTCACTACTATCCAGTGACTTGAATAATTCAGTTGCAAAATCAATAAATTGTACCCTGCCATACAAAAATGCAAGTAGCACAATTTTGACATAATGCTTCATTCTGTAAGTTTTTAACACACAGGAAAGACAATTCACAAAATAAAATCTCCACATATGTTAATAGGAGGAATTGCCAATACACATTGGAGTTCAAAGCAATCTGAAGCCAAATCAGGAGTGGCTGAAAACATGACTAGTTTGCAGAAGGTCCCTCTACTAACACCATCAACTGTCCTCTGAGTAACAGCCTGCAGTTTGGCCTAAGTCTGTGCAAGGGTCCTGGAATAAGAAAAAGGTCAGGTCTCCCTCATCCTTGGTAAGGAAGCACATCAACAGCACATAGATATGGCATTTTCTGTTTGTTTTCCTGACATAATCTTTCACATTATCTTCACCAGAAAGCTGAAAACAGTTGTACCCTGCTACAGTGTCCAGGAAAGCAGGAAAAATTGAAATGCCATAAAACTTAAGGCTGCTACAGAAAAGATTCCTGCTTTTAAAACTAAAATAGCCTCTGGTATATTCTATCAGATGGTTATCTGGATGTGCACCGGTTCCAAGACAGATACCAGGTTCAACGCTCATGGAGTCACATATCAGTACTTGGTTTCTGACTTCTGACCAGGGGGAAGGGATGGCAGTAAAGTCCACAGGACCTCTCAGTTGGAGCAGTTCTGGACACAGAGCCAAAAAAAACCTGTGAACACTTAGACAGCCTTACAACCAGATAGGGATTGTCTGTGTAAAATCATATGAGAGGGCTTCTTGTGAATCACTGTTTTGCATACAAGTTCTATCCCATTCTTGTTAAGACACTGCTTTATCTGGGCCCCATCCATCTCTCATATTTTTGCAGATGTAAACTACTGTATTACACATGAGCAATTATTATTAGTAGTAGTAATAGTAGCAACATCACCATCAACACCATAATTGTGTTTTACTGTTTTATTTCAATTATTAAACTGTTCTTATCTTAGCCTACAAGTTTTCTCACTTTTACCTTTCTGATTCTGGGAGTGAGTGAGTGATGTGTGGAAGTCAGTTACCAGTGCAGGTTAAATCACAACAGCCTCCTGCAGCCAGAATCTGTGACAGAGCCCTGAATTATGCAACTATACAGCCTCGCAAAGAAAAATAAAAGGACCTGACTTAGAAAAAGAGTTCTTCAGCATGTATTCAGTTTTAAATCTTAAACCTTGTGGAATGAACGGAACTCCAAAGAAGTTTAAACATACATTTGAAGTGTTTTGTTTATCAGTATTATTACCAACGAAATTTCTTGTTCTGGAACCAGTTTATATCATGGGAAATTTTGAAGGACTTGAAATTAACTTTGTATGGCATATTCTATACTCAGCAACCCAGGACTCTTCCTCAGTAATTTTATGGCTAACCAAAGTTTTTTAATATGCTTTGCCACGTCAGTAACATAGTTATTATGTTCCATATATTTTTTTCAAATCTCAGAAAATGCGACTCGAATTGTTCTTTTATTTTTCTGTTCAATGTACTGCAATCTTCTTTGGAAAAAACGCGAGGAATTCTAAATGGTACTTCAGATACTAAGGTAGAAGCATAGCCATTTAAGCTATATAATATACCTCATATCTCTCTCCAGAAATAACTTTGAGGAAAGGTATTTTGCCAGAAGAAGAAACATCCTTTTTCAGACTCCATCTATCTTTACTCTATTATGAAACATTATTTTTATATTGAAATATATATTCTATCAGAAAAAATACTCAGGGTAAGATGTAAGAACTCCTAACTTTCCTTCCACAGAAAAAAAATATAAAAAATAATATTATATTTATATATATATTAAAATACATATAGATTCCAAGAAACATGAATAGTCCTTCTCCATCTATAGCACAATCTACGAATTTCAGTCCCAGAAGGAATGTACTTACTCATTTCTCAGTCTTACAAATATCAACATGTTTTTGTTACCACTAATATAAATCATCAAGGCTTATTTTGGCTTCATAGGTAATTTGCTTCCAGCTCATTTAATAATTTAAAATAATCAGTACTGTTTAAAATCTTAGCAATTTTGAAGTTGTATTACAATCAAAACGCATTTAGATTGCCATGCAATTCAACCTTACAAATCACCAGCCAATCAGTACCCCCAATGCTGTGAAGCACTCTTATCTTGCTCTAAAGTGTTATCTCATGCTGCTCTTAACACTTTTGGAAATTGAGAACATTGACTGCCTTTAGAATTTGCATCTATTCTGTGTTTAATGTCTGAGACTTCATCACTATTCTGTTCAATTTGGTGTGGCATTTCAGCTGTTGCTCTTTGCAGTAATCATGTTAAATTCAATAAAAGTAGGTTCAACCACAGACTATAGAGAAATAAATTATGAGTGAAAATATTTTGAAACGTGGGAACTCTACTTAGTGTCTCTCTGACTCCAAGGAAATTATGAACTTCAGGGTCGTTTTAAGTCCATTTCAGTTTCAATAGCATGATTATCAATACATTGCCTCAGAAGCTGGAGAATGTATATGGCCTGCTTTTTCTACTCCAGAGTAATCATTGAAACAGCAAGAATGAATTCTGCAGCCTTTAAGGTGATTCCTACCATCCAGTTTTTCAGTCTTGGAGGATCTGGAGAGTTTACGTTGCTTTGTGTCATACAAGATTAAATCCTTTCTTTCGCCTGTCCCACAGTGGGAAAAAAAAAATAATAATTCTAACCATCGGTCCCTTTTGACATTAGTAGCATTTTTTTCTCATTTTTTTTCCCTTCACTTGAGTACATTCAGAAGACACTCCAGAGCTTATATTAGATTTTTCTGATTATTTTTAAATGTTGATTTCTGCCTTTACCTGAAAAAAAAATTCCAATTTTTATTAGCAAGATATTTTATAGTCTGATTTTGGGAACCCTATAAGCCTGTGAAAAAATAAGTCATGCTGTATTAACTCAAGCCAAGGTAGGTGCACCTTTAAATATTAACATTATTTAACATCACTAATTAACATTATTAACATCACTAACGCAGTTTGCTTAAATGAAATTATGTTCTTTCTAGTCTTCAGAAACTTTAATTTTTGAAATGAGAAAGAGATTAGTTAAGCATATGCATCTACTCCATCTGTCCAACTGCCAGTATGAGAAGCAAAAACCCACTCCAAGAAGCAATTTTTTTTAAATTTTAAATTATTTTTTTTTTCTTACTGTGTAGTCCCTTGGTTTATTTGTAATACTACATACTTTGGATAACTTTATTGAATGAACAGTATACTGACTAAAAAATTACAATATTTCAAGGTAAATCCTAATCACTATTCTTTAAATTCCACCTGGTTAGTGTGTATATCCTCCATCTAAAGTATCACCTTGTGTGTTTTGATTTGTAATTCACTGAATAAGATAGTACTTTCCTTCTTGAATTGTTTTGTCAAAGATTAAGAGACAGTTTATTGCTTACTATTTTGCAAGTGAAATGTTAAGAAGGTGCCTACACCCTAAGTGCACGTAGACATATTTAGTTTGTGAAACACAGAAACACAGAATACAAAGCCTACAGCTTTTTTTTTTTTACTGCATTCTTTCATACAGCAGTGATAACTAGCACAGATAACTCTGAGTTGTTCTGTGTATTGCCCTGTATAGCCAACAGAAATATAAAGAATTTCAGTTTAAGCCACATTTTTCTTCATTCAGTCTGCTGTCAGTTATATATTCCTCACCTGTGGAGGCCCATTTTCTCTTTATACACCTCTTCAGCTTTTTGCACAGCTCTCTTGTCTAAATTCTGTCCCCTGACAAAGACCTTGACTTGCTATCCATCTTCTCTCTTCCTGAGCAAATATGATTTATACGTTTCACCATGAATCTTGTCCAAGTCTTCTCCATGGTTTTTCACCACAGCTCCTGAAAAACCCCCTTCCCACATCTCTCCCCCTCTTCTATTCATCTAACCCTTCAGACACTTTAAGCTTCACTTCTCATCCTTCATTCTCACCCTCCTCTTCCTCATATGACCAACAGTCTTCCTACTCCCTTTTTCCCCTGCCTAGAGAGCAGACCCCTTGGTCCTGTCACAGCATATTTCTCTACCCCAGTTTCTCCAGGTAGCTTTTTTCTTGCTTTTCCATGTTCTGCATGTCTTGAATAATACAGGAAGGGCACTAATAACTTTTTGAGTCACAGTTTTACAGGCAGTGCTTTTTAGAACATGTACCAGATCTGACACCACCTGCAAGAGCTCAGAGATGAAAGGAAGGGGAAGGCCCCTTTCAACCTTAGGATGGGACATGTCCAACACAGAAAAATCAAGAATTCCAGCAAATAAAACATTTTCACTGATTTTCACTGAACCATAATATTTTAAAGATTTGCTATTTTAGCCAGATTTAGTCAGATGTTCACAAGGTGGAAGAAGACATATCTCCAGTGAATTTCAAAAATCTGTTTCAGGGATTTGCAATGCTTGAGCCTGTTAAAAATGGGATGCCGGAATTTTGCAGTATAAGGAAAACGGTATATTAGTCCTTTTACTTAGTTTTCAGATAGGGTTTAATTATTTTTTTACTAAAATTAAATATATGAACTTAAGGCACACACACTCGGCATGACAAATGTCAGCCTGGTTTGTTGCATTTTGGCAAAAATATAAGCAGCTGAAGCACAAATCTTGGAGTGGCAACTTATACCATCCTGAAAGATGCATGTGTGTGTATGGAATGTATGCACATGCACACAAAATTGTATGTACTCCATATGCAGTTGGTGCAGTATAATGTGTCATAGCGTGATTTCTGCCCCCACGTTTCACCTAAAATTAAGAGTACTCTTCCTAAGGCACTCATCCACAAGAAAAGCAAACCAAAACACATCAGAAAACAAATGTCTTAAAGTCACATAAAACAGATTAGAAGACCACACATGATTCTCCTAGTATGAAATCCTAATTTAACATACATTTTGAAGGTACACATATTATTTCTGCTGTGTGGATCACTTTCTGCTGTGTGGATCACTCTTGCTGCCCATGTGATTTTATTACTTACTCTGTTAAACATAGTAGCAGCTGTCCACTTTTACACCTCTAGGGGAAAAAAAAAATCAGAATGGATTATTCAAAAGATTTAAATCCCTTTGAGACATAGCCCTTCCAGCAATACTATAAATTCTTTTTCACTCCAAGGTTAGATGCTATGTTGGCTTTGATTTAAAACCCAGGATTCTGTTGAAAATGGCAATGACATCCAGCTCTGACAAATTGAATTGGTCTCAAGGTATTGAAGGATGACTAATAAATCTGAGACTTGATCCTGAAACTTTTCTATAGGTGCTTTGAATCTCTTTTTACTTGAGATATTTGCAATACTTTATATATTAAAATCATGTCATACCAGTGATCTATTTAATTGACTTAAGCTATGTTTGGTATTTTCCTTCAGGATAGAACTGCAAAGTTTAAGGAAGTCTGGGTGAATGCATACATGTTAGAAAGAAATATAATTTGCTTTGGGCCAACAGTACATTTCAACATTTCATTGGATAAAGTTTACAAAAAAAAAAAAAATCATGTAGATAAAGAAGATTGCATGCGCCAGACTACTGGCATATTTCTAGTTTTAGAGAACTTGTTTCTAAGAAAGGATCAATGTATATTCAATACATAAAACAGAATTACTGGTGTTTGACTGAAATCAGCAAGCGTGAGGCTTATGTTTTGCCATCAAATTTATATTCAAGTCACAGACTTTTCTCTAAGAGCCAGCCAGTCATCCTGTGTGCTAAGCCAATCATCCAAAGGATGCATAAGGCAATGAGCTGAGTGCAATGGAGTGAAGATCCCAAGATTCAAGTACGTTGTTTGTGAGTTGAAACTGAATACTTACTAAAATATAAATTCAGATTTTGAATTGATCACTTTTTCTTCTTACGGAATCACATAGTCACATAATCATCAAGGGTGGATGAGACCTTCATGATCCTCTAGTCCAACCATCAACCCAGAACCACTACAGTCACCCTTAAGTCCTATCTCCAAGTGCCACATCCAGACACCTCTTGAACACTTTCAGAGACAGCAACTGTACCACCTCCCTGGGAAACTTATTCCAATGTTAACCACTCTTTCAGTTCTTTTTTTTTTTTCTCCCAAAATCTAATCTGAACCACCCCTGGTGCAACTTAAAGCCATTTCCTCCTGTCTTTTCACTTGAGACATGGCAGAAGAGACTGAACCCCACCTTGCTACAACCTCCTTTCAGGTAGTTGTACAGAGCAATGAGGTCCCCCTGAGGCTCCTCTTCTCCAGACTAAACAACCCCAGCAACTTCAGCTCTTACCTCACTGAGAAGCACTCCTTTGATCAACTAACATATAAAAATTGTTTAATAATTGTGTGCCCCAGAAAGCATCCCAAGATGGACAATTGCACAGCACTCAACTTCTTGTCCAACTGCACTGAAATCCAACATATTTTTTTAGTAACTAATGAAAAACCAGATAAATGGAATTTTCCAACATATTTAGCTCAAGGTAACCTCAGAAAAGAAGCAATTCTCCTAAGTCTTAACAACCTCCAAATGGCCTATGTACCTCTTCTTACTTCCTTTCACCAAGCTTGATCTTTAACCCTTTTAGTGGTGCTCTGTTCTCTATCATCTATTAGCCACATTTACTTTTTAAGGCTATAAATTGTGATCTTGTGCATCTTAAAAGATGCCTAGATTGTTAATGGAGGAAAACAATACAAATCATTACTTTTTTTTTCTGTATTAAAATCAAAAGCATTATCATTGGAGGTTCTCTTATTTCTCTTTTAAAAGCAAAATTTAACTGTTAATCAAACCTGAAATAAATTTCAGACTAGTAAAAAAAAAGAAAGATTTTCTTCAATTCTTCTGTTAACTTGTCTCAGACTGTGTGCTGTGCCAATCAGGTCAACAATCTAGACAAACAAACTCAGGAAAACTTTGTTATGAAATCAGGAGTCTTTTCAAAAACAGAAAACAAATTGCCCATTTCTAAGTCACCTGTGCAAAAAGGAGGCAAAAACCATCTTGCTTTTAGCACAGTTTTCAGTTAATTAAAATCTAATGGACGTAACTTGCATCTGTGGAAATAGTCTTCCAGTATTCATTTTTTTCAGCCTAATTAGTAGTACTATTGATTATTCTGAGGCTGGTAAATTGTGGAAAGCCTCAAAGACACTGGTTGGCAAATGTTAATCTCTTCTGTTACCCACAGTCAGACAGATTCTGAACATGTACACCTGTTAACAGACAGACTCATAATTACGGCAGGATCACCCCTAGGATTTATCTGGACAGACTGTGTCTCGCTCCTCTATTAGCCTCCTCTCGGAGTCCTCACATAATAGTTATCAATGTGTACCCAAAACATAGTATTGAGTGCAGTCTCACAGAAACACTTTTTTGACTTTAGAATTACAGTTCTGGGAATTTTGCCTGTGAAAGAGAGCCCATAATTTTACCAAGCTCAGATGAATACTTCCATAAGAAAAATATAATTTGGTACAATTGATGAATCAAAACATCTGGTCTGTTTTCCCTTTTGTTGCCAATCCTATTCTTGGTAAAATCTTACTTCTGCTTTGGCTGATACTGCAGACAACCCTAGCAACATACCGGAGACCCAAGGAATACTGGTGCTCAAAGTCTGTAGTGATGGTTAGAAATGTAATGGCCAGGAAAAAAAATCCAGAGAAACATCTGAAATGATTCTTCGCATACAGCAAAATAAAATCAACAAATTAAAAAAAAAAGTCATCAAGAAATCTGTTCCAGGAACTGGAAGACGCATTTTGGAGTCTGCATTCCTTTCAGTCATGATGAACACCATGGCACAGAGAAAATGGCATCACACCCAGAAAATTTGGTAGAGGCAGAAATTAATTTTGATTTTGAGGATCTGGGAACAAGGCTGGATCATAGTCACCTCTGCCACAGAAAATGTGAGGTTTAAAGGAGTAGCTGCTGCACCTGATTCTGATGAGGAAGATGGGAAAGATGGAAACAGAAAGTCTGCTTAATGACTTGAACCCATTTGTTGATACCTTGGCTTCCAGAGTTCTGGTATTTCAGGACAGGTAAGACAAAATGGTGTTCCATTTGGTGTAAGAAAGAGTCACTTGGTTGGATGCTATCCCTGCCCAGATGCAGAGCCTGAGCTATGGACTCTGGCTTGAAAGCTCAAGGCTCAGGGTCAGGCAGCCTTGCTCTCCGTGTAGCACGGAGATCTGGACTTGCTGTCTTCTCACCTCTTGGGTTGCACAGCACCTTCGCTGCCTCAGATCATCTCACTGGGATGAGGTATTTAACTTTTGAATGTGGCACTGCAACTGGATGTAAGATGACTATTCTGGTCATGATCATTCTTCACAAGTTAGGATGTGCACTTAGTCTGTATTGCATGTTAAACAACATTACAATGACAACAAAATAGTGGTTTTCTACTCTGTGTGCTCCAGAATCCTTTTTCAAAGGATTGCAATTTTCTTTTTTTTTTTTTTTTTTTAATGAAGCAGAAGTATTGCTACTTAATAGAAACTTTGTAGTACTTACTGCTACACATCTTTTTAAAGAGACCGTTATATTACTTCACAGCGTAATCACCAAAGGTGCCCTCGAACAGATAAATGAGTTTTGCCCTAAAAAAAAATTTAGGTGTTGGATAGACACCAAGTATGGTAAATTTTATCCTAGGATCTCATGATACAAAGAAAATTACATCTATCTCATTTTTCGCGTTTCAAGTGCAGCTACTGAGGTTAGAATTAGCTTCAAAACAGGCAATAGCTGTATAATTTACACTGGGAACTGTCACTTTTTTATTCTTTTAAAATTAAAAGTAGATCAAAAGGATAAATAATAAATATAAATAATAAATGTTGAAAAATATCTTTTTGAAGGGAGAAAACTATAGAAAATATGCTAAAAGCATGTTTCCTTCTATGAACACAAAAACTTAAAAATTGTGAGTTGTGATGAAAACTTGTTTGTAGTCTTAGAAAATAACTAAGCAACTATCTAAGACTGATGAAAATTCTCCTGCTTATGCTTTACATTGGCAAGATATGAGCCATTAGCCTGAAGACATAATCCTGTTCCCAAACTGACCTGCATGGCAAGATATATTGACCTAGGTATTGTGCCACTACCATGTGGCTAAAAGGTTTCTGGACCAGAGCTGTTTTCTATCACCTCTGATCACAGTGGATTGATGCAGAGTTTCATATCTTAGAATAACTCTGTCTTTTAAAGAACAGACACAACTGGAAATTTTTGGAAAATACTAATTAGCAAAACAAACTTTTCTAATAATTTAGTCAGTGTTTTAATTTGTCCACAGTTTTTAGTCAGAGTACAGAATTTTAAAATTCTAAAATATAGGCATTCAATCTTAAATAAAAATAGATTTTCTCAAATCACTCATTTTAAGCCCAAAACTATTGAATTCTGTATGAGTACAACAAATATTTTGGTGTAAAACCGTCAGTTCCTGCTGCTCAAGGGAAATGACTTCACCTAAATAAAACCCCTTTCTTTGGATGACAGGCTATGATAGAAGTTGAAGCTGTCATGAGGATATTCACAGGTCTTTTTTTCCCATGACTCATTATCAAAATATTTGCCAATGGTCTTGGACTAGTGTAAATCTCTTTCTAGTGTAACTGATCCTATGCAATTGGAATAGCTCCAGCAGATTGATTACTGCATCCAGGGCACCCATTAGCATGGTGTATAATGAACGTGCAAGTTAAAGGCTCAAGATGTTTGTCTGATTTTCTGAAGGAAGATTTTACACTGATACTTCCCAGTTTTGTCTCAGACAGCACAAGAAAAGAAAGACAAAAATGTCAGTAATATTGGTAGGAAAGGAAAATTTTACCTGCAAAATTGATACGAATAATTGGATATGAATAAAATCTATTCTATGACCATGTTTTCACTTTAGGGACCATTCCCATATGTTTTCGTTCAAATGAATGTGCCATGTCCCCGTAAGGAAAAGCTGCAGAAACAATATGCAGTGTTGAGAAAAATGTTGCTATTTGCCTTTACTGCAAACCACAAAGACACACTGAACAGTAATGAAAACATAAAGAAAATATTTGGAAAAAATTGCCAATCAGAAGTCTAAAATGCATTTCCAGGTTTACTATGCTTTGTTACTTGGATTTGAGCATGACCTTTTGAGAACAATAGATTCCTGGTTTTCAGCACTACTAATGCTACCACTGCAAATATTTTCTCAAATAATATGAAAATACAGCCATGTAAGGAACTGCTCTGATGATATGAAGAATACTCTAAAAATGTCTGAAGTATGTAGTATAAGTGACTTCAGCAGCTCAAAGGGTTCTGCACTATAATACCTTTCCCATAAGGTACCTCTGCACTATATTTGTGAAAACTAGGTCACTGTTCAATGAAGTTTGTAAGACTTATTTCACAGGGAAAAGACAAAATAAGACATTTCATGGTTTTGCACCTCCCTAACATGGTGTCTGGGCAACTCTGGTCTCTGACTGTCACTGGCTGGCTAATTAGTCAAAAAAGTCCACTTATCCATTTATTTAAGCTCAAGAACTAGCCTAAGAGTTATGACTAATTGCCAGCAACATGAGTATGAATATGGTTCCTTATTCTTCATCTCACACCATGACTCCCTCTCTCTAAAACATCGAGCAAACACCAAGCATCAGTACCTCCTACATCTCGAGCAAAAAGTCTGATAATTATATTAGTACATGAGTTAAAACCAGGATCTTCTTCAGGAGACCTTCTTCAGGTCTCCTCAGATCCTGCAACAAATATCTGGTTCTCAGGAAAGGATTCAGGTTTTAGATTGTGAAAGGTTTTTATCAACTATGCATCAGGTGCACAAGCTTCAGAAATGGCAATAATTTCAGTTATATTTCTCTGCTTCTTGCCACACAGCTGTAGTCCATTCTTCTGGGTAATTCCAAAGTCCATAACTTGCCATATGGCACAATGAACCTTCATGCTCAGCTCTATGCTTTGAATACTTCTCTGGGGATCCATAAAAGCAAAGTGAAGGAACCAAAATGTGAAGCAACGAATATAAAGACAATCAAGTATTTTATTCGGTCTAACTTTTAGATTGGAATGTTTGGGTGTGTTTTTTTTCTTTTTGTGTTTTGGGTTTGGTTTTTTTTTTTTTTTTTTGCTTTGTTTGTTTGTTTGTAGTGCAGTAAGAAACAAGAAACTTTTCCTTCATAAAGTACTTTACTCACCAAATGTCTGGAGATATGAATGGAAGAACATGAAGTGCCATAAGAAAGTTCAATCTCTGTAAGTCTAAGAGCTGATCAAGACTCAATAAAGGATTTTAGCAGTGTACTGGACTCTGTAGGTCTCCAGGGGTTCTTCTAGAGCTTTGATTTCAGGCACTACAATGATGAAGGAACCAGTGGGGTTTTTTTGGTTTTTTTTTTGTTTTTTTTTTTTTTTTTTTTAAGAGAAAACAACCTGTTATTTCAACCAGAGTTCTACTTTATAACAGGGCTGACTTGCAGCAAGCCTCTTCTCTTCCTCTGTTTTGCTCACTGTGTTTATAGCAGACTGTCATTACAGCTTTAATCTTGAAACTACAGCTTCCATTCCCAAAAATGTGTAAGAGCCAGAAAAGTCCTAAAGTCCTGAGTAAGAAAAAAGAAGTTGGGAAAAGTTTTTTCTTTAAATCTTGCTAAAGTTTTCTTTATATGCTCAAAGCAAATTGGTATAACACAACATTAAAAGCAAATCTTAAATGTATTTAATTGCCTATCTTTTAAGCAGTTTCTTTCACTTTCATCTTCCGTTTAGGTATTGTATCTTGATATCTTTTGCTCATACTATTTGTTGCCATGAGCAGTGCATTTAGTCCTTGCACAGTGATTTAACCCTTTGTGTTCTTGACAAACTGACTTCTCTCTTCTCAAACATTTTCTCAGGCATTTTCTCAGAAATTCAATGTGTGTTCCACCCAACTAGTGTAACAGCTTACTTTCCATACGCTGAGATTCTTGTATTGCTTATGTATTGCATATTAACCTTCTCTTTCAACCTGAGAGATCTTATTTAAATTCCAGTAAAGTGGGTGAATGAGGCACTATATCAATGATAAGCAGAACTTTGGAGCCTATGAACCATACGTAGGATCTGTGCAGGAGGGAACTGTCACAGTGTTCATAACTACTTTCCCCTATCCAAAAAGCATATTTCTTTACACGAGTTTGTTGTTGTCCAGGGGTAGGGGACAGATAACATTGCAGGAAAGTCTCAGCAGGCAACCAGAGGATAGAAATCCCAGTCTAAAGAACACAGGATACAAACTTTTTTTTTTTTTTTTTCCTGGATAGTTCCTGTCAGCCTCTCTAACCTTGTGCGAGAACACTGGGTACTAGTCTAATAATTAAAAAAGTATGATCGTTAACTGAAGTTTTAAATTTGTTGTACATGCAAAAAATGCATAGGATACATACTCTGAAATAGAATTTAACTACTGTTGTTGTCAGCCAAATATGCTGTTCTACCCTGTTCAGTACTATCCTGCTGGAAAGTGACTTGTTCTTAGCAAGACAGAAAAAGAAGTGACATTAGAAGGTAACTGAACTTATGTCAGCAGAGTTATTTATAGTAGGATACCACTGGGTTCATATTTCCTTGTGCACTATTGCAATGAATTTGGGTCAGTTGTTTTTCCTTTCTGTGTATGAATGTTGTAGTTAAAGTATCTGCATTGTTTAGATGCAAAGAACTGCCCTGTCAAA
Organism: Dendrocincla tyrannina; assembly: GCA_035047865.1. Classification (NCBI taxonomy): domain Eukaryota; kingdom Metazoa; phylum Chordata; class Aves; order Passeriformes; family Dendrocolaptidae; genus Dendrocincla; species Dendrocincla tyrannina. The sequence continues at coordinate 25,666,192 of JAWWMP010000081.1, forward strand.
AAAGTTGCCATGTTTGCAGGAAACACTGAAGTTAAATATTTTATTGTCTTGTGTTGCAGTGTCTTTAGTGGTAGTCCCCCAGCTCCAGTTTACAGGATTCTCTGGAGAAGATATTGAAGAATATAGTTATGAAACCGCTCCCAAGGGCTATTTCACAGATATGTTGTAGGACTCAAGGTAAAAGGGGAAGAATTTTGGGTGCAACAGGAAACAATGTGGACATTTATGAAGTGCCAGACCTTGTCAGTGGTCACAGGAGAGTGCTGTCACTCAGGCTATCATTCAGACCTCTCTAAGGCTGTGTCCAAATGAGTTGGTCTGGGATGCATCTCGTGGTCTTCAGGGAAGTGCACATCCCAAATTTATATTGACTCACTGTGGAACATGACCCATATAGTTACTTCTGCTCCTCTTCTTCCTCATGCCATGGTTTCCACAGGAAGGAAATTGTGAGTACAGGTCCAGTGGGACTTGCAGTGTTACATTCAGAACTCTGGTAAGGATGACTGACATTACAACTTACAGAACAACAGACCTACAACTTAGATATAATTTCAGTTGATGAGCTCAAACATAGAGCACGAAAGAGCTTTCAAATTACATAATTTTATCCTGAGGTCTACACTGCCTGTGCTATGTGATGTCTGAGAAGCAGCTAAACTTCCATAGCATCCTGTGAATGGACAACAGTAGTGCTGAGTTGGGCTGACCATAAAACTTAACTTGCTCTAAGAGGTCCTGTATAGAATCTCACTTTTAATTGCTGAATCTAAAATCTTAGGCATACCACAGAACCTTAACTTCTGTTCTCCTGCTTTGCAAATCTGTGACTGATCACTCTTTCTGAATTTGAGTAAACTTACTTAGTTATTGCACCTGTTTTACTAAAGAACTATACTTGACAAATTAAAAAAAAAACAAAATATATAAAAAAAAATAAAGTAAAACTTCATTAGAAATTATGATTACAGGAAGAAAAACTTCAGAGAATTTCAAATCACAACAGCAAAAGAAATGGAAACTTCCCCTTCCTGCCAACCCAAAGATCTAAAGGTTTCTCAGAAATTCAGAACATTCCCCCCCAGGTCTTCATTCACAGCAGAAACAGCCTCCATTTTCCTTTAACACACTGCTTAATGAAAAAATGTAAGTACTCCAACATAAAAGATTTTTAATCATCCAAAGTGGAGGCTCTGTAGTACAAAACAAGGAATTAGCAGCAACTGATTTTAAATAGGAGACACAACAGAAGTGCCTTGGGGCAAATCAAAAGCCAATTTGTGCTTCTGCAAACTCGTGAGGCTAGATTTCATTCAATGTACAACTTAGACATGATTTTCACAGTAATTCCATATGTAAAGTGCCATTTTTGAGTTGTAATAAGTAAAAATGTAACTTTTATTATTAAATATTATGAAAAGGTTAAACTGATCACATCTCTCTTTTCTGGATCATTCATTACATGCTATACAGCTACTATATTAAGGAAGTGTTTGCTTTGACATCTTCTTTCATAAGATCCTTTTCCAATCATGCATGAATATTTAATGCCGTGCATTGCACTTGAGTTCTGCTGGTAGCTTGGGACAGCATTTTAGAGACAGTTATAGATGGGAAAGGAAACAGAAGGAAAAGGAAAGGGGAAGAAAAAGGAAAGAGATCTTGAAACTTATGGGTATTGTAGATGGATGTCTATAGTTACTATGGAAAAGTGACACATTTACCTATCTATTATGTCCTGTAGCTGCAGTGGACAATGATACAATCTGAATTTCAGAAATTAGAAAACTGAAAAAGGTCTTTGTTTTGCATTACAAGATTACATTGAGCTGTGATGTGTCTCTTCTTAACAAATATTTAGAGAGAATGGGGCCATGCATCATGTTGGAGCGCTAACATGTTTTTTCCTTTTTGCATTGCAGCCATCCTACTGCAATAGTTCTTCTGTGGACTTTGGACACTTAAATAAAATTCATGGAAAGACTTTGTTTCCCTTGTATCACCAATCTTTAGCATTATGTGAGACCATAATGTCCTAGAAGCATTTGGCTTACTTGAAGTAACAAAAAAACCTACTTAATTAATCTATTTTTTTTTAATATGTGGTGGGTTTGTGATATACAGTTAGTCACTGTGTAGACTTTTATGATGCAATTTCTCATCAGCATGATAGTCCTACCAATTTAATCTTAAATTACAACTCATTTTAATTCTAAACTATAACTCCTGTTAATTGTGAAAGGGAACTAAATACAGGATAGCAGGGCAAGTATACAGCATGTATTAGAGAATCCACAGCCAACATGAGACTGCAACCTAGTCATGCAAACCTGTGTGTGGGTTGCCTGCCATGTGAGTGGGTACATTTTTACATTTCTCTCCAGATTCTAGCTATAGAAAACCCGTTCAATTGAAAGCTTTTTGAAATGTTCTATTAGGAGTTTCAATAGGAGTCAGAATATTGTCTAAATTAAAACACTTTATAATCATGTTGGTGGTAGTTCTATAGTGAGTACCAATTTGGTCTAAAGGGACTTTGAGGCCAATGCGAATCAGATCTAGGGCCCTTAAAAATGTAATCCCAATATTTTAAATCACATCTACTTGTGTATTCACAAACTCATGTTGCAAGAAAATTAGACAATTTACAAATACAACAAATTCAAGATTTATCTATAAAAATACTTGCACCTGAAAATATTGTAGGTCATTATTTAGAAGCTTGTTCAGGACAAACTATTACAATTCAGGACATAAGAATCAGAATTATATCAGATAATTTTATGGAAACATAAAATCTAAATAGTGATTAAAAAGCTTCTAACAGTCAACAAGTTTAACCATATGGATTGGTAGGAAAGGAATAAAAAATGAAATATTTACAATTTACTTCATGGTACACCTGCATTTTAATACAGTAATATCCTGTTTGTTCAATGTCACAAATCATGTGGTACAGTTAGAAAAGACACAGATAGTAATAATGGTGATCACAGAAATTATTTTAACTGTGGGTTGGATTGACATTATTTAACCTGGAAAAGAGACAGCCTGATAGGAGTATAATAGTAGTCTGTGATTGTGGGTAGCACAGGGAATAATTATTCACAAGTCAAGAAAAAGGGGCATCAATTTAAACTATTATATGACAGGAAGAATAAATATCTCTATATTTTCTCATGTTATTCTCTGTACAACTACTCTGACCACCTCTGAAGAACGATACTAGAAAAAACAGATAATTGGTTTCAACCAGTAGTGCTGTTCTCATGGGGAATTTGTCATATGACCATTCCACGTGAGTATTTCTAATAAATATTTGTTACAAAACCCCCTCTTGTCTTGAATCATACCCCTGGTAATTCAAGAGTGTGCTAAGTGTAAAGCAGCACAAGATGTCTTCAGATAATGCCCTTTGCATTCCCGCTATACTGTACTGAGGGAAAAATATGGTCTACTAAGTTTGTTAGCATGAGGCAGATATCTAAAGGTTTCTAAAGTACTTAATTCATATAATTTTCAGGAGTAACTGTGAAATTTTAGTTTTACAGCCAATGTGAGTTCTGCAACAAGATTTTAAAGGACATGTACTCCCTACTATAAAACCAAGCTTCTAAATTTACTTGTACATTGATTTTAAAGCACTAATGTTTGAGAATCTTGCTATAGGAAAATTTCTAAATATATATATATATATACCTGAGAATAGAAATCCAAATAAATTCAAGCTTTATTAATTTTGCTTACTGATTTTTGTCGTTTGGTTGTTTTTTTGTTCGTTTGTTTTTTAAAAAATATTATGCTTTGGAAAAAACCCTTTTTTTATGTGAAAAAGTAATGAACATTATTTCATACTCTTTTCATCAGTTTATTCTTAGATGAATTCATGAACTCATGAGTTCATGAAGCTCATAAACTGCTTTCTCTACAGTTTAGGTATGTTCTTGAAAGTCTAGTGTCAAGAGAAAAAACATACAAGTTTGGCAGAATAGATTTTGTTTGGATTTTCTACAGCTGTAATATAAAAAGAGTTTCACATACAAAATTGGCTTAATAGTTCTTGAAAAAAAACTCGTGGATTTTAAAACCTGAAACTAAGTCAGATGATACATAAGCTAGTAATCACTTTTTAAAAGTTTTAGGTTCAAGGATGTCATCTGCTAGATGACTCGTAACTCTAGCTGACAACTACTGTGCATTTCACCAATTAGACAGCTAAAACTTTTCAGAGAAGCAATGAGGAAGGCACAAGTTAACAGGGAGAGTGAGGCAGAAAGCAAGAAGATCATACTCCTCTTAGCAAAGAACTCAGGACACTGATGACTCACTAAAATACACCAATCCTCACCCTCACTCACAATACTTCTTTTTCAGAAACAGTGAGGCTTGGCTGTCAATTTGAAGGCCCAAAAAGTCTTTAGAAGAATGACTGCACATCAGAGAAAATAGTATTCAAAAGTATAACAGTTGTAGCTCTGGATGAGGTTTTTCTGTAATAATTACATAATTTAGTCTAGAAACATTACTGTTCTTGGAGTTAGACTGATGAGAACAGAAGTTTCTTCTTTGTTGATTATTGTCAAACTGTGAATTGAACAGTAAATTCTTAGACAAGCATACACACACATGCTCTGCCCCCTTTTTCCAGGTGGCAAAGTTTTCTGTGTAAAAATATTTATCTCTTGGTTGCAAGACTAAAAAGTATAAACTTTGTTAACTTGCTTTTTTCTTGAATCTTGCTTTTGCACAGCAATCATTTGAAAGCTGGAGGGAAGCCTCTTGCCTCTATTTGTCCAAGCCAGTATCTTGATGACTGAAAAATTTTTCTAAAAAGAGATATACATGTCTAGAAAGACAGTTTTTGGCACCCCAGCCCTGGAAAAGGATTGTCAGAGATTCATGATTCATGCAGGTAAAGCTGGCATCACAACCCGTGGCTGTGAACGGAAGAATCTATAGCTGCTGTTGACTTGGATGGTGTTCCTGCCTTCTGCATTATCAGGCATTAAACTCTGGGATCTTGAACTTAGCCTACCACAGCAGAAACCTCAGCTGGGTACATGTGTTGCTGGCACCTCACTACCCCTACTCTTCTTTGCCAAAAAAAAAAACAAAAAACCCCACAACCCAAAAACAAACAAACAAACAAAAAACCCAAAAAACAACAACAACAACAACAAAACCCAAAAAAATCTAATTCTTTGGTGCTTTGACAGAGAGAAAGATGTCAACTGTATAAAATTTTACAGTCTGCCATGCTATAAAACATCCTGTAAGTTGACTTCAGGAGAAGAAAGTAAAATTAATGACATATAATAAAACCCTTTCAGTGTAATTATTCAACATGTTTTTCTCAGACTCTCAGTACAGTACAGCATATTGTGGAGAATTTTCAGTTTGCTTATTAGGTTCTTATGGTATCAAATATAGGAAACTCACATAAATAATTCCTTCAAAATAATCAGAGTCAACAGAGCATTTACAAGTGATTAAGGAGAATTAAATTTCATTGTATGCTGCAGTCCTAAACAAATTTCATACTCACCTGAGTTTGTTTCACAGTGAATCAATAATACTAAAGACTTTATTTGAACAGACAATATATCATTTCCTATTCCTGTTTGGTGTGCATATGAAACTATCAACTACACTTAATGAGAAACTTTTCCATAAACGATGATGGGTGGAAATATATCCTTTGCTTTAAGAGACTGCGTTTTGCATCTGACATAAACTAACAGCCTTGAATATCAAGAGGCACTGTTCAACTCCCAAGAACACTTTTTTTACTTTTCAGTGATCTCTTGGCAAGTATTTAATGATACAGTACTAAAGTAAATAAACTATTTTTAGTCTGTTTTCAGGTTTCATTCCACAGCTATCAGTAAGATTAAAAGGCTGAGAAAACAAAACAAAAACAACCACACTATAGACATTATTAAATACCCTTGTAATACCAGTGCTGAATCAAGTAAAAATATGAAACATACTGCAAAGGTAATACCACTGCCAGAATCCATATTCTTCTTAGGTATCAACATGGCTATACTTTGTGTCTTTTTATCTCAAGGTGCCATTAATTCCTGCCCATCAAGAAGTCCTCAGAAAGCATTCAATGTTCTAAAATATTTTCTTAGGGAATAAAAGCAGCACAATAATCACCAAAAGGTACAGACATATCATAGGGTAAAATAATTGAAGAGGGAATTCTGGAACATTCTAATACTTCCTGTCCAATTGTCAGTGAATGATTTGAGTTTATGAGCCGATTCGAGTTTATGAGCTCATTTTCCTTCAAGAAAATATTCCCAAATGGTAACAGGTATTGAAGAATTTCATAGAAAGATACGAAAATAGAGATACATTCAAATATTAATACAGATGTAACACAAGTTTAAAGTATTAAAAATGTTTGAAGCAAATTTCCCATCAGTGATAAATCAGAATCAGCCTCTCAGTTGAACAAAATATTTTGAGAGTGCAAGAAGGAGCAATGTGAGCCACTTCGTGGGTTTTGTTTTGGAGCTATGTCTCCTGGTGTCTGACCCTACATTATGCATAGACCTGGACCCTGTGTTGTAGGTGGGATTTTTCCTGGAACCCTTGAATATATGCTGCATGCAGCCCTGTCTCTGGCCCTGTCTCCTGGATGGATTTTGACCTCATGCTGTAGCCTTGTCTTCAGCCTGGTGTCTGGCCCTGTCTGCTTTTCCACCAGGCTGGATTTCCACAGAGGGATCCCAGAGGCAGTCTTCTACTTGTCTGTGCCTGTTGATGGAACCCATTACCAGCACCTGCCACTGCTTGCAGGATTCAGCCCATGTGAGACTGTATGCATCCTTTTGATGGGGACACAGCCCCAGGTGGAACCTTCAGAAGCTGGCTTGTCTGCTCTTGAGGAGCAGCTCTGTCCTTGCTGCTCCCTGATGCAGAGATTTAAAGTTGCATCTTCCTGGAAAGGTTTGAGCTCTAGCAAAGGGTGATGGGTATTTTTATTGTTAGCAACAGGCAAGCACAGGATTCATGTGAATATTTAAGCACAGAGCATCCTGTAGCACTCTAAGTAAAAAGGCATTTTGTATATCCAGAGTGGAAAAATGGAGCAGCTATATTTAATAACTCATTAACAACACTATAGAAAAATATTTTTAAAGATAACAGTGAATTTCACTTTGTGTATATGACTTGAACTTGGGTTTTGCACTTCTTGAGAAAAAAAAAAAGGGGAGAAGGCTGTCAATTAAGGTCTTCTGCCATCTGATTTGTTTATGCATTTTAGAAACATTAGGGATCTTGAAAATATTTTTAATTGTAATAATTTCTGAGCTGAGTAGGAAGAAAGCTTGAATGTGAGAAAAGAATTTTTGATGTTCTTTTTCAATTATGTCATGTTAACTGATCCAGATTGGTTATTATGAACATAACTTAGTGTTTGAAAATATATAACAAAATGACATTTTCTTCCCCAGAATTTGTTTTAATCTGTGTCATTTTGTTTTAATGGGGAGGAATAAATATTTTCCTATTGTGTTCTAAACAAATACAGTTCAGTTTGTGCCACTCACTGTCCTTCCCTTAGCAAAATCCTTATGCACCTGCACCTGCTTCTGACAATGTAAGCATGTAAGTATGATGAAGCACGGCTGAAATTCACAGGTTAGTGTAGCGTTTATTCATTCATTAAAAAAAACAAACAAACAAACAAACAAACAAAAAAAAAACAATACCAAAAACAAACCCCTAAATTAAATAGACTGAAGGCTCACTGTGTCTGCAAAGGAGATACTAGCCTGCAGTTTATTGCATTCTGAGCCAGAGAACACAGCCTTTATAGCACTATTACCAATGAATTTTAAATCTCTCTAAAGTTCAAACTTCACTGAAGCATCACATTGTATGTTGAAATCAGATGACCATTTTGGCTGGCAAATGCCATCTATATTTCAGAAAACATCCATGTCCTAATAAAAAATGAATTAAAAGACATGGAAACTTCAAGCACCATTTGTCATCTGAAACTCGTGTTCATTAATATGCCTCAAATCTCTAACTCTGAGAAAAGCTAAGTCAATTCCCAAATTACCATAACATTCAAAACCAAACAGTAATGCATTTTAAAATGAGTGTATTGAAAATTGAATGCCAACTGAAAATAAATGATGGTACCTTTTAAAATTAAATTACAACAGACTTTTTTCTTTGTTCTTTCCCCTGTTGTCATCTTCAGTTAGTCTAGCTGTCCAATTCTTACCATATTTACTCTATGACAAGAAGGGCCTAGAATATAAAGGACAAAAACACCACATAACTTTTCATAATTAAATACTTCATAACAATCTGAACTTGGTATAAAAATAATTCATTACATAAAAAGGAGTTTCTTCATCTCTCTGTTTTCTGTTAGTTGTCTCATATAGCTGTTTTTTAATTTGGCCTTGTACAAAAATATTCTTATTTGATATATCTTATTTGATATTTGTACAGCTAAATGTGTAAATTTTTAGTAAGCTTGGTATAAATTTAAAAACAAAACCAAAACTAAAAACATATTTCCTAAAAACAAACTGTCAGACTAAAAGTTTTTCAGTGTGTGGTCAGGAAATAATACAAAACTATGAGAAAAGGAAATTCAAACCAGATATGGATTATATATTGATACTGAAAATTGAGATTTAAAAAAAAAAAAAATAAATCTTAAAATACTTCCTTTTGCTGATGTTCCCAAAATGCTTACTATCAAATTTCAAAATATGTTAAAAAGCCCCCAAAAACTCAAAACCCAATCCTTGCACACTTGACAATAAAATTTAGTAAAATGAGAATGGCATTGTAAATTCCAGGAGAGTGGCTAGATTTTTTAAACTCTAAATGGGAGAAAGTTGCATAATAGATTCATGACGTTCCACAAGTCCCTTTTCTGTATTTTTAGAGGTCTACATTTTTCAAATTTTCCCAGTATTGTTACTTTTTACCTGTATACTGCCTGGCACAGTATAGGTCTCCCTCTTATTTCACATCCATAAAGCAGTAGTCTGCAAAGTGTACAAAGAATGAAAATAAATGTTTTGGCTATTATTTACAAAATTATTTTGGTCAACCTCATTCTTTCCATGTTCTTCAGTTGCCATTTCCACTTAATGGATTATATCCACTATGCAATTGGCATATCCTGTTTACCTGATATCACAGTTGAACAAACATTTTAGACTACTTTGGCACTTCAGCATAGAACATCTTTCTTTATTTGGCATCCTTCTGTTTTTCATTGTAGACACATTTTTAAATGCAACCTCTAATTTTGCACTGGCAATCAATTACAGGTGCAAACAATTGGAGTATTTAGATGTCCAAATACCTGATTAAAGTCACAAATCATGGTTAAACTCTAAATGCTATTGATTGTGAACACAAAATGACTAGTTTAGTTGCATTCTCCTGTACTTGCTTGACTATGAAAATCAAGATGCTCTTTAAAATAAATAGAACGTTCTTTCGCATGTTTAGAACTTATTCCTCTGTATCCTAAAGGTCCTTTTTGTTTTGACTATTCTCACAAAATACATATTTGATGTGTCTTTCTGGTAATTGTGCCTCACAGACCCTTAGTCGTAGAAAGTTCCTGAAATTTCAATGGCTGTACAAATATGATAATAGTGCTTTCTTCACTTTAACCACAAGTCACAAAAACTACAAGGACAGTCAAGAAAATTGTCTCCTGGCAAAATTCTCTCTTTGCTCTATGGGAATTTTGCCAGAAAAAGAGCTGCAAAGTTGAGGCCTTCTAATAAAAAGTAACTAAAATAAGTTGTATGTGCATTAGAAAATGTCTTTGTATACCTTTTTTCTCCCATCTTCCTGCGAGTAGCTATGGTGCTTCAGCTGGAATCTGAACTGTATCTTGTTGCTTTGGATCTAAAAGTGCTTTTCTGAACAAAAATTGTTAATCATGCTGAATAATGGGGAAGACTGTTGTTGTGTATAAACATCTGATATGAAATATGCTGAGGTGAATACATTTCCCTTGTCAGCTCATACAAACAATTTGAATCCAGATATCCAGAAGTAAAAGGCTTTAAGTTCAATAATCCGTTGGGTCACTGAGGGACTGAAACAAGTGGCAGCTGTAACACATTTTTAACCATAAGAAATGGTAGTCATACTATTTTCCTGCATGTATAGTGACCATTATGAAATAAACATGCACGTGTCATTTGGTAGACATAAGATTAATGGGAGACAAATCCTCAAGTCAGAAATTACAGGCTGAAAAAAGGTAATTGTCCAGTTACAGACTTACTGAAATGACTTTGGTCTTATGGGTACACCCCGGGGAAAAGTCACAGGATTGCCACAATAGATTAGCTTAGAATTTGGCTTTCTATATATTATTTTGACAAGGAGAAGGCATTGGAAATTTCTCTGCTCTCCCAGCACCTTGCCCTACATTCACACATTCTGAGAGAGCTGTTCTGGCTCAGCTCTCTTAGGAATACTAGCTCCTGCTGACCAGTGTAAAAGTAGGGCTTCAAACATTTAAATTTTAGACTGTGTCTCAAACTTTCACCAAATTTCTGGGATGGCAAAGTTTGAACTGTGACTCTTACCCCTTCATAATTACTCTCTCACAGGAAGTTGACATAAAGGAAACTATTTTCATTTTAAGTACAATAAAAAACCAACACAGGGCAAGGGAATTTTCTCAACTGGTCTTGGGGGTAGGTTTTAGATGCAGTAATTATTATTTAGGAGATGCATCAAAAAAACATAATAAAAGTCTATCTCACAGAAAATATGATAAAATCAATATTTATACCTCTTTAAAGTTCAGCATTTCCAGGGTACAGGTTTTAATTCATAATTCTTCAAATTAGTATTAAAATGTTGAAAATGCAGATAATCATTATCTCAACTATGAAAATTAATAAATCACACTCATTATTTTTTTTTAATTTTAATTACTGCAGAAGGGCCTGCCTACTGCCTGGAACAGTCTGACGTGGAGGTGAAAATTCTCTTTCTAAATTAGAAAGCTCATATCGAAGGCAACAAAATCTAAAAAGTAACATGTGCAAGACTACTAAAATATAATCTGGTTTGAAATGAAAACACTTTTTCCCCTCAGAATCCATGCATAATTTTATAAATAACTGAACCTGATGAAGAGATCACATCACAGCATTTGTAAACTCATCCAAGTAAGGTCGCAGAAAAAAGACTTCAAATTAATGTTAAGTTTTTGCTAAAACTTGCAGTATAAGACCTCAGACCTCAAAAATGTATATGCATATTTAATACCATGCATATGAATTATATTTTGAAGGCTTCTTTCAAAAAGGCCATATCTGTTAACAGGTAGGCAATCTTTTCCTTTCACTTCTAGACATAACAACACCTCTTAAATTTTAACACACGAGTAGATAAACACTGGTATAGAGACTGTTGCCACCTTGCAGGGCTTCAGCTCTTTTGTGCATTGAACTACAGAAACATTTCAGTATATGTAACAGATAATTCATTCTTGGACTTAACCATACTAAGTTTCATACTCCTCCAATATTACATCATTTGTTCATGTCACTGTCAGTCAAATTATAGGCATAATGTATTAGTTTTGTGTAACTCCAGCTGCTTAAAAACCAGGAGTAAAGTGTGGACTGGTAATTGCAAAGGAGGGTAGTCACTCTGCCGATGTGTCTTTTGCAGTCAGACACGTCTTTGCAGAAAAGAAGGATTCCCCCCTGAGCAGACATCTCTCTCTCCATGTGCAAAAACTATGTTTCAGGTATAGATCAAATAAACAACTTCTAAGCTATTCTCATGCAAGCATTTAAAACAAAGGGTTAAATTGTTGTTCAGACTTATCTGAAGGGCTTTTCCTCTGAAACAGCACATTCATTTTGATCCTAAATTGAGAAATTAAAATAAGTCGTTGGTACCCTTTATTCAAATGGCATTTAAGATAAATTTTTCATTCTTTCTAATTGTGATTAACAGATACCTTTTTCTAAGTCTTTCTCTGCAGTCACATTTCCTTTTGCTCCAATTAAAACATTGCCCATTTTTCTTTCAGAAACAGTTAATGAATATGAACTTCAGATGGAAAGAACAAAATTGCACCTCACAAAAATACACAATCTCAGACTGTGTTTTCTGTCCCTTTAAGATATCAAGTAATTGGAAATCTTAAAATGATTGAATTCTAACAGATTCACAAACCTGTGAACAAAAGTAAGAGCAAAACTTAAAAAAAAAAAAAAAAAGAGGAAATGAATTCTAAAACACATATTAGTTGGTAATCACATGAAAAGACAAACACATTAATTTTTAATGTTTAATGCTTAATGTCAAAACTAATGTTAAGTTTCAGATAATTTTGTGGGCAAGTAATTTCCATTATTTGGCTATTGAAGGTCACTTAAGTAGGTAATCAGAATAATTAAATTAGCTCCCCAGAATTCCTTGTACTAGACCATGTTCAACAGTACTCAGTCATATTATCTGCATGAACATCATTGAGGAGGTCTCCTGAACCATCTTCTATTTTTTCTTTTTTTTTTTTTTTTTTTTAAATCTAGAAGACATCCATTGGTTACAAATTGCAAGGGCTGTGAAACTTCCATATCTACGAGAAGACAGATATTCACTTAACAATAGACATGAATGCATCAGGTAGATTCCCTTAAATGAAATTTAGTATGTGTGATACGTAGCAGTCTCCCCAAGCACAGTTGCAGTGTCTTCCTGAATTGTGCCATTGCGCACTGCATGATGGTACAAGTACAAAATAATATGGAAGAAGAGCTTATCAGGAAAATACAATGAGCAATCATTTTTTTCCTGCTGTTTGACAAAGACAAAGAACATCCATGGCAGTAGTGGCATTAGCAATGAACTTACATACTGGAACTTACAAAAATTCACAGTTTATTTCTCATGAAAAGGGTAAAACAAAACAGTCTGTAAATGTAAAAGATGCTAAGAAATTAAAATGGATTTCCCAAATCTGAGCTCTGCATGATTATAAACATAAGCTTTTTTTTTTCCATTTACAATGCCTTAAAATCTACAAATTCACTCAGGAAAACATTACTGCTTATTCAACAGGTTTTATAAAGTGTCTTTAATATGAATTAGGATTTAGAATTTAGTCTTAAGATATAGTCTATACAACTAAGATGAGGTATTAAGTAGTGTGGCTTTTTGGTCTGCTAGATGGTTGATTCAAGCCAAGTAGCAGAGCAGTGTGACACACAGATAATATGGAAATGTTTCACCATTGTCTCTGTCTGTCAAAACTTCTTACCAAAAAATTCTCTGTCAGCTTTCTGACAGAAGTTCTCACAAGAGCTTCCTGCTGGAGCTTTCCTGCTATTGTGATCTCTTCAAAACATCTGCATAAGGCTGTGTGACAAAAAAACCCCATGTACACTCTCCTTTGAATGCTATAAAAGTGAAGAAAAATTTTGGAAAATCAAGGAGTGAGAAAAGAGAGAGAGAACTGGTTACCATAACCAAAAATCTCTCCCTACCTGCCTCTCAGCTCCTCACTTTTTTCTCCACCACTGTCTATATAGCACTATATGCTATCAGAGACTGAAACTACCAGCCTGGAGAGCACTGAGACCCACCACATCACATGCATGAGTTATATCTTATCCTTCTACCCTTACTATAATTTTGAGAGCCAAAGGTGCTGCTAGACTGGGATCCTCCACGGTCAGCAAACACAAGCTCTTCTTGAGTGAGGAGACCCACATCCTGGCTGCATTCAAGAGAACTGAAGCAGCTAAGACCACCCACTGCTAAGGAGATAACATCGAAAAGAGGCAGGGACAGGAAAAAAAAGGCAGAAATTGCTTCTCTTCTCCCCACACACCATCTCAGCAAAAAAGGTAGGTTTTGGTGGTACCTTTTCTCTGCTTCTAAAAGCAATCTTAGCTTTTCCCAACCTTTTCTTGTTTCTTCTCTTTGCATCTCTTAGCAATTAATAAAAATCAGTTTTTGGTATCAACAGATAATTTGTATGAATTTTAATTTTGTTCGGGCTAATATTCTAATCTAAAGTTCTTTCTGCAATATTTATGCAGATTGTAACAAGAGGGAAACCACATTACTTCCCTGCAAACTCTCCAGTGCTTGCCACAAGTGTCGAGGAGGTCCTGAATTTCTGTTGAAACACTATACATGGAACTTATAGAAGGTACATATGTTAGGGTATTAAACATGTTAAGGCATTTTACATTACAAGGGACAGACAAATCAAATACTACATAGAAAAAGTGGTAAAATTATTAACTTCACAAGAATAAGTGGAAATTTTTAAACAAATGCTAGCTTTCATTCTTATATGCTTGTGTCCGTATCTGTTGTTTTACAATAAGTAATAGTATTTCTTATTATTATCACATGTTTTACACTTCAGAATGCATGACACATCTGAGAGTTATTGTTACCAGCTTTACATGGATTCTAATTTATCATTTCTTAATTGCCTGCTTGGAACAAAATCAAGGCAATTTCCTTTCCTATCTGACCAAAATAGCATTTTTTGGCCTTGATGTTCAGGATTCAGTGTTCTAAAGAAGCATACCGTCAAAGAGCTCAGCAGAAGAACCCTTCAAGGTACATGGAAAAATAGTACTTTGAACCAGTTGATCTCAAATTCACAGGGGGAATAAAAAAAAAAAACAAAAAAGAAAAAAATGAAACAGGGAATAGAATGTGAAGAATAATTTTTAGAATAAGCATGTGTGTTTTCTTAAGAATTACATATCTATAATAGATACCTTATGCTTTTAGAAAAGTAAAAGTGCAGTCTTTCAAAGCAGTGAGTAAATGTACTTTTGGGAAAAAATAATGCACATAGTATTTGTTTCCAAATATAAAACTGTGGTGGTTTGACCCTGGATAAACGGCTGGTGTCCAGCAAAACTCCTTCAAGGCCTTTTCCCCCCACTTTTGCCTTCCAGAGGGAAGAGAAAAAAAAGCAGCTAGGAATTTATAGCTAGAGATAACAACTTTGATTAATACCACAGGCAAAGCAGAACTTAGAATAATGCTTAAATTTATTACTAACAAACTAAAAATGAAAAATAAGAAATAGAAGCAGGTTAGGAACACTTTTCCACCACCACCCCTCGGTCTGTCCATGCCCCCTCCTTCCCACAATGGTATGGGGGACAGGGGAATGGAAGGTTTACAGTCAGTTGTTGTTGGGTCAGCCACTCACAGATGTGAGTCCAAGACCTCAGCAGCAGTTCTGTCTCAGGACGCTTTCCTGTGGACTGCAAAGGGGACAGCTCGCTTCACCACAGTTGTCACCACGGTCACAGGGGGATCACAACTCTGAGTCCTTCTCCTGCTCTCCGTGGGGTCCCCCCCACGAGAGAGTTCCTCTGCTCTGCCTTGGGTCATTCCATGGGGTGCAGTCTCTTATGAAAAGCTGGCTGTACCTACTTAGCGTGGGTTTCTCCCTTCATGGGTCTTGGCTACAAATCTTTGCAGGGCGCAGCTCCACCTTGGGGGCCTCCTGCTAAGCAATAGCGTCTTTCATTCCTCCCCCTGCTCCGACAGGGGAGTCTTTGCACCCCGGTGGATCCCATGGGCTTTAAGGGGACAACTCATAATTACCATGGTCATCACCACATATTCAGGCAATAATAGTTTTAAGTCCTCTCCCTGATCCGTGGGGTCCCTCCCCCTCCTTCTCCTCCTCCTGCACTGACCTTGATGTCTGCGTTGTGATGTTGTTAACCCATGGCTGCCAAATTCTAACTGCACAACTACTTCTTAAATATGTTTTCACGCAGGGGCATAACTTAATGGTTCAAAACCAGGAAGTTTTTCTCGGAGCTGGCCCTCATTGGCTCTGCTCTGTAAGATGGAGGGAAACTTCCACAGGCTTCCAATCTTCCTCTTATTGTAAAAAAAGCCTAATCAGAGAAACCCACAGCAAAGCCCCAGGGCAAAACCCAATAATTTTAATGAAAGAGAAATAAGAAATACAATACTGTCCACAGTCTCCTATTAAGAAAGACAACGAGGAAAAAGAAAGTTTGAGGAAACAAAGCATTTCTCAAACAAACTGGGTAACTCTTTAAAAGGACACATCTAAAGAATTAAAATAAGTTGAGGAAGACTAATTCTTTAAGATAACGCATTATGATATCCACATCAAAAGAAATATTCAGATGCTTAATGTGCTGCATTACAGCTTTGAATGTCCATACCACACCAATATCATAACTCAGAGATGCTACATCACAGTTGCTTGTGATAAAGATCATGTTTTACAATGCAGTGGTGCTTTCCAAATTGCTTTCTGATTCAGAAGAAAACCATGAATATGAATGCTTTATCAACACACCAGGCAACTTCAGATGAAATGCTCTCAGCCAGTTACAACTGAAAACTGGCAAGATTAAAAAAAAAGCACTAGCAGCAATTTTCCAGTACTGGAGAATACTGGTCTCATTAACATGATAGTAGTAACTTGAAAAGATCAATTATAAAAAGCTATTCATATAAATTATTTCATAAAGGCATACAAATGAATTTATACAAATAAAAGGGAAAACTGTTACTCCTTTGTGAATCCTTTTGGAATGCAGACATGCAAGTGGGGTATATAAACACTGCATATACTCAAGAAAGTAATTAAAGTGCAAACTTCTGCAACAGTAGCTCTCTGTGCATCACTTTAACTATCTTGTGTTGTTCCTGGCAAGCTCTTTAGGGTCCAAAATGAATGGAGAAGTCAAAAACAGAATGGAAAAATCTCAGCTTTTTTTCTTTTTAAGTTTGGTAATCACCATCTCTTTTTCCATATCTTCCCTGTAGTTTGTCCAAACTTTAATCTTTTTTTCTTATCCTTGGGTGATCTGAGGCTGAAGTCCGCAAAGGATTTCTTTTAGGAAAGGACATGCCCTCAGCTTTGTTTTCCTTTCTTTTTTTTTTTTGCTTGGTTCATTTGTTTTGTTCTTGTGTGTGTGAGCTTGCAGATGGTAAGGTTTTCTCTCTCTGTCTTTTTTTTTTTCTTCACAACCAGATTCATTATTCTGCATTAAGCTGCATTGAACTACATTTGTCATCTATTAGTCCTGTTACTGTCTGCATTGTTCCTCATTAATTACTATTCCTCCTAATTTAGAATCACATGGAAATCTTGCTTTCAGAAGCATTATCCAGTTCATTTATATGAATAAAAATAGTGGAGGACAGATCACTAGTGCTTGCAATACTAACACCTCACTAATAATTTCTGTTTCATTTAAGAAGGAACATCTTCGACTTCTTTTGTCCTTTACAGAAATTCACTTTACTGAGTTTCTGTACTGCATTTCTAGCATGTTTTGGAGGTTAACATTTGAAAGACAACTTACACAATAAGTTGTGTAAGTTAGGTCCTACAGGACCTAAGCCAGGTCCTGTAGGTCCTACATACCTGCTGTGCTATAGCCTTTCACTTATTAAAGAAAAGCAAAAATTTTCAGACCTTTGTATACCTGTAATGCAGAAATTGAAATAAGGAGGAAAGGAATTCCAGTGAATTATAGAGCAGAGAATCTTTATTTCTTTTGGGGCCATAAGGACTGTTCATAACATAAAAAATTGTACTTGCCATTCAAATCCAGCAGTTCCCATCAGTTTCTCTTACTAGCTTTAACTGTACTAGTGATGTGAAATTAACATTTACCAGCATGGGAAAGTTGACAAACTCTGCCTGTGTTGGATAAGCAGTGTAACTATATTTGAGTTGTTTATTTGTACTACATATAATGTTGACCTGTAAATATTCTACAGTTTTGCCAAGCCAAATTTACACTGACTTGTTTCACAGACTTTGAATGCCAACATATTTTGGTCCAGCTTTCCTTTTGTATGATGTGATTTAATTAGCTTGTCTACCAAACTCTCAATTTCTTTCTGTGTTTAAATAAGATAGGTGTTTATAGCTTTTAAATAGCATGAGTCTTTTAGTTAATTTGCCATATGGTTTGCTCTCCACAGAAGTATATTATAAAATGGGGCTCTATAGATGGAGGCATTCTCACCTCCTTTGTTAAGGATGGCTAGCTTCTCGTTCAGTCTGCTAAACTTTAACTGTAAGTATAACAAAGTGTTCTACAGTGCTTGAAAAATGTTATGGGATTTATAGATGACCTATATTTTGATAGTATTTTTTTCATACCTCTTTTATGTGATGAACAAATTCATATTAACAAAGAAGAATTTCTTGTTCTTTCTAGGAATTTTCTAATTTGCAATTTTTATAAAACAGATTATAAAAGGTTAAAAATGTCTTTGTCTTCTCACCCAGAGACAGTCCAAAGGAATTCTGCATGCTGTTTCATCACTTATAAGAAACACTGCACTTACACAAACAACTTTTGCTTAGTTATTTTTATTTCAATTATTAACTACTGCAAGCTTAGGAGCCTGTTTGCTTTGTGAATATTACAGGCAGATGTAAAGACACAAAGTATAGAATAGGAAGAGAACATGAAATTATTATGAAATATATATGTCAATGCAGTCATGCAAATATGTGTAACATATATGTGATGAGAAAGAAAATAGAAATTACCAAGTTGATTATCAAAGTCAATAGGGATCTTCCATAAATGAAAATCCTGAGAGATTGTCAGATTTAATAATTATAATCTATTTCATAAACAACTAAAAGAGTTAAGTATTTCTGGTCACAATAATGATTTAAAAAAACAAACAAACAAACAAACAAAAACAAAAACAAAGACAGCCAAACCCCAAATCAAAACAAAAGCAAAAACTTTGCTCAGCTTTTAACAGAAGTCAGACTCTAAAAAGCCTCACTAAAAAGCACTTCCTCCCTTGAGTTTCTGTAAGTAATGTTTAATCTGTAGTCTTTTAAAGCAGCTTGAAATCAAATTATATTAGAAACATTCCAAAAAAAAGTAGATTTTATAGCTAGACCTTGATTCTGTGTTTTTAATGAAGTGTGTTTCTAAAGCAGCAAATTGGGATTTTTATTCCCTTTCATATCTTTTATTTACAAGCAATGATGTGACTGGGTGACATAAACAAACAAGATTTATTCACACAAGTATTTAAATGCAGCTAACAAATGAAGAGGAAAGAAGCAAAGCACAAAATCAGATGAACAGTAAAAATACAGTTTTAACCTAGTAGTAAATTGGCAATTATGGATATGATACTCAGGTCACTGTTTCATTTTTATTATTCCCTCTCAGAGCTGAAAGAGATACTAAGCTAAGATAAAAGTAAAACTCTTGCAGTGGTTAGTCTCAGATAACATCTGAATATATAGTTGTTTGTCTCCTAACCCAATTCCCAAGTTATGAAGAAAATCTTTATTAAAAAGACAGGTTCTTCCGGCAAGGTGTCAGTCACCACTGAAATTCTTTGACTTTGAAAATAAATGAGAGAACATGAAGGAGATCTGACTGGAGTTGCAAGGAATAGAAAATAGCATCCCTTTTCTTTTTAAGTCATGGAGGTGACTCTGGTTTTCGGCTCTAGAAATCAGCAAATCTGAAATCCATAAAAGGTTTTACATGGCTTTCATCTCTGAAACATTAGTTATTTTAGACCAGTAATTTCTCCTTGCTTCAAGTCCCCAGCTGTGAAATGGGAATGCAACCTCATCTCCAGGCATGCCCTAAAAATGCTATCCTCATTCTTCAGTCATTGCTTTATTCAGTGAGTGGTTCCACTCTCTGAACACATAGCCCATTAAAAATGTCTGCTTTTGTGTGTGCTTTAGAGCTTGTTTTTTTACTGAAACTGCAAGGGATTAAAAGTATTTGTGGTCTTGCTTAGTAATTCTCTCATGAACCCAGCTCTGAGACAACTGCCATTTTGTGGGTAATGTTGCTTATTTCATAGCACAGGTCTCAATTTCTTAAGAACTTCCTTATTTTATATCTTAAGAAAACATGCCAAGAACTTGGGACATGTTTTTGGGGATGTCTGATAAAACAGTGTTGCTATCATAGTCTGGTCACAGTAATCCCTATCCTGATATCATTCAACTTTTAGCTTTTCTAATTCAGGTCAGAGAGATATCATTCTGCTTTTCTTTCTGACTGGATAGATCCACTTGGCATAAACAAAAAGTCAAGTTCATGAGTCAACAGAAACTAAAAGAGCTGGAAGATTCAATTCAGTTTGAAAACTGGAAAAAAAAAATAAATTCAAATTGGCCTTGAAAGCAGTGTCCATTTTATCATATTTTCCTATTTTTGGTAGTGTTTTCTTTTTTTTTTGTTTGCTTGTTTGTTTTAATATAAATGTTGTCAGAAAATCTCTTATCTACATTTCCCAAGAACAAAGAATCAAACCCAAAGCTTCTCCGTGCCTATTATTTGGGGTGGGTCTAGTGTTGTTTTGCTTATGTATCTCTTTATAACATTTTAAAATCCCAGATTATTAATCCCAATCCTTTACATGGATTTGTTTTAACATTATTTTGATTACTCTTCTTTGAAACCAGATACCAAGAATAGCTGATAAATCATCAGGGTTATAGGCCACTGTTTTGACACTATCAAAGTATTTAGTGAATGCTGCAGGAATAAAATGAATAAAAACATGGAAAGTCTATAAAGCATTTTTTAATACAATTTTACTTTGTTCGGAATTATTTGACACTATCTGTCATCATCAAATAGTTCAGAAAGGCATGTTTTGGTATGTTTTGGTGTTTCATCTGACAAGAAAGAGTACTCTTTTGGTTTTCTTCTGTCTAAAAAATCATAATGGTTACAATTTTGCTTTTAAGACAGTATGGATTGCCCTGGTAGCGAGGTCAATTTCACTTGTCTGATATCTCTGGAAACATGATGAACATGTCTATTTAAAGATAGTTAATATATTTGCTGCCACGCAGTATAACAGTTTATTCACATTAAATTACATACTTTTGTCAGTATCTCAGCCACTTCATTGTCAGACAGTTCCAATGTGAAAAGTATTTATTCTCTTCTCTCCTTACTTCAGTTCCTGACAACCTCATTCTTATTACCTGAAAAGATGAAATAAGGGGAGTCCTTTTCTGATGGTCTGGTGAGACGGGTAAAAAGAAATTATCAGGCTTCAGTGTGGCAATGTCCTTATCTGATATAACAACACACTCCATTCTCAGCTGTTGGACCAACAAAGCAAATAATTTTTTTTGTGGTTTTCTGTCTCTGGTACTTAGACTTGCTTTTGCTTTTTGAAGCTCGGGCCTGGGTCTGAAGCTGGTGGCTGGATCCTCCCACAAAGCCCTTTTTCCACAATTTGAACGGGTCCCATGCTGGTGGCTATGCAGTATACAAGAATTTTGACCCTACTTGCCCCCAAATATTTGAATCCCTATTGCATACAGAAATTAGAGTCAAACACATATAACTTATGAATGATATAATGAAATGAAGAGTCTCTCATTTCTAAGGGCAAATAATACTCTCTCACATTCTCAATCTAAATCAAACTACAGAGTCACTAATAAAAATAAGTCATGACTCACAAAGTTAAGTTCTTTTGCATTAATCTTAAACTCTTTAGGAGTTATTGGAATCTCACATCATTAAAACTAATGTCAGTGGTATAGTCTGCAGTAACTATTAAATTTACAGCTGGAAGATAAGACTCATATAAAAGAAACATTATAACTGTACTAAAGATGAAAATATGTAGATACTGTTTACACAGCTGGGGCAGCTAATGGTTTACAGGTAAACCCTTCATGTGGTAGGAAATCCATTATGTAAATTGTCACTTTTTTTTGCAACATTATTTTGTCAAATAATTTTGTGAGAGACCTAATTGTATAAAAATATCTTTTTGTGTAGACTTCAAAGGTTTTTACTCATTTTATTATCACTTCTTGCAGCAATTAATAAATACTGCATACACTCATTTAACAGAGTGCAGTATATTTATCTGTGTTCTACTAGACTGACCTGAATAAAATGAGCAAAAATACCGCAAATGTAAAATCTCTCCTAGGTCCATCAACAAAGTACAGTTAACAAGTCATTGTCCATGAATTTACTGTATCTCGAGGACCACACCAGGCTGAGGAAGGCAAAAAATGCATTAAAAAACATACTGAGGTTACCATCTGAAAGAAAAGGTTACTCCTGTAGGAAAGACCTGTTAAATCTAGAGCACACACAAGTATTCTCTCAGTACCATAACTAAAAAGGCATTTTTAATGGGAAAATAAATTAAAAAAAAATCCTTACAGAGTGAGAAGCAGAAAGAATTTTGCTGTGATTCTTGACATATGTCCCGCTTCACTTAGGGTGTATGTGCTGGACTCCACACAGGCTGACTGGAAGCTACTGCTTCACAGGTTTCTCACCTACCTCTTTTAGTCTTTGTAACTCAGAAAAGGCCTAAGAGGCCTAAGAGTGAAAGAAAGCAGCTTGCTTTTACGTGAAGTGCAATGTCTCAACAGCCAGCAAGCAGAGGCTGAGCTGTTAAACCTGTAAATTAAAAGTGAGTTTATGTGCATTGCAGTCACTGTCCCAGAAATCTCAGGCTGGATTTCATGTCCTCAGGCTCTCTCACTAAACATTTTGTAATTGGTTTTGGTGGTTTTTTTTATTCGAGTGGAATATTTATGAAAACACACTATTAGTTTAAATTGATATTGCTCAGAAATTAATCTAAATTTTTGAGGCTTAGTGATGCTTTTTCAGATTACTAGCATAGTATATACACTGTATATGAAAAAAGTATAATTGAAACAACCTGGGTGATTTTTTAAGGAAAAATCTTGGTATTTTCTAGCAGAATATTTCAAATAATATTCAATTGTTCATCTGGAGATTCAAATCATTCAAATGCACACAAAAAATTCAAAAAACCAAAAACTGAGTGATATTATTTTAGATTACGCAAAAAATTTCATTTAATTTAAACTATTTTGTTTTTTAAAAAATAAAATATTATCAATCAACTCAAAAAATAGGATTCTTTTCTAAGGGGACTTTAGGTAGAAAAGTGATTTAAGCTAGAATAACAGAACCATTTAAGATAAAACAAGAAGAGCTTTTATCCACATATATTGAAAGTTACTTAGCTAATCAGGCTTTCAAGTTTTTCTCTAGAAGTAAAAAAGAAAATCTAATCTAGATAATGGCCTTTCATTTTTTATCTAGCACTTAATGCAAGTATCATAGCATAAACCACTGTAAACCACAGAAAATACATATTCTTTTTAGTAATTCTTAAAAGCAGAATTTGAAACAAATCACAGAATCACAGAATTGTTAGGACTGAAAGGGACCTCTGGAGATCATCCAGTCCAACCACCCTGCCAAGGTAGGGTCACCTAGAGCAGGTTACATAGGAGCACATCCTAGGTGTGTTTTGAATGCCCCCAGAGAAGGAGACTCCATGATCTCCCTGAGCAACCTGTTCCAGTGCTGACACCCTCAACATAAGGAAGCTGTCCCTGATGTTTAGGTGAAACTTGTGTTTTTGTTTTTAGCCAGTGCTCCTCATTGTGTCTCTGGGCAGCACTGAAAAGAGTCTGGCACCATCCACTAGGCACCTGCCTTAATATGCATTAATTAGATCCCCTCCCAGATTTCTCTAGAATAAAGCCCAGCTCCCTCAGTCTCTCCCCATATGAGAGAAGCTCCAGGCCCCTGATCATCTTTGTGGCCCTTCACTGGACCGTCTCCATCAGCTCCTTGTCTTTTTGTACTGAGAAGCCCAGAACTGGACACAGAACTTCAGATGTGGCCTCACTAGGGCTGAGTAGGGGGGGAGGATCACCTTCCTGACCTCCTGGCCACACTCTTCCTGATGCACCCCAAGATACTATTGGCCCTTCTCACCACAAAGGCGCAAGGCAGGCTCATATACTAGGGGTTCGACAAGATGTTTATCTTTCATCCATATGCTCAGTCTAGGGAGACAAAAGATTTGATTCAATTTAGCTATGCCATAGAGACCAGTTCTTTTTTTATGAACCTGATGAGGTTCATAACACTATGCAGGAGAAGAAACAGATAAACAAACTCGTTTAAAGGAGGCTTTATGTTATATAAACATTAGGATGACTAGAAAATCTACAAAATTAAAGCAATTTCTCTGCCTTTTATGGCTTTGTTATTACTGAAAAAACCCAACTTACTAAATTGGCCATGATTTAATGAGGATTGCTGCACAAAGCAGTGTGTCTCAGTGAAGTCATTTAGGGAAAGCTAAAACAATTCTTTCTTTTAACTTTATGTTTTGGGGACAAATAATTTCTTTTATTCTTTAAATTCTGAGATTTTTGACTTGCTTACTTTTACCAGGAAGCTGTTGTTAATATAATTGCTATTTAAAAATAATCAGAGAAGGTATAACTTTATTTCTGTTTGTAGAACTAGTTATGCATATCTACTTGTTTTACTTAAAATACCTATGTGTTCTATGAGAAGCTCTTCACCAGTGTAACCATATTTACTTCACATCAGATAAAAACAGGCATATTCACATTTTCTAATACAAAATTCAATACCAAAATTATGAGTCGTAAGCTTTTGAAGTGGGTGTTTGTATTATATTAAGTTACTGTGGAAAGTTGTATTTTCAGGCAAAATGGGGCTAATTGCATTAAAAAATATGGTTGAATACAAGGTAGACCATACACTCAATTTTAGTGGTTATTCTCCGTAAATAGAAACTCAGGTCCATATTCAGGTTCCAATTGTCATGCCTATAAATGTGTAACTCTCCATCATTTTCCCAAGTTTAAAAGCTAAATGTCTATATAGATTAAAGTTTCATAATGATGGTTAGGGTCTCTTGGTCAGTCATAGATGTAGACACTGAGACATCTCAGAAAAATCTCTAATTTCAGTATAGTTAACTATTGTTGCATTACTTTTACTTCTATATGAAGGTTATGATCAAGGAGAAAGTACAAGAAGGAGTCCAATATTGTATTCGGTTTTATAAGTCCTGTTAGGTAAAAAAAAAAAAATCCTACTTTTTTTCTTATCCCTTTTCTCATAGATCATACAAATGAACTTTAATTTGGCTCAGTAGGGCAGTACTTGTCTTAAAATGGGATAAAACTCAGAATGACTTTGTAATAAGTGAATTAATATTTAATTAGATATCTTAAAGGGATCCATAAAGCACTTATAAGCTTAGCTAGACTTATGTGTATATTAAATCACACACATTTGCTTAAGCTAAATAGAAACAGGAAGTATCCCAGATTTCCCCTATTGCTACAAAATTAGTCAAAAAAGATATTTTCTTTTCTATGTTAATAGGAATAGGGAATGTAGAGCCCTTTAAAAGACAACTGTTTTTCTACTTCTAAAGTAAATCTTTAGACTGCTTAGAAATTAAGACAGAAGGGAACAAGCAGTTATTCAGAACATTCTCTCAACCTATTTGGTAATGGAAGTAGGAAAAAGCAAACTTTAAAGTGCTACAGGACACAGTAAAATGCAAGCCATACAGCATTGCATTTTCCTGAGTTGAGAGAAAGCTAAAAAATACAGAGTACATGGAGCAATGACAGTGTTTGGTACTAGTTGACAATGACATGCAGAGCATCCTAAGCAATAGTGTTTATCTCACAGAGCATCTGAATTATTCATAGATTCCAACAGTAGAATAAATTTATTGTCTCCTATAAGAGATATAAGAGGTTGATAAACTGCTTTTCTGACCTTGAAGAACTTTGTTGGCACATTAAGGGACTTTGATACATAGCAAGGTGCAGACACTCACTATGATTTGTTAGGTGCATTCTGCTGGGACTGCACTATCAGGTGAATTGAAAACAAAAACCCTCTCTCAAGAAAGCAGTGTGGAAGAAAAAAAAAAAAGCTGGTGGATTTTCTCCCACTGTCCCAATGGTACTGAATACAAGGGGCAGGGGGAGAGGTGCAGGGGTTTAAAGTTTATATTTTTTTAACTACTGCTAACATGTGGAGAAGGAAAGATGGAATTCTGTCTTCTCTTTTGTTTTCTGCTGCCTATGTTCTTTCTTCTCTGGTATCAATGACTCGGACCCATCCTGCTTTACTCACTACGTATTGTTCTGTACTACACACTGGGATTCAAACAGATGACAGTAGGGCCTCAGAGAGGCTAGAACTAAGATCCTACTGATATGGAAGCAAGAACTTGCTTCTCTACTGTAGTACAAATACCCTTCAAATGTACAGAATGAGAAAAACTTAGTATACTGAGACAAAAAATGTTGCACAACTGACACATTTCTTTCAGTGGATAAGTGAAAAGAGTGACATCAATTACTGGCAACACAGGTTCTTTCAGAGCATTTATCTTAATATCCTCTCTTCAATCTCTGTGGATTTAGTCTACTAGCTTAGTATTAGGATCTTTTCATTCTCTTCTTGTTGGATAGGCCAATACAGCTTACAGAAGTGGTTAAACTACCTGTTTTTCCTCAACCTCAGGGACTCAAGAGTTGTAACTGCAGAGCCAGAGGCTTCGGCATCAGCCCACAGGGCCTCCAGAGATCAGCAGTTTGCTTCACAAAACTGCCATCTGTAACTCTAAATAATTAAATATAACTGATAATCAATCAGGAGCATATGGTTAGCATAACAGAAATTGAACTGTCGCTGAAGTCAGGGAAAAAGCTGCTTCACTGAGGATTAAGAAGATTGGATTTTGGTTACCTGCACACTATATTACATTTGAATAAAAAGAGGATTTTAGTTTCCAGTATAAGTAGGCTATTAATCCTAATAAATGCAACCATCTTTCCTACAGAAACATTTAACATGAGTTTAGTGCTTTTACTAATACTTGTGTCATAAAATAGCCCAAAAATAATATACCATCCTAAAAGAAAACCACAGGCTGTCTTGTATAAGCTATTGAGAAAGAATTATTGTTTTCAACTTGAAAACAGCAAGAAAAACATAAGAAGGTTGAGGGCTGAACTGTGATTGCCCAGCTCAAGCAAATGAAAGCAAAGCAAGCAAAATGATCCCACTTCTGCAGTTCGTGAGAAACCGGTTAGATAAGCATGAGCAAAACAGTGTTGTTTCCTTTAAGACAATATATTTTAAATAAGCAGCAGTCCCTTCCTTTGCAAGGAGTTGCTTGTAGTCCTAGCAGCCACTGGCAACTGCTGGCACACCTCTGCTTTCATGCTGCCAACTCAGAAAGGTGCAGTTGTCTGTATCCTCCTTCCATCTTCCTGCTTTCTCCAGGAAAAGTCTACTTGAATTAGAAGAAGCTACTTGATGTTAAAGACTACCACTGTTACTCCCTTTGTGAGTCCACATTTGAAATCACACTGTTGTTTTAAAAGATGAGAAGGCTGCACAGCTGGAAAATTGCCCTACAGGCAACTCATAAGGACCAGTATATTATTTATGTACGCAAATACACAACTCTATAAAATGCAGGCTATTCAATCTGAGGAGTTCTGTGTTCACAGACTCAGCCCTGGTAATACTGCATGCCTGAGTTCTCAGTGACTAGAAATGCCAAAGTGCTAGTTGCATATACCTCTGACAATGAATAATCAGCAGGGGATTGACAGTAAGCATAGGTAATTTTGATTGAATAGACTCTCTAGGTTCACATGGACAATTCAGAAGCCCATTATACTTGTTTAATGAACATGAGTAGAGTAATAGAGATCATTCATTAATTCACTACATTAATTGAAGGCAGTATTGTTACCTTTCGTCTTTGTTTAATACTGCCATTATCTGACCCAGCTTTATATTGTTGATATATTTAATACTCTGTGAACTGTTTCATGTTGACTTTTTGATGTGTTATAAAAAATTCAATGCAATTTCATTAAGAATAGGACTGAAGTGGGATAAATAGTAACTCCAGCTATAGTGCTATCTATATTTTAATTTTCAGTGTAAAATGTTCTGCCTGACCTTTTAGAAAGCTCTATTACATTAAGTTAGGATTCTCCATTTCAAATGGTCTATGTTCATATTGGCATTTATAATAAACCTTGGAAAAGGAAAATATTTATAATTTAAGCTTTTCCGTTACCAGATTCATGACACAGTTGCAGACATTTTATGTAAAGGAATATATATCTTTCAAGTAAAAGCAAGACAAATGGCTTGTGTAACTTTACCGCCTTTCATCAGGTAAAATGAATGCATTTTTTTAGCCATTAAGATCTTGCCTAGGTTTCTTTCTTTCTCTGACACTTTTTGTTCACCTGAACACCTGAACTTTGGGGTAGTATGTGAATTTGTTCATTTATTCATTTTTGGATAGTCCCAAGCCCTGTCTTTGCTTTAGCTGAAAAGACTGATGGCATGTTAACACTTCTGAGGTTATTTGTTCTTAAGTACATCTTCTAGGTTATATGTCATAATGACAAGCAGCCAGCATTGTAGGTGCCAGAAACATTACAGCCCTCTAGCAGGGTTACACTTCATAGACTAAATCAGCTCAGAAGATGTATGGGTGGTCCAATGATTGCTGAATGTTCAGTCCAGGAGTTTAAAAGAGAGAATCAATGAGCTGCAACTGTGTAAAATAGGGGTCAAATATGTACAGCTGAGGCTCCACATATATCAGATAGGGCTATGTTTTATCTTCTGCTGTGTAACATTCGTTACTGAAACATGGCTCAGAAACACTCTATTAAAAGTAGATTGGTATTAATTAATTCAGATTACCGTCTGCTCTAGAAGACAGCAGAATAGCAGTATAGTTCTGAACTACTTTCGGCACATTGCTATCTATCTCAAAATCTAAGTACCAATTCAAAATTACCAAGCAGATATTTGACAAAACTCTCTTCTCCACTGATGGCCCTTTGGTTTTGTGTCAGTGATTTTCTCGCCAGCACAATCTGCTCTGCCAATCACAGCTTCCCTGCTTTTTTATCTGTGTGACCTTGTTTTCCATTGGATGGTTAAATCTATTCCAGATCTTTATAACTATTTCTGTATTGATAAATAATATTCTATCTATGGTGCTGACTCAGTTTCTTTGACATGAAAAGAAGCCTGATATTGACTTAGAGGGGGAAAAAATAAAACAAATTCAGGTGGACCAGTGAGAATTCAGAGAACTTCATCAGCTCAGCAAATCTAGCTTACTTCCACCATGTGAGAATATGTTTGGGGTTAAAAAAAAAAATATTCAGTTCAAACATTAAAATCCTTAATTCTCAGACTCTGACAGCTGGTCTCATTATTCATACAAGTCTATAACAATTCTTATGGTGACCCTCTGTGGCTTTCCATTTTGCATTTCTGGAGCAGCCTACATTGCCACAGCATCCTTAACACTGAGTTGCTCTTTTCCCTACCCTAGCCTGGAGATGGTTTCAGAGTAGAATTTATCTCAGATCTACTTTCAGCATACAGAAACCGTAACTCATATCACTAATATAGATTTAGAAAGAATATAGATTTCCTTTGCAATGGATGGTTGTGGTAAGGGGACTTTTAGGATGCAGAACTGCTACAATGAGAAAGCTGGAACACACCTGATCCTCCTATTGTTGCTGTCCCTCTGAACAATTTTGAAGTTGAGCTTTCTGAAGTAGTGTTTGTGAAATTGAGATCTGAAGAACTTCAACCTAAGGAATGGAAAGAAAGAAGTGAGAGGTTAAAAAAGATACATAAATGTGAATATAGAAGTAAATAAAAGCAATACCACAGAGGAAATAAAAAAAAAAAAAACAACAAAAAAAAAACAACTAGGAGGCACTGATATTCAGAAGAATAATATTAAATATAGACAATATAATATGAAAAGTTTATATTTAGTCTTGTAAGAGAATTGGATATGACCATTAATGGTGTTGTAAGCAGTTCAGAATTAGTAAGAATACAGATAAAATAGGACAGCTGAGAAGGGGATGCAGGTTACTTAACTGATATTAAGGGTCTGGATAATTTCTTAGAATCGTAGAATGGCCTGAAATCATCTAGTTCTAGTTCCCCTGACATGATCAGGGGCACATTCCACTAAACCAGGTTGCTCAAAGCCCTACCCAACCTGGCTTCGAACACTTCTGGCAATGGGGCAGCCACAACTTCTCCGAGCAACCTAATTTCATGAAAATAACTTTGTTTATGTCATGGTTACTACAAAAGGGACTGGATGCCTAAGTCTTCTAGCCCTATTTTTTAATGCTTTGTTGAAAGAGAAGATACCTGAATTGGCATATTAAGGAAAGTTTTACATTTAATTTTCTTTTATTTAGTTTATAAGCAAATTTTATAATCCATCAAAAACATAGAATCTTTGTTGAAACTTCATCTTTTTATTCCACTCTACTTTTATTTCATTAAATCTATTTAAAGAACATGTCAACAATTTAATTTGAAAACATCCAGTAATTTTTTTGCCTTTCCTTTATAATGGATGACGAATGGGCAAGTGGAATAGTTTTCATTCTGTTTTGTTGCGTTTGTAGAAAAAAATCCAATAAATTTAATGTACTGCAATGTGAAGCAATACAAGTAGGAGTAGTAGGATGTGGCCTTATAGTATCTCTAAAAATTGTAATTTTTTTTTTTTAAATTTCCCTGGTTATGAAGAAGAGCAGTTGCTATATACATTTCAGAAAAGTGTTTTAAGCGTCCACCTTGCTTTCACTACCAACACTAGCACTCTGCTCAGTGTTTTAAACCTTCATTACTATTCACAGCATTGGAATGTGTGGCAGTAAAGGTACCTTTTCACCTACTACAGATCTTATCAGTTTTAGAGTGCCCTGATGATGGAGGATACACAGAGGATGTGGTTCCTGAATGCTTTTTTTTGCTTCAGTCTTTACTATTAATTCCAGACCTGGAGGCAAGAGAAAGTCTGGAGAAAGGAAGATTTCCACTTGGTCAAGAAGTATCAGATGGTAGAGGTCATTTAGTCAGACCTGACACCCACAAAATCATGGACCTCAGTGAGATGCAGCCATGAGTGTTGAGGGAGCTGGCAGATGTTATTGCTAAGCCAATTTCAGTCATCTTTGAAGGGTCATGAAAAACAAGAGGAGTTTGTGGAGGAAAGCCAGTGTCACTCCAGTTTTCAAAAGGGCAACATGGAGGACCCAGAAAACTACAGACCGCTTAGCTTCACCTCCGTCCCTGGAAAGGTGGAGGAACAGCTCATTCTGGACATCATCTCTAAGGATGGGGAACAAAAGAAGGTTACCAGGAATAGTGGATTAAACAAGGAGGAAATCATCCTTGACCAGCCTGATAGCCTTCTATGATGCATGACTGACCAGGCAGATGAGGAAAGAGTGGTGGATGTTGTCTCCCCTGACTTCAGCAAGGCTTTTAACACTGTCTCTCATAACACCCTCATAGGCAAGCTCAAAAAGTGGATTGGGTGAGTGGACAATGACATGGATTGAAAACTGGCTCAGTGACATAGCTCAGAGCGTTGTGATCCATGGAGCAGAGTCTAGTTGTACATCTGTAGCCAGACATATTCCCTGCGGGTCAGTACTGGGCCCAGTCTCGTTCAACTTATCAGTGGCCTGGATGAAGGGACAGAGTACACCTTCAGCAAGTTCACTGATGATACAACACTAAACAGTGTCTGTGCTGCCTTTCAGGGAGACCTGGACAAACTGGAGAGCTGGGCAGAGAGGAACTTTATGAAGTTCAACAAAGGCAAACACCTGGAGAGGAGTAACTCCATGCACCAGTACAGGTTAGGGGCTGATGTGCTGGAAAGCAGCTCTCTGGAGAAGAAGCTGGCCGTTCTGGTGGGCAAGTTAACTATGAGCCAGTAGTGTGCCCTTGGGGCCAAGAAGGCCAGTGGTACCCTGGGGTGCATTGGGAAGAGCATTGCTGGCCGATTGAGGGAGGTGACTTTGCCCCTTTTTTCTGCTCTGGTGAGGCCACATCTGGAATGCTGTGTGCAGTTCTGGGCTCACCAATACAACAAAGACAACAAACTACTCCCACCCCACCATTGGAGGGCTATGAACATGGTGAGAGTATTGAAGTATCTCTCTTATGAGGAAAGGCTGAGGGTGCTGGGTCTCTTTAGTCAGCAGAAGAGTGAGAGGACACCTTATCAAAAAGCAGATGCCAAAAAGATGAGGCCAGACTATTTTCACTGGTGTCCAACAAAAGAATAAGGGGCAATGGGCACAAACAGAAACACAGGAAGTTCCATCTGAATATGAGGAAAATCTTTACTGTGAGCATGACAGAGCACTGGAACAGGCTACTCAGAGTTCTGGCATCTCCTTCCCTGGAGATGTTCAAAACCAATTGGAACATGATCCTGCTCTAGGTGAACCTAGTTTACCAGAGACGTTGAGCTAAATAATCTCCAGAGGTCCCTTCTAACCTCAACCACTGTCACTTTATTCCATAGGTCTGAAAAGCAATTTTGAAATATTGAATATAGATGTTGTTTTTGCTATGGAACTTGAGGTTTGAGAAGTGGATAGATAATAATTCTTCCATTAGACTCTTTTGTCACTCATTTAGTTACTTTAGCTACTAATGACATTTTATTAATATGTAGCTTTCAGCATGACGTAGAGAACCATTATGCATTTTAACATGGGGTAAACAGTCTTTCAGATACAAAAACAAAATAATAAACCCCCTCCTTTATTAAGCCAGAAAAGACAGCCAAACAGGTCACTAAATGTCAATATTGTTATGTTTTTTCAATGTGATTATGCCTGTTATGAAAGAAGAATGATGTATCCTATAAAGTGACCAGGGGATCAGGCTATTACCCATAAAAAAATTCTTTTCCTTATGTTAGTTTGTCACAAAACATTAATCTCTTGCATGAGATGTCCACAGGAAATGTTTCTATTACTGAAAGATGAATCTTAAATGTTTAGTGAGATTTGTAGGTACAATTTCTATTTGATAAATGGGTATTGGGACAGAGCTGGTTCAATTCATCACACATAGCTAACTGTTAAATAGTTAACCACTAAGTCTAAGCTAATCATCTAGCCTCCCTCTGTAGCACATCGAGATAGAAAGACATTCCTTCCAGAGAACAGTTTATTTTCACTACTCTAAGTATGTAATTTTGGATAATAAGCTCCTGGAAGTGCTTTCCCCACTCTCTCAGTAGACTAGAAGCAGCACAGATCTAAATTAGTCAGTTCAGATTAGATGCCTGACAAGACGGCTGACAGACGGTTAAACTCTCCCCCAAAAAACAAAGCCAAGGCTTGTAAGGTATTTAATTCCAAGTCAAATCAATATATGACAACAAAATGAAATACAATAGTTTCTGGACAGAATCCTGACTAGAAGAGCAGTGAAAATAAAAAGCTGCTTAGGCATATGAAAATGGACCTCTGCACACCACAACTGGAAGTCTAATAACCACACCATTTACTGTATAGACTTTGTAATAGAAATCATACAGATCTATATGGGGATATAGCATATTTTTTCATCTGAGTGGGAAAGAGATGTTTTGAAAGTCTATGAAAAGCTAAACCTTTCTCAAGAAAAGCGTCTGAATTCATTATGGCATTTGAGTGTATGTACGTGAAGGTTTGTGTTTTTGCCTGAGTATTGACCATGGACAGCTCCACTTGAACTAACCCTAATAATTGACTGTACTTATATATATTAAAAGCAGTGCACAAAGATGTACTCAAAAGAAAATTCGGCTAGGAAAATATTAGATACACAAAACCGCATTTTCCTTACAGCAAGTAAACCAAATTTATCTGATTAACTACAAGGCCCAAATATAATTATTTTCTTTCATTTTTTTAAAGAGAATTCATCATTTCTGCCTTTAACTGTAGCAGCCTTGTTGCTTCAAGCTGTTAGCTTGTAACAGTTATTCAGTCCTGTTCCCAGTTGAAGCAATTATTTCAGGATGGGAGCAGGACTGAACCCAACTGCTTAAATTTCTTCAGTTTTCCCTTGATCTTAATGCTCAAAAATTTCACTGCTGCAATTTAGAAGCACCCAATTGATTAAAATAATTTTGAGCTGGATTTTTGGTAAGGACCTTGGAATCTGTCTCAAGATTATTCAAACTTAGTTTAAGGCATTTGGCCCAACAGGCCAGAAGTTAAACAACAGTGTCAAACTAATTTTAAAGAAAACTAACAATCAAAAGCATTCTTTTCAGATCCCATCAAAGATGTTAGTTTAAAGGTCTGCTATTTTGACAAATCACAGAATACACTGATCTGGTTGGAATCTCTACTTTCACAGAGACAGTGAAAATTAAATTGCTTTTGCTCAGTTTAAATATCAAATCACATTTTATGCTTAGCAGAAGTTAGAACTTGATCTCAAGAGCTCACTTTATATAAAAGACATGAGAAAAAGGCACGAGCTCCTATACTCTAAAATGCTTCATAATGCAGTTCAATTTAAATAATTCATATTCAGTGCTTTATCTAAAGATTAAGTTTTATGGGACAAAAAAAATTCTTTATGCACATGAGTAGGAGTGAGTAAAGATCACTGGAGTCCACATTTCTTCCTGCAGTGGCCCTAAAAATCTGTGTCAGGGCTATAAACATGGCTTTTGGTTATGCATACTTAAGGTGGGAAATCACATTTCTGACAGATAAGAATGTAGAGGACTTGAAATTATTTCCGCACTTATTCAGAAAGAGGGAAATCTGAACCCAGAGCAGACATAGAGTAAAGGGACTAAGCATTACCAAGGTCTGTGGGATGTGAGGGAGAGAACACCAGTTGGTGAACCCCTGCATATTTGGCATCTCAGCAGGCCCAGGGAGCTTGTCCTTCTCAGAAGGGTGTCACCAGCAAATTCACATAAATCCACTGTCTGTGCCCCAGTGCACATTTTCCATGTGAGCTCCATTTTGTGGAACACAGCAAGCATCAACAGTCCTGTTCAGTATCTATTCCTTTGGATCCCTCAATTTTCTCTGCTGCAATTACTTTATTTACAACTGTACATTCTGGTATAACAGTAAATGTAAATATGAGCATGCAGACTTATATAGCAATGACAATAGTGATAGCACCAGGCAGGCATTCACAAAAAATATACAAAAAAGTGAAGGAAATAAGCGAGCCTGAAGACATGGAAGCATAGTGTCCCAAGAGGGACTCACGGAGGTATCCCTGCTACTCCTTTTCTGAAGCTGAAGGGACAAGTCATTTCTAATCCCTCTATTGACTGCCATCTAGGGGCCCTTAGAATTTTTCAGTGCATATCTTGATGCCATCATCTGTATTATTTTGTGTGTAGGGAATATAGACAGGAAATTTTCCTTTTCTGTCACTGTAATGGTCATTGATCTAGCAGATGTCTGAGGCAGAAACCTTGTAATTGTAAAGGTTATCCTGGATAATAAATAAAAAAAAAAATAGAAACTGGAACAGTTGTTTAGAGTTTTCTCTTACTTTACAACAAGAATACAAAGTGAAACTATAAAATAGTTGTGATTAATATCACCCGTGACTTTATACAGTAAATTCGTAGTACAGAGGCACTAACAGTCAAAGAAAAGGATGGATTTTCCTGAGCTCTGAACACTCTCAACTCCATCTGACATGACCACAATTTCTGGATAATTTCTAGTTCAGAAAATCATGTCTTATATTTTGTTCTTTTGGTGTAGTTTTCTTTCACTGGGCACACCACAGCACTTGCTCATCCAAAAAAAGTGGCTTGGTTACCATTTTACACTTTTCACATTAGTGACACTGAACTTTTTTACTTTTTTTTTTTTTTTTTTTTTTTTGAGAAGATCCCAGACTCTTTTGGAAACAAGGAATATTGCCATATATCCTCTGAAGACATACAGTTTGCATACAAACTGTCCCAGCTGTCTGAGTTGCTCTGGGAACAATTTCCCTAGTTGTTAAAGAGTTTGTACAGTGTTGTCAGTTTTAGTCAAGGCCAGGGGAGTTATTTTATTTTTTGTCTTCGGTGTGAGATAGGTATGTCCGCTCACATACTTAGATATGTAGTTTTCTTTCTCTTAGGGAAAGGTCTGTCTATCTGTCATCAACTATGAACTTCAAGTTATCAACAAATTATGGAAGCTACACTTTAAAAATGGGAACTTAAAAACATCAGAGTAGCCATCTGTCTGAATTCAGAGAAGCTAAATGTGTTTGACACTGTACCATTATTTTTATATAAACAATATAGACTTACAATGTTAAAAGTGTTGTTATATCTGATTGTCTGACCTCTTCTTCTTTTTTTCTCTCTTTTTTTTCTTTGCCTTTTTATTTTTTTTTTTTTAATATGCTATACAAGATTTAATTGCTTGTTACCTTGCAATTCTACTTTGGCCACACAGGGATCTTTATAAATAACGTTACAGCACAATGTTGTATTCATTTCAGTCAGTAAAAATAATTATAACAGAGATTACTTATTTATTTTATTAGATTTTGAGGTAAAATTTAGTGGGAAAATAATACAAAGAAAACAGTGATGGCTTCTTAAAGATCTCATTAAAAAATTAACATCTTATATTCTACTCTGTGACATAGAAGGCAATGTAGTTTAAGTAAAAGACCTACCTTGACTTCAAGTCTTTCCTTTCCTGACTAATTAATGCCCCCAAACATGGGGCTCAGATGTCTAGAAAAAATTCAAACACCTATACATCCCTCAAATATAACTGCATTGACAAACACATTCTGAGAGGAAAAAAAAAATCAAAACAAAACAAAGCAAAGCAAAACAAAACCCAAACCAAAACAAAAAACTGAAACCAAAATGAAAACCCCAAAACAAAACAAAAAAAAAAAAAAAAGAAAAAAAAAAAAGGAGGCTTCTCTCTGCTTTTACCCAGACAGGGAATGATGATGGATGGAGATAGAAGATAAAAATGGTACCTTCATCATTTCCAGAATTAGTGTGGTCCAGAAGACACTGATCTTAATTCTATTACTTTAAATCTTTTACTTCAAAATATCTTAAACAATGGAGAAATTCATAGAGTTAAAGGGAAAATTTACTCTGAGTCAGAATGACAAAATCTGGTGGTCCAAATAAAGTGAGTACAACATACTTACAAGTGTAAGTAGGGTTGTACAAGACATAATGCACTGCTTGAAGCCTTTTCTCAGTGAGCTCTTAAAGGGAAAAGTGGTACTAAATTTTTCAATTTGAGAACCTGGAAGGAGGACTGTGAAATTTTAAGACATGTACAAGGATTTTACACCTGAAATATTTTATGTTGCCAATACAGACACCAGAATAAAAAGAAATCAGGCACATTTTTAAAATCATTTCTTAGCATCTGCTAACTTTTTTTCATGGTCCCAGATTATTGCATAACGTCAGCTATTTTCCTACAACAGTCGCAATGTAGACAGAGAGCAATCTTTCTGTATGGTATTAGAGTGGAACTAAAAATGACTGTGTCCTAGCAGGGCTACAACTTGTTATGTTGATTGAGGTGAGACACTGAAGTTCCCATCTAGAGTTTTGTATCTGCAAAATGAAACTAATTACGCTTTTAAACTATATCTCATTCCTTGCTTGACTTTTCAATACAGAAACTATTTTCTATTATGTATCTGTACCCGACTGAGTAAAACTCCTACCAGGATTATATAAATGCCACTGTAATAAGTACAGTATAAAACAGTGTTTTGTGTAAAGTTCATTCAAGAGAGAACAAAACTAAATTGCAAAAACATTGGAATACTTGTGCTTTACTTACTTTATGGGCTAGAGGTACCTTGGGTGTGTGGTTAGGTGTCACAACAGTGCCTGTCTTCCTGTACTAAATATGTCTTTGACCAAAAGCATAAGTTTTTTGACATGCCTTGTAAGTCACTTTGTGTGCATATGTGTAGGAGGAAAGGATTACCACTCAATACAAAATTCAGTCATTCAGACTAAGTGAAAAGGTAGGGTTCCTCATCTGGTGAGTTGGGCAAGCAACAAATAGCCCTTCCCTTGAGGACCCTGCTTGCAAGCTACAGTGTATATGCTTTTCTGGGCCATTTCACTTAAATAAAACTTTAAGCAGGTGATTTAGTTCCTTCAGAGAGTCTCAGAGAGACATTATTGTGGCAGGTGGTCCTTGTTGCCAGCATGCTTGATTGGTACAGTAAACCTATTCACTTATATTCCTGGAAAACTTTCCAGTTTCACTCTCCCTAAAGTACTGTTCTTTCAAACACCACTTTAACACCCTCCTATGCAGATGAAATTCAGGCTGACTAGGACTCCTTTGCATTCTTCTGTTTAATTTTGACTACACAGTAAATATGTGAATAGAATCATACTCAATGATGAAGGTAAATATTCCTCTCTCAGCTGCTTTAAGCGTTCTTCACCATCAACAAGAGGCAGCAGATGGGCCTGTTTGCTTATTTGTTTTAAAGAGAGGGAGAAAACAAAAAGAGATTTTGTGATATTTTATCCCGAGTTGTAGGGGGCATTGGGGTACAGAGGTCTAAGTAAAGTTTGCCTCAGGCTTTTGCATCACATAAACTGCTTGCACTTGTTTAAGGCAATATTTCCACATGTAGATTTTTTTTTTCTTTTCCAGCAGGAAATATTTCCAGATGATTCCTTGCCTTGTTCTTCAGCCAGTGTTTCATATGTTTTGAGAAATGTCTTGTCTATAGATTGCTAAACACTTAAAGCCTTTGATCCATTCTGTGTTTACCAAAGCTGTTTGCTTTAGGTCAATGTTCTCTGCTCATGGTTATAAAAAACAAACAAACAAACAAACAACGAAAACACCCCACAAAAACACCCCAAAACAAACAAAAAACAAAAACAAAAACCCAAACCAAACCAACAAAATAAAAATAATCTCTTCAAGACACCAAGGTGTGGCTTACCTTAAGAGAGGAATAAAATTGTTAAAACTCATATGAGACTGAATGCACTGGACTAACTATTGCTACCCAAAGGCTGTAAAAGATTGGGGTCTTTTCTGGACTCTGTTTCTTGCTTGCTGTTTTTTGGTTTATAGAGAGATATTAATATTCATTTCTCCAGCATAAAGAAATCAATTGGGATTTACTCTGAGACAAAATGTAGACCTACTACAGTTCTGCTTGCAGATGCAACAGATGCTTGGACAAAAAATAAAATGGTATTACTCTGACAATGAAAATACCAGCAGCTCTTTATTATGCAATTCAGTATATTTAATCTTGATTCTGTAAGTACTTAAATATATAATAGCTCTTTTTTGTCTGATGTACTCCATTTTCTCCATCAAGTCCATTACCAAAGGACAAAGGGTAAGCAAGCAGTAAAGGAAAAATAGTGATGTGTTTTTGCCTAACCTCTAAATGTGTTTGCAACTCACAGCCAGAGTTTAAGGGAGTTTAGGGAAGTTGGGTACCTCAACTTAGTTGTTATTCATCTATCGCTTCTCACCACTGTTTTGCACAGAATCTTCATAACTATAATGTAGGTTTTCTGTCTGAAGTTAAGCATATCTCACTTGATAAGCTTAGATAGGGTGTTACAACAGCCTGTGGAAAACTACAAATCAAAGCAAAATTCCCGTATGCTGAAGATGGCAAATGCTATCTCATCTCTCTCTCTAAAACTGTCATCCTCATATTCATTATCCATTCTTTTTCTTACTCACTAGTGAAAGACAGAGACTTCTTCCCTGTCCAGGGGTAGTCAGGAGGCCTTGAGCCTAGAGATCAAAAATAAGAAAGGAGGATGAACAGACTAAAATGAGAGAAGGGAGAGAAAAATCAAGATCTCGATAAAAAAAGAAGTAATAAAAGAAGAAATTTAGTTCTGTCAAAATATTTATTTTTAACTTTCTATTGATTAAAAGAAGTTTCTATTATGAGAACAGGACTTTCTAGAGTTTCCATTTTATTAAAAAATACAGATAAATTTCTCTGATATGCATAATTTTATATCTAAATCAAGGCTTTTCAATTGAAACCAAATTGTACATAGCAAAGATTTTTTGTATGACATTTTCTATCAGTAACAAATCATAGATACATTGTAGAAAGATATACTTTCTGCTCCAATGTTATTGCCATATGGTGAAGTATCAGCTGTCACTATTGTAGTTGATTTCTCAGTGGTTCACTTGCCCAGTGGCAGACAGGAAACATGAGGCAGAGCTAGCAAGGGCAGGCATTTTCCCAGTCCCAAGTTTGGTAAGTTTATTTTCTACCCCCTAATTTTATTGACTGCATTGCTATTGGCACCCCTCTCCTGGCTCAGTGTTACCTTTAAATGAACAACTGTAACCTCAGAGATCTTTGCCCATACTCCCACAAAGACTTGATGATTACTATTTTCATCACACAAAAAACCTATTTCCTGCTTGACCACAACTTACAGCAGCATCTTGCTTGTCATAAGATAGACAAGACCTCTGAAAAACAGGCTGTTCTCTGATTGTCAGGGTAAGATGCTTATGTTTTTGCCTTTTCTCCATTTCTCTTTATTTAGACCTCATGTTTGTAACCATCCAAGCAGAAGATGGAATAGTTATTTACCAGAAAATTGAAAGAAAGGCATGATGTTACCATAGGAAAGTAGGGTTCAATGATTCGATTTAGAGTGTCAGAGAGAAACAACGGTCACCAAAGCAAAATCTTCAGCTCTGGTGTGATCTTCTATAAGCTGTGACAAAGTTAGAAGTAATAGCTGTGTCAGTAGGGAGAGGGAGGAGGCCAACACTTGCTCGCAGTAGCCTCCTCATGCATCACTGTCAAGCAGGCTGTAGAGGAAAAGAAGCAAATCCTCACTGTGAAATTGTTTCTCAGGCTCAAGCAGTGGCAGCATCAATGCAGTCTGCTGCTCGTGTAGAGAAGGTGTCAGCAAAGGGAACAAAGGTAACCCCATGGCAACAACTGCTTGCTGATCCCATTTAAAAAAAATATTTGTGCAATGTTAGTAAAAAAGCTGCACAGAATAAAGATGGAGGAGGAGTATATTAAATGAACATGAGTGTGGAGATAAGGCATGACAGAAGGAGAGTAAGACAGTGCTTTAGTAAAGAAAAAAAATCAGCAAAATATTCTTGATTGATTGCAATGTGTTGCTCAGCACACGCTGCAAGGCAGTGAGAAGCAGACCTCAGGTAGGTTACCCATCTCCTGTTAGGGACTGCATTGTAGTTTACACAGTAAAACAGAAACTGTCAGAAGCTGACCAACCTGCCTAAATTATAAAACCTCTCAGCAGTTAGAGTACCATGATAAATATTTCAGTTGGTCTTTGTTAGAACTGCTTGCTTGCAATGCTCTGGGTCTCCCAAGCAAGGGAGAGTGAGCAAAGTCAGTGTCAGGCTTGGTCTCCCTGAAAGGAACATATGGAATAACACATCTGTGCAGTTTCTGTCTTCTTTATGCCCAATAACAGAGGTAATTCATAGTCAGAAACATGAGTTTTCAGTGTCACAGAGAATTTTACAATCAACCACTTTTAGCACGTCTGCAAAAAAAAAAATAAATCTGTTTTCCTTAACTTATATAGGTCCTGTCTGCATTGCAAATAACAATTTAGAACTGGAGACTTTTTCTGAACCTCTTCCATTTCATTTTTATCCGGTAATTCTGACTGTAAGATGAAAGAAGGGCATTGAAAGTGTGGTTTCCTGTGCATATTAAGTGGATTAATATCTTTGAAATGAAGACAGGCTGTGTAGTCTACCTCAGCACTTCTCAGCTCTGTAAAAGGATCATTCACTCCACAATGCTGTGGGTTTTAATTTTAGTTTATGGTTTATTGCTAGCTATGACTGCTCAGTCACCACAGCTTTGATGTATACAAATAAAAATAAACACGTAAAACATTGGCTTCAAATAGAATCTCTAATGTTATGCCATCTTTGCTGCTCTTTATTTAATACTGGCATCAAATAAATAACTAATGTTAATAATAAAAGTAGAACTGTAATTAAAATAAATGGAATTCCCACTGAAATATAAATTATACATTTATGAGAAGACTCTGCTGTCCTATGGCACAAATTATTACATGTAGTAGGGTGGAGAATTATATACAGTAGGCTGGAGAATAAGAGTGTAAGCTTCATGGGGGAAAAAGTGGCAGGATGCCTGAAAATTTAAAAAGTATGGAAATGCAAAATTTGGCCAGAATTCATTAGTCATATATTTATTCTGCTAGTGTTTCTTTCAATGTTCTTTCCTTTCATAGTTTACATCTATCTGTGCAGCCCACTTCTTAATCAGGCTGGTTTTGTTACTTTTGTTTCTTGTGATTGGAAGAACCTGAGATTTAAGTTCATGAAAACTCTTGCTCTGTCTTTCAACAAATTAGTAAACTCACCGGTTCTAAAGCAAAAATTTCATTATGTTCTATTTCTTCCATAAACATCTAAATGAAGAATCCATTCCAAATAAAATGCCACAACTCAATTTAAAAACTTGTGCTTATAAACTTAATTGCTTCCATCAGTTTGTAAGCTGACTCTGATAGACTCTTGACTAAATGCGAGAGTCAGCTGACTAGGAGAAATCGTACTCTTGCCTTTGTAAGACAGTTACTGATTTATTTTGTTGAGTGTCTGCTACTCATACCTTTTGGAGTAGCACTTTAGATTTCGGCCCCTTCTGCCAAATAACTGTAAAACCTGGACATTAATGAAGTTTATATACCTTTATCTACACTTTATATACCTGAAATAATCAAGCTGTAACTATACTTCGTATATTTGCCATTACACAGTGTTATTGTCAAGAACAGAAATTATTTTCCAAAAACAGAATCCAATTTTTACACTGAAAAATACACCTGAAAAGAGAGTAATTTTGAACACAAATTAAATGTGCAGCAATAATGAATTTTACTAAAACATTTAACATACTTTTAAAAAATACCATCATAAACTCCACAATGATTTAAACTATTATCCACCTAGTTGCAGGAGAATTACATGAAAGAAAAAGTGGGAGTATATTTAAAATACAATAATTTTACATGCGGTGAACTAAAATAATGATATTTTTATCATGACTATAAAGGGTAAACTTTTTTTTTCCATTTTATTTTGTAGAGTTGAAGAGTTGGGAAGTGAATAAGGTGCTACACATTCATTAATACAGTATATATTGTGTACTCCTAAAAGCAAAATAAAAATATGCTTAATAGGCACAGTTTGACAGTGAATTAAAAATATTCTTCTTCAAAATATTAAGAATTGCAAAAGTATACAGCACTCAGAAATATTTCTTTAATAGCATGTTCAT
The DNA here is from genome assembly GCA_035047865.1 of Dendrocincla tyrannina. NCBI lineage: Eukaryota > Metazoa > Chordata > Aves > Passeriformes > Dendrocolaptidae > Dendrocincla > Dendrocincla tyrannina. The sequence goes on from JAWWMP010000081.1 coordinate 25,709,304, forward strand.
GAGTTGAACGATTGAAAAAGTGCCATGTGATGAAATTGCAGTTTCCATAGTAACCTTGATTGTTTTTAATAGCAAAGTGCTAAGAAACATAAAACATGGTTTGATTGGCAGCTGCCCTAAGGCATCAGTTCAACTAAAATTCATTTTTGTTTGTTAATATTAAATAACAAACTGCTTCTTTTTCTGCTGCTCATTTCACCACTAGATTTTCAAAGCCTAGAGTTTTGCAATACATCCTAAAATCAGTAATGTGCCCTAATAAAGCAAAAATTAGATGTCCCCAGAGATGTAAAAGGTAGAAATGTTACTCTATTTGGCCTGTGTTTGCAAAGGTTTAGAGAAATGAGAGGTTTGTTATTCCTTGTCTTAGCAATTATTTTTTTTTTTGTACAGAAGGTTCCCCAGCTTCAACATCTTTCCAGCATGACAATAACTTACACTCATCACTTCTTGTTAGCAAGTCTCTCTTTTCTGTTTGATCCAAATATCTGTTGTCCATATGGTGCTGCTTGATTACAATTTCTTCCTTAGGAACTTTCACATCAGAGACAAATCAGCTGTTTGAATAATTGCAATTCTAACATCACATGGCTGAGTACTCTGTGTTTGCTCTGCTTGGGTATTTGACAAGGTATTTGGTGGAAATGTTATCTACACTGAAAACAAATGACACAGGAACCACCAAACAAAAAAATTGAGATCGATTTAATTTAAGCTTTTTCTGAATGTCTTGATTACTACAGCAGACATCTCAAGCCACACCCAATGTTGTTGTGGTGAAGTGGAATTCCTATAATTCTTGCATGTCTCTTGCTAAATGGCTTTTACCCCTCAAATCAGGAACTCATAATTTTACTGAGCCTAAAAGTAAAAGAATAGAAGAGTGGGGCAAGTTTTCCCTCAGCTACCAAAAGTCCCCCGGTATCCTTCTCTGGTCAGACCGTCTCGAAAAGTGAGCCAGAGCTCCTTTCTTTTTAACTGCAGCTTCAGCCTAAAAGAACTTTGTGAGGTGATGTTGATTTCTCAATCTGTTCTCTCCTCCTCCACTGGACTCTTCACATGGCTGCACATCAGTTTTCACCTTCAGACTTTCTATCAGAACTGGTGGACTGGAAGTCTACTGTGGTTGCAGCACTCCCAGTACTCTTCAGTACACGTGCAGTCATACTTCAAAACTATTTCTGTTTCTATTTCTCCAAGCCTACCTCTGTGGCCACGCAGTGAGGGCATTTTTTATTACTTTCTCTACTGTTTCTCATATGTAAAAGACGTCCCTAATAATAATTTGTTTCCTTCTTTATTCTCAGGTTACTTCATAGCTATGGCTTCAGCCATTCAAAACTCTTCAAAATCAGAACAGCAGATTTCCTACTGAGTTAAGGACATCATATGCTGAGTTAAGAAACTGTGATATGAGATCTACACCACCTTGCACTGCCTAATAGGGAGTCATAAAATCATCTTGGTCATAACACTTCTCCTGTTAAGTTTCAGTGCTTACTTTATTATGTCACTAATCTGATCAGACCCACACCTGCAGAGTCATTGCATAAACTCTCCAGATGAAAGCTCCTGGAATGAAACTTCAGACTTGAATACATCCAGCATAATCTTCCTGTCCTCTTCACACTTTGCTTGGCTTTTCTTAATCAAGCCAGCCATAGCTATAGTTCACAATTCCTGTGCCATTTCATGAGCATTGGAAGAATAATAATGTTTTCATTGGTACCACGAAAGCCAAAAGAAAATCTATACAACATTCAGTAAATGCAATCTTAGTAAAGAAAAACCAATAATAGGTAATAGGGAAAAATGCACCAAATGCTGAGAGTAAGGAAAAGAAATCACAACAAATATAACATGAGTTAAAAGATATTCAAAGACTATTTTAAAGGCAATATTCATACCTTACCATTTAGTCACTTCAGAGTCATCAGTCCATGCCAATAGATTAGCCGATACAGCGTTATCATAATTACTACATAATTACTACTTTGTGTTGGTGCATGATCAAGAGATTTATGATACGCACATCAGAGTACAGCTGAAAAAGGTGGTGTGATAGTTCAGGCCCAGACTAGCTGTTGTGTATAGGTCTATGAGGAAGGAGCTTCTCCCCCACTGTTACATTATTCCAACCAGTGGTGATAGTTTTCAGACTGTTCTTTTGCTGGAGCGTTAGGGTAAAGGACATTCCATATATCATTAGAAAGCTACCTTTGTTATCATGAATCAGGTTATTAAGTAAGTTCATTACTGTAATATGATGTATGGGGGCAGACAAATTCCAGGTATATATGGGTCTATATAATAAATATGTTCCAACTTAACCTTTGTGCTGAGCTGTAAAAGAATTTCAATTTGGTGCTGTGACTGGGCATGCTGTTGCACATTAATCTGCCTTGTTTAATAGAAAAGAAATGCGGACCTGTGTGGTACTCCAGGTGAGCCATAACCATGCCTCTGTATGGGTTGTAACAATGGCACTATCTCTTCAAGCAGTCTCTGAATTCTCTTCATGTGTATTGCAATATTTTCTTGATCGACAGAGATTAAGTCTTCACTGATTCTTATATTCATCAATGTACTTGGTTCATGGAAACGTCCTTTTTTTATTGTAATGTTGACATTTGTTCATACATATCCTTCAGGATGATTAAGGATGCCCCTTTTCTTCTAAGTAGATGCAACAGTAAGTTCTGGCTTTCTAAGTCCTCTCATAATCGTCCTACATATGTATGCATATGTTGTGGTGGTTATCTGCAAACTTCTGATTTGAGAGTCAATTATAGAAATATGGTAAGAATTACAGTGAACAAGCTTCAGAAATAAGAAAAGAAATATACAAAATAGTGGGTGAATTGAAGAAAGCGTCATCAGTGTAATCTGTTTAGTTGCAAATGTAAAAATAGTACAGCAAAATTTTAGCTGATTAGTGTATTGGTTTATTACTGAGAAAGTAGTTTCATTGCCTTGCTATTCACTGTGGACATTCTCTTTCCTTATAATAACAAATTACAGCATCTGAGAACACTGTTAGTTTCCCAGGAAGCGTGGCTCAGGCTAGCCATGCTTTCTGAAAAAATTTATTCTGCAAGTACTTTGTTAAAGAATGTGACATTGTGCTTCTGTGACATCTGTGGCTAGTAATGTGCTAAGGATTGTTCTTATACCTCAGTCTTTTCAGCACAGTACACTATATAGATGTATATATATACTTCATATGCATATATATATGTATGTATATCTACTACACACATGTAGTTGGCTTCTGTGTGAGCGTGTAATGTATCTACACCCTTTAAAGCAGTGGACTGTCAAGATCCATACCATTGCCAAAGTTCCAGTGGCTTAACATGTTCCCTTCAGACAAGACCATTCTGAAGAAATTGACTGTGAAATAAAGGAACACAAAATTACACTTTATTTCTGAAAGAAACTACACACTGGGGAAAAAACTGTTGATTTGTCTCAGTGTTCTCATCACAAATATGAATACTGGTCTCAGCTCTTTGTACTTTAGACCAGGCATCTCTAGGTGAGACTTCTAGGTGTCTCCACTGACTATTCTATCATAGTCTTTTGAGCTTTCCAAACAGATAATGGAGTCTCTTCCCACTTTTGCTTTTCCATGGGGGAATTTCTGTTCTACAGCTCCAGCAACTCCATATCCTGAACTGAGCCATTCAAACTTAATGGTCCTATTAGTGGCAAAGTTTTGTTTCATTAAACTTCAGTCAGGAAATATAGATGGTCTCTGTGGGCTCAGTCACAGCTACTCAGACACAGGCTCCTCACCAGGGGCCCTTTCCCCACAAGTTCAGGAAGATCAAACCCACACAAAGCTTAAATGCAAGTAACGACCTCATACAAATACATCCCCACCAAATTAGTTATCATAGGAAAAACTGGTACCTACTTTTTATTATTATTATTATTTCTCAATCTTCAAATCAGTATTTTCTCAGACTGGGTGTGATTAGCTATGTATAAGATAAGAAACAAAAAAATAAACAAAAACAAACAAACCAAACAAAAGAAAAAACCAAATCCACAGAACTGCCCATTCTCTGTTTTATAGAATCATAGGATGATTTATGATAGAAGAGGCCTCTGGAGATTATTTATACCCTAGGTGACCTGTTTGAAGGAAGGCTAGCTTCAAAGCTGTATCTTGTTCAGGACCATTTCCACTTGAGTTTTGATTATTTCCAAAGACAAAAGCCCTGCAACTTGTCTAGCCAGCTCTCATTATATTTTTTTTTCTTCATTCTATGCAATCAGAATCTGCCCCATGACAAAAAATCTTGTTTTGTATTTTTATCAGTATTTTTCTGGTAATGTTAGCTAAAATATTTCTCATCCCACTGTTTGATTCTATTTGCTTGATTGCAAGAGTGCTTTCACATAGCAGAGTCACCAGTCCACCTGTTTTTTGGTTTTTAAATCTTTTTTAAATTCTTCTGTCTTTAGCACACATGAAACATTTCTAACCCAGTTCCCTCCCTCCCCAGAAAACTCACTGGTAAAAAGACACAGAGGCTTTTTCTGATTAATTATTTGCAATTCATTTATACAGTAGAAGCTGTATAGCATTTGAGTAAAGTGACAAAGCTACATGATATTAATATTAGACTGGTCAGCGAGCTGTGGAAGTGGCCATAACCCATCACCCAGCTAATTAATGAAAAAAATATGAGACGTATAGAGCACTTACTTCTGATATTGCAAAAGGAAAATAAAAAGGAAAGAAAAATCTTAATATAAATGGCTTCAAAATCATTCTGAGGATGTTTGAAAATACACTTTCATGTCAAAGGCACTTATACTAGAGTGTACTCTGAGGGCTAAATTATTCCAAACTGCTTACACAAAAAGACTGTGTAACATGGACAGCTAGGAAAAAATTCTGTGATGAAATCTCTCCCTCTATGCAAGTTTGATATACTTTCTGCTTCCCCATATAAGAAATGAATCAGCTTTCCACACATGCTGTATCCTTCTAGATCTACAATAATCCCAGTAGAGTTTTAAAGACCTGAAGCCACCCTCACAAGAAATGTAGCTTTGCACTGGCTTGGACTTTTGGCTCCTCCCATGCTTTTTCTTTTGAACAGAACTCCTGACCCTCTTACTTGCAGAAATAAGAGAAATTGGCAGCTGTTTTGGCTTTTTCAGAAAAAAAAAAATAACAAGGCTAGGTAGTAATTTCAGCTTCCAGGCCACACGTGACAACTTTTTCAGGTGCCTCTTCATACAGTAGACTGAAATCATTTCTCTTCCATGTGTCTCCAGGCTACAAAGCAGTCATCTGTATATTGTGTAAAAAAAAGACAATGCATTGCCTCACAGGAAGGCAAAATAATCTTATGGAAGGGACCTTACCTGTTATTAACTGGGAGAGACGATGTAAATAGGATGTAGGTTAGAGATGAATAGTTATTTCTTTCATTAAGCAATTAAAAAGGACAAAATAACTTGTCAGAGATTTTAATTTCTTAAAACAAAATTTTAATTGTATTTGAAACTCTTTCTTGTTTCTCTAATTAGAATGAGTAGAACAAGATATTTTTTCATTTCTATTTTGGGGGGTTTTCTTCAGTTCAACTTTCAATCACCATGTTAGTAGCAACTAGTAAAGCCAGACATGTTTCATTAGGCAGAACGTTTTTAATGGAAACATGTCATATTAATAGCACATTTTCCTAGGAAAACTTAGCATAGCTGGTATCCCAATATGGTCCAACAATTACCTGAGAGAAAGCTATGTTCATGTCCTTACTTTGTCTGATTGATTTTTCAGCTTTGTAGATGTCACCCAATCACTAGGAGTCTCACTGTGATTTTGCCTGCATGTGTGCAAACATGCAGAGATAAATCATGGAGGAGTGAGAAATCTCTGTATACAAAAAGTCTGGTATACAGAGTTTATCAAAGACTGTCATTCAGACATCAGTATCTCAGTTGGCAGATGCCATAGCGTATCTTTTGTGCATTTAGTTTGCACTAATACATTAGCAACATGCTTTTATTAATAATTAATCAATAAATTCAGTTTTTCTTCATGTCATGACCTGTAATTACACAATCACTGTTACACCTGAATGACTGTCAGTCTTTTTTCATGTAAACTTTTTCAGATCTTTGTCGAAGTGTCCTGGCTCAAAAAATAAATGCCATTGAATGAAACTTAGGTCTTTATATCTGTTTATATCTCTGCTTATATATTTTCTTTTTATCTATAGATATATCTAACAATGGAAGGTTTTAATAACCCATAGATTTTACCATGTCGAATACATCTTTTTGCATAATGAAACATGTCTCTAAGTTCTTAACCTGTCCAGCTACTTATCTGAGAATACGAAATATACAGAAAGACTTATTAAAGCCAATGATGTCAGGAAAGGTCACAGATATAAATAAAGACCCTAATGAGAAATTACCTTGTGAATACACAGTGAAATGCACAGTGAAAATACATCAGAGAGAGAAACAGATCAACAGATTGTTCATTATTTTTTGTTTGTGTGCACTGTACATGTGTGTGTGCATAAACTCAAATTTAAAGTAGATTAGAATTTTTTTTTAATTTGATCCTTTTAAAGGCAGCTGAAGTTCTTGCTTCATTGTGTTCACTCCGTGAAGATTTTGTAAAGAAGTACCTTTCCAAAAAGAGAATTTCTGACCAGATCTCAAGAAGCATTCATCTCAAAAGAAAAAGCACTAGTAGGGATATACCAGATTCATGTTTCCCTTTTTTACGTTAGGTTCTAAAGCTTCTAGGGCCAACATCTGAGATGAATCCTAAACTACCAGAATCATTGATAGATTAAGTTGCTATTTTATTTTGCTTTCTTTTTTTCTTGAGCTTGGTAACATCCTTTGCAAAACAGATAGTATCTTTAAATTTCTAACAATTTCCCAAGGTAGAAAACTTGAGAAAGTATTTTGTTCAGACTTGGTTTTGATTCTTCTCATTTAAAGTCCTTAAATACTGGTATAAAAGAGGTTGAAGCTCAAGTGTATTTCCTGAATAAATGGTACAGCACTGTAGAGTAGAGTTGGAGAAAGAAGGAGGAAGTATTTCCATTGTTTTTCACGTGTCTTTAAAATGCCTTGCTTCCAGGACAAGATGAGCCAAATATTAATTATGTGAATAGTAACAAAGGTCTCATATTTTTTTTTCTACTTGATCTGCAACTTCCTGTCTTCATTCAGAGCTTTCATTCTTGGAAACAAAAAGAGGTACAATAGAATGAAGACATAAGCACAGATCATTCGCCTCCACACTGCAACTCCAGATTTTTCAACACCTGAGGATTTTATAACAAATTAATACAGAGAAAAAGACAAGTTTTAAAAAATATTTCATCTTTGGATAAGATACCTTTCCAAGCATGCTGATAAAATCATTCTGACTTGTACACTCAGGTTCTCTAAAGATATCATCAGGAACCTGTTGGAGTCTTTAGAAAGCCTACCCAATAAAAATATAATTTTATTTTTATATTCAATTTAATAATATTCAGCTTGCAGATCATCCCATAGCAAAAAGGAGTAGTTAAAACACAAAGCCAGCTCATAGTTCTGAGAACTGAAAGAGCCTGACATTTTTCTTTTTAAGTAAATATCATATTTTAATTGCTACAGCCCCCAGGTAACCATAAAGTCATGCACTGACAGCTCATGCAGATTTTATGAGGCTGTTTACTCTGTTGTTCATGATAAAAAGTTTGTTTAGCAACTGCTGCTGTTCCTGATGCTTATATCACCTGTGAGAAAGCATCTTCCTAAATAAGGAAAAAAGTATTTAATATTTTACCTGCAACAAAACACCTAAGAAAAGGGAATCTGAGTATAGAGTTGAAGTGAAGAGTATAAAAATGGCCCAAGTATTGGCTTTGTTTCCTGGCTGTGCAAGTCACCTCCCATTTTTAATGTTATTTTTATCCCATTTAAGAGAAGTCATGAGTGCCCCAGCTCCAGGAATGTTCAAGGCCAGGTTGAATGGGGCATTGAACATGGTCTAGTGGAAAGTGTTCCTGGCCATAACAGGAAGGATTGGAACTAGATGATCTTTAACATCACTTCCAAACCAAATCATCCTGTGATTCTATGAATGGGGACATTTTTCTTGACTGGAAAGATGGACTGTGGGTAGTTAACATCTTTTCATTTTCTAATTTCTCCATTTTTAAAAAGAAATTAAAAATGGTTTCAAAGTCTTTTTTATTAGTTGTGCAGGTTTCCAGAGCTTTCTGCAGCCTAATGATGTAGGCCTTAAAATATAACACAAGATCATGACACCACCAAATAAATGCATTTTAATAAATATCATGTTCTAGGAATTAATATTACTAAGAGGATCAATTTCTAGAGAATGTATGTGTCATACAATGGATTTTAAGAAGGATATAAGCTAATACAAATCTATGATGCAATTTGCACTCTCTGAAAGTCAACGATACCAATATTTCTGAAAAAGGGATATATAATCTTTAACAAACAAGTATGTTTAGAAAGTATATGGATGGCGCAACAGCAAACAGCCAGTGAAAGCCTGAAGTTTTATACAGAGATATTTAGGTGTCTGATGTAATGGAAATACTTGATTTTAAAAAGATTTAAAACAGTGTTAAATTTCATTATGTGCTTTTCAGGCTAAGAGTTACTGTTCAATGTTTTATACAAATGGTAATATCTATTCCAGTTTTATCTGATTTTTTGTCCTAGTCGTGTCTGTTTTCTACAATTTAATGACAGATAGATCTATTACTACTTAAAAGAATAAGTACTGTCCATACCTTTCCACTTCAAAAAACACATCTTCAGCTTTCCTAATCACCTGAAACCACAGCCACTTCTAGCAAGTAAGCTGAAATATTACAATGGAGGATATTTGCTAAGACATAAAACCCCCAATTGCATACCATTTCGAGTCAATAGGAATTTGAAGCCTTTCTGATAATGTGTGTGTTTGGTATCATTAACTCATACCCTTTTCTATTTAATGCTATGATAATCAATTAACCAGGAAGAGTGTGGTAGACCCCAACTGTATGGAGTAAAGGAGATATTGTTCTTGAAATATGAGAAGCAAATAAAATACTATGTACATGGATTAATAGATTTTACATTTGGTTTTGGTTTGATTCAGACTGGATTTATGCACATTTCTTTTGCATTAAAACCAATGAGGCTTAAGCAAATTCTTAAGGTTAAAGAAAATTTAACATACAAGACATTACCTTTTTAATTACTCTGTTAAAAATAGAAGAAATAAATGAATTTGCCAAAATTCAGAACTGTTTAGTACTTTGAATATTCCAAAGTTTAGAACTACTCAGATAAATCTGGAAAAAAAAAATATTCACAAATTGTAGTGATGAAACCAATCCATATTTGCACTATAGACTGAATAGAAAAAAATTAGAAATATCTAAGCATTTAAGACTGTTCTGTCCCCCCGTATAAGTCAAGCTTCTTTACTTAGGTCAATTAAATATTTATTTAATTAAATTATATATTATTGCTTTAAAAACCATCTAAGCATTGAGATTGTGAAGAAGTGACTTAGCAATCTTGCAAAAAAAAAATCCTACTTGAAACTAATTATTACCTTTTGTGAAATGCACAATCATTAATAAAAAGCCAGAGGTCTGGGATTTCTTTGTTGTTCCATTAACTTGAAAGAAAATTACATATTATTATTCATTTGTGACTTCCCAGAGAATAATCACACCAGGGGTGGGAAAGAGGGCATTGTGGAGAGATAGCTGCAAGTATAAAGTATGGTAACTCTTTGTCTCTGGGGAAAAAAAAAAAAAAAAAAAAAAAGAAAAAAAAAAACCACCTTGAAAAAATCCCTTTTAAAAAGCTCTGCTTTTAAAAGACATTGAAGATTTTGTACTTTGCTATAAATGGACATCTGTTCTATAAGCTGTACCTCAACAAGATGACATTGGTTGTCATGTCAAATCTCAACAGGTCACCTTTATTCATGTTCACCTAAGTTAAGAAATGCCACTGTAGCAGAATGAAACATAACCTTTAATATTTCTTTCTTTAGTCTGGGCTTCAGTGAAATGCAAGAGAAATGTAAGAAATACTTGTCTCTCAGTGGATTTGGTTTGAGCCAGCCTCTCTCCTTTACAGCTATTGTCAGCTGGGAGTTCTTCCAAGAAGAAAGAGAAGTCATTTTGTGTTCCCGTTTCAGTTTTCGTCAGATGAAGATAAAGTTAGATTAATATATATGCCTGTCTATTTTTTTATTGTAGAAAGCTAGAAGTAGTGCTGCAAGTCTTGCATAATATTTAATGCTCTTGTCTCAGATACAAATATCCATAGGTTTTGTGTGCATTTCATAATGAATCTATGGATTGATAGAGCTCAACAGATACTATTCCAGATCTGAATAGTAGAATGGACTCCAGGAGCTGCATCACCTCTGCCTACAGAACAGCTCATCTCTCTCATGCTCACAGTGATACTTATATCCATACACAAAGATGTGAGACATGGTGGCTCAGCATGTTTTGAAAGCTTTCATGCTCATTAAAAGCTGGACAGATTGGCTTTTTCAGGAGGAAATAAACAGTTATTAATTTATTTATTGTTTTTAACCTTTTGTCATGGATTTTTTTCTTCTTCTCATGGGGATTTATAAATAGCATCCACAATTCACATGTCATGAATTGCAAATATAGTTACCAGCACACATAAAGGTTAAAAAACTCAGAAGTGTTGGGATCTGCTGCTTTGGAAAACAAAGGCTACATTGTTCAGAGGACAGGAAGCAGTGCAAAAGGTTTTGTTGCACTATAGGAAAGTGCTGATCAATCTTTAGACTGATGTAATAGCAGTGCACCAGAGGACTTTGAGTAGTATATAAATCCTGCCAATACTAAATCAAAGAGGCTCTTCTATTCACCCTGTCATTTCATATGCCTAATTCTTCATTTCAGCACCTACATACAGACTGGCATTTGAGGTTTAATGGATAACTACTGTGCAACTAGAATATAAGGTCTCCCTTAGTAAAATGTATTCTTTATTGTTCTCTGGAGAAACATTTTTGTAATTTAGTGGGCACTTCTGGGAAGTGAAAACGTTATAATTGTCACAGAAAAGATACATGCAAACACGTTTACTTTTACTTCATTTATTGTTGGCATGAAGAGACATTTCAACACATTTGCAATGGAGTCAGGCTATGCAAAAGAAGAAAAAATATTTTAAAGGCAACATAATTCAATGTCACTCTACTGATGTTAATGGAGTCTCATAAAATTACATGAGCTAAGAATCTGTCCCACAAACTGTCTGTCACTGTTGATACTTTGAATATCCAGTGGAAGTTTGACATTAAATGTCCAGTTAGCTTTAAATTCTATTTGAAGACACCAATTCATTTTTTAAGACCTCAAATGTGTATAAACTGAGACCAAATTGTCCTGACCCTGAAAGAATTGTTTTTAGTTTTGGTGTTTTTTTGGTTTTTTTTTATAATTGAAATATTCATTGTGATAAATTCCTGATTCAAAAGGCATGTCACAGAACATGCCTCAGGAGCCAAATTTTGTTCATACAGTATGAGAATGTTCCTATCATAAGTTTCCATACAATTTGTTTAAACTCTTTCAAAAACTGTATTTAAGTAGTAGTCCAAAATAAGATAATAAAGGTCAAAAATACAGCATGATACATAAATCACACATCTCCTGATATCCGATGCTTAATTTATCTCCTTTAATACGAAATTAATATTTTACTCAAAGTTCAATGTGAACTTGAAACTAGAAAATAATTTTTGCTATAAAATCTTTTGTAATGTGTGCTAAAGAATTTTTCAAATAATTTTATTCTTTCCATGTCTGTAAATGAAGCTTAAACTAAGAGATGTGTCTTTTAAAAACAATTTCTAATTTTTAGAAATGCACTCTTTTTTGTTTTGACCTTCCATTTTTCTTCCAAGCCATGAAAATCAGACAGTAAATGATTCTGATTTGTGCCTTAAAGAAAATCAAACAAAACTCACCCAATTCTGCGTTAGTACAAAACTGTTAAAAAATATGACAGCACTTCAGTGACAAAATATTGATAAAATACAGGCAAAATTGATTCTCAATGTACGATCTAGTGAGAGAATTCCAATCATATCATAATTTGTCTCATAAAAATATACTAGAAACTATTTTTTTTTCGCTTTTCCAAGAGAAATAACACTTAGAAAAAATGGTTGCATGTGTTGGAATGTTTCTGATTCTTCTGGCTTTCTGTCTGTAGTTTGGGGACTGGGAACACACACAAAACTCTAGTAAAGGGCTTGACTACTGTTGGTGTAACACTGTACTGAGTTCATATTGGTCAAAGTTTTTGATAAACCTTCTGGTAACATGTTTTATCTTTGCTACTTGTGCTTCTTGAAATAGCAGATATAAGCAGGGAACAGTAGATGATATATTGCAAGAATTCAATGAACAGAACCATGCTAAAAACATTATTTTGTGGGCCATCAAATAACTGAAACCTTCCTCTTATATAAGAAAATGCTGCCTGTAGGCATAAAATAGTTTCAAGAGTATCATGAATTTGCAGATCATATTGTTTCCTAGTATAAGATCTGTTTGCCCGTTGGTCTTCATGAGGATATTTAACTCCTTCAGGGATCGTTCTTTTGACTACTAAAGTTCACATCAGTTTAACCATTATTTTTAGTTCAGATAACTCCAATGCATACTTTGTGAAAGTTGATACTTAAGCAAGTGTGTTGTTGTTACTGTCAGGTGTCAATATTCTGTCAATGCCAGTGATATCAAAAACTACAAAATCAAGTCATGAAGTTGAAAACTGGCTGCAGATCAGTGCAGATGCAAGGGCATCTTGTACATTCCTCATGGATATGATTGCTGTCTCAGAACAATTAGGGATCTAATGTTCAGTATATCACAAGTATTAAATTGACTGATAGTGGATAAATAGCTAAGACGGATAAATAGCTAAGACAGATAAATGCAATGATTGATTGATGCTTCTATTGAGACATCACAGTCCATGAACACTTGGTTGGACAGGCTGCATGAATTGTACCTTGAAGACGGATGTTTACTTTGTGTCAATCACTTGCAAAATTTGGTTTGGAGAATCTCAGCCTGGTCAAATATATCTCAGGTTGTCTCACAGCATAGCACTTCCAGAAAGCAGTACTATATCAACACAGTAAGAGTAACTGGAGGGGACACTGATCATTTAAGCAAGAAATGAGGCCAAGAACATAGTTAGGGGAATGAGTGTTCATGAGATGTTTTCAACACTATCTGGGCCACACTGAATCTGATGATATTGTTGATTCACTCATGCTTGACACACTATGAACTCAGCAAACAGCAGTTGTTACCCTCCACTCACTGTTACACACTTGGTCTCAGAAACGCTATGCCTAACCAACCTGATTATACAATGATTAAAAGGTCATCAGATCTACTGAAGAATCTGACTTGTGCAAATGGGCAGGGAGAAAAGAAAGAAAACAAGCAGAAACAGAAAATTGTGTACAATCAGCATAAATGGAGAAACAGAGCAGAAGCAAAGACTGAAGGAGATAATGCAATTTTCTGCCAGCTAACATTTCAGAAGAGAAAGCACTAGCCTCAGAGTCTGTCCTTGGGCATAGAACACAATGATGGGAGAGAAGTTGCTCGTAGTTAGGGAAGTGAAGGAAAGATGTTAATAATATAAGACATTGGAAAACTTCGGAATATCTTACAAAAATAAGAAACTCAGAAAATAATAATAACCAATAAGAATAACTAAGTTACACTTTATATAACAAATTTTGGTTAAAACTACAGATTTCAGAAAAGAAAATAAAGCAAGCTCTGTTTTTTCTAAACAAGCTGGAATATTTCAATCTTCTGTAATAGCAGTGAAAAATCAAGAGCTTCAGTTTTCAGAAAAAAACACATGCATATACATACCCAGGATTACAATATAAAAGATTGCAACATAATTTAAACATGTTTAGATGAACCATTCTTCCAAATTAAAATTGAACAGTTTGTTAGTTTGGGGTTTATTATGTTTGTTTGCTTTTAAATCAGGAGACGTAGCATGTTGATATTTTTGTGAGTCTATTTTGCCATAAAAGCTGCCTCTTAATTTTCCTCTTTAAAGGTTCACAAGGCTTTAGGACTGGAAAAACAATTGAAATCCAGTATCTTTTCCAAGAGTCTCATCCAGTTAAAAAAGACTATTTAAATACCATCTGCTTTACAAATAACAGTTGTTACTACACAAGTGACTCTGTTGTACATATTACTTGTCTGTGAGAAATGTTGATGGGGCCCAGTGTTTTCCAAAGAAGTTGTGGGCAAGGGCAGATAAAGTGACAAAGCTGGAACTTAAACATGTCATGAGGCTGATTGATGTAACTGTTGCTTACAACTGAGTCATGCAGACAGGGCTTTCTGCTTAAATTGATCTGCAAGGCAAAACATCACAGTTTAGAGGGGTACCATTACTTAACATTCCTCTTTACATGTTACTTTAGAGTTACCCTGCTACTTTTGCAATAGGAGTAAAATTCAGATTAGGGGAGCAGTTCTACTGAGTGGTCCTGAACACATACAGAAGAGAAATTACATTTGTGCCTTATAGTATGTATGAAAATTTAGGACAGATGGGACTCATTGAAGGTCAAGCAAAGCAAGCGAAGACTTCTTTTTATCAATTAAATCAATGGTAGGAACAAAACCAAACATTTAATGCCCTATGAATTTGCAGTTTACTTTAGGGGAATTTACCAGTTGCAGACATAAAACATTCAATGCAATCCAGCTAAGCAATGCTTGATTGCTACAAGTACAGCAGCCTTTTATGAACTCCTTGGTGAGCTTGAAGCTATAGATTTGGCATTGTTTGCAGATCACTAGGTCCCACTAGTCCTGCACTGCCCAAACCCTGTTTTCTAAAAATTAGATTCTGAGTGCAGAACTCAAAAACAAACAAAACAAAACAAAACAAAACCGAAACAAAAGCAAAAAACCTCCCAAAAAACCCCAAACACAACTCCCCCAAAAAATCCAAAAACCCTGCAACAACAGAAAAACAAACAAAAACCAAACAAACAAGCAAAAAAGATTAGAGAGTAGGAAGACAAAAAAAGCTGAATAAGCACATAGTCTAGCACATACAAAATTAAAACAGTTTAAAAATTATCTTCACTTAGTAGCAACCCAAACTGTTTGAAATAATTGCGGTTCAGCAACAGAGATAAAGATATGCTACTTCACATAAATATATAATGACTTCAACATACTATAATGGAGTGTCATATTAAAATATAAAAGCCACCCAAGGAAGTTGCAGCAGCAATCCAATCTCTAAAGTTCCATTTTATGGGGAGCTGCAGATTTGGTGATTAGTGATGGGTGCAAAAGCATTATAGTTCACACCAAACCTGCTAAGTACCATTGTGTGTATCCTTTTTAAATGCAAACAGTGAAGAGAACAACTATCAGTGTTATTCAGAAAGCTCTAGTGCTAAAAGCATTTTTTGAATGTCAAAATATAAGTAAATGTTGAAAACCTGCATATAATATTTTCTAATACCTTAAAATGTCTTCTGAAGATCCCAAAGTAACACACACAGAGCATGAAAACATTTTTGATGTTTATCTTTAGGGTTTTTATTATCACAGATGAGAGGTTAAATTTCCTTTCATATTCAAATATTGGTGACTGCATAAAGAAAGCAAGCCTTTTAAATGCAGAATAGAAATATTATCCAGGGAAAAAAATGCAGTATAGTACAATAACATGCATACGAACGTTTTCTCAAATATATATGTTGGCAATGGATATATGTAAACCAGCTATAAAATGATACAGTAGGCACTGAATTTTATGAAGTAGTAACTAATGTATTTGAGTACATTCGTAGTGGTTTTTTTTTCCCTTACAATGATAGGAAAATAAAAAGGAAGGAAGGAAGGAACAAAAAGTTTCACATCATTTCACTAACATCATCATCCATTAAAAAAAAAACCCAACACATAATTCTTGATTATTTTGACAGCTAGATTTCACGTAAACTTCAAGGAATTATCCTCATTGGATTATGTACTTACACAGGAATAAAAGAGTTGCACTAGCACAAGTACTTAGAACCTCCACATATTCAGGATCTGAGTTTTGTGATATAGAAAGAAAACGAAAGGGTCTGCTTTCCTATTCAGTACTGCTTCTTACTCTTTTGTATTTAGCTATAATATAGCATACTCATCTGTATGACCACAAAATGTATGGCTTGATCCTCTGATATTGCCAGAATTCCCTCTACTAAAAAAATTCTGACAAAGTCAACCTTGCTGTTTAACTAGATTGTACTGGAACCACCTGTTATCATTGTTATCCTTACATATTTCCAAGTGAATCGCTCAGATTCCCCCGATTATTCTTGCTCCATGACAAAGAAATAAACTTCTTAGAGCACATCCATATTTTGGTGACTTAAAACACCAGTATCAGGGCCCATAAACTGCAATACTTTTCCTCACTACTGCTGCCACAGTAGGGGAAACAGGACATGAATACAATCGTCCATCTGTGGTTTCATTTTTTTAGATGTTTTGTCATATGATGTAAACTAGACATGCTTTCAGGTCATTTTAACTCAGCACTGGCATGGTCATCTTGCTTACAATGGCAGCAGTCAGAAAAGAGCAGAATAAAATTCAAGAACATGCATTACTTGCATTGTTTGTGGTTCAGCTGTTATCACCATGCCCTAATACTCCATGATTTCATGTTGTTCCTGAGTGTACTGTCCCGTTTCCCTCACAGCCTTACTGCAACATCTTCTTATCATGCAGCTGTTAATTCAAATAATACACAGAAATAACTTGATAAGACTTAAAAATTTTCATGAGATTAAAAAAAAATTCAAGAAAAATAATATAGATTCCTAGTATTCTCTGATCTGAAGAGAAACCTTCTGTTTTTCCTTTTGCGATATGTAGAAATTTAAAAATATTCACGGCTAATTATTAGGTATACAAAAGTAGTCCCGTTCTTTTACAATTATATTAGTCTATATATCTTATATCCAATCCCTAGTATTAAAAAGTAGTTTGGTAAGACTCAGTGTACGCATTTATCCTTGGGAGTTGAGATTCCAAGAGCTTGAACAGTTACTGAAACACTATCAGGTTTCCCAGCAGCCATATTAAGATTTACCTTTCATACCAATATGACACAAAAGCATCAAAGCTGCACTCTGACCTTTACTCATGTAATTCAGTTAAAGTACATCAATCTATTTTCTCTTTTTGGTTGAGTGGAGATCATGTCATTTCATTTTAGGAACAATTTGCCTACGGTGTATTAAGTACCATATTATGTGTCCATGAAAAGTGATATTGAAAAAAAAAAAAAAAGAGGGATAGCAGAAGCAAATGTGCCTCATAAAAACAAAACAATAAAAACCCCTATAAACTATCTTGTCTGTGCTCTGCAAGATAGAGATCGAATCTAGTCAAAGACAGTATGATATAATCAGATTTTCCTCAGAATTTGATGTCTCTTCACTCTGAGAAGAAAGAAACAGAGACCAGTTAAAAGGAGATGGCTGAGGTTAAAAGGAAAAATTAGATACCAAAGGAAGATTGAGTTGCCTAAATCAGAAAATGGGATCTAAAACCTCTAGCTTGGTGGCTGCCTGAGTTTCCTAGGCATTGGTATTTTGCATCATTTTGCTGCTCAGATCTTTGCAGGCAGAGTCCTATTGTCAGATGAAAAGACTGAAACACTTAGAAGTTATTTGTTTATGATTTAACAGAAAGGCTGAGTTGGACTGGCCTTACTCACTTAAGCATTTTAGGATTTTAACTTCTACATCTGTATGGATCACCCTAGTCTTCTTGTAAAGTCAGAGGATAAAATTAGGCTCAAAGCTCATTTTGTCTGACCTATTTTGACTATATAATTTCTATGTATTTTAGATATTTTCTTTAGGATGAAATGAACAACAGTTGTTTTTTCTCCCATTTCATGATAAAACAAATGTTGGAATGCTTTCACGCACACAATGGGGTTTTTTTGGCATCTAAAATTGACAAAGCTCTCAACAGTAGATCTAACACAATGAGTTTATCTACTCACACTCAAGCACACATCACAATTTTTTTTTTCCCACAATCTGCAAAAAGCCTACTTTTTTCCCCTTAGTGGTTAAACATTACAAGCCTACGGTGGTATTTTGAGCAACATTCTTTATAATACAGCTGCCAAAGAGCAGTTTTTGCAGGAGGGCATGTGTATTAATATCTTAGTCAGAAGGCCATCAGAAGCTGACAAGTTTCCCATATTAAATGGCCACAGATAAACAATGATCTCCGATATTCTGGTGAAATATGAGACATTTAATTTGAATTTAATTGAATCAGTGCCACCATATTCTGTGTTCCACTTAAGTAATACAGAGAATCTCCTCATGATTGTAGATTACCACTGCTACTGATTAACCAAATGTATTTTTTAATGAAATGCTATTACAATAAGAATAAAAAAGTAATTTTCTTCCAATATTATTTATGCAGGGAGAAATTCACTCATTTAAGTGACGTATTGCTTTGCACCTTGAAGATGATTTGTAAGTCCTTAACAAATATTCTGGGGAGATAAAGGGTATTAAAACTGGCCAATGGTAAGAGATGAGATGGGACACTGAATCCTCAGTTACACAGATTTAGTGGTTATGGACTTTAACAGAAGGGCAGCAGTATTTATCCTAGGAAATTCTGTCTCTGAAAAACAAAAGACACTTCTACAGAAGATAAACTTTTATTTTGCTCTAACTGAAAATGTGTCTCACTGTGAAAGCAATGACTTCCTCTGTACAATGAATGTATTTGTTGATACAAGCACCTGGACATTCCTTGTTACCATAGACATGGTAAAAGAGAGAAATTTCAGAGTTTGGGTTGCTTCCTGCCTATATATTTCACCTTTCTCTGAGGTGTTATTAATGTTTTAATCATGTATATAATATTATTCTACTACTTCACTATTTTGTATCTACTACATTCACACCAGCTATTTCATTAGTCATGGAGCAGCAAGCATCTCATGGAAAAACAACATAAGCAAATAGCAAGGCAAAAACTACAGTTAAAAGAAGGAAACGAGAAATAAGATGGAGGCTCCATCACTATCTCTAAGCCGGTTCAAAATATGACTGGATTACTTCTTGGCTTTAGTTGGCTCCACAAGGTTGAGTCTCCCTAGTTATGCCTAGAGGCCTGCAAAGATCATTACCTTTGGCCTTGGAAGGCTTGGACAAAAATTAACTGACTATACTATTAAAGCTGCACTAGTTTTTTGCATCATTACACAGTGTTTCTTTCCAGAAAATCAGCAAGAAGGCTGTAATCCTGGAGATCTAAACTGTAGAGAATTCATTTTTTTCACATCATCTATGTAAAACACCTAAATAAAGGTGCAGAGATTATAGATTTCAGAGTGGTGACATCTGCTAAATAAGAATTTTTCTCTGTATTTTGTTCTGCAAGAATGTAGGGGAAAGGCTATATTACATCTCAGAGTTGTTTCATTCTTCCTTCATATACCTTTTTGTTGCCTGTATTCAATTCACATCTAAACTTCACAAACACAATGTTTAGAGATTTACTTTCTTTCAAATAAAACCTGAGAATACAGAGAAACAGATAATAGCTTCAGGAAGGTCAGGAAATGATCTGTCAGTAAGTATTGGCAGAAAATAAACTGCTGTTACAACTGGAAGTGGATGCAGGTCAGCAAAATGGTACTCTAGACTGTTTGACTAGTTCTCCACTCACAGTAATGGGGCCTCAGACACATAGCAGAAATGCAGACAGCTGTTTGGAAATATATAAAGTTAGGAGTCTGAATATGAAGTTAGAAGAATTTTAAGGTACTCACCTAACATTCCAACCTATCTCTGGTAATAGCTGTAACAGGTGCTTAGATACAGAAAGAGATAAAATATGATGACAGTTCCTGGGGATGCTCTCCCTTTCATCGAATGATTAATAGCCATCAATAGATTTTTCTACTAAAATTTATCTGACGCCTTTCTTAATACATGAGTAACAACTACTGCCTTGGTCTACTCTTACCAGCAGAGTTAGACCAACAAATATTGCTTCTAGAATGGCAGTTATGAACACAGACACAACAGTCTGTATAATTCTTTAGATTATTCTTGATATTAAGCCATATGATCAAAAGGGTTTTTATAATAACTGTGCCTTTATTATGTATTTTGCTAGCTTGACTCTTTCAGCTAAAACAGTAATTTTACTGTTTTACTGCCCCACATTGAGGGCAGCTTTTCTTCTGATTATCTGCCAGATGACTACAGTTTTGACTACAGACTAAATCTCTTGAATTTTGCCAATTCGATACAACTACCTTGCCAGTCTAAAAAAAAAAAAAATTAAAAAAAAAATCACTTCTCCACAGAAAAAGAGTATTCTTCTTTTCTCACTTACATACACACACAGATGCACATCCTTGTTTTATGAGTTTCTTCATTATCCTTTTGCATACATAGGTAATTCAGCTAGCTATTTTAAATTCAACAGCTGTAAAATTAGTTGAGATGGATTTTTTTCTTAGTGCAGCAAAGTAATTCCTAAGATTGTTGAGTGACGAATGTGTGTATTTACCTGTTCTCCAAAACTGCAGCCAGAGCTGAATAACAAGCATTTTCAGATTTATGTCAGGTTCTCTGGGTTACATGCAAAAACAAGGCTGTAGCTTTTGAATTCCTTTGCATGTGTAGTCTCACAGTTGATGTAAATCAGAATTTGCAAATGAAAAATGTCTGAAGCATGATTTGAAGACAGAAATATTTTTCTGCAGTGCATGCTTACATTGGGTTTTTATAGAAATTAATTCACTTTCTGGAAATCCAGAGTACAGTATAATAAAATGAAAAAAGAGCAGATTAAGCAATATATATCCTAAGTTCTGGCATTTCTAGATAGAATGATTAATTGTAATTATTTTCCTGTAAATTTGGCAAAAAAAATATGCTTAAGAAAGTCTATTAGAACAACAGGTTAGAAACAAACACATTTGTACTTTAAAGAAGGCAGATAATAAGACATCTGGAGTATGTATAATTACATGTGTATATATATAGTGCTTGCTTCTTAGTTTAGATTAAATATTATGTAATGTTAATGTGCAAGCACCATATTAACCACACATAATATGAACTTATTCAAATGTTATGGCTCCACCTTTGATAAAATTTTATTGGAAAGCTTTTCATAAAAACTCATAAAAATCTATCATTTTTTGGAAAGCAATTTTAAATAACAGCCTATAGCAATTTATTAAAATGCTGGATTAGAAATTGTCTTATAAAATATAACAGCTCTTTAATGCATAATAATATTTAATTTAAAATTTCCAGCAACACGTTGTGGTAGTATTTAGATAAAGAGGAAAAATTATTTAAGCAGTTCCCCCAGTGCTTTACAATTTTGAAATAAATCGTCTTCTGCTTAAATATGTGAACTATTTTGGCAGAATTTTTAAAACAGAAAACTAATACAGCTGTTCAAAGTTAACTAAGATGAGGCAGTGGTGATGACCTGCCTAGCTGAAAAGGAAAGACAGGAGATTTTATAACCTTTGGAAGAAGGAGCAGGAAACTCAGGAGGACTACAAGGATGTCATGAGGTTATGCAGGACCAAATTAGAAGGACCAAAGTTCACCTATAACTTTGTCTGGCTAGTGTCATAAAAGGCAACAAAAGTTTTGTCTGTAACAATATCATCAACAAAAGGAGGGCTAAGGAGATTCTCCATCCTTTAGCGGATGCAGGAGGAAACATAGTGACAAAGGATGAGGAAGAGGCTGAGGCACTTAATGCCTTCTTTACTTCTGTCTTTATAGCAAGACCAGTTTTTCTGCAGGTACTTATACATTGTCCTGTCACTACATGCCTTTGTGAAAAGTCCCTCTCCAGCTTTCTTGTAGGCCCACTTTAGGTATTGGAAGGTGCTTTAAGGTCTCTCTGGAGCCTTCTTTTCTCCATTCTGAAGAATCCCAGTGCTCTCAGCCTGTCTCCATAGGAGAGGTGCTCAAGCCCTCTCATCATCTTGGTGGCCTCCTGTGGACTTACTACAGCAAGTCCATGTCATTCTTATGTTGTGGGTTCCAGAGCTGGATGCAGGACTACAGGTGGAGTCTCACCAGAGTAAAGTTGAGGGGAAGAAGAGTAAAGGTAAGCTTATAACTTTACAACGCGCCCTGTGTTACTGATTATATAAAGACGGAACATCTGAAGAGCAGACATAAGGTCCAAAAAACTCTGATAAGGGAATGTCAAATGCAATAAATGAAATAATTACTCTGATATGCCAAACCATAGTTTCTGTTATTTATTTCTACTCTCCACTTGTCTAAGAATTTATGTTTGTGTAAAGGAGTGTCAGACAAATAGTTTCTGACAATTCCAAATTAAATAAATCACTATAATATCAACCCTGGAGGGAGGGCTACAAATGCTGGAGAAAGCTTAATCTGAATCAGTAGCAACAGAGAAAGATTCACTTATTTATTTTACACTTAAAAGTAACTTGCAGTTTCTCATATGTCCCGCAGAAACTGTGGGTGGCTGATAAGTATCAGGAAATTCTCTCAGCTTGAACTACTTGTCAGTGTTTTGCAAAAGCAAAAGGATAGAAGCATTGCAAAGAGTTTTGTCTACACTTTTTAAAGCTAATTAAACACAGAAAGTTTCTATATCGTCGATCAACTGGGTCTTATTTACTTATTGTAGAAAATAACCACATCACATATCAAAGGCAACAAATGATAAAAAATAATTCAGCGTTCTGTGCACTAAATCTGAAATGCACATTAATGATCACCAACAAGTTTGACAAAATGCCATGGCATAATTATTTCCTAATTAGCTAGTGTAGTCAAACATGCAGGATTTACTGCTACTTACATGACTTTTCATTGTAGAATTCAAAAAAGGAAATTATAATGGCTTCATGCTGTAAAGACAATTCTTTTTGGTTTTGGTTCATCTGCTTAGATAGTTTCAAAATGAAACATTGTCTGCTGAAGTACCTCATATTTAGTGTCATCTTTTATTTCATTTTGAAATCTCTCTAGAGTATGAAATACAAAATGGCAAAGACACTGAATTGAATAATAAGTGCATGTTACAATTATGTTACTATGTGCTAGCCAAGATCCTAATGCCAAATCTTTATTGTAAATCACACTGATGTATAATTAGTATGAGATGTTAAGCTTTCATATTCACAGAGTCTTTGGAAATAAATCATTGCATCATCCTGTGTCAGTATCAAAGGTGTGCAGTGGAAAAGTATTTCTGCCTAGAAATACTGCAAACTTAGATTACTAAGAATTTGTACAGATTTTTTTTTATATTTAAAACTAAAGATGAGAAATATTATTTTGTTTCCTTGTTCTTTGATGAAAGAAAATGTTTGTATAAATCTTTGTGAAAAGAAAAAAATTTCTGAAGGCTTTTTTGAACTCTAAAAGGAGTGATCCAACAAGCTGTATTTTTTTTGGTTTGCAGAACAAGAACTACAGTTTCAACTCAACTCAAGTGATTGATATGGGTCAATCTAAAGATAAAAGGCTGACATTTTGGAAAGTGGATGTGCTCCCAAGCTGAGAGAGCACACAGATATCTTGAGAGAATAATACACTCAAATTCTATTGTAACTATTTGATGGAGATGAGGAAAGCATTTTACTGACAAGGAGGCTTCAGATTTCTTCAAGCATGGAAAGAAGAAACATTGGAGATGATTTCACTACACTGCTGTACCTTTACTTTCTGCAGTGCACAGCTCATGTTTAGTAACCTACTGGTTAGGACAAGTGATGTATCCAAAGAACCAAGGTAATTTAAAAGTAAACAGACTAATTATATGCATTGGATTTTTTTTTTTTTTAAATGTAGCATCCTGTTCTCACAGAAAAGGCCAAGAGATTTTTTAATATCCGCAGCATGACAGGAACTCTACTTTAGTGGTCTTCTGTACACTGCCATGTCCAACCAAACTGTAGATTGTAAGATCTACATACTCATTCAGCACAACCACATCAGCTACTAATAACCTGACACAGCTACTCATGTATTTTCTGCTAAATACTGATATAATCCTACTTTATTTGGCTTAATAAGATCACATTAATATTTAATGCTTAAGTACCTATACATCTACATATGTAATGTAGGCCAGTCCCTATCATGAAGACTCTGGGTGAAGAAATTTAACTGTTTGCACTCTGCCATCTAAATGTATTTTATCAAGCAATTGGTAATTTAACTTATTTTAACCATATTATTTAGACAATGTAATTTAAAGTTTTGTTTTGACTCAGAAAGAAGTTGTATAAAATAGGATCTGGTGGGTTGAAGATCCAAAAATCGTAATTTTCATCTTTTTCATTGCATGTATTCAGGTATACATGTAATGCCTTCCTCTTTCATTCTCCACTTCTCAAAACTTGAATTTTCAGAAAACTGTTGCTGAGATTTAGAGTACAAGTTGCATCCTAGTAAACCTTGTAAAATAGATAACAAGCTACATTAAAAAACCCAAACAAAACAACAACAACAAAACAAAAAGCAAACAAACAAAAGCAAAAACCCCAAGGGAAATTGCAATTAATAAGTTCACATATCTAGCCAAATATATGGTTGCCTTCACCATGGCACAGAAACGTGAAGTCAGAAGGGGACTGAAGGGCATGGAAACACTTGCAGTGTCTTCTCTGATTTTAAAAGTTGGAAGCAGTTTCCTTGTTACAGAACTGACAGTTTTACAAGCATATTCTGAACATGAACAGTGTGACTCAGGTCAGGCATTCCTCATTCAGTAATAATGAAAACAGGTCAAGGAGAAGACTTAGAGAACTCATACAGAAGAAATGTCATCATCCCCACCTCTGTCACTGAGTGAAGCATAGATCTGAGTTCAGTGACCGATTGCATATATGACAGTATTCAAGGATGCATTGCACTTATAAGTGGGGTCCATAGACTTTGAAATCTTACTCTGAAAGTTTAGCAGGTGTAAAGAGGGGCTTCAGTTAGAAGACACAAATTGCCTACACATTCAGTGGGGAAAAATCAACTCCTATAGGCAGCTCAAAATTTTTTGGTACTGAGATCCATCTGAAAGAGGATCTCCTTCAAATGTTTGCTTTGTGAACTTTCTCGCATATGTTTAGATAGCATGGCCTTAATCTCAGAGACACTTGCTAGCCATAGCCATAGCCACTGAGAGAAGGGGATGCACCTGTCAGTACTGGATGGCACTTGCCATTGTAGAGAACATATTGTTTCATGCACAGTTTGCACATAGTACAGTAAGAGCTTTTATAGAAATCAATAACTTAGGGCAAAATTGTACCTCTGTACCCATATGTATATAGGAAATCAAGGTAGACATCTGCACATATACCTATGGATAGAACTAGATCTGTGTTTCCTTCATAGATCTCTTTCTTCATAGTGATTTTTTTATCTAGTAAACCCAGACTGAACAATTTGTTACAATTATATTGTACCTACCTCTTCTACAGTGTTTTTCATCAGCACATCTTAAAGTCCTTAAAGCTGGTGGATTTTTTCCTTCTACTATGTCCTTATTTCTATATAACTTCTATCAGAGGTTCTACTCATAACCAAATCTGTGAATAAAGTTTCCTGTAATTTAGAATTTTCATAATTAATAGATAATTTTAGAAATATTTCTTCCAAAGAGCATAAACTGGTTCCACTTGGGTGCTGATGTTGCTGAGGTGAATTCATTTTCTTACTATGCAATCTCTATCAATGGATGAAGTACTTACCTGTAGACATATTGATTCACCACTTTATATGAAATATTCCTTGCAAAACACAGAGTGGTTTTAAGCCTTAATATTCTTCGTACAATGAAAGTACAGATTTACAAAATGAGAGTCACACTTCTATTTAAAGGAGAGAAACATTTGTCCATCAACATTAGCTCTGAACAAAAACTAGATACAATGCAAAAGAAGAAGCAGTTTGTTCTCTAGAAAAGTTCTATGTTATAGACACTCAAAAGATAAATTTTCCATAAGAGAGGTTTTGAGGGCTGATTTCTAGAAGGGCAGACCAGAGTTTGAATATACAAACATAATTTGAAAGATCTTCAATATGTAGCTGTCTAGAATTTAACTGTCTAGACAAAGTTTGAGGCCAAGGATGTCTGTATACATAATGTAGAAACAATTAAGGAAAGCTATCTCCATAGATTTTTTGAATGGACAAAAAAAAATCACTAAAAAATAGAAACAAGGGGCATTGCAGACACTTCTCTGGAGATGTTCTTTCCAGAGTGATTGTACACTTTCTATAAATTAGGTGCCTATACATAATCAAAGTAAATTCCACCTTCAGTGTCTCAAAATTTTGAAATGTATCCTCCACCAACACTTCCTCAAAATGTCTGAGAATATCGCTCTATTAATTAAGAACAAAGACTTTGAAGTCAGTATTCCAGAGTACTGTATTCTTGATTGGATATTGGTTTATTACAGCAAAACCCAGTGAGTCAGTGCTAAATTGTTTTGAATGCACTAAATGGTGCATGGACTCAGAACTTTTAAGATCTTTTTAAATACCTCTGAGGGAAACTGCAAGAAACAGACTTCCTACTGTACAGCTGGTCACCATCCTTGGAATTCTAACCTCTGTAAACTGTAAAGGATATTTCTGCTATTGAAAGTGTTTGCATTTCCCACAGCAGGAGAGTGTGTTTTTCTATTTATAAACTTAAACAATTCTACACAGTTACCATAACCTACCTACAAAAGTGAAAGCTTATTTCTTTGTGCACAAATGGTGCAGCTCATGCCTTGATGCAGAGAAGGACGTTATAAATAACATTTCAACACCCATATTCCAGTTCATATTGAACAGACATAAGGTATGGCTAGCCCATTTAAAGAAGGAAGAGGTCAGTCAATAAATAAGAAATGTTAGTCATATCTGTAATCTGCTACATACAGCAACAAGAATCACCATTAAAAAGGTAAGGTAAAAAAGCTGATTTTACAGGTCTTACTTTAGTTTTACTCACTGTAAACAACTGGCCCTGCTCTTATTTCTGCTCCTTTCTATGCTTCCTGCACTACAAATACAGCACTGTGATCAACACACTAATTTTGTCCACAGGAGACCTGAGCTCAAGGCACACAAGGTGCAAACTGTGCCTTTCACTAAGCTCTGCTGTGAACACATATGATTTACTATAGAACACGTTTCACAGCAACAGACACAGCAAACTCTGGAGAAGAAAATCAGAAATGAATTGAGAGAGGAAGTGAGATGAAAGTTACAGGATCAGACAAATCAATCATCTCTGGTGCTTAGCATTTAAAAGACGGGGTAAAATGAAAGAATTGTTTTGTGATGCTTAAGTACCAATGCCAATACTGAGAACAGTTTTAGTTTTAACTAATATTTTAAATTTTTGCACTAAAGAAACATAGGAAAGTTGTCAGTTGAATTCTTATTCTTAATAGCAACTCTCTGTGGACTTAAGAAATGGCAGCATGTAAATGAAATTACTTTTCATATTCAGAAGCTGAAGTAATTATTGGAAGCTTAACTTGCATACTGACCTTGAACTTGGCCCAGTTTCCAGGCCTCACTGTTTATTTGTTACTGACTTCTTGAAGGAATAATGCACATTAACTAATTAATTTTTATACTCTTCATGTCAACCAATTGTCAGCATGAGTACATTTTAGTCCCTTTTTGTTCCCTCAAACTGAGGAAAATAAAAGCTAGGGCAGTCCACCCACTGGTAAGTACTAAGAAAAAGAATCTTAAAATGTACCTGGTCCAGAAGCATTCTAAATTAACTGCAAAAAGAAGGTGTAAAAACTTAGATGAAAAATGAAATAAAATCATATTATTATGTAAGCTTTTCTAACCCTGAGAGAGCTGGTTCTTTACAAAATAATTCATATTTTGGTATTAAAGCATTTCAGTCTCAACTTGTTTCTAATAGATGTCTTTAGTGACTGTATCTGTGATGGCAGAAACCTTAGAGAACACATTGCACCAATGCTGTAGCTCATGAAGAAACAGACGCAGTGTAGTGTATCATGACAAGCTGAAATGGAATACCAGCCGTGTGAAGGTAAATTTTCCAGCTGTGCTAGCACAGATTGGAATAACTCACTCATGACTACTGCAGAAGAAAGTGTCAGTCTATATCTCAAACTGTAGCTATCAACCACTTTGTATCACTGCCTGCAGCAGACAGGGAAAAACTCGGAAGTAACAAGGTGAGATGAATGCATTTCTGGGAAGTAACTTGTGGGTTTATAATTTTAATTATTCTTTTACAGTTTTTAATTTTAATTGGTGTCTGGTCCCACTTCAGCCTTAAAAAAAAAAATATCAGATAGAGTGACCCTAAGTTAAAGTGATGGGAAAAGAGCTGGAATATAGATATTTTCTCATTAAAAATATCTTACATTCTTTTTATGACAATTTAGTAGTTTCTACACCCATAAAAGAACAAATATATCAGGGAAAGGTCTCTAAGTATCATGTATATATTTGCTTGGTTGTATATTTATACCTATAAATCAAACCAGAACTTTTTATCAAATGTGAAGGCAAAGGAAAATCTTCCGCTGCTCTCATGCAAGAAATACATGAAACAGACAAAATAGACCCTCAGTGCCTCACAGCCACTCCCACTTCTCTCCTTAGCACATGCACATATGGGTGCTTTATGTGACTAGTGAAAACTTACAGTACCTTTGTGCTTGGTATCTTTCAGTTTGCCTGAAAACAAAGGAAAGTGCCTCTTCAGGTGATACTGTTCCTTCAGTGCTCTCGTCCTTTTTCTGGCACAATTTTCACATACCACTAATCTCATAATTTCAGACTTCTGTCTGGTCTCACAGGGACTTTCTACAGGAGTTTAAATCCTCTCAGAAAAACATACAGCTCCTCAAAAGTCAACACCTGAGCTGCTCAACCTTTCCAAGGCTCCTAGAACAAGCAACTACTAAACCTCTAAAAAGCTGGAGTGCATACCTATCTTTACAATAACATATAAAGTCATTGAACTGTGTCTGTTTAAACAACATTTGTTTCAGTGAAAATCTTCATTAGCTGTTTGGGAAATTCACTCAACTTCTGCCAGCTGCAGGACTGGATAGAAAATGAACTCTAATTGGACTTTGAGGTAGCAAATTTGACACTCTACAGAAAAAGAACTATGTGAAAATTTGCAGCTGGGGTTTAGGTTTGTTTTGGTTTCCTTAATTTTGATACTTCTTTCACTACAGATGTAAAAATCTTGTGAAGCTTTGAAACACATGAAAATGATTTATTCCAGACCCAACCAGCTTTTCAGCAGCTGCAGAAAAGTCAAACTGGATGGAAAAGGAGATACCCATTTTAGTATTTCTCTATTTAAATTTGACTCAAGCATCCATGACAAATATTAGGCTCCATTCAGAGACTATTTATAAAAAGCATAAGGGAAATTAAACTAAACTGCCAGAAAGAAGGTGCATGCCTGCAGAACTCAAAGGAGTGATTTAGGAGTGATTTACAGCACCTGGTGACAGCAAATGTGAATAATCATGTCCTGTCTCACTCTTTTGTCCTGCTATGCATTATCATGCAGCATGAAAACAAAAAGTAGAGAGGTGGAAACAATTCTCCAAAGCCTGGCCACATGAATTGATATGTTTATTGTACACCACAGTCAAAGTAGCCTAGCAGTCTTGGAAGAGGAAACACTAGGAAACCTAACATTGGAGTACAGGCTCCTGACCCCTAAAGAAGAAAAAAAAAAAGCAACTAAAAATCCCAAAAAGCACCCCAAACCAAAAAAAAACAAACCCATATGCGACTGTAGGAAAATTTACATGTCCAGAAAATGAGCTGCATGCAAATATATGTTCTCACACAAAAAAAAAAAACAAACATATAAAACTTACATGATAACAAGAAGGAAATATTCTAAGAGTCCCAGATGCCATGGTTTTCTGGAATTTAAACACATATTTATAATCTTTTCTGCTCTATTTTATGCTTTTTCAAGTCTCTCATGCCCTTCCTGAAATAGGAGTGATGAGATCAGAGTGAAAGATTCAGTATAGGGGTACACTCTAATAGGCAATGCTGTGGCACAATAATGTTTTCTAGTTTAGTTTTGGCTTTGGTTTGTTTTGAAAAAATTGGACAGCCTTTGAATGCATTTCAGATAATTCCTATACTGATGCCAAGATCTCTGACATGGAAATAACTCTTTGGAGAATAAGTGTACAGAGTAATCTGGAAATTATTTTTTATCTGGCTGACTTTGTCCAGTTTGGACCTCCTCAGTAGTACATATTGACATAGTGTGAATTGAGTCCAGCAAGATGACTAAAGCCTTGAAAGACATGGCATATAAGGAGAGACTGAGATAATTGGTTTTACTGAGTCTTAAGAAGAAAGGATAAAAGAGGGTCTGGTTAGTGTCAATATCTGATGCGAAAATACTGAGAAGATGAAAGCAGACTCTCCTTGAAAATTCATGACTACAGAACAAAAGACTATGAACACAATATCTACTGGAGGAAATTCCACACAACTGTTAGGAAAAAAAAAATGAAGTTATTAGAATAGGTTCCTCAGAGAGATTGTTCTAAACATGACTGAACACAGCACTGAGAAATGTCATCTATTTGGTCCTGCTTTGAGCAGGTGAGTGGACAAAACAACTCTCAAATATCTCTTCCAATCAAAATTGTTTTATGAGTCTTTGATTCAGTAATACTCTGTTTAGCTATCCTTCAATGTTGGATGTATTTACAACTTTGTCTATTCATTTGACTGAAAATGAATTTCAGAGAAATGGAGATATGGTCACCCTTCTAACAATATCCAAAAGAGAATTACCACTGCCTTCACTCTGCTAAAGGGAATGTATGGGAAGAGGTAAAAAGAAGGGTGGCTTGCAACTAATTATTTTTCAATATGTGAAAAATATTTATTTCTGTTGTGGTCTTCCTGAAATGAAATAGTCTGTACTGGAGGCAGTATGCACTTCAACACGCTCACAGGAAAAAATGGCACAGTTGCATCAAAAATATACATATATATTTTTAATCTAGCCTCATATAATATTTTTCTCATTATTACAGTCATTTTGCAATGATGTTGCAACTCCACTGAACAGTCTTTTTCTCAATGGCTTGGTCCTACCTGTTCACATGTGTCATAACAATGCTTGTGTACTTTTCTAGTGAACCAAATCAAGGAACATGAACACAAATCAAGATGACAACTAATCATTGATTTGCAGCCAGGTTATTTGCCTGAACTGAATCACTGCACAGGAACA
Organism: Dendrocincla tyrannina; assembly: GCA_035047865.1. Taxonomy (NCBI): domain Eukaryota; kingdom Metazoa; phylum Chordata; class Aves; order Passeriformes; family Dendrocolaptidae; genus Dendrocincla; species Dendrocincla tyrannina. Next base: position 25,740,755 of record JAWWMP010000081.1, read on the forward strand.
TGAAAAAGATTTTGGGGAAAAAAGTGAGATGCCTTCATGTATTATTAAAGTAATGGCAGTTTTTTTCCATCAGCCCAACCAGAGGCTGTGCTGCTGATGATGTAAACAATGAAGATATCACACATTAGTAATGCCAGAATCTAGCATGATGGCCAGTCAGGAGAAAACCTTATTACTGTTGTAATTGTGTTTCTTGCATCAGAGGGAGGAATAGATGGATTTATAATAGTCCTTAAGGAACAGGTGGAGACTTTGATTTCTGATGAAGAATCTGACTTTTGTACATTGTTCACGTCTGCCTTTCCTCCTTATTTTTTTTTCTGATGTTTGAAACTTCTCCATGTATTTAGCTTGATTGCACAATCAGCATTCTGAAAAATCCCATTTTCTCTCTCCATTCCCTTTCATCTTTTTACTGTCCATAAATAGAGGCAAGCCAGGAAGGGGAGATAAGTATATATCTATAATTGTAACAGCATAAAAACAACCCTTGAAACATATTAATCACTGACTAATCTTCCATACTAATTTATCCCACTTGTCTAACAGCAGCTTTTTCCTTCTTTGCACTTTCCTATTCTGAGACCAAGACTTCATGATCATATTCCTGACTAGCAGATGCAGCAAATTGGTATTATCATTTAGACTACAGCTTCCTTTTTCCCATTTTATGACAACTGTCAACTTTCTGTTCAATCAGGAAAATACACATCCTCATTTGGGAAAGGAAAAGAGAAGAGTAGAGAGTGTTTTTCCTAAATGTGGTAACAATGTCAAAATGAAATTGTACTATTATTATATATTCTGTGCAGCATTAGTGAGAAATAGAGAGGGAAAGCATAAGTGAAATATGAGAGGAATAGAACAAGTTTTGAACATGAATATTCTCACCCTTGACATGAATAAGAACACAAAAGACCAAATCCCAGCCCACCTATGCCCAGTCTTTCTTATGGCAGTGAGACTTTTGGTCAAATAAAATTTGATGGAACTAAGGAAATCAGTAATTGACTGTAAATTATAAAATGATTTGACACCAAAAATAAGAAGTTCTGACTATCTGCCATTTATCCTGAACCTATGAGATTAAACAAATTAATCAGGCTTGTTAAGTACGAGCAAGCGTTAGTAATAGAGCAGAGCCAGCCCTTAGTTTCCAAGTTGCCTTCACCTTTTATTCTTTATTTTGAAATCAGGGAAGCATATATCCTATATACTTTCCATATGGTAGCTTCAGAAACAAAGGAAAAGATTGTATGACCCACTGTTCTCTACAATGGCCTATAAGCCAAATGGATTTGACCCTTATCCACAGCTTTTTGGTTTGTTGTTCATTTATCTTGGTTGTCAGGGCTCTGTATTTCTTGGTGATGATGTGAAATGTGAAAATGCATCATCTTCTGTGGCTGCTTTTTATTTTTTAAAGGATAAAAATAGATTGAATCTCCAGACTCTTCCAGAAGAAAAAAAAATGGAAAATGGAAAGGAACAAAATGATCTGCTGAACGTTTTTCAACAGGATGTGTTTTTCCCATTCCCTCCTTTCAAAAATGCATAGAAAAATAGTGAAAAAAAAAGCGCTAACGAAAAGGTCATATATTCCATTTGCTAGCATTGTTCATTGATTCAGGTTATAAAAATGCAAAAGGAAAATATAATGCTGTACTATATGTATTTTAAAGTAAAATCTTGCCTTTGGTAAATTTGGGTATTTCCTTTCTGTATTGACTTTTTTAATCATAAATTCCACCATGCAGTTTCCCTCTTAAAAGTAGTTCATTGAACAATGTCAGCTACACACCAGTAACTCGGAGTATTTTTTTGGCTTGTATATTTTTATGATGAGGAGAAACATGAAAGGTTAGACATTATCATTTCTTTATGATTCCTCTCTGGAGGCACAACTCTGACTTGTTAATTCTGAAAAAGAGTTTAACAAAATATTCACTAGCATGTGATGTGTTAAATATACTACAGTATGTATTTAAAAAAATGGTTGGCAGATGCTGAAATTTTATTCAGAAGAATAGCATGAATTTTTGACTCAGAAAAGAAAGATATCTTGGTAGTCAGCTGTACAAAGTTAATAGACCAAATTATAGCCTCATTTAAGCTATTATAAATCCATAGCCATTGCTAGTGAATTTAAATTTAGACTAAGCTTAATGACAGGAAAATTTGGGTAATACAGCAAGGGGAGATGCAGTTCACATGCTAATCAACAGACCAGGGAGATTTTGATGACTGCTGGTTATGTAAAGAAGATGATACCTATAAAAGGCTAGTGCTGTGTCAGGACAGGCCATCAGCACAAGATCCAAAGTATGTGCTGTATCCAGTAATAGTATCCAGCTATCGTGGTGGGACTCATGAAGTGGGAAGAAACAATGTTCATTTGCTCTGGGTGTGAGTTGTTGAAGTGCTTTCTTGCTCCTTTTTCCCCCAATTCCTATATTGCAATACCTATGTTGTTATTGCCTAATGGTCAGAATTCAGAAAGCTGAGTGTCACTCAGCCAAAATACAACAAGTTTTAAATTGAGATCTTCATCTTTTCCTACTTACTTTATTTATATATTTTCTGTCGTTTTAATGATGGAGCAGAGCTGCTGCTGAGTGGTTTGAAGAATCTTAGGGTAAATCCAAAAACTGCCAGTATCATACTGTCATACCGTAAGTGAAATAACAAGGTCAGCAGCCACCACTCTGATAATACCAGTCTTGCTTTAGAACATTTACCTTACTCTGAAATTTTGATTGTCCTACCAGATATACATATATATGTATAGATTTATATACAGCTATATATCTATTAGCTAGGAATATGTACTGTACATCTAAATCAAGAAATTTACCTCAGATGCAATATCTCATCCTAAACAAAATTTTGACAGCAATATTTTGACAAGCCGGTTTTTTTTACATTTTGATTTTTTTTTAAAACCAGAATTAATCAGAGAAATTACCTTTTTTTGTTGTTGTTTTTTTTTTGTTTTCCAAATTTTCTGCTCAGTTTTCAGTATTTATACGTTTGCAAAAATTTTTCTTGCAATTCTTAAAAGCTTCATTTTCCCTTTCAAAACTGGAAATTGTTTAAAAATGTAAACTTGCTAAGAAAAGAAAGGAATCAATATTAACAATCAGATGTGACCTTGTGTTCACATTTCTGGCTAGCTAGAATTTTTGAACAATCCAAGCTTTCTTGAAATAAAGAAACCATCTCTCAGTCAGTTACCCTACAAACAAAGTAATGATTAACTTTCCACCTAGTCTTTACTGTGACTTCTCTAACTTTAGCACATGGTTTCAGTTAAGTGTTTAAGTGGTTGTCTGGACGTATCTCACTGTAACATAAATGGGTATCTCTACTTCATGTCTACACGAATACAAAAAGCATACAATGCATGTTTCTCTAGATCTGTCATTGTTGATTCTAACACCTTCTTCACAATAAAGTGTGAAAATAAAGGTAATCTGTGTAATAGTTTTATCAGATACATGTATTGACATCCACATCCAAATTAGGGAATGAAAGAGAAAGATAGAAGCTAAAATATCTCATTGAAACTGTAAGAACATGCCAATTTTATTACTATTCAATAATGTTTTTCATTACTTCAGTACTCACAATACAAGAATACATCAATCCTTTTTTCTGTTGTTTTCAGTCAGGTGAGTTCACAAGCTCATTTTCAGACAGAGCAGGTGGGTGTACAAACACTGTGTAAACAGCACATTCTTGGCAAGGCTGTACATTACCATTATCTCTTCTAGACACCAGACAGAGAGAAAAACCAATTCCTGCTTCTCTTAGTGCCAGACACCTGTTCATTTTTCTTCCATTGCATCTGCTTCACCTTCTGCTGCTCTATCAATTGCTCTTGGACTGTGTCATAATTCTCTTCACCAGAAACCATTCCAGAGGATCAGGAATTTCTCTGGGTTTACGATCAAATGTGCCTGTGCCATAGGAATAATCTTCAACTAAGGTGTCATCATAAGAAGATGCCCTAGGAGAAAAGTCATGCTGACTTTCTAGAAGCAACAATGTTCATCATGTGGTAGGAGATCAGAACCCTAAGCCAGACCTGAGAATGCAGACCTGAGAGTGCATTCGACCAGTAGCTAAAGATTTCATGGAATGTTTAGAATTCCCTGTAGAGAAAGATTTCTCATTGGACAAGAAGGAAAAGACCCATAGGACAACTAGAGTAAAGTAGCTGATCTGCCTCGTCACTTGCTTGTTGATGCAGGCAACATGTACACGTCAGTGGCAGGAAGCTCTGTGAATTGCTATATATTGCCTTAAATAAAACAGTTATAGTTCTAACTTATCAGTCTGGTGCCAGAATCTTGAATCTTAGTTAAGACGATTCCAAAAATCTCAAATTTTGAGAAGATGGTGACAACTTGATGAGGCAATGTTGGAGTTGGGAAAAAGAAGTTAATACTCTAGTTTTGTCCTTCACAAATACACAACATAACATAATTATGTACTCACTTGACTTATAAAGGAAAACATGCCACCAAGATGGCGTTTTTGTATGCTTTTCAAGTGGCTGCTTAAATTATTTCAGTGAAATTGACACAAACGTTAAATCAATAGTTTTACTTCAGCTTTACCAATATTTAATATTTCCCAAGCTACACAAAACAGGTAGAGAGATTATTTCATTACTTTGGCATTTTTTAAAAACAATGTTAATTAATTTCTATTTGTATCTGATGGACAATTACTTCTTGATTTAAAGAAAAAGAACTCTCTCACACAAAAGAAGGATTAATCATGTAATTTCAGAGATAACTGCTGTTCACAGGATTTAAAATGTCTGTCATAGAATCATAGAATCAACCATATTGGAAAAGACCTCCAAGATCATCGAGTCCAACCTTTGATCCAACCATTGTACTTACTAAATCATGGCACTAAGTGCCACATCCAGTCTCACCTTAAAAACATACAGGGACAATGATGTCATTAGGGCACTTAAAAAATGAGAAGAAAGCTGGGGATAAACTTGTCTGTTCTCATTCTAACTATGCTCCATGCCAGCCTACGAGCAACCTGAGTTCAGTAATATGGCCTGCCAAAAAAGGCACTACTTGTTTAATAAAGATATAAAAATTAAGTTTCTCTACTTGTTCCATTATGAACAGGATGTGTCTCTATTTCCATGGAAGCTTTCCTGTTTTGATGTGCTTTTAACTGTTTTAAAACAGTTGTTAACAAATTATTGCATCAGCTCTCTTGAGGAAAGAACTTTCATGCAATTTGTACTTGATAAAATGGAAATTTTAACATCTGCTTTTTTTTTTTTCCAAGGCAGTGAAACACCCCTTAAAAAACTAGTGATATTCAATTTTCTTTTCCCCTTGGTTCTTGTGCCTGTACAGTTGTTGGACTGACAGCTTCTGTTTTTAAATTAGCTGTTGTTTCATGGTTTGTTTTTTATAAATAAACACAAATTTTCCAGCTTATTTTTTCTCATTTAAATTTGCCCAATTGTATTCAATCCTGCTATAGAAAAAAAAAAGAAAAAAAAAAA